>OX123195.2:67886156-69092916 GCA_944739405.2 Euclidia mi | reverse complement strand
GGAAGGCTATAGGCTGTACAACATCACGCTATGAGACAGCGAAGCAGTAGCCTTAAATAACGCGAGTGTAACCGCGGGCTCATCTAGTCTAGTCTAGTAATAATATAAAGAGGAAAGATTTGTATTTTTGTATCTTTGTAACGAATAAACTAAAAAGTACGGATTTTAAAAACTTTTTCACCATTGCAATGCGACATTATCCTTGACTGTCCTTGAGCAACATAGGCTATAGAAAATATTTAAAAAATAAATGTCCACCGTGCGAAGCCGGGGCGGGCTGCTAGTAGTATATATTTATACCTTTGGCAAAGAAAAAACATTATTATACCAAAGCACATTAGTATGTATGCAAAAAGGGTTTTTATTTAATAGCAAAGGTCGCCGTCAAGATATAAAATATATCCTATTTTATGATCCGTCTCGCAATATACTACATACTTCGTATCGTAACGGAGGAAATCTGGAATCCATTTTACGTGATATAACGCTACTGATTTCAAGACATAAAATGTATCGGAAGGTCCCTCACATTATACTTAGATCATCGTAAATATAAAGTGTATGGGTGGTAGCTGTGAAATATTTTAGGTAATGGTATAAGTTTGATAGGGAATTACAGAAAAGATGCTTTAAAACTACAAAACTGCAACTGAATTGCTAACGTATATATCGATTGGCGCACAAATGGTTATATAATCTGTATAATTATGTAAAACTATTACTACTGTCTGACTGATGGACAATTCGCAACCGAAAAAGTGTGGGTGTATGTAGTTTTGGTCATCCTCTAGTAAAATATATCCCATGAAAACAATACTTGTCAAAAATACCAAGTCTCGCGACCGTAAAAAGTTGTGAGATCCATGTAATACCAAGTCGGTTAATAAAACATCTTTAATGTTTTAAATAAATATATTGACTTGGTATTTTTGACAAGTATTGTTTTTATGGGATCTCATTTCTTTTTGTAGATAGGCTTACTTTTGTCCTTTCGGTACCTTCTACTTCTTGTACACCAACAACGAATTTTGTTAATTAAAGGCTAAGCTCTAACTGCAAATGTAATTTTGTAATCCTTTATATTCATATGGTATACCCAAGTTTATGCAGTTAATGTATCTCGAAAACTGAAACCGAAATTGAAACATATTTTAGTTTTTCCTTGGTTCATACACTAAACACTAATTGTTTCCTAAATTGGAAGCTTCTATGTTTGGCTAGAAGTGCCTTAGACTTTTGATGATCGGTCAGTGAGTGACAAAATTAAGAATTTTGACTCGTTATAATTCTTAAACTACCGGTTCAAATTGAATAAAATTTGAAATACACCGTCTTTTTATAATGCCTGCATTGTTACTAAACAATCAGGCTTCTAGTTATATCCACAACGAAGATATAGGAGGTCGCAAATGGCCAGAATTGCTTCGAGAAAAGGATGGTACGGCCGTGCCGCTTTTTTGCTCGACTTGGTGGGGGCACTGCCGTGCCCCCAGATAAAGAAATAAAAAATAAAGAACAAATTAAAAAAAAGTAATAGATAGAGAACAATTAAGGCAACTGCGTCAGCGATTGTTGCAGTACATAATTACATACATAGATAGATATAAATACTTTATCGTACACCAGCAAAAGTTCAAGAACACAATAAAACAAAGAACTTAAAACTAGTGAGACGAGGGCGGTCCTATCGCAAAATGCGATTTCTTCCAGACAACAAGATGATTGTTTTTAGGGTTCCGTACCTAAAAGGTAAAAACGGGACCCTATTACTAAGCCTCAGCCGGCTATCACCAGGCTGTATTTCTTAAACCGTGATATATTTTCACAATTTATGTATTTCATTTGCCACTATAACAACAAATACTAAAATTTAAAAAAATAATATTAAGGAGGGCCATACAATAAACGTGTTTTTTTTTTGCATTTTTGCTCAATATTACTAACGGTAACAGGTAGACGCTAAATTTTTTCACAGAATATAACGTTGTTTACTACCTTTCAAAATAAATAATTAAATAAAGTTAATATCAAAGTGTATACATACAACAAACGTAATTTTTAAGCAATTTTTTACCTGATAGATACAAACAACAAACGTGATGTTCTTTTCTAGATGATGGTACGGAACCCTTCGTGCACAAGTCCGACTCGCACTTGGCCAATTTTGTCTTGAATTTCACGTTAGGCTAAAAACAAGAGTTTGAGAACATTATTATAAGTATCTATTCAAATATAGCACTTCTGTAAATTGAAATAAGTAACAGTTTCCCTGACTTCTTATTTGAACTGACGTTTTGAAGACATCTCGTGACCGTGGCAGGTGAAACCCACGCTGAAACATTGTGGCGAATAAGAGGTATTTTATCTTTATTCTTAATAAATTACAAACCAATATTTAAGTAAAAATGGACCAAATCTATATAAATAAAAATGAATCAGTGAACGCGCATAACTTCTAAACGACTGGATCAAATTGGATAAATCTTTCATGTATGTGACCATTATTGTCAAGAGAAGGTTTGTTTGAAAAAATATTAAAAAAGTAATAGCAAATATTTAAAAATATCCGAAAAGTAAGTGTGTAAATATGGTGGTACAAAGTTTGCCGGGTCAGCTAGTTTTATATAAATATTAATATGAATATAAGTCACGCAAGTCTGAAAAAATGAAAGGTAAACGAAATATCAAATACGAATAATAATCTTTACAGCTGTGGTTATACTCGTATGGCTTATCCCTCAAAAGTCTTCCTCGTTCTATTGAAGTAAAACCATTTCTTTAAAAGTATTTATTTACGTACGTCAAAATATTATATTGAGTTTGTTACCATTGATATATTTTATAAATGTTGTATTTTGAAACGTTTCTAGACATTCACAATACATTTCATAACTTAAAATAGCCAGTAGGTTTTAGAATAAAACCGTACCCTGTATTATTAATATACGATTTTGAACTTTCGCGATTTGTAAACATCATACAATATAAATTAGCGGGTCTTAATCGGGTCCAATTAACTTATTTTAGGTATAAATACCTATTTGTTTCCGACGCTTCGCTCGTCTTGCACCGAGCGTGGTCACCACGCTTTAATTTATTTTGTATTATTATTATACTTTGTCGAGCTAGAAACGAACACCGACAGCAGTTACCTATAGCTAAAGTTGCATCTGTGTTTCAAATGTTCAGTAATTTTACCGCGATACTGTTTGGATATCAACAAAACTTAAACTAAAGTTGAACCAAATAAGTTGCTGTCCAATTCAGACTGAAAAATTCGCTCTTGGCCCAAGTAAGACAACCCAGCATATTAAAACTTTAATCCTTTTTTTAATGTAATTATCTAAATTTAACTTTGTCAGTTTTTTCAAGTAAATGGTTGGACATTTTTATGTACCTAATTTCACGTAATTTTCGTGTACAGAAAACTCATTCCAAATAACCTGTTTAACGACAAATTCGAACAGATGTACAGGACAACACGAAACAGAAACAATAAGTTTCGTATAAAACCTTTTGTTTCAAAAGATCTTTTCTTCTTAATTTTCTCCGACCTAAATTCAATTTAAGGAACGGTAACTATACCTTTCACATTGTGAGGCCAGCGTTTCCCAAAAGTACATAAACTTATTTCGAATAGCACGTCCCCCTTTGTGTCTCTCTTAGCGTAACTTAAGTATAAAACAGGAAGTAGAACTTTAGCTCGTTATGTGTTCTAATAAAACGTAGAGCTGTGGTACTCAAAGATTTGGGATTTAGCTTCCTGGATCAGCAAAGAGAGTGTATTTCTCATTAAAAGATTTCATATACAAAAGATTTTTGGTAGTGTTTTTTTAAAAACCACTAAGATTTGTGGAAGCCCAATTATTTACTAATAATGTAATGCACCCAAGTTTACTTTAACATCAATCTCTTAAGTTTAACATCGATTTGCCTTTGTTTTCTTCATATTAATTTTTCAATCTTTAATAAGACAAATATGAAATGAAATCTCATAAACCAGCTTCAAAATTACACAATTAATCTTTCGATTAATTTGTATACTGGCGACCACCCTGTGTTAATCTAGTGATAAAATGGTGACTCTGGCTGCTACGCTGGTGCAGCAGCAAGATTTTAAGTCATGGGTTCGTTTACCACCTAGGACATCATTATTATTTAAGTGAGATGATTAGGATTATTTTTTCCGTATTTGGCTGTTGAATTGATCTTTGTATATATTCAGGAATGTATATAGGTAAATCCATCAGTTTTTAGTTGCCATAGGACAATTCATCATCATCAGCCTTTAACAGTCCACTGCTGGACTAGGCCTCTCCTTTGAAAGAAGGAATTGGCCTACTATACCACGCTGGCCAAACGTGGTTGGTATAGGGTTTGCATCAAGATTTCCTTCTCTTACAGTGCTGTTCTCTGCATAATATGCTCCCTCTGTCGGCTCTTATGACACCCATGGTATGACCATGGATGATAGGACAATTATTTGCCTGATTTTGTTTCAGATGAACTTGTGTAATGATGTTCAGATGACCATCCTTAGATATTATATCTTTACAAAATAACTGTAAGTGTAAGTGTTTTAAAGTTCTGTTAACTATTACTGACATATTTGACCGTTCACAGCCCGTATTTTAATTAAAAATGAATAGCATTTCAGTATGAATGACACATCACTTTTCGCAATTTCATTGCCGACGATTTGTGTGACATTCTATATGAATAATAAATTGACACTGCCTATCAATGAGAGTATCTCATTGATTGGCAGTGTCAATTTATTATTCAGAAATAAGTATATTTCAGATGTCCATCAAGCGTTTTCACATTAATATATTCTCAGATTAAAAGTATCTACTTTAAAAAAAAAACTTCGATAAAGGAATAAAAGGATTCGTTTCCCAATTATGAATATTACATTTATATTTTAAATATTAGCATTAAATAAATGTGAGGTGCGGTTTATGATCTGGAACATAAAATATCCTTTTCTTTTATTTACTATTAAGATATGTTTTATATCAAAATTTCGATTTTTTGGCATGATTTCAAAATTTAGATTCAAATATTGTTTTTGAAGGTTCTTTCCCTTCTGATCATTTCTCTGGAGTCCTGACCAAACCAATAACTTGGTCCCTGTGCCCGATACCATTAGATCTACGTAATTTAACTTCACACTAGATTCTGTCCGCGACCCCGCTCGCGAGAGATGTGGTGTTTTTCTCATGGATAACTTACATTACTGCAAAATTTCATAACAATGCGTCCCAATGTAATTTTTGCGTGAAAGAGTGAATAAAATAAAATGAATTTAACAAACATGTCTATTTTTTTTTGGATCACCATAAATATACTAATATTATAACCCTACATTATATAAGGAGTTGGAAGTAAAGTTCTTAAATTGTTCATATGGGTAAAGTAAAAACTGTTTTTTTTGTGACAATTTTATAAATCAACTAGCTGACCCGGCAAACGTTGTTTTGCATTTTTTTTTTGTTTTTTTTTGAAAATAGATGTTGGCCTATTCTCATAGATACCGGATAAGCACCAAAAATTTCATCAAAATCGGTCAAGCCGTTTCGGAGGAGTATGGGAACGAAAACTGTGACACGAGAATTTTATATATTAGATTATTCTTAGTAAAAATAAGACTTGCGACTGAATTTGTCGTGTGTAATCGTGTAAAATGGAGGTTTCAAACAGGTTGTGAAATTCTGCCCAGAAGCCCGTTTCGATATAGCTCGTGAACTCACGGTTTTATTCGAAGGGCCGATGTGAAGGCCGAATTTTTATCACTCTCCTTATTTTATATGTGCACCACTCAAAACATTATTTATACGGGCCATATCTTGATTTATTTATGAAGTTTATGCAAAGATTAATGGACCGTGATATGTGCGAATGCTTTTATCACATAGCAATCACGTAATGTCGTGATTTTTTATGAAAATGATTGGGAAAGGCTGAATTTAAATTTTCTATACAGACGCTGACGTGACTGCGGGCGTTCATAATCGTCCTAGTCCTTATTGGGTCGGGACTAAGACTTTTTACTTTGGAGCTTGATGTCCGCTTTCTAGTCTGACTTGACAGAATTTTAGCTTGCCTATAGAGCGACTTCTGTCGGATCTTCCAAGCTTAAAAAGTATGGTTGGCCTAAACCATGACAACTGTCAACTGTACTAACTCGCCCTGACGACTGTCAAATATCGTCATTTTAGCAGGAATACTAAGATACTGTTACACAGAGAATCTCAGATCAAAACACAAGATCGAATACAACTTAGAGAAGGCAGTGCTGCACACTGACTTTCCTAAGTTGTGTTCGTTGCAAAATTGATGATAATTGCTTACGTGGTGAAGGACAGCATCGTGAGAGTTGTCCATAATCTTCTCGAAAGGCATGTAAAGTTTTTATTATAAAGTCTCCCAACTCGCTTTTGGCGTCATTGACAATGGCCTTTGACCTTTTTATATCCTACCGAGGACTTTAAATATACAGAACTATAATATTATTATTTTTATAAATATATTCTATGATCATTTATTTTTTAAAACAAAATGTACAATCATGGAAATTGCTTTGTAAGTCTATGAATACTTTTACTAAAAGCATTCAACTAATAATAATGTACTCAGTCGACAAAATTACAGCACTTTATCAAAACAAATAGTCGTCGAGAATTGCAGTGGAAAACAGAAATGAACATCAAATTACAGACGACAAAAGGCAAGAAAATGTCATTTCGAAAGGCAAAAAACAAAATAATGCGAAGCAAGATCCCCGCGTCGCCAACTAGCAGTTTTAAAAGCAATCGAGTCTATTTACAGTAAAAGATGGCAAGGAAATTCGTTTAAACGTCGCCTTTTATACCATATAGTGGAATAACATTCACCAATTTATGCGGTTTTAAGGGAAAATACAGCCACAGCATACAAATAAGCATCCACCAGCACCCTGGATTACAGCGGGTGTTCGGATGGCAATACGACGTAGGGACCGAGCGTTTAGGAACTACAAAAGGGTCCGATGTGAAGAAAATTGGGTGCGTTTTAAGTCCGCAAGAAATCGGTGCGACCAGATGGTGCGCAATGCTAAACGCCGACATATTCTTAATAATATCTCTTACTCATCGCCTGCTAGTGCGATAGCCGAGTGGATATACCAACAGACTACCATGCAGAGGGTATCGGGTTCGAATTCACGGCGCGCACCCATGACTTTTCGGAGTTATGTGCGTATTGAATTGTTAATTATCGCTTGTCTCGTGCCTCGGAGAGCACGTTAAGCCGTCGGTCCCGGTTGTCCTGAGGATCTTTGACAGTCGTTACAGGGTGTCAGTACCTTCTAGAAAACTGACGCTAGTCTAAACCATGGAATATCGCTATCCCTTCGGGTTGCGGAGGTCAGACAGGCAGTCGCTGCGTGGAAAAGCTAATATTCAGCCAAATCCGGTTAGACTTGAAAGCGGACCCCAGATTGAAACTGGGATAACGCTAAGAGGATGACTCATCGCCTGCTAGTACCTGGAAGTTCCTTGGAACACTAGGCATTGGCAAACAGCGGCATCTTGATTGTCATGGGACTCATGACTTGGATGATATCAACCGATATTTCACCACTACTGCTTCGCTGGATCACCAAGTCGTGAGTCACACTGTTAATTATTTAGCGGGGTTACCTCAACCCAACACTGATTTTTTTTGCTTTTCCCCAGAGTCTCCAGACGATATCAAAAAGGTTATCCTATCCATAAAATCTAATGCTGTGGGATGTGACAATATTAGTCGTCGTATGATTACGACGATCTTAGATCATCTACTGTCGGCGATATCCCACATCATTAATTTTTCCCTAGTCTCTAGTACCTTTCCCTCCTTGTGGCGCATGGCATATGTATATAATACCTTTGCCCAAAATCCAAAGTCCCACCCTCCCTGAACACTTCCGTCCTATTTCTATCCTACCTTTTATTTCCAAAGTGCTTGAGGCCTGTGCGCACAAGTAACTATCAAATTTTATCCAACAAAACAAATTGTTGAGTCCTCTGCAATCAGGCTTCAGGCCTGGTCATAACACAACTTCTGCTCTCCTTAAAGTGACTGGCGATATTCGTGAGGGCATGGAAAACACCAAAATCACTGTCCTGGTGTTAATTGACTTTTCAAATGCCTTCAATACCGTCAGTCACGATATCCTATTATCTATCCTATCCTTCCACCTCAAGGTCTCGGCTGGAGCTTTGGATTGGTTTTCAAATTATCTTCGAGGTTGCCAGTAGTCGATCCATGTGGACGAGTTATCGTCGAGATGGTGTGATACTACTTCTGGCGTTCCTCAAGGCGGCATTCCTTCTCCCCTTTTATTTTCTATTTTTATAAATCTCTTAACTCGAAATCTTCAGTGCGCTTGCCATTTGTATGCCGATGACTTGCAGATTTACTCCCACGTAAGTGTGGAACACGTCAATGAGGCGATCGACAAAATTAACAACGATTTGACTGCTATATTGTCCTGGTGTCAAAAGTTTGGGCTAGCTGTAAATCCTAGCCAGACCCAAGCTATCATTGTGGGTAGTCAATGGATTTTAAAACGACTAGAGTTATCGTCACTGCTGCCTATAATCTTTAATGGGACCACCATCGATTTGAATCCTGCGGTCAAAAACCTTGGGCTACACATAGATGCGACGCTGAATTGGCAAGTCCAGGTAACCCAGGTGAGTCAAAAGGTCACCGGTACCCTGCGCGCTCTTTACTGCCTCCGGAAAATTCTACCACCTGAGACAAAGGCAATGCTTGTGCAGACTTTAACTTTCCCCCTCATCGACTATGGTGATGTATGTTACTTTGGCCTGAATGCAGATCTCCTTGATAAACTTGACCGTCTTCTAAATAACTGCATTCGATTCATTTTCAATCTTCGCAAGTATGACCATGTGTCTACTTATCGTTCCCAATTAAAGTGGCTTCCCATACGTCAGCGCCGTAGTTTGCGTGCTGTCACTACCCTCTATACTATTCTTACATCTTCAACTTCTCCCCAGTATTTATCTTCCTCCTTTCAATACTTATGCTCTAACCATGAACGAAACCTCCGTTCATATAATAATCTTCTCCTCACTGAACCCTCTCATAACTCTAATTTTCTTCATTACTCTTTTACTATCCAATCTATTCTTATTTGGAATGCCCTACCTCTTGAAATCAGGATGGCCAAGACTAAGAATACTTTCAAATTCAAGGTGAAGGAACTTCTACTGGCTGAGTCGGCGAATGTATCGTAAGTCGTTTAAATTTCATATTGGTTTAATATGTATATATACCATATGTAAGTATATATATTTATATATTCTTATATGTGTATGTATGTATGTAGCTCTATAATACATCTATTTATGTATGTTTATATTATATGTAACTAATGTATATATGTTTTTAATGTGAATGTATCTATAGTTTTTTATTACCTATTTGTGTTATTTCAAATTCATTTTCTTTATATTACACCTACTTCTTTTCTCACTGCACCACTCTAAGTTAGACTGGGCGATAATGCCCATGGCATTAAGTCCGCCTGTATACGTTGTGTATATAAAGCTTTAATAAATAATAAATAAAATAAATAAATAAATAATTTCCTATAACAGTGAAGGAAAATCGTGCGGTAACTGAATATCTAAGAGGTTTCAATACTATTCTTGAAAGATTAAAAGAGTTTACAAAAGTCTGCTGATGGTTACGAACGTGGGCTCTTCTGAGTGAGAAGAATATCGTTCTAGCAATAAATGGCTCAATTTATAATCGGGGCTTATATATTATTATAATTAGGCCAAGCCTTATTATGCACAGAGTTTTTCACAAATTCTTTATATTGAAATATAAAAATTTGATCATTAATTCATTCATTCGTGGTGGCGCTGCAACCCAAAGTGAGTCTTGGATTGAAATACGAGATCACTTCATCTTTCCTACTCTTCGATAATATCCTGGTTTTCTTTTTTAATTAAGCCTATCAAAGTGTAATTCCATGCCGCCTTATCTTAAGCATGCATGGGGTCCCATAGCAAAAGCCGTCATGCCTATAAAATATTAATTTTTACGAAGTCATTTTACGTCTTATTAATTTTCGTAATTGCAGCGATATCTAGGACGATCCACCGGGTGCCGACCACTAAGTCACCCAAATATACCTTTTTGGCCGGACGATCCTCTGCCATCTTCATCACAGTTAGTTCACTGAATTGCAGGCTTGGTCACATTTAAAAATACCTTAAGCAATTTTAATGACGATTTTTTTAATTTTAAACCGTAGTTTCCGAATGAAATAATATTTCTCGCTTTCCATCGTTTATTCTCAAGATTCCGCTCCTATTTAAAGAAAATCATGATATCATACACGACTACTAGTTCCTGTGAACATCAAAAATAATATATTTGGAGAGCCATTACTTGGAGTGGCTGATTGAATTCAGTCGATGTTCGTTCTTGCGTAATGCGGAGCTGTGTGGATCATTTTCAATCAGCACAGTCACTGGCTTCGTAGAGGTAACCATGATAGACATTTTAATAGGATATTTAATCCGTAATACTATAAATACGAAAGCGTGTCTGTTTGTCTGTCCTTCTTTCAGATCGCAACGCAACGATGTTATGGTATGATATTTATGCATGCGCGATGTTATAATTATATTCAACTAATTTTATCTATTATTCAGTAAAGAAAGCAACACTGGCGTTTTGAGTATCACGCTGTTAAACATCACATGCTTTTAAAGAAACACCTTCTCGACTACATCTGTCGAGCCGCTGTCATCTGACACGATCGCCTGGTCTGAGTATCTTGACTCTAGTTGGAGGAATACATCGGCACGTTCTTAAAATAAATTTTACTTTATGAAATTCGTATTATCTAAAATTTTAAATGGTCAGCAATAAAATTGTTTAAATTAATAAAGAAATAAATGAGAAATTAGAAAACAATTTATATCAGTAACAGATAAAAATTCAAACACAAGTAGACGAGATGCTATAATTATAATCTGCTAACGATAAGTACAAATACTTACGAGTAAACCTATAACATTTCTTAAAGCAAATAATAATATTCCTTACAAAACACACTTGCCATAATCCCTGGATCGCGTGGAGTTCTTCAACCATTGTAACAACGGAAACGATCTATCATTTTTGATTATAGCAGATACACAGATGGGAATCAGAAGAATATTGATTAATTTTTTGTATAACTTTTCATTCGTTTTCCCTTATTCCAAGCCATAAATCTGTTTCTGTCGTTACATCAGTTTATTTTTCCTTATCAACTGTAATACTTCTTCTTATGATTGCAAATATGTTTACGGGAAACATTTATTTTCATAATTTTGTTTGACTGCATGGTTGGTGTAGTGGTTGAAGCGGCTGTCTCGCGCCGCTTGACACTGCGCAGAGTGTTGGTGTTCGATTTCAAAACGAGCTAACACTTTGTATGATTAATAATTATGAATTGTGGTTTTGAGTTTGAGTGTTTAGTTGATTCCTCCGAGATGGCCTTTAGTTGATTGTTTGTAAAGTCTCCCGCGACACAGAATTAATTTCAGGTGCCTTTTAAAAAAAAATGTTTACACAAGTTGTCACAATGAATAACTTACGAAGTAGATATAAGATGTTTGAGACAACTATTAGAACAACTAAGTTAACGTGTATATGAGTAAACAAATTTGTAATTTCGAGACATTTCGTTCCTTTATTTTGCTTAAATAACTAGACTAAAAGTGTTTTGGTAGCTAAACGTTTAGTTATTTATTTTAAGCCTGTAACGTCTCGCTGCAGAACAAAGGATTCTACCCATTTATTTCTATTTTTTGCCCTTTGGGACTAGTCTTTATCAAAAGAGTCTAGCTCGACCCGCCATCACCATCTAGATTTGCGTAATATCATTTGCCTTACATTTTAAAGAGGTTCGGTTATTTTAGGCCATTTATCGTTTAAAATGCGATGTGATAGGACATTTTTACACCATTCTAATTATAAGCGGCAGCTTTTTGGATTTCGCCACCGATTTTTATAATAGAACTGGTCGACGCCAGTGGCTTCGCACGCACATATTTTCGAATTTCCCGTTTTGCCCGATCCCGTGGGAATTTCGGGAAATCCCGTCTTAGTGCACCCCTACGGTGCCCAAGGAACATACATGCTAAATTTCATCTTCTTACGACCAGTAGTTTCGGCTGTAGCGTGTCTGTCAGTCAGTCAGTAACGCAAGGATTTTATATATTAAGATTGTTGTTTTTCTAATTTGGTCTATTATCAGAGTACTTGGAATACTTCGTTGCGCTTTGCTCTTTAGTATAGCAAGCCAATCATATATTCCGCCTAGGGTTGGGTTTTCTCGAGTTTGGGTTCTGTATGCGCTGTACCCAGCGTGCAAATAAAGTGACCCAATATCGTAAACTTACCAAATTAATGTACTAACTTGTGTTACTACGTCAAATGAGTTACAGTTAAATCATAGTAGAATCGAAGCAAAGCAAGATCAAACTAACACTACTTTAAAAGACTGGCGTTTCGGTTGTGTTTGCAGCCGGCAATATACTTTAAACGTGCCTATCAGTTAGGTATTCACGTCTCAGCTGTTGAAAAGGCTAGTCTTATTGTAAAAAATAAAGGATCTCAGTTAGTAACCGACAATTGAAATCAACTTCTGCTCATCCTTTCGAAGATATACCGTTTGATAATACTTTTTTATATCCTTAGATATTCACAGATATATTTACCAGAATATAGAGTCCAAAGAGACATATAATGGTAGCGTCTCCATCATAAAAGACTCGACCCAACAAACTGAGTGAATACATGTAACGATATTAGAATTCGATGCACGAAGCTCCCTGAAAGCAATAAATCTAGGACTTATTAAAGTCTACTACGTACCAGCTGTGTGAATGTCGAGCAAATAAAATATAAGTTACTACAACGTTCATAAATTGTCTACAAGTGATAACATTCATTGTGTGTTTTGAATTATCACGTGGTTGAGTGAGAAAAATATTTGTGATTTCTCTAATAAATTGCGGTTTATTAAAAAACTCACGCTTGTATCCACGAAGTGATAGGCAGAGGTATAATATTACACCCACATTTCGGTATGTTATGAATTGCCGTGGCCGGATGTAACGGTGACGAACCTATTGCCGTTATCGGGCACATTGCCAAACTCTGTGCTACTACTGAGAATCCGGAAAAACCCAATAACACAAATGTGTTCGATTCCTGGGTCGGGCAAATGCCCGACCCGGGAATCGAACCCGGGACCTCCTTATCAACAGACGCATACGCTATCTACTGTAACGGAATCCTATGGACCCCAGGCTGATAAAAAAATTAGTTTTCTTAATAACTGGGTTTAAAATGCCAGCCCGGCCCATTCGGGGAGAAATTCAGCGCTCCATCCCCGCGCAGTTCTTGTGAGCTTCGTCCCTGACTTGGGCAGACTCCCCACTGGCGTATTTACAAAGTGTAAATACAAGTAGAATGAAAAGAGGACATCAAAATAATATATGTCTTTAATGGGATTGCCTCGCTTCTAACTAGATTACGATGCCTAGCAGTACCCTGAATACCACATAGTTAACTATCCACCATTCATAACCACACACCCACAAGCGAGATATGTGAAACCTCTCCGCTCTTAATCTCAGACGCTGGGTGCCGAGGCAGAGCCGAGGTAACTTATACCAGACCGTGGTCACAAATCAAGCATGTGAAACCCCTCCGCTCTCAATCTCCGGTAGCTGTGTACCGGGGCAAAGCCGAGGTAACTCATACCAGACCTGCGTACACTCTTACTTCTCCGCAAGCCTAATATCCTAAGCTAATCACACATACGCAGATCCACTGGCAGGATACTTGTATTCTCTCCGCTCTCAATCTCCGCACGCTGGGTCCCGGGGCAGAGCCGAGAACACAACCATCAAACCGTGGCTTACATATATCACACTCTCTCGGTCATACAGGACCTACGCTAAGCCAGGCGCACCCAGTCAGTCTGCAATCGTTATTATATAACTAACTATTATAAACTGATATATTATAACAAATTCTACCAAACACATTAATAAATAACATTGTTTATAGTAATTTATTCAGCCTGGGATATCAGTACATACATATTTGTAATGTGTAAATAAATAAAACTCATACAATGACCCTTTAGTGATTAAATTTATGTATCAGGCACTCACCGGGATCAGCAGCGTCATACCTCGTTAGGACTTCTCACCCGGTAACCGATACTCTGCCACTCGTCGCCCTATACCTTTTCTCGAAGCCCGCTCGTCTCGTTCCTTGTTAGTAATTAACACTTATTCTCAATACTTGCCGAACACTCTTTCCGCGCCTAGATCTAGGTACGATACGTTTCGTGCCTCCAAGCCAACTCTTCTCCACCCCTACGCATACTTCCCAACCTAACACGCCGCGTCTCCACGTCAACCGCCGGGATCCGCCTAGCTTCGCGTACTCACATCGACCACCTCCAAACACCACAAACCCGTATTTCCTAAACTACCACGCCACGCTTTCCCGAGATCTGTCAACCTCC
The DNA here is from genome assembly GCA_944739405.2 of Euclidia mi. Lineage (NCBI taxonomy): Eukaryota > Metazoa > Arthropoda > Insecta > Lepidoptera > Erebidae > Euclidia > Euclidia mi. The sequence goes on along the minus strand of OX123195.2, from coordinate 69,078,314 downwards.
GCGTCCTAAGACCGACTGACCCGCACCTACTTCCTAAACTCCCACGCCACGCTGTCCTGGGACCCGACTAGCTCCGCCTCCTAAGACCCGACTGTCAAGTCAAACACAACCAACGCAACGCCTCTAGAATCCTTACTACCTGACTGGCCCGTTTCCTATCGTTGATCCCCTTTTTTATGATCCTCAACTATACCGCATGTGAACACTACAGTGCCAATATTTTCTCATATTTCATGGCTATTTCTTTACTCATATGCCTGTCACATAATTCTTATAAATTTGTCAACCTCTTGGAATTTATGAGTTTACTAATTGCATAACGTTGGCGCCATCGTAGCGATAAGACAAACACATGTGGAAACAAGTATGCGACCTAAGAACTATATATTATTAATTAATTTGGTGTAGCCAGCAACACCATTACACTACTGTACCACGGAAGCAGTCCCAAAGAATATTTATATATAACTAGCAAACGATCCAGGTCAAACCTTTTTAATTTGTTTCGAATACAAATAGAATTGGTTAATGTAGATAAAAAAAATAGAAATTGATGCTGCCATGGTCTCTTTTATCTTTTGAATAATGCTGTAGGTGCAACAAAGAGCCAACTAACCTCTATAGCAGTCTCAGCTAAACTTCACCGCTGCCAATACTTTTGCTGAATTGTAGCCTATTTTTCACACAATATTACATCGAGCTTACAATTTTTTATTTCTGTGCAAATTTCAGTGCAATGCATTTTTTTCTTTGCTTGCTTACTTGCGACGATATGTCAAAAATAAAGGGTGAAATACGCAAAAAATACACATGAAACATACATTTTAAAAGAGGAACAAAATACATGACAGCTAGATTAAAGAAAAACAATGTTATGAAATCATCGAAATGGTAAAATCATACAAAACCTCTTTCTTTTGTTATTTTAAACTCGTGGAAGTAAAATAGATATTTCCAAAAAATAGCACCGGAATCGACTTTCATGTCAACTTTGAAAACGGTCTTGGTGAAGTTTGTAGGAAAGACACCAGATTACACTTTTCTTTCATTTCACTTTCATATGAAAAGTTTGATTGGTTAGGTTCTGTGAAGGCAGTCGTGTAGAAGGTAGTTAGACATTAACCTTGAGAACCCTAAGATTTATTTTTGTAATATTATTTTGTAGGTTAATGAACCTGTAGGTCGCACGTGCAGCGGTAAAATTCGTTAAAAGTAGCTTGATATCGAACAAGGAGACTTATCCAAATAACATAACATAGCAGAACATAACTTCTCGCCTTTTATCCCCAAAGGGGTAGGCAGAGGTGTACTACACACCCACTTTTCGCACTTTTTTGTTATGTTTCGGTCCCAATGTAAAAGGGGGCGAGCCTATTGTCATCAACCGGGCAAATTATTTAGCGAGCGATAATTAACATTTATAATACACACATAACCTCAAATAGTAAGAGGTGTGTGCCCGGGGTACCTGGGTATCGAACCCGAGACCTTCGTCTCGACAGTCCATTACGTACACCACTGGGCTATCTAAATATGTAAGTAATAAGATATAAAGTTTCTTTCGTGTGTGCGTGTAGAGAGATAAATTAGATACACTATTTGTTGGTTACAAAATATCATTTATTTGGCAAGCGTTACACAGAATAACCCGGTAGATAAGACTAAGACTCCGACTCAGGGCAGGGTAGGCAGGCAGGCTGACTAGGCTTCGGTGCTGCAGCAGAGAGAAAGGCACTTATCTCAGCAGTGTCCAGGATCCAAGAGGGGCGATTCGCTGTCGCGCCGCGGTATTTATGTGCCGCAGGTAAGCGAGGCGGCCAGTCAGAAGTAGTGGGGGTACCGCGACGACTACCACGTCACAAAGAGACAAACGAGCAGACAGCTTGCCGGATGGTAAGCAATTACTGCTGCCCAAAGACACCCGCAACTTTAGAAGAATCACACCTGCGTTGCTACTGTATGATTGGTAAAAGAACACGAGCAGGACAAGCGTGATGAGGGACAATGAGAATGGGATGGGTTTCCGGCACTATAATTTACCGAACGAAAAGCAACATTATATATACACTGTTAGATTACGTCGATATCCTATGAAAGGGTAGTACTTCCCCGGTGGAACCGACCTATTCATGCTGAAATCGACAAGGCAAAAAACCAGTTCTCATGACCAAAACTGGACTTGATAAACCCACTAAAAGCTGTTGATTAAATAAATTTAAGGAAACAAAGCCACATCGCGTCAAGCTTATTAAATATCATTCTAAAACCAACTTTAAATCTAAGTTAGTGTATTTCCTAATTCTTCCAAAACTCATGGCCACAGATAGATAGATATACTCTTTATTGTACACCAAATAATATTGATAAGTACACATTTTTTTAATTGGCTTATACTACAGCATGTACAAATGGCGGCCTTATCGCTAAAAGCGATCTCTTCCAGGCAACCTTTGGATGGACAGAAATGGTGTGTAAGCAATTAAGTGTGGCGATGGTGTAGTTAATTAATTAAATAATATCAACTAATATACATACTGAATATACATAAATGTATACATATTATATATCATACATATTCTACATAAAGACCATACACATATGTACATACATTATTATATATAAATATATACCTATAAACTATACGAGATAGAATGTCATATATTTCATAATATCTTATAATAACTATGCTAAAATACAGATACAGTGAATACCGGTTGGCGTAGTGGTAGTGTAAACGACTGCCACGCCGAAGGTCGCGGGTTCGATTCCCGCTCAAGTCAAACATTTGTGTGAGTGAACATGGATGTTTGTCTTGGTCTGGGTGTTTTTATGTATAATAAGTATGACATCATCTTCTTGCCCTGGTCCCAATCTATTTGGGGTCGGCGCAGTACGTCCTTCGCTTCCATTCTTTTATGTCGCCCGTCATCTGATCATTTACCCCTTTCTCTTTCATATCCATCCTCACACAGTCCATCCATCTTTTCCTTGGCCTCCATCTCCCTTGCCATCCCTCTACCTTCATATTCATCACTTGCTTACCAACATACATATCATCTCTTCGCATAATATGTCCATACCAAGCCAAACGACTTCCTTTCACTTTCTCGTCTATAGGCGCCACTTTTAGACTACCTCTCACGTATTCATTCCTAATCTTATCCATTCTCGTAACTCCACACATCCATCGCAACATTCTCATCTCTGCCACATGTAATCGTTTTTCATCCATCTTCTTAGTAGCCCAACACTCAGCTCCATACAATACGACAGGCCTTATAACCGCCTTATATATGCGTCCCTTGAATTTCAAAGGCATTTTAGGATCGCATATTGTGCCCGAGACCTGTCGCCATTTCATCCATCCTGAGTTGATCCTTTGCCGAACATATCGGTCAATTTCGCCGTCGTGTTGCAGGAGTGAACCGAGGTAGCGAAAGTCGGAGCATACTGGTAGGGGTATACCGTCGAGTGTAACCGGGCTTGGACTAGAGAGGCCGCCAAAGTCACAGAACATGTATTCAGTTTTGGTTCTGCTTATCCTAAGGCCTACGTTCTCCAGTCTCTGCCGCCACTCCTCCAGCTTGCTGTACCTCCTGTCCACTTTCTGCTACCAGGACGATGTCGTCGGTAAACAGCATGCACCAGGGTGCCTCTTCCTGTATGTCCTATGATATGGCATCCATAATCAACAAGAAGAGGTAAGGACTAAGAGCCGACCCTTAGTGCAAGCCTACAGCCACATCGAATCTGGCTGTGATTCCAGCTGCGGACCGGACTTGCGTGTGGCATTCAGCATTCATAGCTTGGATCAACTTCAGGTACTTTTCAGGCACTCCTTTCTTCTTGAGGGCCCACCACAAGACTTCACGCGGTACCCGGTCATATGCCTTTTCGAGGTCAACGAATACCATATGCAGATTTTTATGCGCCTCCCTGTATTTTTCACAAATTTGGCGAAGTGCAAAAATGGCATCCACCGTACCTCGACCAGGCATAAAACCGAATTGGTTACGTGAAATCTCACTCTCTGCTCGCAAACATAATAAGTATGTATTTACAAAAAAAAATTTTATATGTATGTTTATCCATTGTCTAGTACCCATAGTACAAGCTCTGCTTAGTTTGGGACTAGATGGTGTTGAGTGAATGTGGTAGAATATTATTATTATTATTATTATTACTCATAAAGTAAGACCTGCATTCTACGAGAACAGTGCATGATGTTAAATGGACAGGTAGTGCTTTTTTAACATGCTTTTAAAAATGTTTAAGGATTTTGCTTTCCGAATCTCTAGTGGTAATGCATTCCACAGTCGCGCGGCCTGTACAGTAAATGATTTGCTAAAGAAAAATTTGTGGAATGCGTTGGTATCTCCAGCGTCAAATTTTCAGACGATCTCAAGGACCTCACATGTGCGTCATTAAGGAACTTAAAACGTTCTTTGAGATAAAAAGGAGTACTGGGATTAAACAAGATATTATACGATAATGTAAGAATGTGAGTATTCCGGCGAAGACGAATCGGGAGCCACTTGAGTCTGTTGCGAAATTCTGAAACATAATCATATTTGCGCAGTCCAAATATGAAACGTATGCAAAAGTTTTGAAGACGCTCAAGTTTGTCTAACTGCTCCTCAGAGAGGTCAAGATAGCTGACATCAGCGTAGTCAATTACGGGCAGAAGCAAAGATTGTGCAAGTACAATTTTAGTGGCAGTTGGTAGGAAATTGCGTAACCTACGCAATGAGCCCGCCGAAGCAAATAGTCTGCGACTTATTTCTTGCAGTTGAAAACTCCAAGATATGGTTTCGTCAAAGTAGATCCCAAGATTTTTTACAGTATTACTGAACGGGATATTTTTGCCATCAAACTTGATTTGTGGTAAATCGGACCAGCAAATTTTAGACACCATGCGGGGACTGCCGACAATAATTAGTTGTGTTTTGTCAGGATTTACTATGAGTCCTCAGTACTCGTCACGTATGTATATGAAGCATGTCGGTTGATATTGACAAGCGGATTCCGGCAGTCTCAATAAAGCAGTCGATTCCTATTACATCTCGCGTAGTCCTACAATAGATACTGTTTGTTTACATAGTAGTCTTTGATATTAGGTAACCAACCCTACTCTATAAATATAAGATATGGATGGGTTTGTGCCTGACTAAATTCCGCCCATCACAGCCGCCTTGAGAAGCGGTTATTGAGACAAAACCATTCTGTTATTCTGTTTTCTTTCTAAGTCTCATCGAAATTCGCTTAGTAGGATTTTCATGAAAATGCGTTCTATACTTTTAGCATGCAAAAATTATTATAAATGTCCAAGCAATCTCACAAACATTCGTAGAATACACAAAAAAATGCAGTAATATTTTTTTAAATACTAAGATTTTGGAATAGTGCTCTTAGTTATCTCACTCATTGTCATCAGCTAGCGTTTTCACTTTGCACTTTGGCTCCTAGGAAAAAGTGCAAGATTTTGGCCTTGGAGCCAACGTGCCTCTTTTTAGTCGAATTTAATTTTACAGAATATCGACTGTCGTCTGACTTTCCCAAGCTCAAAAAGATAGCAATAATTCATGGTTTTGACCAGTGTCAGCATATTTGAGGCACTGACACCCCGTAACGGCTGCCATAAATCTACTGCAGCCGTACCGACAGCTTTACATGCTGTTCCAGGCAGTGAGGAGTGACTCGTTGTGACCGGTCACCCATCTATTTATAAATCAAACAATTAATCTAAGGATCAGAGTTTTATTATTTTCTTCATCATTTTATGCGCTTGAGACATTTAGCTGATTAGGTCAGGGAAACTTAGTTTTTTTTGTTAAATGCGTAGTCAAAAATCCCTAAGGTAAAAAATAATAATTTTCTGATACCATATTTTAATTATTTTTTAGGCTTTTCGTATCACTTTTGTCACGCGTAACCAGCGAAACCAAAACACTAGCTTGGCCATTATCCGTCGCCATCACCATCACCGTCCATCATAAATTATAATATAATTGACTCTGTTTAACGTACTGCTACTCAGGTGACCTTGACCTCTAACTTACTAGTAACTAGTTTAATCAGATCTTGAACTATATATATATATATATATATATACAGGGTGTAAAAAGACCCTTAACGAAAACTGAAATCCCACGTTGTACCAATTACTACGAGCATTTTTGACTTCGGCAGCATACCTGGGAAATTACTGGTTCAGGAGATATTGAGGCTCAAAGTTAGTATGGCATTTTTCTAATTAGGTACAAAATTGATGCATTTACCCCGCCAATATGTTCTTTAGATGCCCTATGATCCCATGAATAAGTAGGTATTTCGAGCATTGCACGCGCGCGCTTTTAATTGCGGTTTAAAAAATGTGAAAACTTAAAAAAAAACTTCGTTTCCCAGGTATTATTTTTGGTTAGTATGACTTGGCATGATGTCCACAACGAGTAGACTTCGGCTTGGGGATGGGTCTTGTGACATCCTGTATATATATATATATATATATATATATATATATATACACGTAATCCCGGTTGCATTCAAAACTTTCAACTTGGAGCTCAGGATCCACTTTGTAGATTTGACAGAACATGAGCTAATAGTAGTAACCTAAACACATAGGTAGGGAATGAAATATATCCTCCTCTTTCAAGCAACATACTTACCTCTTTATTGAAGTACCATACCCGAATTCCTTTGCTGAACCCAAATAGCTATCTACAAATACCTCCAGTACCTACCTGTTTGTACGTTTGCCTTTCCAAAACATTACACGTAGAAACTGGTACTGTTTGCACGACCGAATCACGTACGATTATCTAGCTAGCTAGCTATATCAGAGACGTGCAGAATTAGGTGCATAGTACGTGGGCAAACGCCTAATTGTTTCACGAAGTAGTGGCTTTATCTCAAAAGTGATGGAATGCTTGAGGAGCTTTTAGGTAGTAATAATTTGGCTTTGGAGTGTGCAGTAGGTGATGTTTTTATAATAGAAAAGTTGAAGATAGATAGAATTTTTTTATCGTCCTTCGCCAGTGTCAGTTTCAACATATTTGCCGTCAATATATCTGTATTTTTACTCTTACACTATAAGCGTTTTACTCTTACACTATAAGCGTGAAGGAGCTAAGATTTTGTGCGCTTGAATATTTCAGCCATGACTATCAAGACGTTAAATACAATTGTGTAAATGTAGGTACTATCATTCTAAAGGCTTCTAGAAACTTACGAGTCACGAGACGCTTTTCTATATTTTTTACATAATTATCATAGTAGTTGGTTTGCGTAAGCTAGCATAGATCCTTTTCGATGTAAAATGTGCATAAACGTGTGAATAAGTCTGGATTACTATGATACGAGATATAATGATCCAACTTCAGGGATTTTTTATGTAAATACAAACTAGTTTTGTCGCCAGTCGAGTATGTGAATGGAAATGGAATGGAAATGAGCAATTGAATCGAGAAGAATAGAAATGAGGACCTAACCGTTGAACCTTACAAATAATGCAAACTCTGAGAAGCAGTCTTCTTACAGTCAGCAGTCAACTTATTACTAGTATTATAAGTTTTTATATTGGATAGATAGCAATTTCTCGCTTCAACGACTAAGAAAATAATCCTCACAAGCACACATAAATACACTTTTTTCGCGAAAATGTGACACTATTAGTAAATATGCGGTGTTAAGTGCCTTGCTAATTGCTCCCGGTACTATACTATTTAGCCTATGAATATCAATATTCGTAATAACAGCAAACGCACATCCTACAAACACCAATTTATTTTCCCACACTTTTTTATTCAGGATGTCTAAGAATCACATAGTGAGCATGGTAGAAGTCTTCAAAGGCAAAAAAACAAAGCCGATGTTCTCAATTTTCTATCGCAAGCACATTACAGTAGAAAACTAATACAAATGCCGTGTGGTTGACGGCATAGAATACAAGTGTCACCACCCCCTATCTTCCCGTGGGTGTCGTAAGAGGCGACTAAGGGAATTACACGATGCAAGTACCATCTTTGCGTAGAGACGGAAAACTCGACATCAAACCCTATACGACTGCCTCCTTGGTCTCGCGGCATAAATGTGCGCGTGGGATCGGGAGGTCCCGGGTTCGATTCCTGGGTCGGGCAGTGTTATTGAGTTTTTCTGTCACGAAATTCTCAGTAGCAGCACGGAGTCTGGAAATGTGCCCGGCACGGCAATAGGCTCGCCCCCTATTACGTGGGACTAAAGTATATCTGGCGAAAAGTGGGTGTAGAAATACACCTTTGCCTACCTCTTCGGGGTTATAGGCGTGAGACTATGTAGTTATGTACTAATACAAATGAGGGGAGAAAATTACTGGCTTACAAGGGTAAATGTATTGGAAAAGTATTCAGTGTGACCCATGCAGTACTACATAGAACGTAGGAACAAACACATGTGTATGTTTACCCTTTATAATAGAGATGGAGCCATGAAAGGCTCGGGTGAATTTTTTTTTATATAATGGGTATCATATTATACACAGTTTCGTGCGGAAAAGATTCCACCAACAAAATGAGATTAGATTTTGGTGATATTCGAAATATTAGTTTGACCTATGGAATCTCTACATATTATACATAAGAATTGATAGCACAAATTTGATAATGGTTACGCCATACTTCAATTTTCGAACTTTTCAAATGTGTAGAGATGTGTAGGGAGTGTAGAGAATGTGTACCCCAAGAGACATACATGATTTTGGAAGATCAGAGGAGAAATGAAATGAAAAATACTGAGTCTGAATCTTAGTTCAATCACAGTTACTGGCATTATTGCTGTATATCCTTAACCTATAGAGGTATTTTCAATGGTCATGTTCTTATGCATGTCGAATATGACAGATATTTTCACAAGTAGTACCACACAAAAATGACGTTCTGATAGACTTCCAAAAGTCCAAAAGCTAGCGCTTGACAGTTCAAACTACTTTAACCAATAACAAAAGTTCTCTCCCGCCGTTCTTGTGGCCACAAGTTCTATATTGTTTTACCATTCCACTGTCATTTACACTGTCCTCAGCCACTAGCGAATAAAAGTTAAGTCTGGGCAATTGCCTGGATACTGGCGTTTTGTGCTAAACGTTATTATATTTACTCACATTGCATTCGGGTGTAACGTTTTTAGAAATTGGTGATAGAATTTCGTATTTGTTTTGTAGAAATAAAACGCTGTCTATTTTGGATAATTTCTAAGATATTGAGATTATATTCCATACTTAACATTATAAATGTTCAAGTGTGTTTGTACATTTGTCCTTCTTAACGATAAAACTACTGGAAAAAATTGGTTATCCTTTCCATTGATATAATATGTACATCATAATTACATAGATGACCTTTCAATGCGACAGGCTATACCCAGATGGGCAGAACCATAGGAGGCACCTAGTAAATAATGTAATGAAAACAAAGTTACCTTTCGCGCTCCTTGCGCGAAAGGTAACTTTGGCTAGTAACTTTTAACTAACAGTTTATAGAAATACGTATCGGTCACCGGTAGAATAAAACACGGTGTGCCACAAGGGAGTTTGTTATCCCCTCTCCTATTGTTAATGTAGGTTTTTAAAAGAGATCAAATATTATAAACTAGAAATATTATAATATAATTTCCTAAGGAAACGTCAAATAATTAAAGGTAAAATTGAAATGCGAGTAAAAGTAAAATTAAGATTAGAGTAAATATATTACAATGGCGGTGTATTTATACGAAATGTATATATTAATGTAGTGTTAGTATCTGCTATGAGTGTACGCATATTCACTAGCTTGGATCGTAGGCCAATTTATAGTTATGATGTGCTGAAGGTTCACGAGAACAATTTCCATACATTTTCTCAATGCATCCCCTAGTGGTTTCTACTGATAGCTAGATATTTTGGAAACTTTAAAGCGTCTGGTAAAAATTACCGCCGCCGAAATGAGTTCGATAGTATTATTTATAAATTTTTAATAATATTTATTATTTAGGTTTAAGAATACGGAATGTCACTACCCCAAATCATCCCATGGTTGTCCTAAGAGCCAGAGGGAGCATATTATGCAGTGAACAGCAATGTAAGAGAAGGAAAACTTGATACATACCCTATGCCAACCCGTTTGGCCAGCGTGGTATAGTAGGCCAATTCCTCCTTTGAAAGGAGAGGCCTAGTCCAGCAGTGGACTGTAAAAGGCTGACGATGATGTATTTATTTAGTATTCATTTTGAATAAATAGAGCCAATATAATATAATAATGATATGCCATTATAATGAGCCAAAAACTGCAAATAGAAGTTTCTTAATTATAAAATGCCTTTTGGACAAAATACGTATATTTGTGTGACATCAATGGTATAAACAAGTAATTATCAAAGCTGCAGTTAATTGCAGTTTAAATGTAATGGGATGACACTGATAGAATGTCACTTTCATAATTAGCAGCAATGTAACACTTTTGTCTAATCTGATGTTGTTTTAATTTGCCTGATTGCTATTAATTGGAATGATTTATTGTTTTGATAACATAATCGTTTTATATGTTTTTGTGTGATAAAATATGTGAAGTGTGCTTATTCATTACATACTAGGCTAGTGTGACCATGGCCTTTTTTTACGAAGCCGAAAACCCCTTCTGATCTCCGGCTCTTGATGAAATGAGAGCGGGAGTATGTGGTGTTACCACTAAAAAGCACCTTGACTGCCAACCATGGACGCCCTACGGGAGGAAGGCTGGGTTCAGGAGCAGTCTTCCTTCCAAAGTGTGATTATGGCCTAACCCCTCTTCTAGTGGCAATTGCTCAGTTCTTAGCAGTATAGTAGGGAAAGCCAACGATGCTAAATTGGTATTTACTCGAGTGTCATAGAGACCTATTGGGTTGCAAAGCTAAGATGATAAAATGATAAAAATGTAAATAATGTATACCTTTTCATCGGCATCGGGGGAGCGACTACAGATTTGCAGAAATGTAAAAAGAAACTGTTGCATTAATCGCTCCAGATAATCATCAGATTATGAGAAGGCACGGACGTTAGGATTTATTAATTATTTATATAAATAAATAAATCCTAATTTTTTAGGTTCGCTTAACATCCCCTTAGAAAATCTGACACGCTCGATTAATTTTCTTTTTTTTTTTTGCATTTTATAGGAAAATGTATTTATTTTGTTGGCGCTACATAATATATTACACTTATAGAAACAAATATAAAAAAGGCAGATATTGAAAGCGTCGAGTGTAACAATCACTTATAGGTTTTATCATTAGTGCTACTGTTTTTATATATAATTTAAATAGCGTCTGAAAGTAGTCAGCTGGTAATTTTTCTTTCTCTTTAATCAGAAACAACAAATTGTAACAGCAGTTATAAAGAATAGCTGAAGGGTTTTCGGCGACTGTGGGTTCGTAACACACTAACTGATAGACTAAATGGCCGAGCCATATGGTGCTCTGTCACATAACGTAATTTACTCTTGATTTGTTTTAGTCTGGGACGATAAACCTTTGCTTATTCGTGGGAGAAAATATGCTAGTTTTATTTGTTACTTGTAGTACTTATTCACGCTACTTTGCCCGGAGTCTGGATTCTAGTCTGTATAATTATACTATTATTAAATGTCGATTCCGGTTAAGACTATCCTACCACATTGACAGCTTTCAATAGTTATTCATTACAGATAAACGACTTTACAAATAAAAAATACTTTGCCCGCGGTTCTACCTATATGAGTCTCGACTGAACGCTAAAAGTAGCCTATGTGTTATGCCAATATACAAGTTTTATTCATTAAAATCTGTTCAGTAATATTGCGTGAAAGAGCAACCATTTTAATTTTTTTATAGAAATGTTTGTTACTCTGTATGTAAACGGTCTACAGTTTACATACAGAGTTACCATTACTTCAAAAATAATTCTTAGCCCTGGTTTTTCTGAACCTAAACTTTATCATTTTAAATTGTCCTTAGCGATATATCCCACGTACCTTTCTTTCGCATAATCGATATTTCGACACAGTTGCAAGCGCCATGTTCACGGATGTACGAGTATAAACCTATACTAATGTTTATCTTTTGTAAAATCCAGAAAGTTTCAAAACGACCTGAGATTTCTGTAAACCAAATATAGCGTAGTCTATCCTCAGGCTACAAGCCGCTTTCCACAGCTAGCTGTCGCAGGCTCACTTTAAGTGTATGTGCATTAATCTTTCATAGTGAACTGTCATGAATTAACCATGAGAACATTCGAACCGGCTGCCTTGCGTGCCGTTGCACGCTAATATAGTGTGTTCCAAAGTACCTTTGATCTGATGTCGATTCTGTTTAAGAGTAACTGACCGAAAAACACGTAATTTTGATAATTTATAGCGAGAGATAGAAAATTCTTTATTTATCTGTAAATGTACAGGATTAGAATAACAGTTTCCGATTGGTAGTGACAGTGATTGGCTTGAAGTTCGCTGTAAATGGGATAAGTTAAGCAAGGGCTCACAACTTGTATAGGTGATGGTTTAAATTTAGGATTGCGATAACTGAAATACAATACTGAAAGCTGGTGGTATAGTGGCCGTCTTACCGTAGGCTGTATTTTCTTTCAAACAATAGCAATTGAGACAACTGTGCTTTTTGAAGCATGAGTATTTTTATCATGACAGTATAATACAGAAACAAATAGAAAAGAAGCAACGTGACAAGCAAACGATTCTGAGCCCAACCCGGCTCTCCAGTCGTATCGGATATACTGCCCATCAAACTATGAGAGTAAGCGAATAGTGAGTGCAATTTTTGTGAGAATCTCTTATAATATGTTAATATATTTATGCTGATAGATAATGAATATATTTAATGTGACGTATTGCATTAAGTAAATATAGCGATATAATCCAACAGAAAGAAACGCGCTAGCTTAAACCAAAGCTAGGATTATACTACAAAACTCCATTGTACCGCAAAAATACTAATCACAACGAAACTATAGTGGGACGAATAAAATTCAAAAGAATAGCACCAAGCTGTGGAAAAGTAGTTGCCGTTCATAATTTGTTGGAAGGAAAATATAAAAACAGTAATCGTCACAAAACAAAGGTCGTGGAAACGAAAATGATCGCAGTTAATACTCCATTGTTCGGAGAATTCGGTAAATGTTCCGTACTTACGGCAATCTAGAGGGAGCGAGTAATAAAGAGCTAACCGATCTGTTTTCCTTAAATAACGCAGCAACTGGAAGGTGAACACAAGTTAGGTCAAATATGTGTGGATGTTGCGTGCGATCTTGCTTATCTTATACTAATAATATAAAAGTTCAAGTTTGTGAGGATGGATGGATGTGTGGGTGTTTGTTACTCTTTCACACAAAAATAACTAAACGGATTTCAATGAAGATTTGCAGTAATATTATATGGTAAGGCATGTGGTTTAAGCTAAAAGCTACTAGATAAAATAGTTTATTAGACCACTTTGTTGTAACGTTTTAAGGTAAACAGGGTTATTTGTAAAACACCGTTAACCTCTCAGGACTATGTTACTAACATCATAATCAACAAATTTTGTTTTAAGACTTTTAAAAATCCATCATATTTTAGTTCATCAGATCATACATATAAAAATAAAAAATAAGTAAGTAAGTAAGTAAGTAATTCTTTATTGTACACCACAAAAATGCAAATACAAGAAAAAGAAAATAATAATAATTTTAACAATAGATGCACAATTGACGGCCTTATCGCAAACAGCAATTTCTTCCAGGCAACCAGACTATGATGGACATAACCTTAGAAGAAGAAAACGTGATTTGATGGTGTAGTGACAGATGAAACATAACATTTGTTTTAACATATACATATATACAAATAAATACAAAAAATATATATACTTATAATATATATCTATATAAACATATATATATATATATTATATATTTCAATATATATAAATATAATCACATATAATCATATAGGGATTTGAGGAATAATGACGCAATTACATTGACAAATAGTGTTGCTTCAATGCATTTTTGAAAATGCTTAGTGATCTTGCTCGTCTAATCTCAACTGGCAGCGCATTCCACAAACGCACAGCCTGAACAGAGAAGGATTTATCATAGAAGTTCGTGGAATGCGGTGGCATCTGCAATCTCAGATCCTCCGACGACCTCAGGCACTTTGAATGTGTGTCATGAAGGAACTTAAAGTGTTCTTTGAGATACATGGGTGTATTAGGATTGAACAATACATTGTATAGTAAGATTAGGATATGAGTATTCCTGCGAAGACGAATCGGGAGCCACTTGAGCCTGCTACGAAATTCAGATACATGATCATATTTGCGTAAACCAAATATAAATCTTATACAAAAGTTTTGAAGGCGCTCAAGTTTATCAAGTTGCTCCTCATTAAGGTCAAGATAGCTGACATCGGCATAATCGAGTATTGGAAGGAGCAAAGATTGTGCAAGCGCAGTTTTGGTGGATATGGGAAGAAAGTTCCGCAGCCTACGTAATGACCCTGCTGAAGCAAATACTTTACGGCTTGTCTCCTGCATCTGACGGCCCCAGGATAAAGTTCTATCCAGATAAATTCCCAGATTTTTTACATTATCTGCAACTGGTAAAATGTTTCCATCGAATAGAATCTGAGGCAGAAGTGACCAATTGATCTTAGAGATCATCCTGGAACTGCCAATCAGAATGATCTGAGTTTTGGTTGGATTAACCTTAAGTCCATAATTTTTACTCCACTCACAGATTTGCGCCAAGTCCGTATTAATAATAGAAAACGCATTAGATATCGATTCTAATGGTGCCTGTGAGTATATTTGCAGGTCATCTGCGTAAAGGTGGTAGGACGAAATTAAATGTTTGGAGATAGAATTTATAAAATTTGCGAAAAGTAATGGAGAGAGAACGCCACCTTGTGGTACACCGACAGTCGCATTACACCATGAAGAGTATGATTCTTCAACGCGTATACGCTGACGGCGTCCAAACAAGTAACTACGAAACCAGTCAATTACCGTTGGAGATATGTTAATAGAGCGGAGTATGCCAAGCAGGATGTGGAAATCTACGGTGTTAAAAGCATTGCTAAAGTCAAGTAAAGATAGAAGCGTGAGCTTTCCACAATCCATACCCAACCTAATCTCATCGATGATGTGAACCAATGCCGTGGTAGTGCTATGACCAGGACGAAAACCGGATTGAAAGGGATTTAGGAGAGCATTTTTGGACAGGAAGGTACTTAGTTGTGTATATACAAGACGTTCGAGGACTTTGGAAAGGAATGGTAGTATTTAAATTAATATTTAAAATATTTAAATTGAACGCTCTAAATGTTGCGAAGTCCATGCGATAGAAAAATAGCGCCGCCCGCCACCCGCACCCCTGTGCGGGTGGCGGGCGGCGGGGGCGCGCAGGCGTTGGCAGGTACAGCAAAATACACGAGTTGAAATGTGTTAGATAGGACAACGAAATCTTGAAGGTTTGTTCTTGGGAAATGTATAATGTTTTGTAAAAAGTCGTAGAACAAAAGTTGTTAATTATAATGTAAGTAACGTAGTCCTGAGAGGTTAACGGTGTTTTACAAATAACCCGATATATTTAGATTAAGATAGAGAATTTACTAGATTCTATATTACTAGTAAATTGCACAGCCAAGGCAATAGCATCGCCAGCGTTTACAACCCCAGAAAAACAGAATAAAACTAATCAGTTTTTAAATCAGTACTTATGAAATCATTGCGTTACTGACTGACTGACAGAATAATCTAGTGTATTGTCTACTGAATAACCTAGTGTGCACGTCATATTATAAATGTACATATGTATAGATTACTAAACTGTATGTCTTCTTTGTTAATTCAAGTTGAAGGGTGAGTGTAGCTTATTTCTTAGTGTAACGACACACCTGCCAAATGTACCGCACCGAACCTTCAGCTACTAAACTGTCGGTCGTAGTATTCGGTCGGCATGATACACCAGATCCGCCCAAGTGTCAGCATTATAATTATGACGGCGGCGACTGCCATTCGGTAGCGCAACATTTTGTACGATGTGACGCTCGATGGAAGGTTCGGCAATGTAATTTCCGCAAATGCTATGATGCATATTTGAAAAACACTACGAGCGTATTCAACCGAACGTTTCATTTAGAAGGTGACGCAGATGTGTCGCGATACTAAGCCTAATGACTTCGATTCCCACATAAAACAAAATATTATCTTTGAATGATATATATGATGACTTTTCTGTAATATCTATTAATGAAATGTATTTAGGTTAGATATCAGGTTGCGAATCTGTCTAATAGTACATATGTATATGAAATGCGCGATATGACAAGTTTTCACTGCATTTGCTAGTAGCGTCAGTTTTTAACATGGTTTTGATACAATATCGATATCGTTACCAGGAATTTTTACTGGATCTCCGTCTGCACGTGTTAAGTGTGTAATGAATTCCTTATTTATTCAAGATATTATGGTATTTTGAAATTAAACTACAGTTTACGGATTTTATCGCGTTGTATTGGTTTCACTATGTTATTACATTTGAAACTAAAGATCTAGAAACTATATTTTTAATTTATTACTAGCCGACGTTTCGAATTCTTTACAGAATTCATGTTCACGGCAGACTGAGGTGATATTTGTCTTTTTCTTGAATGTATAAGTTATCTCAAAGTACCCGAACATTTTTCAACTACTGGTGTTACTATTTACGCAGAATGAGCTCACAGTGTCCTTAGGTCTTCTGGTGACTTTGTCCTTCTTGGGTTTCATTAGCCTTATGACAGGGTCCCAAGCTGGAGGAACATTCCAACCATCTTCCCTATTGAAATTAGGGTGTTTTTTAATTTCAATAGCCTCTCGTATCATCCTTGGAAGAAAACGATGTTCTTTTGCGAGTATCTGTGGTTCATCAAATCGCAGCTAGTGGTTGGGTCCTTGTTATTTGTTTTTTTAAATAAAGATTGACGAAAATAAAAAAACGATGATAAATATTTGTCGGGTTTTTTTTCGTCGTTCAATTGGTGATTATTTTACAACAGGCTGCATCATGGCATCAGGGAATATCGGGCTTTAATTCACGAACTCATTTGTGTATTGAATTGTTCAACCGTCGGTCAGAGCATGTTCAACCGTCGGTCCTGGCCACCATGAAGATCTTTCCTAGTCATTACAGGGAGTCAGTACCCACAAATGAACTGATACTGGTCTAAACCATGGAATATTGCTATCCCTTTGAGTTTTGGATATAAAACAAATGCCACTTCTGTATAATTCACGCCTAGGGCGTGTAAGACAAAGGCAAAAAATTAAGGCAGGCGAAGCCAGTTATAAATAAGAATATAAGTCATTAGATTAAAAGTTCATCATATATTTAACTTGTTTCCCAACCGTTTATGCATTCATCGTCCATCACTAAAAGCAATATTCAATGCATGAGTTCAGAAACGTTCACGTCTACAAGTTCCTTAAAATAAACTTCGAACCCATTCATTATTTGAAGACAGATCTCTAGTTTTAATTGTTGAAGCGAATTGAACAGTAAAGACGGCTTTCCACTAGAGAGTTAAGCGATGAGTTATGATAAAGTCTCAAATTGTGTCTATATGCATCAAAGCGCAGCAGAATAAAATTAAATAAGGTATTTGAAAATTTAAAAGTTACAAATATGTCCATTATTGTCAAAAAATAATTATTATTATTTTAAATAACATAACAGAACTTCACGCCTTTTATCCCCGAAGGTTCAGTTGTTATACACACGAAACACTACGATCAGCTACGAAGTTCTACAAAGTTTCTTAATACGAACTAGTTTAAATGCTCATCAAAACTTGAATTCGTACCCGTTCCAGTACCGGGTCACTCAGAAAGTATTGCGATAAAAACTTTTTAAGTATGTGAGACTAGCCAGTTATAATTTATTTAAAAATATGATTACTTATAAGTAAAAATAGGTACGTTCTAAATTCAAAACTTCCCTCAACATTTTTGAGAGCTAATTAAAATTGCCTTATTGTTATTATATAATTAATAGTTTGAAAGTGATTTTTTACGATTTTAAGTGTCACCTGAAACCGGACGAATCGTACGATAGACTTCAAATGGCATTCATGGATGAAGGTCCTTCTAAGGCAACCGTGTATCTTTGGTATAATGAATTTAAGCGCGGTCGACTTACTTTGGGGGATGAAGAAAGAAGTGGTCGCCCTTTGACGGCTGTTACGGAAGAAAACGTGCTAGCAGTGAAAAATTTGATCCAAGACAATAGACAAGTTACATACCAAGAGATTCAGCATATACTACAGATTGGATCAAAAAGCCTTCACGAGATTCTACACGTGCATCTACGGGTGCGGAGGATAGTTTCACGCTGGGTGCCGCACAACCTCAACGATGTTCAGAAGCAGGCAAGGGTGGAATGGTGCCATGATATGATAGACAAATTCGAAGCAGGCTTGTCTCGGCGTGTTTATGACATCGTTATAGGTGATGAATCCTGGATTTATCAATACGATCCAGAAACAAAGTGCCAGTCAACGGTTTGGGTGTTTCAAAACGAATCAATGCCTACCAAAGTAAAGCGATTTAGAAGCGGTGGGAAGATTTTGATCGCGAGCTCTTTCAATTTGACTGGCTACTTGATGTCAATTCCTTTACGAAACCAAAGAAGCATTAACGCCGAATGGTATAGTGGTATAGTACCAAATGCTTGGCAGAAGTTTTCTCTGTTGTGAGCAACAAGCGACCAAACACAGGGCTCCGCGGGCTACTGCTCCACCACGATAATGCGCCCGCCCACACCGCAATCAAAACGAGGGACTTCCTAGACAGCACACCGGTCAAACTCCTGGGTCACCCTCCTTACAGCCCTGATCTAGCACCGTGTGACTTCTTATTCCCAAAAATAAAAAATCTGCTCAAAGGGATACAATTTTTGTCGCCGGACGATGCGCTCTCAGCGTTCGAGCAGGCTGTAAACGAGGTGTCTGCGGCAGACTGGAAAAAGTGTTTCAAAAACTGGTTCAGACGCATGAAACTTTGTAAAGAGGCTGGTGAAGAGTTCTTTGAAAAGATGTAATAAAAATATATTTACTTATAATACATTTTTTAAGCGTCGCATAACTTTCTGAGTCTCCCACGTGTATTCTACAATTTAAATACACCTTACAAGATAATAGTTTAGCTTAGAAAAGAATTACCATTTTGCAATATAGACACAGGATAATTTCCTTTGGTACACTTTTTATTTATTTATTTATTTCTTTTGTGCGCGCGTAAAGTAAAGCTTTTTTGAACATAATTATATTTATAGTAATAAAATGTTAAGAAAAATTTTCGTGAACCTACTAAATAACAGCCAGTTGCGGAAACGATATTTAAAATTTTAAAACGAGATTAAACCCTAATCTATTATTAAGTCGTTGCACAAAGCCAAATTCTTGTAAAATTTAATCCTTTATTAAATTTAATTTAAGAAGAGTCTAAGCCTACATTAAAGCGCCTTTTACGTTGCACCAACAGCCATTAGCGTGAATTGACACGTGAGAATTTTAAATATGACAGATGTGAATTTTAAAATCTAATATGAGCTCAGTGAGGTATTAAAGTTCTATTGTTGTTGAATTT
This sequence comes from Euclidia mi, assembly GCA_944739405.2. Taxonomy (NCBI): domain Eukaryota; kingdom Metazoa; phylum Arthropoda; class Insecta; order Lepidoptera; family Erebidae; genus Euclidia; species Euclidia mi. The sequence goes on along the minus strand of OX123195.2, from coordinate 69,058,676 downwards.
ATCTCTGTTCCATAATATCTTATTGTACTTTGAAGTGTTTTTTGCCAAATATAGCTCTATTAAATAATATATTTCAATGCATTGTAGTGTTTTACGGTATTGAAGTGGTTTACAATGAATACCTAAATTATATCTTAACTAGTCTTTCATCTTTGGATGATCCCGAAGAAGATTTTTCTCGCAGTCAAATGCCGGCAAGGCGAATTTATTTTCAAGGCAGGACGGCGGAGAATCACGTATTAAATACAGAGTATCCATAGAAACAGATGACCGAATACGAAACATTGTAGAGAAGGAGGTGACAAGCGATTCGCGGTGACGTGCGCACGCGTTTGATTACCCGCTGTCGTTATATTGCTATTTATATTATTTAATTCTTGCGAAAATGGATAATAGCAGTGATGATGCGGAGATAAGTGACTCCGATATAGTTCAGGAGTGTGAGAGGCAGATGGCGGAGATAAGACGGAATTCAAGAAGTGAAAATGTTGAGAACTTGCGGAATGTTGAGAAAAGGATCAGAGAAAGTGAGGCAAGCAGCGAAGAAGGATTTATAACGGTAACGAGAAATACTAGAAAGGCAAAAAGGCTCATAAGAAGCAACTCAACCGAGGTAAACAACACCCAAATCATATTTCAATCAGGAGAACAAACCCAAGTTGAGGGTAGTTTTGAAAAAAATTAAATCTCCATATCATCGTTGGAAATTTTGCCCAAACAAATGGCCTTTGCCAAGATGTTGCAGAAAGAAGACATACAAAGTATTTTGAAAATAAAATATAAATCTCCTTACAAAATTTTTATCGAATTTGGTGATAAAAAACAGGCTCACAAATTGTTGGAATGTCAAACATTTAAAGATCGTAACTTTCGTATGCAATTCACAAATGAACCAACCTTGTCTTACGGCATTATTGAGGGATAGACCTAGTGTCTAGAATTACCGTAGGCTTACTGGGAATTGGTTGTAAGCACAGTGGAAGCTAATTTATTTTCATCCAGTTGTCCTAAAGTAATCAAATGTCTGACATATATTGCTGAGATTCTCAGCGATGACAAATTATAAAGTAGTTATAAGAAGATTTTACCTTATAGCTCCTGGTGATGTTCTTGAAGTGGACCTATAGATTAACTTATAATTTTGGCCAAAATAACAAGAGAATCAATGGATACCAGTTTACAATTCGGCTAAGTCCTTCCCCAGACCACGATGCACGTTAGCGGTTCACAAAACTTTTCACAAAAGTTCACTATGTCATCAATTTAGAACAAACCTTGCCGGAAGTCAAAAGCGGCAATTACGTATTAAGTTAATTACGAGTTGATTCAATTCGCGTTAATTCAAAGGGCGATCAATTTAATTTAGGTACAAGGCACGCGAGCTTGCAAACGGCGTGTTAATTTTTTCAAGCGGAAGACGGAAGTGACAGTTCAGTGTGACCATTGTCAGAAATTTTCAATAGACTAAACAAAATGTTACTCAATCGATCTAATCGATTTGACTTATAATAAAAACTAATTCTATTTCAAACATCCACCCGCCCCGGACCGGCCTACCGGTCCGCTAATCGGTTGGTAGACGTGACAATGTTGCAACCGCTCTCCTCAGAATCGAACCGTCCACCAAGACCTCAGCAAATCGGGGAACTCCATCAGCCCCAGTTACCAAATGAAGGATGCGCCCCCTGCGCCATCTGAGTGGCGGAAGGTTAGCCTCCTTGATCAAAACGAGGTCACCAATCTTGGGTGGATCGGTCTTGTCGGTCCACTTAACGCGTTGCTGGAGTATGTGCAAATATTCCAAGTTCCAGCGTTTCCAAAAGCTCTGAGTAATCTGGCGTACCAATTCAAAACGCGAGAGACGACCAGGTCTCGTATCAATATAGGGGTACTCAGGCAAGGCGACAAGTGGGCGACCAATCAAAAAATGGCCCGGCGTAAGGGCCTCCAAATCATTCGGATCTGAGGAGATCGGGCACAACGGCCGAGAGTTCAAAACGGCCTCAATCTTACAAAACACAGTTGCGAGTTCCTCAAATGTAAGGACAGATTCACCGATTGTCCTGCGCAAGTGTGTTTTGGCCGATTTTACGGCGGCCTCAAATATACCACCCCAGTGTGGACAATTTGGTGGGGAAAACAACCAATTTATCCTACGTCGGGCAAGCCTATCACCTATATCAGCTTTGTTGGTTTCAAGAAAATTAACAACATCATTCAGATAATTATAAGTGCCCTTGAAGTTAGTGCCGCAGTCAGAACGGATCAAGGAAGGCAGCCCTCTGCGGGATACAAATCTGTCAAATGTGGCTACAAACGCCTCGGTCGTAAGCGAGGAGACCAGTTCGAAGTGTACGGCCTTTGTGGAAAGACAAACAAAAACACACAAGTAGGCCTTGACAGTCTTGTTGTTTCGAAGTGTCGACGTTTTCACCAAAAAAGGACCAGCGAAGTCCGTGCCAACACCGTCAAACGTCCTGCTTTCAGTTACGCGATCTGCCGGTAAGTCCCCCATCAAGGGCTGCATGGTAGAAGCCTTGAGCTTATAGCAAGGGATGCAGCGAAAGACTACACTCCGAATAATTCTTCGGGCAGACAAAATCCAAAACTCGCGTTGCAAAATGGCCAACAAGGCATTACAACCAGCATGCGAATTTTTAAGGTGACGGTCAGTTACCAACAAGCGTACCAAATGACCGTCCTTAGGTAACAAAAGGGGGTGACGAGCCCCGTAAGGGAGGTTGGCGTTCTTGAGACGCCCTCCAACGCGCAAGAGACCCGTTTCGTCCAAAAAGGGGTTCAATTTAGATACAGCTCCCGACAATTTCGATTTCCCCGACTTGAGGATAGCAATCTCCTTCTCAAAATGCGCTTATTGCACAGAACGAACCCAAAAGGTGAGGGATTCCTGTCGTTCCTGTGGTGAGATAAACGGTGTCGGTCGTTTCTATTGTGGGTGCCTAAAGTTAAAAACAAAACGCTTTATCCAAGCAGTGACACCTAACAACTTGTCGAGGGAGCTGTAACGATTTAACAAAAAATCGGGGTCGAAGGCGCATTCCACCTTCTCAAGAGCGAGTGTTCGTAGACCCGGCAAATTAGAAGTATTCAAAACTGGCGTTCGAGGCCAATCAATTTCTGGTCGACTCAACCATTCCGGACCCCACCACAGCGAATGACCTATCAAACTAGGCGTCAAGCATCCGCGCGAGGCACAATCAGCGGGGTTGAGATCACCTGGCACGTGTCTCCAAACCAGCGTGACTTCGGATTTTTGGATTTGGGAAACGCGATTAGCGACAAATACCTCCAAGGTGTGGACAGACGCCTTCAACCAACAAAGTACAATTTGGCTGTCTGTCCAGGCGTAGGTCCCACTAATACAAATGCTTTTACCCAAAGTACTGGACACGTGGTTCAACAAGCGCACAAGAAGGGCTGCTCCCGAGAGCTCCAATTTCGGAATGGTCAGAGATGTCCGAAGGGGTGCAACCTTGCTCTTTGCCATGATCAGGGAAACCCTCACCTGACCTGAGGCACTGACTGTGCGCAAGTACACCACGGCGGCGTGACCACGTTCCGAGGCGTCACAAAACCCGTGAAGGGTGGCCTTGTACTTCCCGGGAGGAAGGATGGGACGAGGCAAGGAGATCTCATTGACGGCAGGAAGTGAGGATACAAAAGAGGTCCATTCCTCAACAAGAGTGCCGTGTAGAGGTTCGTCCCAGGTCAATCCTGCTGTCCAAAGCTTCTGCAAGAAGCATTTTGCCCAAAATATGATAGGACAAATCCAACCGTTCGGATCAAAGGTTCTGGCGACAGTAGACAACACGAGACGTTTAGTCCAAGAACAAGGCAGTTTCAAGTCTACGTTATATGTAAAGATGTCTTGGACTGGTCTGTACTGAACGCCGAGAACAGCCATCATGGCGGGGTTGTCAACAATCTCAAATAGATGTGGATCTTGCTGATGATCCTCTGGCAAGCCTTCCAAAAGCGCTGGTGAGTTGGAAATCCATTTACGCAACTCATAACCAGCGGAGGCCAAAATACCTATCAATTCGTCCCGCAGGAGGATCGCCTCGTCCGCTGTGGAGGCGCCCGAGCAAATGTCATCGACGTAAATATCGTCCTTCAAGATGGCGGAGGCTCTTGGGAAACGTAGGCCTTCGCGGTCTGCGAGCTCCCAAAGAGAACGTATTGCCAAGTAGGGGCTTGACCTTAACCCGTACGTATTTGTATTGAGCTCGTAGACGACCATGGGATCGCGAGGAGACTCTCTCCAAAGGATCAGCTGGAAGCGACGGTCATCAGGGTGGATAATCGTCTGCCTGAACATCATTTTTATGTCGGCCACAAAGACAACCTGATGTCGTCGGGTAGTGATGACGTCACAAAGGTCCTTGACCAACTTGGGACCAGAATGCAAGCACTGGTTCAAGGATACGCCTGTTGAAGTCTGCGCAGAACCATCAAACACTGTGTGCAGCTTGCCAGTCGATGGCTTCAATACCGCATGATGCGGGAGAAAGTAATGCTCCACCGAACGCCAATCCAAATTTGACACAGACATGTGTCCCAACTGTTCATATTCCCTCATGAACTCAATGTACTTCTGTCTGAGCTCCGGATCACGACCCATGCGACGCTCCATAGCCAACAATCTCTTTTCGGCTAAAGGTCGTGACTCACCAAGCGGAGGCCGAACAGACAGAAAGGGCAGCTTCGTGATAATCCGACCAGAACGGAGTCGACCAGTGTTGTTCTGGAAGAACAGCTCGCACTCCTCATGTTCTGGATTCAAACGGGCAACTTGAGGGGGCTCCTCTACTTCCCAAAACCTCTGAACCGCATCAGAGAGAGCAGAGCCTACAGCCAACAAATTATCAAGTTCAGGTGGAGGGGGGTCCCTAGGTACAGGTCCCATCAAAGCAAGTCCAAATATGGTCGGGATGGCAGTCAAACCATTTGGCACCAAGACCCGTTTCCCACCAATCAAAATTCCACCGAGGACATCAGAGCCAATCAACAAGTCGATTTGTCCCGGTGTGTCAAATTTGGGGTCTGCCAGTTCCAATCCCGATGTCAAATTCACCACAGCAGCAGGTAGCTGTTTCTGTGGATGCATGCCCAAAATATTCTTCAGCACAATAGCCGAGGTTCTAATCCTCGGGTGTGAAGATTCAACAGGGCCAAACAAAACCTTAACTTGCCCTTCAACATTAGAGGCTACGTCCCCTATGCCCCGTATACAATTTGGAAAAGAACCCATATTTAAATTAACCTGCCCTACCAAATAAGTGGAAACAATGCAACCTTGTGAACCTGTGTCCAATATAGCACGGACAACAACAGAGGTCCCCGTGGGTCCCCAGACCCTAACAGCAACCGTTGGTAGGATAACGGTGTCAATGGGGGAGGTTGGCGTTATAGGGCAGGAGTCAATGACCTATTGTTGCCTGGGCGGCGACCGTTGGCCAGGACCAGGCAAATCAAAATGGGGGTGCGGCTTGAAGGCCTCAAAAGCGCGATGACTCGATCCGCGCGCCATCTGTGGGGGGTCATAATGACGCACCCGCCCAAAACGAGGTGGGCGCGAGTCAAGGCGGGGACGCTCCGCCAAAGGAGGGGAATACCTGGGGCAGCAGTCATGGTGCTGGTGACGCTGAACAGCACATTCAGGTGCGCGAGAGAGAGGAGGCGTGCGCACGCTACGGTTCTCCAAGCGGGGTGAGCGGCGATCAATTAAGCGAGGCGACTCTCGGCTGCGCGCCGGTGAGCCTCGGCTGCCACCTTCAAAACACCCGCCCGTGCGCGGCGTCGGCTGGTTGGACAAGCGGCCAACCTCTCTGGCATTCATACAGAGAATGTCCAAATGCTGTCCTCCACAGTGAGGACAGGGGCGAGAGTTTGGGCAGTCTCGCTGGTAGTGGGACCCCAAACAAGAGAAGCAAAGGCGGCGGGCATTCGCGATGCGCCTACGAGAGGCGACATGTAGGTCCAAGAATGCCCTACAATTGGCCGTTCTGTGCCCCGTGACCTTGCAGTAGGAGCACTCCGCTGGGCTCTGCGTGACCGCAAAGCGAGGAGGGCGCCGGTCAACATTGGCTCGGGTGAGAACGCGAGCCTGCTCCTTGACCTTGGGCGGCTGCGACTTAGCCGGCGTGTCACCACCGGAGTTGTCCAAGACCCGGCACTCATCCTCCAGGAACTTCTCCAGGTCAGCAAAGGGGGGCATATGGGTCGCGCTATCCCCACCAAAACGCTGTTCAAAACGCGACCTCAGGTCGGCAGGCAGCTTCTTCAGCACAATGTGCACCAATAGATAGGACCATTGGTCCACGGGCAGGTCAAGGCACTTAAGTGCATTGATGGCCACCAAGAGCGGGTTCAACAGTTGGGTGCGCAACCCAGAGACCCGGGTGAGCGTCGGCAAACCCAAAATCTGCTCAATATGCGTGTCGGCGAGGCCACGCTTGTTATGGTACCTACGGGTAATTAGGTCCCGAGCCGTCTGGTACGCCTCGTCAGACACGGGCAGGTGCTGGATGAGGCCCTTAGCCTCCCCATCCAGAACCGACATTAAATAGGCCAACTTTTGTGCCGGCCGAAGGTCAGCCCTATCATTGACCAGGCTGTCAAACAAGTTAATGAAGCCCAGGTAGCTTCCTAGGCAGCCATCAAAATGGGGGAGGTCCAAAGTAGGGAGCCTACTCACCAGCCCCGGTGCTGACCTAGGAAGCTCCTGCTTCAGGCCGGGTTGCCCTTCCCTATCGGCAACTAGTTGTCTCGCAGTATTGGAGACAGCATCATACAGGTCTAAGACCTGGGCATAGTCTTCGCTGACCTTATTTCGCTGGTCAGCGGTAAAATCATTGATTGACACTTCAAGACAACAAGTGCTGAAAGTGCGGAATTGCTGTTCCACACTTGCCAGGCGATCGTCAATCCGCTCGTACCTCTGAAGTAAGGCCTGCTGGCGATCAGGCCGGTTCACTAAAGCACTGGCTGAGGCAAACCAGCGCAAATCTGACGCAATAGCACCAGCAGCCGCACGCAAGTCCTTGATAGCTGACATAATCAAAATTCAAAAGAGCCCGGACAAGCGCTAAATAAAATTAACAATCAAAACTTAATTTTTCTTAATTCTTTGAAACCAACAAAGTATTAGCCTGTTTACCACATGAGTAAATAAACCGAACAGAGAGACAGCTTCTTAAGAGCTTGTAAATTTGTTACCTATTTTGGTAGGGTTGTCACAATAGGTAAAGACAAATCGCTTGTTCGGTATACGACAGATTCTGGATTGGACAGATTTGTGATTTGGTAGATTCCCAACTCGACAGATTCGTGGATTGGGCAGATTCTTGGACTCGACGGATTCGCTATACGGCAGAAGTACAGTTGTAAATAAAATAGCCAGTGGAACCAAAAAAGGCATGCACCTATAAAAATATACATTTGTTACCAAGGACACGACATGACGACGTGATTTATTTGACATTCCCAACTATACCACTAATAGTGTTGAATATTTTCTGGTAACATGATCAATTTTGCTAATAAACATAGGAATGTCCTTTAGCTATTATGGCCACTAGTTTTACCACGGGGATAGGTATCTAAAATAAGTTTAAAAAGAAATTGTGTAAGACAAATGAACGTCTACAAAACAAATGACTATAAAATGATCAACCATCGATAGGGATTACAAAAAACAGGTGCATGCGATTTTCGACCTTATTGACAATTCATGACAGACTTTTTTTTGGTATTTTCTTGCTTTCTGACATTGATACGTTATTAAAATTATAAATTCTGAGTTACGTCAATAAGATCGAAAATCGTATGCACCTGTTTTTTGTAATCCCTATCGATGGCTGATCACTTTCTGATAGTCATTGGTTTTGTAAACATTAATTGCTTTTACACAATTTCACAACTAATGAGTTGTTAAGTATTTCGGTGCCAACATTGACAATAATTATTTCAAGATCGAAATATTCGCGAAACTTTTGCTCGAGCAATTCAACAAATGCGACAAAATTATCAGGAGTTATACCTAATTAAACAACCCAATTGTACGTTACCATTGTTAAAAATCTTTATAATGATTTAATTATTTCATCTAGTATTATTCATACACACAGTACAATAAACAACCATTATTAATAATAAACACAACTTTTTTACATTAAAATATTAAAACTTGCAACGTACAAAACAAACAACGTGGGTCGTAATAACCCTAAGATTGTCAACTGCCTGTGCCTAAGTAAACCGGTTCTTTCCACTCTCGCCGCGTACACGACAAGCGGCCAGTGGTCACGCACACATAAGCCGCGTGCTCGTAGTAGTGCAACCGATTCGCGCTGTTGTATGAAGCTGTGTCTCTGTTCCGTTTATCTACTCATGTGCTGTTTACTGCAAGTGAAGGCAAGTGACAGGTATTTACTGCCCAACAAAATTTAAGGTTTCAGTATATTGAAACAAACACAAAAGTTATCAAAGTTATAACTTATAACAAATTAATAAAGTTGAAACTTCAACTTAATTAATTAATTATTTGCAACAGACAGACTAACTGTGTTATTTATGATATACAATAGGAAGTAAGCACAGAATATGTGTTACCTAACAATATTATCTTTATATTATAACAAAACAAAGTTTATTAATGTGACCCGCCCAAGTGGCAAGGTCAAGTTGGTTGTTATGTTTATGAATATATGCAATAAACTAAATTTACTAAATTTATTGATACATACAGCTGTTATGTATCCAAACAAACTGACTTATTAATGCAACAACAAATTTAAGTTAGATTATTCAACAATACAAATCAACAATTACTGATTGAGGTTATGTGACAATGTGTTTCAAATTATCTAGGTCAACTTATACAATTAAATATTATGTATTTTAGTCAATAACTGACCTGACAAACACTACAATACTGTCTACAAGGTGAGATATATAGCTCATACAACACCAATCTGAGTTCAGATACAATCAACGGCTAAGATACAAGTTTACAATATAGGCAGTTAACCACGCTCTTGCTATCAAAATTATGTCTAGAATTACCGTAGGCTTACTGGGAATTGGTTGTAAGCACAGTGGAAGCTAATTTATATTCATCCAGTTGTCCTAAAGTAATCAAATGTCTGACATATATTGCTGAGATTCTCAGCGATGACAAATTATAAAGTAGTTATAAGAAGATTTTACCTTATAGCTCCTGGTGATGTTCTTGAAGTGGACCTATAGATTAACTTATAATTTTGGCCAAAATAACAAGAGAATCAATGGATACCAGTTTACAATTCGGCTAAGTCCTTCCCCAGACCACGATGCACGTTAGCGGTTCACAAAACTTTTCACAAAAGTTCACTATGTCATCAATTTAGAACAAACCTTGCCGGAAGTCAAAAGCGGCAATTACGTAATTACGAGTTGATTCAATTCGCGTTAATTCAAAGGGCGATCAATTTAATTTAGGTACAAGGCACGCGAGCTTGCAAACGGCGTGTTAATTTTTTCAAGCGGAAGACGGAAGTGACAGTTCAGTGTGACCATTGTCAGAAATTTTCAATAGACTAAACAAAATGTTACTCAATCGATCTAATCGATTTGACTTATAATAAAAACTAATTCTATTTCAAACACCTAGATATGTCTGAAAAAGAAATATTAGACTGCCTACAAAGTGTATCTATACATATAAATAAAATTGAAGTGTCTGTCTGTGATTTCAAAATAACTATGGATTTTCAAGTGCATATAGTTAGTTACACGATTCTAAGTCCAAAACAACCGTTTTAACATTTTTGTCTGTCTGTCTGTCTGTCTGTCTGTCTGTCTTTCTGTTTGTCCGGGGTAATCTCTGGAACGGCTGAACCGATTCAAATGAGACTTTTACTACCAGGTAGAGGACATTATCGCGCTACATATAGGCTACAATTTGACCCGGTAGTTGGCGCTGTTATCGCGATAACAAGTCTTTACTTATTCAACTCATCTATACATCTATACATATAAATAAAATTGAAGTGTCTGTCTGTGATTTCAAAATAACTATGGATTTTCAAGTGCATATAGTTAGTTACACGATTCTAAGTCCAAAACAACCCTTTTTAACATTTTTGTCTGTCTGTCTGCCTGTCTGTCTGTCTGTCTGTCTTTCTGTTTGTCCGGGGTAATCTCTGGAACGGCTGAACCGATTCAAATGAGACTTTCACTACAAGGTAGAGGACATTATCGTGCTACATATAGGCTACAATTTGACCCGGTAGTTGGCGCTGTTATCGCGATAACAAGTCTTTACTTATTCAACTCATCTATACATATAAATAAAATTGAAGTGTCTGTCTGTGATTTCAAAATAACTATGGATTGTCAAGTGCATATAGTTAGTTACACGATTCTAAGTCCAAAACAACCCTTTTTAACATTTTTGTCTGTCTGTCTGCCTGTCTGTCTGTCTGTCTGTCTTTCTGTTTGTCCGGGGTAATCTCTGGAACGGCTGAACCGATTCAAATGAGACTTTCACTACAAGGTAGAGGACATTATCGCGCTACATATAGGCTACAATTTGACCCGGTAGTTGGCGCTGTTATCGCGATAACAAGTCTTTACTTATTCAACTCATCTATACATATAAATAAAATTGAAGTGTCTGTCTGTGATTTCAAAATAACTATGGATTTTCAAGTGCATATAGTTAGTTATATGATTCTAAGTCCAAAACAACCCTTTTTAACATTTTTGTCTGTCTGTCTTTCTGTTTGTCCGGGGTAATCTCTGGAACGGCTGAACCCATTCAAATGAGACTTTCACTACCAGGTAGAGGACTTTATAGCGCTACATATAGGCTACAACTTGACCCAGTAGTTGGCGCTGTTATCGCGATAACAAGTCTTTACTTATTCAACTCATCTATACATATAAATAAAATTGAAGTGTCTGTCTGTGATTTCAAAATAACTATGGATTTTCAAGTGCATATAGTTATTTACACGATTCTAAGTCCAAAACAACCCTTTTTAACATTTTTGTCTGTCCGTCTGTCTGTTGGTCCGGGGTAATCTCTGGAATAGCTGAACCGATTCAAATGAGACTTTAACTGGAAGGTAGAGCACTTTATAGTGCTACATATAGGCTCCAATTTGACCCGGTAGGTTGCGCTGTTGTCATGACACTTATTTTTGTATAATTATATATAAAAGCAAAGAGTTATTCATCTTGAAATCTGGAAAGTCACCGGCTGTATAAAGATTAGATTTGGCAGAGAACTTTTTAAAACGTAACTTTTTTCCGCGTGCGAAGCCGCGGGTACCACCTAGTCACAAATAAACTCGGTGAAACGATTAAAGCGGATAGATGTCAATGGCGAATGGATTGACAGCGAAACGATAAGACTATGCTTCCAAAGTTCAATTTGTCCCGAGTTTGTATATGCGTTTGGATGCAGATTTCCTGAAGAACGTTATATATTCCCAGTTAGTCAATGTTCGAACTGTTGGAAATTTGGACATACCAAAAAACATTACCCAACGAAAACTGTCACTTGCCCAAAATGTGGCAAACATCACTCAAATTGTGATTTTTTTTATTTATTTATTTATTTATTTCTTCCAAATATACAAAAATCATTACAAGCAAGCCGAATGCGATGTTGTAATAAAAAATGGAAACCTATATATTCTTATCTATGATATTATCGGTAGGTACATAGTTCAGTCAGCTTCTATAGTAACAAATTTGATACAATGCCATCTTTGTGAATTCACACAGACTACAATAGAATATGTCTATGTCATTAGCAATAAGGTTTAGGGTGCGGAGCGCAGCTGTCAGCGGCGCCTCGCGCAGCAGGTTAGTGCGCGCGCGGGGCACCGCCAACAGGCGCGGTCGGCGGCGGCGTCACACGTACCCGTCCGGCACTGACAGATACAACCTCCCCAATATATCCGCGTGATGTATCCTACCTCTGACCAGCTTGAAGATATAGGTTACGAGTGTGAGTTGCCTTCTCACCCTCAGTTCATTATATCCCACCATACCCAGAACAAACAAAGTAGGATACATCAGCGGATAAAACGGATAAACTCCATATTGTTTCATATAAATGAACCGAATAAATTTATTTTGTACACGCTCCAACATGAGGCTATACTTAGCTTCATGTGGAGCCCAGATAACTGCGTTACATTCGAGATGGATTCTTACTAAAGCATTATATAGTGCTACTATAGCTTTGACATTGGTAAAGCTCTTTACTGTTCTTAACAAAAATCCCAGCTGTCTGTACGCTTTTTTGCAAACTTTTAGTATGTGATCACGAAACGTAAGCTCAGCGTTAAACGTGACGCCCAAATCTCTCACTTCCTTGACCCTAGTCATCTGTACCCCATCTAACGCATAATTATAGCACAGAGGCGTTCGTGCCCACGAAAAAGAGATTACTGCACACTTTGATTTATTGAACTGTAGGAGATTGTGCTTGCTCCACATTACCACCCTGTCTATGTCTTTTTGAAGTCTTTCACAATCTCCTTCGTTTGCTATGGCAAGAGATAACTTGAAGTCGTCAGCAAATAATAGGCACTGGGCATCCTGTACAACAGTCGGCAAGTCGTTGATCATAAGCAGGAATGCAAGAGGTCCTAAATTACTACCCTGATTTACTCCAGATCTCGTAAAATATGCCTCCGACTGGACTCCTTCATAATCAACGTATTGCCGCCTATTACACATATAGTCCGCAAAAAAATCAAGTACACACATATATATACATTCCGCTACATAGCTAAGAAGATTACTTGTGGTACTCCTAGCCGACCGAAACCCGTGCTGTTCCTCTGCGAGTTGAGACTTCACTTGCGGATATATACCATTGTAAATCGCCGATTCGAGTATCTTTGCCGGTGTAGACAAGACCGCGACAGGCCTGTATTCCTCTACTACAGTCCCCTTGCCTCCCTTTGGTACCGGTATGACACGAGTTGTCTTCCACCTATCAGGAAACACGGCACTTTTGAGACATAAATTAAAAATATGCAACATTGGCTCTTCCAGCACCATCCTTGGTATACCATCAGGCCCCGTTGACGTTTTTGGCTTGAGTTGTTGAAGCGCGCGCCTAACCTCATTTAAGTGCAAGCTGTCTAGGTGAACCCTCGCCCCTCCGTTCTCACTACCTGCTGCCGCTATTGCTGAACCTACATTCAATCTAGGTATCCCAGTGTGATATACTGATTTAAAATACTCAGCAAATTCGAAAGCCGCCTGTTCAGACGTTAAGGTTTCCCCATTTTTAATACCTTTTGTGTACATCTATTACCCCTTTTAGATTTTATATAATTCCAAAAGGATTTGGGGTCTTGTAACATATTAGATTGTACACGCTGGATATATTGTTCATGCGCTATAGAGATCTTTGCTTTGACTTGTGTCCTACACCGAGCAAACGCCTCGTAATCACACCTCAAGCCACTCGATTTGTATCGCTTATGAAGGACAGCCTTATGTTTTATGTCGCGAATTATCTCACCCGTATACCACTCGGGGTAATTGTACCTCGAGTTTATACGACTTCGCTTTTTTCTTGGTACACAGTTATCTATAATTCCATTAATGTTATCATAAAAATAATGTAAACTACTTTGTAAAGGGTCACGGTCAAAATGGGCGTAAAACCAACAGCTTTAAAATATATTTTATGTGAAAGCTAATGACCATTACTTAATTTTATACTATGACGGCAATCACCCAAACAACCGGTGAGCAGAGATATTCAGTGATGTTCAAACGTATATTTTATAGAATCCAAAACAATCGCTTATACAACGGAGATAACACGACACGATGTTGTGCAGAGCTAGGCCAATGAAACCAATCTATTGGTTGGTAACCTAAAGGAATTACTACATTCCATCCCTTTCTAACTTCTCTCTTACTCAGGCGCCGACCAAAACACAAGCGTGCGGGCAAGCCGGGCAATGCGCGTCAGTCGTTATTTATATTTAATTGAATTATATAGAGAGGAGTCATTAGATGATTTAAGGCGAGGACATATTATGTGAATTGGGCGTCATTAGGGGTAAATTAAAACCGTTTGTCTCCGTAATTTTTATAGAAAAAAAAATCAAAAAAATATGTCTTAATCTACATCATATAAAGCATTTTCTCTTTTGTACCAAATCCTAAAAAAAATATCTTAAATATCTGAATAAAATATGCAAAGTAGCCTCTGTTTTTGTAGTTATACCTTTTTCTCCTAATCTGTCAATCATAAGATTGTTTAAATTGAATCAGCCTCTTATATATTAGAACACCAAGGGAACCTTCAGCTTATTTTTGCAAATAACTTTACTTATTATTTTCTAAGGATTTTTTACGTCACCGATATTCGCAAATCGCGCGTGGACAACTAACCAGTAGTACCAGCAAGGTCAACGGCGTATATTCACCTCTTAAACATATGTAATATTTTGCAAACTAATGTGTGGTTTCTTCGAATTAAAAGTCAACAGTCGCGGTATGTCAGATCGCGCACATTATAATACTTACATTTTGATCGATAGTGTCCAAATCGGTAGAAATGCGATAGTTGAGCATTACTGTACTTGCTTAACAGGCAGAAAAACAGTAGGAAGTTGTGCCCACATAGTTTCAGTTTTGTGGTTTTTAGGGTTAGGACGGCCCGAGCCTTTCATTGCACGCGCAGAACATTTATTAGATATTATAGTTGATGATAACCATTGATATTTAAATAAAAGGTATCAATATATAGTAGTTTTAAACAAATATGTGTGTTTTATTTAACCAATCTTTGGGATTTTTTTGCAGTGATACCCGGTCGATATTTGGGTTAACAAGTATATAGGGGGTATTTAGAAGTACAATAAAGTAAATTACAACACATTTTATTTCTGTTGGTTTTACGCCCAGTTCTCATACAAAAATGCCCATGATCCTTTAATTCAAATATAGGTGTCCAATCGACAGTTGCAATATTTGAATATAGCAAGGGAAAATTGGCTTTGTTAAAATTCCAACTAATGTGTGTATCAATACCAGTTGAAATTGAACTCGCGTTAGGCCCTATATTGTAATATGAATATAAAGACGTTTTCATAGATATGTCTAACGGTGGGTGATAAGCGTCGACCGGCACAAGCGGCGTCTCCGCCGCCTGAACGTCTACCCTCCCCTCATCCACAAAATTACTCAAAACTACATCCAAGCAACGATTATTGCAATTAGATATTCCATTGGTCTGTGTGAATCCACAATATGTCAAGAAATATTCATTATAATACGTACTTACAGATGCTGAACACGAATATAAATTTATTTTTTTATTGAAATAGAAACTTTCACCTGTCCTAACTGTAAGGGACCCCATATGGCACTAGACAAATCCTGCCCGGTATATTTGAAAGAAAAAAATATACGTGTTACCATGAGTAAAGAAAATGTAACATATAAAGTAGCTTTAGAGCGCATTCTAAATGCAGAAAAAGCCAATATACAAGAAATTAACTACAACAAGCCAACTCAGAAGACCAAATCATCGGGTTATGAGGCAACTACTGAACCTGTTAAAATGCCCCTTTTCTGCATATCCGAAGAGAGGAATAGCGAAGAAACCCCAACCGCCCGAAAATATAGCGAGGTTGTTAAGAAACCCAAGAAATCGCATCAAAGATCTACCAATGCAAATCGAATACGCAGAAGAGAAAGAAGATACTAAAAGTGAAATGTCAGACGCAAGTGTACATGAAGATTACGGGGATAGAAACGAAAAATTACAAAAAATTTGGAACTTCATTAGAAAAATGAAAGACATTTTTTTCGAACGTAATAAAACATTTATAGAAAAAGTTACAGAGATGATAAAAATGTTATTTGAAGAATGTAAGTCACTTTTTTTAAATTACTTTTGTGAGAACGATATTTTGTAAGTTTTGTTTAACTTACACAATGGATAAAAAATCTATTAATATTTTGCAGTGGAATGCGCAAAGTTTGTTGCCCAAACTAATAAGTTTTGATACTTTGTTAAATAGAGAAACAATACACATAGCATTAATCAGTGAAACATGGTTAAATACAGATCGTAATTTGTTTATCAGAGGATACAATATTTATAGGCAAGATAGGTATGATGATTACGGCGGGGTAGCTGTATGTGTGCATAAATCTCTACAGTCTGAAAGACTTCCTATGTCACTGAATAACCCTGGCATTGAAGCAATTAACGTTCAAATTCATAATAGTAATGACATTTACAATGTAATATCCATATATTGTCCCTCTAACGTGCAGACTAGACAGGCCGATTGGGATAACGTTTTTTCACAATTTCCTAAGAAAACCTTGATTGCTGGCGATTTCAATGGCCACCACACCAAGTGGTCATACAAAATAGACCAAAGAGGTTCACAGTTGCTTGACTCATCTCTAGAATATGGTTTCATTTCCGTAAATAATGGCGAATCAACTAGAATTAAACTAGTTAACGGATTACTGCAAAGCTCTTCCCCGGATATTTCATTTGCGTCGTCAGATATAGTAACTAGTTTTGACTGGAAGGTTTTTAATGAAAACTTAGGCAGCGATCAGATGATGATTAAAATGAAAATAGAATACAATTACCAACAATATTCACAAAACTTAAATAGGCTCAATTTTAAATATGCTAATTGGAAAAATATAGCATATACTTAGAGAGCGCATTTACCAACTTAAACTATTCAAATAGTACTAATGTCCAGGAACTCTATGATTATTTAGAACAGCAAATTAATCTAAGCGCTAACAAAAATATCCCCAAAATTAAAATATGTCTAAACCCCTTAAATAATTTTAAACCTAAGGAATACTGGACTCCATCTCTATCCAGAGCAGTAGCTATTCGACGTTTAGCTCTAAAAGAATTTAGGAAAAACCCAACCCCTGACAATCTCAATAAATTTCAAGAAAAATCTAGAGAAACGCATAAATTAATATATAAAGCTAAATTAGAAAGTTGGCACCAATTCTGCGCTAACATTAACGAGAAAACATCAGCCTTAGACATGTGGAATAAGATGCGGTGGGTAAAACATCATCGGAAACCTCAATTTTATGTACCAGAGAGTAAACAAAAATACATATTATGTTTCCTAACCCCTAACTAGCATAGTTTTAAACCGACAACCTAGGATTGAATCGAATAATTTATTATTAGAATACCCAGTTAATTTGCAGGAATTAAAATCATGTATTAAAAAAACAGATACTGCTCCAGGTTGTGATGGAATCACATACTCTATGATTTATTATGTCCCCGTTGTAGTTAAGAAATACCTGTTATATTTATACAACTTAATCTTCAGCAGTGGGCAAATACCTAAACAATGGCGTTCAATTTTAATTATCCCAATACCTTAGTCTAGCAATATGAATAATAACGAACTAAAACTGCGCCCCATTTCTTTAATGTCTTGCATATGTAAAATATTTCACAATTTACTGGGCAAAAGAATAAAATGGTTTATAGAAAAATATCAAATTTTATCCTCTTATATGACAGGATTTAGAAAAGGACATTCAACATTAGATAATTTAACCCGAATCATTTCGCATATTCAAGTTGGCTTCTCCAAGAAATCACCAACGGTGACATGTTTTATAGACATAGAAAACGCTTACAATAATATATTAATTGACAAATTGATATATCTATTGGATCAGTTAGGTTTGGGATACAAAATTTGTAATTACTTGTGGTCTTTTTTAAGTTCAAGGTGCCTTATTATTAAAAACCGTTTAAATAATCAAACAATTGATGTTAGGTGGACTGGTGCGGGGTTGGCCCAGGGGGATCCCCTCTCTCCTTTGCTCTTCAACATAGCGACCTACAATATATGCCAGTATAATGAAAATGGAACTGTAGTAGTTTCACAGTATGCTGATGATTTTGTGTTTTATATGAGTGATAAAAATGTATTAATTTGTCAAGACAAGTTACAATGTGTTCTGAATACAATAGTTGAAAAGCTAGACAATATAGGACTATTTCCGCGAATAAGACAAAAAATTGCATTTTCAGTAGGGGTCGCAAAAGGCTAAGCGTTAAGATTAGGATAAACAATACCACTATTGCGTGTGTTGATAATTTTAAATACTTAGGCTTCTAGTTGGATCGAGCTTTACTGTGGGGTAAACACATCAATGAAATGTTGCTTAAAACTACAAAATTAATAAATATGCTTAAAATACTATCAGGGCCTTCTTGGGGCGTACATCCCACACACTTACGAACTTTATATATATCTCTTGTCAGAAGTAGAATCAACTACGGCAGTTTGTTAGTTGTCTATACGACAACAGTGCCAAAACACACTTAGTTAAGTTAGGGTTCAAAACCAAGCCTTAAGAATAGTTGGTGGATTTATAAAGAGCACACCTATTCACGTCATGGAGTGCAAACTCAGCATTCCTCCTCTATACATAAGAAGATTATATCTTGCCTATAAATATTGCCTCAAGTGTATGTCGTGGACAAGTAATGACACGGTCAAGCTTTTAGCAAATCATAGTCATCTCACACATAATTCATACTGGCAACATAAGAAAAAGCCTTTGCTGACAAGTGTTTATGAAACATGTAAATTGTATGAAATACAATCGTCTAATCGCTTAGAAACGTTTAGTCTTAAAATTTGGCCTAACTACATAGCATTAGAAGAAATAATTAGTTTAGATTTAGATGTAACTACTAATGTAACCAAACGCAGTGTTATTGATGAGTTACAATCAAAATATGATGGCTGGCACCTATTATTTACTGATGGATCAAAGAGCGAAAACGGCTGCGGAGCTGCTTACATTGACATAAATAATAGGACGTCGGCTATGTTCAAAATTAATGGCAACTGTAATATAATGTTACTGGAGCTCGTTGCAGTCTCAAAGGCTATTAGTCAAGCTATTCATGTGAGAAGTCAACAAATTTTAATTTTTACAGACAGCAGAAGTGCTTTACAACATATAGCTCGATGCGCCTCTGGCTTCAGAGGTACACCGATAGCTTATGAAATATTAAAGCAAATTATACTTCTAAATCACCTAGGCATAACTTTAAGACTGCAATGGGTTCCCTCACATATAGGAATTCGGGGTAACGAACAGGTTGAGAAGTTGGCTAAACAAGCAGCCATAGAAGGAAATGAATATAACATTAAATTACAGCATTCTGATTATCTTGCCAATATTAAAAATATATGCTTTGACAAATTAAAAGAATACTTTGATGAACGAAGTGTACAAAAAGGTATTTGGTTTAAGACTATCCAGCATCAGCCTTCTCGTGTACCCTGGTTCATAAATAGTAGATTAAGCAGAAATATAATTGTTATAGCTCATAGAGTTCGTTCAGGACACTATCCGTCTAGAAAGTTTGGATATCTAATAAAAAAAGTTGAGTCTCCAAATTGTGAGGTTTGTGGAAATCTTGATGATGTCCAACACTTGCTGACAGATTGCGTCAAATATCGAACACAGAGAGAGTCGTTGATGAGTAAATGTTGTATAAATGGGTACGATACTGGATACTTTATAAATATTTTAGGAAATCCAACCTCAGAATCTGCACTGGACTTATTTAGGACTAGCTGGTACACGCGGCTTCGCACGCGGAAAAAAGTTACGTTTTAAAAAGTTCTCTGCCAAATCTAATCTTTATACAGCCGGTGACTTTCCAGATTTCAAGATGAATGACTCTTTGCTTTTATATATAATTATACAAAAATAAGTGTCATGACAACAGCGCAACCTACCGGGTCAAATTGGAGCCTATATGTAGCGCTATAAAGTGCTCTACCTTCCAGTTAAAGTCTCATTTGAATCGGTTCAGCTATTCCAGAGATTACCCCGGACCAACAGACAGACGGACAGACAAAAATGTTAAAAAGGGTTGTTTTGGACTTAGAGTCGTGTAAATAACTATATGCACTTGAAAATCCATAGTTATTTTGAAATCACAGACAGACACTTCAATTTTATTTATATGTATAGATGTATAGATGAGTTGAATAAGTAAAGACTTGTTATCGCGATAACAGCGCCAACTACCGGGTCAAATTGTAGCCTATATGTAGCGCTATAAAGTCCTCTACCTGGTAGTGAAAGTCTCATTTGAATCGGTTCAGCCGTTCCAGAGATTACCCCGGACAAACAGAAAGACAGACACACAGACAGACAAAAATGTTAAAAAGGGTTGTTTTGGACTTAGAATCATATAACTAACTATATGCACTTGAAAATCCATAGTTATTTTGAAATCACAGACAGACACTTCAATTTTATTTATATGTATAGATGAGTTGAATAAGTAAAGACTTGTTATCGCGATAACAGCGCCAACTACCGGGTCAAATTGTAGCCTATATGTAGCACGATAATGTCCTCTACCTTGTAGTGAAAGTCTCATTTGAATCGGTTCAGCCGTTCCAGAGATTACCCCGGACAAACAGAAAGACAGACAGACAGACAGACAGGCAGACAGACAGACAAAAATGTTAAAAAGGGTTGTTTTGGACTTAGAATCGTGTAACTAACTATATGCACTTGAAAATCCATAGTTATTTTGAAATCACAGACAGACACTTCAATTTTATTTATATGTATAGATGTATAGATGAGTTGAATAAGTAAAGACTTGTTATCGCGATAACAGCGCCAACTACCGGGTCAAATTGTAGCCTATATGTAGCGCGATAATGTCCTCTACCTGGTAGTGAAAGTCTCATTTGAATCGGTTCAGCCGTTCCAGAGATTACCCCGGACAAACAGAAAGACAGACAGACAGACAGACAGACAGACAGACAGATAAAAATGTTAAAAACGGTTGTTTTGGACTTAGAATCGTGTAACTAACTATATGCACTTGAAAATCCATAGTTATTTTGAAATCACAGACAGACACTTCAATTTTATTTATAATATGTATAGATGTTTACTCATCAGAGGCTTTGATGTACATAAAGCTTAATAGTATGTAACAAATTAGGGTACGATGGGACTAACATATTACTTTGTAATAAAAATTCCTAAATTAAATAAAGAGAAAAAAAAATTGTAGACTAGGAACCCATGTCTCAAAGAAATAAATATGTTGATGGTCTGACACAGTTTTTAATTTGTTTGAGGGTTTTTGCCACAGGAGCTTATCAACTGAACAGGTCTTGGGTGATTATTAAATAAACACAAATCCAGTGTGTAGATTAGTGCAATGAGTTCTCAAGCCCTTGCAAAATTAAGCTCAAAATTTATTAAATTGCGAAACAGGAAAGTTCTACGTCTACATTTAAGATCAACGTCGAGTTGCAGCTAGCTTCTATGAAATTGATGGATTTCCACGTGTCGTAGGCACTTTGGATTGTACCTACTCATGTTAACATTATTATTAGCAGAGGAGGTCATCATCCAAGCTATACCAGTGCAAGAAGAGATACTTCTCCATTAGTGTAAAAATAATTGTCTTTGTTGTATTATGACAACAAAACACATTACAAACAAAAGATATAAAAATATTTATTTATCCTATGCAATTTAACCAATATGTCTTGAATAGTGTAACAGCTTATTTCCTTCTCTCTTCTCTCATTTTGTGACTTCCACATAAATAAAATAACTGGGCATTTTCATATTTGATTTTATATTAGTACAAATACAATAGTAGCAATGGCGTATGTACTCAAGTTATAGAAAATCATCAATCATGAATGGTATTAACTGCATTATATGGTCAGTCATTATAATTAGCGCCAGGCTCCCTCTTTGTATGAATTGTCTCGACTTTTCAGCTCAAAAAGTAACTATTTTAATTAAAATCGTAATAAAGATTCAATACAACAAAAACATAAACATGTAAATTTTTGACAAATTTTTGATAGTCTTGATCACAGATTTACTATATATGTACATTTAGAATTATACCTCCTTGATATATGTAATCATTACGTTTTGTTTATTGAAATTTTTACTCATAGTTCATTTCATTGATAATTGTACATATAACTAAACGGAAATGTTCACTCTTTTAGTTCACTTGTAGGCATTAGGTTTAAACAAGCGTAAAATTTGTTTGTGTAAAGTCATTAAATTATGACACACATTAGCCATAATCTCCTTTTAAGTAATAAAGAGTTAATTTGAAGCTTTCTGCAACTGACTGTAGACTTCTAGTTTTTAGATAACTAAACCTTAAATTTGCAATGGATATGGATACTCGACTATGTTGCCAGTTTGAAAATGTTTTGCAGTATTAAAAACGTACCATCGTGTTATACATTATGTAGATTTTCCAGATATTCATGCCTTTTTTACTGTATTATCTGCACTATAGTCGTTTATCTGGCCATCATTGTTGTGCATTCTGCATTCAAGTTTTTCGAACTTATTAAAAAAAAAGAGTTGGCAACGCGATGCTCGGTTGATAGCACTGGCATGAAAGGGCTGTTATTAGTTGCTTGCTGTCAACCATTTAACACCTTTATCTTATAAAAAGTAAAAACAAAATAGAGTTACAAATTGAAAAGCAGCCACTGCCAAATATGCTAAAAACATGACCGTTTTAATCATATTAAAAAAATCTCTGAAAGCCAAATCCACTGAAGCTCGACACAAAAGAATTACAACCTCCATAAAATATTACTAAATTATTTATACAGAAGATATTGAATTAATTAACCCTATATATTTTCGTTGTGTGTTTTCAGAGTATGTTTCAGGGTAGGTTGATAGACTTTAACGGCTATAACAAGGTATTAAAATCTGACTAATTACTTGATGGTACATATTGTCTACAAATGTACGTTTGGTTGTAGGGTTTGGCGCAAGTTATAGAATGTTGTCGTGCACAAACTTGTCTTTTTGCAATAAGTACGGAATGCGGTCGGGCTTATTTAACTGCAGTATGATGTAGTAGTTTCAGCAGTCTTCTCGTCAATTAGCATTGCGCAGGATATCAATTCTCTCAAAAGACAATACTTTGTGTGTTATGCACAAGTTGTTGTTTCAGTTCTGTGGTTACTTTATGAACAAAGGGTGAACTTAAATATTATAAACCTGACTACCCGGTGCCTCAATCTATCTGACTAGTAGGCGATAAGCCCGAGAACTGCAGAATGAATTTATGGTACGTGAGAATTTAAGTACTATCATCATCCCCCTAGCGGTATCCTTGTTAGAACCCGGGGTCTGCTTTCTAGTCTAACCGGATTTACTATTATGTATGTATTATACAAAATAATTTAGCGAGTCTTAATCGCGTTAACTTAACTTACTTATGGTATAAATACCTATTTGTTTCCGACGTTTCGCTCGTCTTGCACCGAGCGTGGTCACGGAGAGACTGATGAGAGCTCAGCGCCGTCTTGTGGAAGTGCGGGTTTCGGCACCTATCCTCACTTGGTCTTTATTTAAATTCGCAATGTCGGTACTCCGACCCACTACACTAATGACGTCTACACACTGTTGAGATTTATCACTGCGGCGGTGTTTACATTTGCTGATAACTGGATTCCAAGTAGCCGATAATCTGTATCCATCCTCCCAGTTGAAATTGTTATATTTCTTGATTTCTACCGCTTCACGTACTATCCTGGAGTAATAGTGACGATCGGTGGATAAGATTTGTGGTTGATGCAGTTCTATCCAGTGGTTTGGTCCAGACTCCAACAAATGCTCAGCTATTGCCGACTTATTAATATGTCGGTTTTTTACAGCTGCGATATGTTCCTTTACTCTTTCAGCGATTGTACGCTTAGCCTGCCCGATATATGAACTACCACAGCTGCAATCAAAATGTTTGGAGAGGAACGACATCCTTTTGGGGTACGCAGATTGTGTGCTATCTTAGAGAGCGGACTGTATAATACAGTCCGCTCTCTAGAAATCAAGAAATATAACAATTTCAACCGGGAGGATGGATACAGATTATCGGCTACTTGGAATCCAGTCATCAGCAAATGTAAACACCGCCGCAATGATAAATCTCAACGTGTGTAGACGTCATTAGTGTAGTGTGTCGGAGTACCGACATTGCGAATTTAAATAAAGACCAAGTGAGGATAGGTGCCGAAACCCGCACTTCCATAAGACGGCGCTGAGCTCTCATCAGTCTCTCCCGCGACCACGCTCGGTGCAAGACGAGCGAAACGTCGGAAACAAATAGGTATTTATACCTTAAATAAGTTAAGTTAACGCGATTAAGACCCGCTAAATTATTTTGTATGATGTATACAAATCGCGAAAGTTTAAAATCGATGTATGTATTATATATTATACGGTATATATTTACTCAATATCAACTTTTCCACAGGGCGACTGCTATCTAACTGCCACCAACAAAAGGGATAGCTATATTCCATGATTTAAGTGCTGACTCCTGCCTGTCACAGACCTCTATGACAGCCGGGACCGACGGCGGATCCTAGGCACTGAGCAAGCGAACATTTACAATTTAATACCTACGAAATCAGAAAAGTTATTGGTGCGTGCCATGAATTCAAACCCGATACCTTCTGCATAGCAGTCTGTTCCATCTCCCCTAGGCTATCGCTGCCTAGAGAATTTAACTATTAATGTCCATATAAATTATGACCAGTGTTGTGTACGCTACAAGAGCAGCCATTCATTTTATTCTGTAAAAAAAACTCGTATATCAAACCGCACTGCGTAAAATTAAAATCAATTCAACAAATACTTTTCGAGTTTTACGACGCAATAATGAGCCGATCAGTTTTTAGTATCGAAAAAATTTAAATGGTTTGCTTTATATTTAGCTTTTGTTTGAAGCATTTATTTAAATTTAATCCTATCAAAGGACGGGTTTCTTTAGTCCCTTTAAAACTTGCAAAGTTTTTAAAACTCAGTTATATATTTAAGAGGCTTAACACTGAGCCGAATTTTTCTCACCAAAATATCTTAAAAAATATGTGATGAAGGTGATGCCTACGTCATATAACTCTGCTAAAGCTCTGTTGATATTTCAGTAGATTTGTATGATGATATCATTTCAGTTAATACTTACACATACATAACGTCACGCCTTTTATCCCCGAAGGGCTAGGCAGAGGTGTATTTCTACACCCACTTTTCGCCAGATATACTTTAGTCCCACGTAATAAGGGGCGAGCCTATTGCCGTACTGGGCACATTTCCAGACTCCGTGCTGCTACTGAGAATTTCGTGACAAAAAAACCCAATAACGCTACCCGACCCAGGAATCGAACCTGGGACCTCCCGATCCCACGCGCACATTTATGCCGCGACACCAACGAGGCAGTCGTATAGGGTTTGATGTCGAGTTTTCCGTCTCTACGCAAAGATGGTATTTGCATCGTGTTATCCCTTAGTCGCCTCTTACGACACCCACGGGAAGATAGAGGGTGGTGACATTTGTATTCTATGCCGTCAACCACACGGCTGTAAATACAGTAGCAGTTAATACTTCTTTCTTTCTTTCTCGTGTCGGAAAACTCTGGTGTCGGAGTTTTAGACCGCCCGAAGGCCTCCGACATGGCTTAACGATTCTTGTCCTGAAACAAGAGCCGGGACCGACAGCTTTACATGCCCTCCGAAGCACGGTAGCGCTCTGTTGTAAATGCCACGCGCGGTGCCCATCCATGTGGCGACCTGTGCCAGCATTGCTTAACTTTGGCGACCTGTTACGATTGGCAAGCCAAGTCTCGTCATAAGTTAGCACTGAACAAGTTCTTTAATGTTTCTGTAGTAAAATTAAAGTAAACCTGTCGGTACGTATTCTTCGCTTTTCTGTTGCTCATATTAGGTGTTTGTACAACTGTCCGCAAAGATGTATCTATTTTACACGATCTAAACATAAACAAACGACTTTTGGCTGTCTGCCTGCTGACTGCTAGTAATTTCGGTCGTATCGCGAGAAAAGTAGGACACGACGATTTGACCAACCCGCTGGCGTAGCGGGAGTGTAAGCGACTGCCACACCGAAGGTTTAGGGATTCGATTCAATGCAATTTTCACTTAAGTCAAACATTTGTATGCGTGAACATGGATGTTTTTCTTCTGGATGTTTCTATGTATAATATGTATGTATTTATAAAAAAACATGTATATGTATGTTTCGCCATTGTAACTAGATGGAATGTGGAACTAGATGGTGTTTCGTGTGCGTGATAGAAATCCTCGAAAAACAAACGCTCACTGGCAAGGTTGATTGTGAAAGGTAAAGATTATTAAGTATTCCTATTAAATGGTTGGACAAAATCCGCTCTTCACTGGACAAGAAACTACGCAACGAACTCCAAAGACTAGTAGTAGTGATAAAACCACCCGATAAGAGTCAATCTTATATTCGCTTCAACTTGTGACTTGTATTTCACAAATCGGCGAGTTGGCCCGACCATTTCTCGTCTGCTCAATTGTGCCGCAAGTGGGTCAAGCCGAAACGAGTCAATTTTTACCATTTAATAACAGCCGACGTGTATTCAGTACAGCTGTTTTTACCACTTCGTATAACCCGCATGTTTTGATGTTTATATGTAAACTTATTAAAGTTATTATTAAATGTGTTTTCGAAAAGATTTTTGGTGGTCTTAGACTTGTTTTAATATCGAAATACCCGTTGTGATTTACCGAAAATTATACGACAATTTATTACAAATTCAATTATTCGACGACTTTTCAAAATAAATCAATTATATCATTGAAATCTTTGATTATCTAATATTAATTTGAACCACGTATTTTAATACATAAAAAAATTAATTACAGTAAATTAAAATCATAGATCTAATCCCAAGGTCTAAGCTCCTTTATTTTGCACATTTACTTTAATATACATATTTCTTAAAACTAACACCACTTTATTGGCACACTCTGTATATAAATAAGTGGATATTTAGTCAATATATGGTGTTGTTTTATAGTACAACATTCACGCTGTATATGTATAGCACAGCAACTTTACTAAGCATTATTCATGATGGGAAAATTAATGACTGACTGCTAACACACAAACTTATGGCTTAAGGCCCCTGCAGGGTCCAAAACTAGTTGACCGGACCCCAAGTTTAACGAGAATTGAGTCATTAAATTTTACTTACGAGAGTGCGACACTTGAGGTGATTTAATTTTATATATACATAATTTTATATATTTTAAAGGATGTATCGAGTGAGCTGCAGGGTTTTTATAAAAAAAACTAGAGGATATGGTGTGCGAAGCGTTTCTTCCTGATCCCGTAGGAACGCTTACGGTCCCCAAGAAACATACGTGCCCAATTTCAGCTTCTTGCGCCTAGTAGTTTTGGCTGTACCTTGTCTGTCAGATAGTCCGTAACGCAAGAATTTTGTATATAGTGCTGTTTAGCAAGGATTTTTTTTATAAAAAAAATAATTAAGAATAGATAAAAATACAATTTGGACATCGTCACTATAAAGTCATATCGCAAATTTGCTCTCCGTTCGTCGCAAAGGTAAGCAACGTTGCACAGATCACCAATTGGATGGGTAACCATGCAATTGGTTACCGATCCAGCATGTGGTTTTACATCAGAACACTATCGTGCTTCGGAGGGCACGTAAAACGTCGGTCCCGGTTTTTGTCTTGAGGCAAGAATCGTTAGGCAATGTTGTAGTCAGTCGTTGTCGGATCACTACTAGATTAGCACGGCAGTTTTTTTTTCTCTTTTGTTAGCTCTGTTATGGAACAGAGATAAACAAAAAATAAAAAAACTGGCTTGTGAAAAAGAAAAAAGGGTCTTTTTCAAAAGTGTAGCACGTACATAGTATAGCACGCCAATCAAAAAGTAATAGTAGAATAAAAAGGTAACGTTCTGATTATCATGCAAATTTCATGATAAATAATAATTCTCCATAAACATTGAATATTGCCGGTGAATGTTAAAATAATACAGCGTTCCTTTGACGCAAATAATACAGCGTTCCTTTGAAGCAGCGCGTATGTCATTTAAAACATAGCGTCAGAGAAAAATATGATTTCCTTTTGAAACCCTCGGCAAACGGCTGTCCGGCTGGTGGGAAACAAAAGAAAATGATGCTTTTATTTTTTTATATACTCTGATATGCGTATTCACAAACGGAGGAAGGCAGTGAGAACCAAATGGAGATAGCAATAGACTTCCATGCAGAAGGTATCAGGTTCAAAGCCAAGGCACACCACGGACTTTAGTAAATTGGTAATTTTATTAGTTAAGGGTGCATCAAAACCTTGTGAGGAAACCAGCATGTCTTATAGCTCTTTATAACGTTCTCTAGGGACATATGAAGTCTTGTTTTACGTCGCAACTGACTGAATTCTCGACGATTTTTGTCAAGTGATAATAATATGAACAATATGATACACACATTGGGTTTTTAAAAGTCTGACCGAACCTAAAACCATTTGTGCAGCAACATGTTGGTCCCCTACTAGGCAATCACGATAGTTATGCTGAATATATCAATGTCTTTCTACATACAAGTCTAGTATTCCTTTAGTCTATCTGCCATTCGCAAATTGCCTAGTTCTAAGAATCTTTCCTTCAAAATACGGTCATATCAATAATTGAAATTTTGTATTCATAACATTGTAAGAACAGTTAATATTGGCGTCCAATGAAGCGAAGCAATTCTGGAAATCAATTCAAATATTTATTGCTTTCGCATGACAATGCCAGTATTCAAAACCATTCTTTCAGAAGTCACGGCAGATAGATTATCAGTTACCTAAAGTTATGAAACTATTTGTCTGTCAATTTTGTATCTTTTGAAATTATATCAAAGAGTTCAGATTTAAAAAAAATAAAAGATTCAGATTCTGGATTTTCTCAGGTGTTTTTGTATAAGACTTGACAGCTTCTGTACCTTGTGTTCTCCTCGTAGAGCGTCTTTGGTCGGCAGTCGAGGGGGTTTTTAGTGGAAACACCACATACTCAAGCTCTCTTTTCCCCAAGAGTCAGACATCTGAAGGGATTTTCCATCTCGTAAAAAATAAAAGGTGCTTCCGTGTAACTGTAAACAAGAACGGGCCAATTTAGGCATAGGCTCCATACAAAATATGCCAAATTAGTTTTAAAAGTCAAATCATGGCAAGATAAAATATTGGCATCGGGCGTAAATCGGCCAATACGTGTTTCTAGATAAAGCCTTAAATGGCTCAACTTGAAATAAGAACTGGAATTACGAACATTTTGTGGTCTAAGTGTACAAAGCACAACGCCTACTCATGACCCTATTCCTCGTATAACTAGACTACTGAATAAAACTGACCGCACAGGACTCAGAGACTCGAATCGAACAATACCTTATTGAGTTGTTTGTGTACCTGCGACCAATTTCCCAGTGGGCCCTATAATAAAACGAGATCAACTGGGCTGAACGTGCCCTGAATTGAATTGTCGCTTTATAGATAGACAGATGGCTTTCAGAAGTGCAAGTGTGTATTTACGTTATTAGATTAGAGGGAAATATTTATTTATTGTGTAAGAGAATGGTACAAGGGAATACATGGGATGTATTATTTCATTTTGAGATGGCTCACAAAATATACAGTTTCCCTATACATCACTAAAGTCAACCAACTAAGCAAGGAAATGCAAATAATAATAATAATAATAATAAACACCTCCGGACTCGTTGCTCAGCTCCGCCTCACAGCCGCCGGCACCAGCAACAGCATCGCCGGTGAGTGTTGAGGCGTCGAGCGCATCTAGCGACGAGTTTTTCTCCCCGCCGTCGTCGCCACCACCTGTCCGCCAGCGAGGGAGAGGCCGGCCACCGAATGGCTTAGGACCCCGAGGCTCATCGGTCTCGAACAGGGCCCCCGCTACCGGTGGTGATGTGCACCGCATGAGGTGGACTAGATCCATGAATGAGAATGTCATGCGGGCATATTATGTGGCTACAGAGGGTGGTACCAACCTTACGGCGTACCGTGATCGCATGCTGCCTCTGTTTCAGGACTTGGAACCGGCCGTCAACGTTTCGGCGCAGCGACTGTCGGATCAAGTGCGCGCAATCCAGCGCTGTCGTTTGCAGGATAACGATGCACTTGAGAGGCTACGCTCGGACTTGCAAGGTAACCCTCCCATTCCTCCTTCCACGCGTGAACGTGTAACGGCAGTGATAGTTGACACACTAAGGCCGCAAAGTGTTGAAGAAGTGGATGGTGGGGATATACAAGTAAGTGCCCAGTACATGGATAATGTAAGGAGTACTTTGGAATGTGCCATCAGGGAATATCGTTACGAGGCCTTAGTAAATAGGCCTCGAGTGCCGCGTTTGCCCACGCATAAGAAAAATTTGGCGCTGGTGTGTGCCCTGGATTCACTATTGTCTACATACCTAGACAATAGTGAAAATCTCAGTGATACAAACTCAATTCTGTACTGTGCGGCTGTAGCGGCATGTCGGATAGCCAATGTCAAGATAGAAAAGAACATTGATATGGCTACCCGAAATAATGCTGTGCCGGCTTGGCAGTGCAGGATTGAGCGTCGTATCGCTGAGTCTAGGGCACTCATTGGCAAGCTGATCTGCTTCAGGTCGGGCAATACTCGCCCGAGAGTGATGCGTTTTGTGACCCGCGCCTTTGCAGGAACGGGTATTAGGCCACAAGAATACACGTCGCGGGTCACAGAACGCATCGACTTCCTGAAGCAGAAGATTTATGCGTGGGCAAATCGTATCAAACGTTATAAAAAACGTATAGGCAGATATTCCCAGAATCGCACATTCCAAAAAAATGAAAGGTGGGTGTATAGAAATTGGGAGCGACCCGGTCTAGGTGTGGATGATGGAGGTCTACCAGATGATGAAACTACAAATACGTTCTGGAGTAGCATCTGGTCGACCCCCGTTAGCCACACGGAGGGTGGTTGGTTTAGGGATGTCGAGCGATCATGTGCAGCAATCCCTAGTATGGATGCCGTAGCTATTACAGCTACGGATGTTAGTTGTGCAGTCCGTCCGTTACCAAACTGGAAAGCGGCAGGTCCGGACGGATTGCACAACTTTTGGTTGAAGTGGCTGCGTAGTGCACATGCTCGTTTTGCGTCCCAATTCCAATCATCTCTAGAATCAGGGACGCTGCCAATTTTCTTAACAACTGGCATTACCCACCTGCTCTTCAAAACAGGAAATACCACGGATCCAAAAAATTATAGACCTATAACCTGCCTACCGACGGTCTATAAACTTTTTACATCCATTTTGAGAACCAAACTGGCCAAACATATATATACTAACAAAATCATGTCCAGTTCTCAAAATGGATGTAAAAGTGGGTCACGTGGTACTAAAGAGCTACTCCTTATAGACATGACCATTAGCCAACAGGTTCGCCGTAGCCGAAAGGATCTAGCGACATACTGGATAGATTATAAGAAGGCCTACGACTCTGTGCCACATACATGGCTCTTGAGAGTGCTAGAGTTGTACAAAGTGGATCCAACTCTATGCACTTTCCTGAAGACGTGTATGGGGCAGTGGAGTACGGTTCTTCGCTATCCAGGATGTCGACGGACTCTCGGATGCGGCGATCCTATAAAGATCCAACGAGGAATCTTCCAAGGTGACAGTTTGAGTCCCTTATGGTTTTGTCTAGCACTGAGTCCTCTTAGCACTTTGCTCGAGAATTCGGGGCTAGGCTATCGGTTGCACAGCAGGGGTCAAGTAATATCTCACCTTCTTTTCATGGATGACTTAAAACTATTTGCCTCCACTGACCTCCAGTTGACAGAGTTAATAAAGGTAACTGAAAACTTTAGTAAGTCTATCAAGATGGAGTTCGGTGTAGATAAATGTGCGGTCTTGCATGTAAAGAAGGGCAGGGTTGTGGAATCTGATGGTATAGAACTATCAGATTTCACACAACTTAGATCTCTATCTGCAACCGAAACCTACAAATATCTAGGTATGTCGCAGGCACTAGGTATTGATGAGGCTGGCATGAAACAGGCGTTGCAGGAGCGCTTCTTTGGCCGTCTGAGAAAAATCTTAAATAGTTTTTTATCAGGCGGTAACAGGGTGCGCACCTGTAACGGTTGGGCCATGCCAGTCTTAATGTACTCCTTCGGCATACTTAGATGGACTCAAACAGAACTTGATGCCTTGGATAGAAAAGTCTATTGTCTATTGACTACATACCGGATGCATCACCCGCGGTCATAAGTAATGAGATTGTACATCCCGCGGAAGTGCGGGGGTCGCGGCTTCTTAAGTGCCAAGACCCTCCATAACCGCGAGGTGTGCAATCTCAGGGAATATTTTCTCAGCACTGATGCGGGTGTCCACCGTGATGTGGTCACTGTGGACAACGGGCTTACCCCGTTGGGTCTGGCTAAGGAGAACTGGCGCAAACCTGCCGTACTTGGTGTTGAGGAGCGCAAGGAGGTATGGAAAGGTAAAGAGCTGCATGGACGTTTTTATCGGGCCCTGCATGGACCCAATGTAGACTTACCAGCTTCTGTGTCCTGGCTACGTTTTGGCGATCTGTTCGTCGAAACAGAAGGTTTTGTCTTTGCGATTATGGACGAGGTTGTCATGACGAATAACTACCGGAAGTATATCCTGAGGGATGGGACGGTTGACATATGTCGGGTATGTCACCAGCCTGGTGAATCTCTCAGACATATAGTATCTGGTTGTTCTCGTCTTGCCAACGGCGAATATTTGCACAGGCACAACCAAGTAGCTAGGATCATCCATCAGGAACTTGCCTTAAAGTACAATCTTGTAGACTCTGAGATACCGTACTACAGGTATGTGCCCGACCCAGTTCTTGAAAATGGTCGTGCCACCATGTATTGGGATCGATCTATCATTACTGATAGAACTATTGTGGCTAACAAGCCAGATATAGTAGTGATAGATCGATCTAAGCGCCTTGCAATGATCATCGATGTCACCATTCCCCATGACGAGAATCTCGTGAAAGCCGAGAAAGATAAACAAATAAAATATTTGGATTTGGCTCACGAGATTGTCGACATGTGGGATGTGGACTCGGCGATCATTGTACCGATAGTCGTGTCAGTTAATGGTCTCATTGCCAAGAGCCTCGATCACCACCTCAAGAGGCTCGCGTTAGACGGTTGGATTAAGTCCTCTATACAGTATTGCTGGCCACGGCTCGTATCGTCAGGAGGTTCCTCTCTCTGGAGCCCTAACCACCGGTAACTTGGTCCCTGAACCCGATACCGGTGAGCCCCGTAATTTTATTTTATATTTTTATATCGTTTTTTTCTAAATAACATAAAAATGTAAAATATAATTTATGAGAGAATGTTAAAATAAAGAGAATAATAATAATAATCTTTATTGTACACCAAATTAAAATTTAAGATAGGAATTTCAACATATACGTAAAAATATATAGGAAATCCTTATTTTCTTGTCAGTTATTGCGGTTTATAGGATAGAAATGTATTCTTGCTAGAAATTTCACGTTTTTACATGCGTAGACACTGATTTTAAATACCTCGCGATAAAAAATTTAAATTAAAATTGAAAAAAACTTTATTGACATAAAATAATTGTCACAAACATTAAGTAAACCCTGTCTCCTGTGCTGGTTTAAACTGTATTACAAGATAACATCTACTCGTTGCCCTACCCTTTATGAACACTGAACTATCATCATCATCATCTATACAGGGTGTAAAAAGACCCTTAACGAAAACTGAAACCCCATATTGTACCAATTATTACGATCATTTTTTACTTGGGCGGCATACCTGGAAAATTACTGGTTCAGGAGATATTGAGGCTCAAAGTCACGAATTTTTTTTTCGAATTATTCCAAAATCTTGTTTAGAATGATAAATGTACACTTTCTGCCAAATAAACATAAACAAAATTATCAATATTTCTCTATAATAAACGGCTTTAAAGTTCCCGACAGGTAGTGAATGCCTACCATCAATCAGCTGCGAGGTCATTCCCCTTGGCCGCGCGACCACGTGATCATAAACTGCCGCCACCGCGGCGCATGATGTAGGTAGATACGGCCGGCGTAGGTACGATGCATTAACTCACGCCAATTTTTTCTGCAAGCGCGCGCTATACATTGCCGCTAATAAAATGTGTCTATTTTTTTAAGCTTAAAAAAATATTTTGTTTCCCAGGTATTATTTTCGCGTAGTATGACTTGGCATGATGTGCAAAACGAGTAGACTTGGGCTTGGTGATGGGTCTTGTGACATCCTGTATATACAAAATTATTCCGGTACTGAACGACTGACGCTCAGCTACAGAGCAGTAACTACTGTTCACACGAAGCTGAACTTTAACATGTATGTTCCTTGGGGAGTGTAGGGGAACACTAATTAGGATTCTTGAAAAATCCCTCTCTAAGGGTGTAAAATAGTCGTACACAGGCAGAACCGCGAGCGATGTCTAGTATGGTATAACATAACTTCACGTCTTTATCCCCGAAGGGGTAGGCAGAGGTGTAATATTACACCCACATTTCGCCACGATTTTGTAGGTCCCCCGTAATAGGGGCGAGCCTATTGCAGTTACCGGGCACACCACCACATTCCGTGCTGCTACTGAGAATTCGGAAAAACCCAGTAACACTTTTGCGCGACCTGGGAATCGAACCCGGGACCTCCAATCAGCAGTCGCATACGCTATCCACTGGACCACGGAGGCAGTCTAGAGTATCTACACTATTGCCTTTCTTTCAGTGACTGTGAGGGTTGTAACCTCCCTCCATTTTCCTTCTCCCTCATCCTGCTCTTCTTCTTATTCCACCATGCATCCTTAAAGGCAGTAACCCACTTGTGATTCTTAGTGTTGCTTGCGTTCTTGTGTGGCGGTAATCGCATACAATTAGGCGATAAGTGGGCTCATTTACAGCCTACCTTATGAAAAAATATCCATGTACTTGTGATGCATACAACTTGCAGACATTAGTAAAAGCCATACTTCATATTCGCATAATCGCAGCGATAGCTGAGCGTGAGTCTATAAATAAAAAATAGATACATACTGTTTCTTTACGTCGATGTACATGTGTTATGTTGATGTAAGTACTTTATTATTGCAAAGTTTTGTTAAAATCTAGATTATGCTGTAAGATGGTGCCTGCCTAAGTTTCTTATGGTGCGGATTTGATAAATAATGAATGGAATTAAGTTATTTTGAAATAGTATCTGAAAAATATAGCCTCAATAACACTATCAAATTTCATTTTCACTATCAAATAGCATTTCAATTCTATTATTGATTCTCTCTACTGAGAATACAAAATAAGCGTATACAAAAATAACATCGTATATTATTATAAAACTTAAATAGAAGGTAAAAGTAAGCCTGAAGAAACAGAATACAATATACATGAAGACTTTATAAAATCAAACTGTACCGTATAAAGAAAACTAGCGTGCTCAAATATAACAAATGGCGAATGCAAGAAAAATAAAATCCCTCAACCATGATGTTAGTAAAACAAGCCATGTTTTCAAACATAAAATTACTTCTAAATGCTATTTTAATTGAAATTTTAGCCTTACCTTCGTCTCGTGACGGATTATGAATAGGTACATAAGAGACCATTATAAGAAATAGACGAATTAAATAATATCTTTGCGAAGAGATGGAAACATCCACACAAGTTTTTTTTAAATCGTACTCCCGCATTACGACTGAATCCTGTGTCGCGGGGGACTTTACAAACATACAACTAAAGGACAGAATGAACATCCAGACTTGAAATAACAATTTATTAATTACACAAAGTTTTGTCTCGTGTGGGGATCGAACCCACAACACTCGGCGCAGTGTCAAGCGGTGAGGCGGCCGCTTAAACCACTATGCCAACCGACCACTCTATACCAACTTGTCTAGCATAGCATAATAGCCTAAATTGTTCTAATGACTCTGTGATACTGTGAAGCAACTTAGGAGAGGCTTAAGTCCAGCAGTGGACTGACAAAAGATGTTGCGCAATTGAGTTCGACAGCACTATCATTACACTATCTCTGCTAACCTGGACCACGAAAATGGAAAGATGGAATATTCAAACGCTAGTGAACTTTAATTCAACAATTTTCCACCTATTGATACCCCATCAATAGATGGCAAATGGTTGACTTAATTGATGTCTCTTGTGACATAAACGGTTATACTATTATGGATACCCGCAATATAATAGTTAGAAAGTCATTTAGATCGCGCCTTTAAACTGTAAAATTATATTTTGTAAATAGAATTTTAGGGTAACGCCCGTAGGCGTTAGGCGTTAAAAGCAAATGTCTTTTTTACTGGAAACGTAGCTTATATCTCAGTAACTAAATAAAAAAAAACATTTTCCAATAATAGCATAAAAATTATAATTCAAGATTAGCAAGGTGATGTTGATCAGAAAATTCTGTTACCAAAACCAATACTGCCACATTTAAGTTCCTAATTTTACGTACCGTTTGAAAAATATTGCTCCTTGCCTGTTCTGTGTTTAATTACCTATAATATGAAACACGGCTGATTATTATTGGTGTCTGTCTTTAGTAGTAGAAAGGGTACTATAAATTACTTAGTTATAATTTACATTATTTGTCTTTCAATTCAAATAAACTTAATCATCAATTAATTGGAAATCCAACCCTCATACTGTAAGTTCGATATAATCTTGCTACCTATTTGTAAAATCTACTCGACATGATAGCCAAGTGCCATTTTAACAATAATTTTAAACGGTACCAACTATTCATACACAACAGAATACTCAGACTGCATTTTCAGACTGCTTTGAGCAAAAATTATATTGCAAAAAGATCAGAGCGAAGACTTATAACTCTTTTAAGATCATACAGATAAAAAAGACCACAAAAAAGACCAAATACTCAGACTTTATATTTTATTTTACTAGAGGATGCTCGCAGCTATGCCTGCAATTTTTTTTATTTAACCTTTTCCATATTCTCGCATTTACGGTAATCCTTTCTAATAACACCACTATTTTTTATAGTAATAGGCGGCTAACCAGCAGGCGGTTCGCCTGATGGTAAGCAATTACAGCCGCCCATGGACACAAGCAACACCACAGGAGTGACAAGTGCATTGACGGCCCCTGGGGTTGGGAAAAGGGATAGGATGAGGAGTGGGATGAGGGAGAAGGAATAGGGGATAGGGCCTCCGGCACTCTCACTCACCGAACGAAACGCAGCAGTTTAGGTACTGTTACTTTACGTCGATTTTCTGTGTGAGGGAGGTACTTCCCCGGTCGAGCCGGCTCATTCATGCTGAAATCAGCAAGGGTCTACTACCGTGAACTACTACTACTAATGTCCTCAAGGAGCATACATGCCAAATTTTAGCTTCTTGCGTGTAGTAGCGTTTAGTAGTTAGTCACTTAGTAGCGCACGAATTCTATATATCGCACACCTGGTGCAATAACGTCATACATGCTAAAATTTGTAAAATGTGTTTATGATTGCAAATGGTGTCAAACATGCGTCTAAATACGGTGCAATAATGTTATGAAACTACCTCTAAAAATGGCCCACTGAGGGCGTAAAAGTCGTTGTGGTTTTGGCGGGTTTTTGTTCATGCTAGTGCGAGAACGTTCTGATTGGTCAGTTGCTCGCGGCCCCCCCAGTTTTAAGTGTTTGTGTGCAGAAGAAACAACGTCATAAAGGTAATTATGACAACATATTTCATAGAATTGGTGCAATAATGTCATAAGTGAACAGAAGACAAAAAACTTTAAGACTGCTAGAATTGTTATAAATTTAAACAGTTTGGCATCTATTGTATGTTACATACATACATACATAGACTCACGCCTGTTTCCCCGAAGGGGTAGGCAGAGGCATATTAAACGCCCACTTTTCGCCAGTGTTTTGATCCCACGTAATAGGTGGCGAGCCTATTGCCGCTTATTGGGACATTTTGTTTGCCAGAGCCTCGTCCGTTGATTATATTGTATGTTATGTTAAAAAAAAAAACATTTTATTATTTTTTTAGAAATATTGTTTCTAGCCTGTTAGTTCCTTATAAAAGTCTGATTACGGGTACTTAAATATAAGAAGTTATTCATAATTTTGTTAGATTTTATATGATATTTATTTTGTTATTAATGTTGAATAATATTACCACTGAAAAACTTATCTTATTGTAAAATAATAGTGTTGATTTTGTGTTTAGTTCTGCCGTTATGACGTTATTGCACAGTAAAGTTTTGCTATTAATTTAACTTTCTGTACAATATTGTCATAAATGTAGGTATTGTAATTAAAAACAATCAAAATATGCCACTTATTTCACCTTTTTTTTCGAAACAACCTTATTTGTAAAATATAGAGTATAAAGGTTATTTTGATCAATGATTTATATTAATATAATTGGTACATTTCATTTGTATAAAGCGACCACTTTTAAATCGGTCTACTGAAAAAAACGTAATTTGTTACTTATGACGTTATTGCACCCGGTGTGCGATATACAGATAAAAATCTTACGCAGATAAATCGCAAGATAAAATAATCTAATTAATGACAAAAGTTTCTTAATTTATTTTAAACGACAAAAAATTCGGGAGCGTCATTATTTTTTAATTATTTTTACTGTTATACCTAAACCATTAATCAGATTTTAATTTCCGTTATGATCGCTTGGTCCCGGGGGCTAAACGACGATCGTAATTATTGATTGATTTATATCTAAAGTAACATTAGATTAAAATGTCCTTTGAGAATGATAATGTCAGGAATAATCTTTATATTCTTAGGACTTATAAGAATTTTACTTATGATTTTAGGCCAATCAGATGATTTTAATATTACTGTTAGCGTTTGGCCGAGGTCTAAAATCAAATGGACGTATAAATTAAAACAAATGAATGATGATAATAAAAATACGTACAGCGGGCCATTTCTTTTAATTACATTAGTTTAAAATACAGTTTCGATCTAGTATCGTTTTCATACTAAGCTAGTATAGTAGTTGAAATTAAACTACAGTTTACGGATTTTATCGCGTTGTATTGGTTTCACTAAGTTATTACATTTGAAACTAAAGATCTAAAACCTATATTTTTAATTTATTACTAGCCGACGTTTCGAATTCTTTACAGAATTCATGTTCACGGCAGACTGAGGTGATATTTGTCTTTTTCTTGAATGTATAAGTTATCTCAAAGTACCCGAACATTTTTCAACTACTGGTGTTACTATTTACGCAGAATGAGCTCACAGTGTCCTTAGGTCTTCTGGTGACTTTGTCCTTCTTGTGTATAGGAAAAAGACCCATACAAATAGGTACTTAAACGGTGAATCTCACCACCATCCTAAACAGTTAGCTACTGTAGGAATGTCTCTGTTTCAGAGAGCCCGCGGGATCTGTGACAAGAAACACCTGGACGCTGAGCTTCAACATGTCAGGCAAGTTCTGCAAGACAACAAGCTCCGACCGCCGCGCCACTGTCACAGATCCCAGAAGAAAGAAAAACCAGCCACAGTAGAAAGACAACCTGCTGTCCTCCCATACATCAAGGGCGTGACCGACAAAATTGACTACATCTTGAAGCGAGCTTCTATCAAAACTTACTACATGCCGCCAACGAAGATCAGTCAATTATTACCATCTGTCAAGTGTCAGTTACCCTTGCAAGAGGCCGGTGTCTACAAAATTGACTGTGAATGTGGGCTCTCATACATTGGACAAACCAAGAGAAGCATAGGCATTCGACTCAAAGAACATATAGCTGACATAAAACATAAACGCTCAACAAAGTCTGCTGTGTGTGAACATGTGGAACAAGGACCCAACCACTACCTGCGATTTGATGAACCACAGATACTCGCAAAAGAACATCGCTTTCTTCCAAGGATGATACGAGAGGCTATTGAAATTAAAAAACACCCTAATTTCAATAGGGAAGATGGTTGGAATGTTCCTCCAGCTTGGGACCCTGTCATAAGGCTAATGAAACCCAAGAAGGACAAAGTCACCAGAAGACCTAAGGACACTGTGAGCTCATTCTGCGTAAATAGTAACACCAGTAGTTGAAAAATGTTCGGGTACTTTGAGATAACTTATACATTCAAGAAAAAGACAAATATCACCTCAGTCTGCCGTGAACATGAATTCTGTAAAGAATTCGAAACGTCGGCTAGTAATAAATTAAAAATATAGTTTTTAGATCTTTAGTTTCAAATGTAATAACTTAGTGAAACCAATACAACGCGATAAAATCCGTAAACTGTAGTTTAATTTCAATGTGTAACATTCGCGTAAACCCAAGAAGATACTAGTATAGTAGTTTAGTATACATATATATATAAGGTGTTCTCTAACATTTCTAAATTGACTGATATTTGAATGATATCACGACTATATCGTAAATTGAACAAAGTATCACACTATGTGTCAACGTCGAACTATATGTGTCAAATTAGACGATAATTATTTAATAATAATAATATTCTACCACATTTACATAACACCATGTAGTCTCAAACTAAGCAGAGCTTGTACTATGGGTACTAGATAATGGATAAACATACATATATACTTTTTTTTGTAAATACGTAGATATTATACATAGAAACACCCAGACCAAGACAAACATACACACAAATGTTTGACTTGAGCGGCAATCGAACCCGCGACCTTCGACGTAGCCGTCGCTTACACTCCCGCTACGCCAACCGGCCGCCTAGAATACGAATTGTGAGTCAACTCTAAACAAAATGGCATTCCGTTCAAAATACAGTCTCAGTGTCTGTATAAATATGAGAATCGGCCTTCTAACGTGTGTAGTAATGTATGACATCGACCTATTATATCATAAATATAAGTAAAACAAAAAAAACTGTGTAGTGGCGATATCCCAGTGGTGTACATAATGGACTGCCTGATAGTCTCGGGTTCGATCCTCAGTTACCGGCCTTTGACTTTTCGAAGTTCTGTGTGTAATTAAAATGTTCATTATCGCACGCTTGACAATGTGCCCGGTAGATGGCGATAGGCTCGCCCTCTATTACATTGGAAACGAAACATAACTGGCGAAGTGTGGGTGTGTAAAACACCTATGCCAACCCCTTCGGGGATAAAGGCGTGAAGTTATGTTATGTTATGTGTTATATTATGTAAGAAAAACTAAAAAAAACAAGATCAATCGTGACTCATTTTACAGCACCCCTACAAACCATGACACCATGTACTGAAAATGGCCCATAATCCGTCGACGTCTCATCCAATGTTTTAAGGGGAAATATAACCCCATTATTTCACGCTTATCTAGGGGTTGATACGGGCTGCGGCAATATAAATAGTAGTAATGAATACTATAAGTCTTAATTAATACGCGGTTAGATAAATCGTGGCCAGTAACAACAAGGGAGGGCTATGCTATAGCGATGGTCGACTCAAAATAAAAATATTTCTCCTAATTTCTCGTCGATGTTTTGTCGGTCACCGAGATCAAGAGGAATTTCATATTGACTTCGAAACGTATACGTACCCTACTTATAGTTTGAATACAGTATACTGTATTTGGTTCGGCGTTACACCGAAACCGAAGGTTTCTAGGCTATTTGGGAAAAATGGACTGTATTTAAAGGATGGCGAGTTCTGGTCGCCTAGGATTGGAGAGGCAGAGAAAGTATGGTGTAGAAAGGAACCTCTTACCTTGCACGGCAATCTTCTTCTTCTCAGAAGGGCAGTCTTCTGGTGTTTTCGAGATGAAGCTGCTTGATTCACTACACTACACTATTCGTTTCACTTTCACTCGCGAGCGGGTTTATTAGGTTTTCTTTGGTTGTAAGCGGTAATAATTATATATGGCGGTGCGGTGCGGTGCGGTACGGTATAGCGGACATCAGTCTCCGAGCTTCTCCAATCTTCCGTCGCCGTTAAGCAGGGCGGCCAATAGCGAGGCGTTTCGGGAGGGGATTTATGAAAAGGATCGCTCGGATTGGCCGTGCAGCGACGAACCATTGACGTTGACAGAATTAACTAGCAAGGGAAAAGATAGATGGCGCTACCATATCGCCCCGGCCCTAAAGGGTTGCCTTTAAAAAATAAATAAAATTGAACTTAGCTATGTTGGATGTACTACCGCAGAACCCATAATAGGCTAAGACAGCGATATGATAATAAAATTAATCTAAATTAACTTTAGCGAAAACTACAAACGCAATAACAGCGAAAACTACTAACTAAATACTTAAACTAAGAGGTAGATCCAACTTCAGGCTAGATCTCACTGAGTTGGAAGCGGACAGAGACGTACAACAGGGCGCACGTAGCTCCCCTTAGCGGTTTTCACGGTAACAACGCGGGTTGTACCGTCCTTGGAAGTATGCAATTTCTCTACGATGGCTAACGGCCATGAAAGCGGCGGAGCATTATCATGTATTATGACGACCAACGTACCCTCCTGTATAGGGGATGCAGGACTATTCCACTTGGATCTAGCCTGAAGCTGGTGTAGATATTCCGCACGCCAGCGCCGCCAGAACGACTGCACGAGTTTATCCAGCAGAGTATGTCTCTG
Organism: Euclidia mi; assembly: GCA_944739405.2. NCBI lineage: Eukaryota > Metazoa > Arthropoda > Insecta > Lepidoptera > Erebidae > Euclidia > Euclidia mi. Next base: position 69,016,133 of record OX123195.2, on the reverse strand, counting down.
GAGCAAGCTTGAAGAGTCTGCTTTAGGAGCCGGAAATGACGATAATGGCACTGTGTTCAGAAAATGTGTAGGGCTTAACGCGGATGGTTCTGCAGGGTCGCTACTCAACGCCGTGAGCGGACGAGAGTTGATCAGTGCCTCGACTTGTGCAAGGACAGTTAAAAGCTCTTCGTAAGAGAGGATCTGTTGACCTATAACTTTGAAGAGATGCGTTTTGATTATTTTGACCGTGCTTTACCAACATCCACCGAAATGTGGTGATGCTGGTGGAATAAACTTCCAGTCAATATGATTTATGGAAAGTTCTTCCTGAAGACGAGTACGATATTCTTCCCTGAGAAACTTATAAAAGTCGCGTAAATAAGAGATTGCGCCCCCGAAACAAGTGCCGTTATCCGTGTACAAACACTGTATAGGGCTGCCAGGAATGACACCGTGCTTAAATCTGTCGCAAATTCAATATGAGTAGCGCGCGTCGTTAAGCATGTAAAAATACATAGCCAGGCTTTACGGCTTTTAACACCTCGACCACGCACTGGCGTATACTGCAGTGGTCCTGCGTAATCACAACCGGTGTGTGTAAACGCTTTAGCAACCTGGTTGACGCGCTGGCTAGGGAGATCAGCCATGGGAGGGAAAGTCGGACGCGGAAGAAATTTGAAACAGACGTTACATTTATGTATTTTGTGACAAATTATTCGTCGCGCGGCTAAAATCCAATACTTATGCCTAAGTAAGGACATCAGCAACTCTGGACCGGCATGGAAGTGCTTCTTGTGATAAAAATCAACAAGAAGGTCAACAACATGATCATGTCGCGGCAGAATGCAAGGATGTTTGTAGTTATAAGGCTCATCCGAATTTGACAGACGACCCCCAACGCGTATGACGCCGTGTTCATCGAGAAACGGCTTGAGTCTAAGGAAAGCGGGAGAACAATGTACATTGTCTTTCAAATTTTGAATGTCGTTACTAAAATGAACAGCCTGTACAGCTCGTAGTAACTTACATTCTGCGAATTTGATATCAGTACTTGATACAAAAGTCTCATTAGGTAGGTGCCTAAGAAACCTATAGACATAAACGATGGCGCGGAGTAACTTAGACCACGATGACATGCGTAGTGCGAGTGCATAGATGGGAGACTCCGCAAGCTCAGCAATCACGGGATAAGAAACAGACTTCCGTTCGGGCACATCTTCGTCTTCTGCACTATGGTCAAAGGGTTGCATGGGCCATTCTGACGGATCATGGGAAATCTAAGAAGGTCCACGATGCCACAATGGATGATGCAGAAGATTAAGTGGAGTGACACCACGAGACAAGCAATCTGCGGGGTTCTCAATACCCGCGACGTGATTGAAACAAGTAGCAGGAACCAGTTCAATCAATTTGCTAACGCGGTTGGCGACAAAACTCTGCCAACGATGAGGAGAAGAATGAATCCAAGCGAGCACTACTTTGGAGTCGAAAAATGCGTATATTTTATTAATGGGGTAGTGGGGCAAAACTGTGTCTTGAACCTTGCGGAGCAACTGAGACAGCAGAAAGGCCGCGCACAACTCCAGTCTCGCAACCGAAATGGTTTTAACAGGTGAGACCTTAGACTTGGCACAAACTAACTGCACCTAGTAGTTAGAACCAATGCGGACCTGCAGATATACGACTCTGCCGTAAGCACGCTCGCTGGCATCAGCGAAACCTATTAAGTTGATGGTACATCCATCTACCAACCCAAGATGACGCGGAATAGTAATTTGATTGAGCGCGGTAAGCTCAATACAAAACTGGCCCCAAGCGGCGACAATATGTCAGGGGGTGTTTTATCCCACTCACACTTTGATAGCCAAAGCTCTTTGATCAAGAGCTTGGCGTACAAAATTGTGGGAGCCACAAAACCCATCTTGTGCCATAGTCGAGCCACTGTGGACAGCATAGTGCGTTTGGTGCACTTATCATCTGGTGGTGAGACGTCAAACCGAAAACTATCGCAGGATTTGTCCCAGCGTAAACCGAGAACCTTATGCGTTACAGACTTCTCAAACTCAATGTCTGGAGAAGCTTTATGAGAATCTGGTATGCGTGCGAGAACCTCCTTAGAGTTGCTTGTCCATTTGACAAGATCAAACTGGCCTCGCTTGAAAAGCTGGATAAGCTCTTCACAAAGCGAAATTGCTAGCGGAGCGGATATGACACTACAGGCAATATCATCCATATACAAAGCGGAAGTAGCAACAGCCGCTGCGGCGGGAAAGTGATCGCCTTCATCAGCGATCAACTGGCGAACAACTCGTAACGCGTGATATGGGCTAGACTTGAGTCCAAAACAAACACGATTGAACTGATACACAGATAAAGGTTTTTACTTGTCAAAACGATAAAAGATCCGTTGAAATCTACGGTCAGATTCGCGAACGCCGATATTGAGAAACATTTGGCGGCAATCAGCTGACAGAGCGATTTGGAAAAGACGAAACTTTATTATGATGTTAAATAAATCACCCTGTAGATTGGGGCCGGCATGCAAAATGTCATTAATCGACTGACCCGATGTAGTCTTACAACTAGAATCTAAAACCACGCGAAGTTTAGTAGAGGTTTTATCTTCGCGAACTACGCCGTGATGCGGGATATAATATGAGGGTAGAGAGTTGCCCTCGTTGTTTACAACTACACTCAAAAAACCTTTATCTATGTAGTCACGAATGACGTCATTATAGGCGCTGCGTAACTTTAGTGATGCATCAAGTTTACGTTCCAAACAATGGAAACGTCTGAGCGCAGCAGCGTACGAGTCGCCTAACGAATAAGGGTCACCACAGAATGGCAACGCCACAACGTATCTGCCACTGTCGTCACGAACAGTGGTAGCGCGGAAATGTTCTTCACACTCGAGATCTTTTCGGCTCATCGAGGGCGGTGCGGTAACCTCTTCAAGCTCCCAAAATCGCTTGAGAAGAGAATCAATATTATTTTCTTGAAAAACAGAACAACAGCAAGACGTAACGTATTGAGAAGTATGTAATGTAGGTACGGTACCCATAATCACATACCCAAATACCGTCTCAATAGCGGGCGGTAAGTTATGTTGCTCACTACGTACCACTTTAGTTAGTAGCAAGTGCGGGAATATTGCAGCTCCGATCAAAACATTAATGTCTGCTGGATTCGCAAACTCCGAGTCTGCCAGCGGCATTGACTCGAGGTGTGTGAGTAGCGATACGTCCACATTAGCGTTTGGCAATGTGTCCGTAATACGCTCCACGATAAGCGAAGAAATGTTAAAATTAATGTCCCTATCAAAACGCGAATGTATTTTAATATCTACGGAACCCTTGCAATGTTTTTCTGAACCGCCGATCCCTTTGACTATTGAGTTAGTATTTTTAAAGTTATTTTACAATCCGAGGCGTTTGAACAACTCAAATGTTATTAAATTAGGCTGAGACACGCTATCAAGTAGACAACGTACCATGTGCGGCGACCCATTAACATCATAAACGATAACTTGCGCTGTCGCTAACAGAACAGTCTTAGACGTCATACACCGCGGCTTAGCACTGCTCTGATTACTACAAGCGCGCGAAGGTCGTCCGCGTGTGCACGCCGCCCGCGCAATGGATGTCGTACACAACGATATTTCATTCTGGATCGTGGGAGGCGCAGTTATCGTAGCCTGCACCTGCGACGTAAGTGTGTCAAGGTTAGCGGCTTGGCTTGACAACGGGCTACCTTTATCGAAATGTAACAGTGAATGGTGTCGTTGATTACATGAGCGGCATCTCGTTCTACTAGAATAATCACTCGTTTTATGCTTTATACTTAAGCAATTAATGCATGCTTTGTTATCTTTTACGCACTTGAAACGAGCAGTTGGATTTAAACCATTGAAGGCGGGACACTTGTAGAAATGGTCGTGCACTATATTACTGCACAGACACTTCTGTGAATTAATTTTATTAAATTCCGAGCATATGACGTAAGATTGTGGATTAGGGACCGAGTTATTATTACTATTTCGCGCTTTATTCAACCTTTGTTTGCTGCTGTGAGTGTTAGACGGGCTAGGTGAGCTAGACTGCGTATTATGAAATATTCGACACTGATCTTTGATGAACGAAATAAAACTATCTATTGTAGGTATTTTATTATTGCGTTCCGTCATCTCGAAAGCACGAATTGTATCAGTGTCAAACTTTTTTAAAGCGAGTTGAAGTAACATAAAGTCGGAAAGATCTTCTAATTTTAAGTTCCTAAGAGAGTTAACCGCGGTAACAAAGTTATCTATAAACAGCTGGAAATTCGCGACAGATGCGGCACCGGACAGTTTAAGATTTAAAGCTTGGTCAAAGTAGGTAGACGCTAGGACGCGCGTGTCTTGATATATATCAAGTAGTGACTGAAATATGACCTGCTAATTCTCAGCACTAGTTGTGACACCTGCAAATACGGACTGGGCCTTCGGTGACAGTTTACCTATTAAATAGTACAACCTGTCAGCATCTGTCAGAGAACCATTATCGTGCACTGTAGACTTAAAACTCGCATAGAATAACGGCCAGTTTCGTAAATCGCCAACAAACGACATAATCTCGATTGGCGGTAATCTCGGAGTGCGGGCCGCGTCAACGGGCGGTGCCGAACATTTACCCTCCAATTGCGATTGTATACGCTTAGTAATACAATAAAGATCTTCGAATAAGGTGTACGCCTGATAATTCGGTTTTTCATCAGGATTAGCAGAAAGCAATCTTGCGTTATAATCGTCTAACAAGTTATGAAAATCTGTTCGAATACTATCTACTGTCATACAATAACTAAGGAATGATTCCCTATTACTATCGGCAATAGCAGCGGTTTTTGAGCGCTCATAAATGTTTTGAATACGCTCAAATAAAATCTTGCGTTTTGCTTCTAAGATTGTCATCTCTTTGTCTTCCGACTCGCGTGACTTCTTTTGTTGTGACATGATTACGTAAGTATAAGCTAATGAGACCGAAATAAAATAAGAATATCTAATGTACCTATTATTTTAACTAAGTAGGCTAAGTAGGCAACACTTTAGAGCTGTGGAATTAAAAGTTGCTCAAATTATGAGATTTACAAGACAACTATGATAGTTCCAGAAATAATAATTAAGTAAGTAGGTAGCTACATAAAAGTTTACCTACTGATGCGGGCGGAAACAACCATGTGACGGTTATGTGAATGGACTAGGAGTATAGCTAGGTGCTATAACTGCCTAGGTATAGAGATATAACGTATAAAAACGTAAATGAATCCGACTCGTATGGATCAAAAAAATGGTTCGGCGTTACATCGAAACCGAAGGTTCCTAGGCGATTTGGGAAAAATGGACTGTATTTAAAGGATGGCGAGTTCTGGTCGCCTAGGATTGGAGAGGGAGAGAAAGTATGGTGTAGAAAGGAACCTCTTACCTTGCACGGCAATCTTCTTCTTCTCAGAAGGGCAGTCTCCTGGTGTTTTCGAGATGAAGCTGCTTGATTAACTACACTACACTATTCGTTTCACTTTCACTCGCGAGCGGGTTTATTAGGTTTTCTTTGGTTGTAAGCGGTAATAATTATATATGGCGGTGCGGTGCGGTACGGTATAGCAGACATCAGTTTCCGAGCTTCTCGAATCTTCCGTCGCTGTTAAGCAGGGCGTCCAATAGCGAGGCGTTTCGGGAGGTGATTTATGAAAAGGATCGCTTGGATTGGCCGAGCAGCGACGAACCATTGACGTTGACAGAATTAATTAGCAAGGGAAAAGATAGATGGTGCTACCAGTATTCAAACTATAAGTAGGGTTTAAACTTTTAGCTTAAATTCGCTAATCAAATTGCTTGTACTCAAAATAACAATATAATTTAACATAATAATATATGTTGTTGTTGTTTAATATATGTATGTTTGATACTTTCGCGTTTTCTTTTTCATGTAAGTGAGTGGCCAACTTTGATATAGGAGTACCAGGCCTCTCGAACGCTCCTACATGGATTAACAATACTTGCAAGTAACACGTTCCATGGCCGCCGAAGCACGGTAGCACTGATGTAAATGCCACTTTAATCGGTTCCCAATTCAATTATCGACCTCTGCAATCGTTGCTTTACTTTGCTAAAATCTATAACGAACTAAAAAATCAAATCAAACATCGCTATGGGCGCTACAACAAATTCACGTGAACGTTCCTCAAAATAATACTTGATAGTATCTTCTTGGGTTTACGCGAATGTTACACATTGAATACTTGATGCCAAAACTACGTTGTAACTAACACCGTAGCGTGGCTAAATCCTTAGAAATAGTTGTTTTGATTTATTCTGATTTACGAGTTATTGCAGTGGTTTAATTTATAATAACTAAGCGAATAAAGAAATTTATTAATCAAAGCTTTTTGCAAAGTAATATACATAAAACTGTGCAATACAGACCGCTATTTGTATGTTTTGATAAAAAAATCCATTATCCCACGATAAGCCTTTTTACTAACGAATACTTTCATAGTGTGCTTTAAAAGCGGCGATAACCTGATTAAGAAACTAATAGATTACACTATACAGAAGATCTCGGGTTGAAATGCACAGTCGGCATCTTTACGCGCGTATTATATCATTCGTTTTTGCTTAGTCGACAGCAATGGAAAACATCGTCAGAATATCAGTGTGCTTAACAGTTCACTATTATTATTAATCTGAAATTCCGCACTTGGCCAACGTGGTGGCTTACGTCTGAACCATTTTCAAAGTGGCTAAAGGCAACAAGATAACTGTACCTATATTTCCCTCGGTGGGAATGCAACCCACGAACTCTGTCAAAGTAGCCACTCACTAGCCACTAAACCAGTCAAACGATGACAGCGTACGAGTATGTATATAATACATACAGCAGGCCTTAAAACCTAGTTATTACTAGAACAAACATTATTTAACTTGCCTAAATTAATAATCTTAATATATAAAATCCTTGCGATACTGACTGACTGACAGACACGCTACAGCCGAAACTATTGGGCGCAGGAAGTTGAAATTTGGCATGTGTATTCCTTGGGGACCGTAGGGGTGCACTAAGAAGGGATTTCCCGAAATACCCACGGGATCGGGCAAAACGGGTAAATTAACTAAAAGTGCGGGCGTAGCTGCGGGCGTCTTCTAGTATATTAATATATTAGATTGTCTTGTTAGACTAAAATTCAAAGAATCTAGAATAAATTAAATTGTAATTTGAAACAAACATTTGTTTAATTTGTTCATTTATTCTAGAAAAAATATTTATCAAAGGCGTTTGAATTTAGTATTTTTAGAAGTGGTGTTGCTACTTTAATATTTAATATATATATTATTATATTAATATCTATAATTATTTTAAGCATAAACAAACGCGAATAGACTTAATATCAATGGCATTATCTACCACAGAGCGACAGCCGTCTCATCTCCGCAATCAGAAGGGATGGCTATATTTCATGGTTTAGACCAGCGTCAATATATTCAAGAGCACTGACTTCTTATGGCAATCGTCAAATACATGCATGACAGCCGCTAACGACTCGGTGGACTCGGTCAACCTATTGTGAAATTCGGTGGTTCCGTGTGGAGTGGTATACGCCGCCCGTCCGTGGTAACCTGTACGAAAACTGTCGATACTCACCGTGTCAAAGACGAGGGCACGCCCATCCGTAGATCCATCCAGTCCAACGCCGATTGGGCCAGCCTGGTCCAGTATCCTGCAAGAGAAACATCTCCGTGACAGCCCGCCACGCATATCTTCGGGCATTGCATTCGTCGAAATATTCGCCGGCAAATACGTCATACCGCGAGTGAATAAATAAATCCAAATAAATCTGTGCGCATTAAAAGTGTTATAGTGCCTTATCAGTGTGCTCAAGATTCCCGAGAAGCGTCTTATCGCATCCGCTCCGCAGCAACGCTCGAGATGTTGTTTTGTCTGGTGCTCGCCCACATCGTACTGTGAGTTACTGTAATAAAAAAAACCCGCCAAGTGCAAGCCTTTCTGAACTTTATAATATTTGTTTTGTTCCTTACCTTGTGTTATTATATATTAGGTTTATAACATGTCGATACCAAAGGAAGAATCTATGTACCTTAGCGTAGTTGATCTAAATGTCCTTATCAAATTCATAGGCACCTTCGATGCTAGCCGAGATAAACTAAACCCTTTTCTGACCAACTGTCAAAATGCTATTAATCTCGCAACAACAAACCAATGGGACATTATATTTCTATGCCGACTAGAGGGCAGAACTGAAGCGGCCTGCTCAATAAAAGAATTTGAGGATTGGTCAGTGTTAGAAGAATTTTTGATAACTCAATTCGGTGAAAAGAAACACTATACCCATTTACTATCAGATTTTCAGGACTGTAAACAAGGTAGCTCAGAACCAGTTAACCAATTTTCTTTACGAGTAGAAACGTGTCTAGCCAAGTTGTTAACAGTAATTAACATATCCATCCCTACTAAGAAAAAAAGGTGAACTTAGTGGCCGTGTCGCCGCTATGGAAGATCTTGCCCTACACACCTTCATTATAGGGTTAAACGCGAACGTATCCACAATTATTCGTTGTAGAAATCTGGAATCGCTTAACGAAGTGATTAATTTCGCTGTTGCCGAGGACAAAATTTTGAATAAAATTCACCAAGGACAACGTCATAGCCTCGGTGACCGATCACGTCCCTCAACGAATCCCTCAAATAACCACAGATTTTCTTATGATAATAGTAGGCCTTCTACAAGTCGTGGTGCCTCGAAACCTATGGTGTCTAAACCTAACCTGCCGAAATCTTACGCGCCTAAACCGGATTGGCCAAGAGAAACGGTCACTCCTAATCCACCTATACCCGTCAAAACTAATAGGCAAGAGCCGTTTTGTCGCTACTGCAAAACTGCAGGGCACGTGTCAAAGTCAAAGTAAAAATCATTTATTCATCTAGGTCACAACGTGACGCTTATGAACGTCAAATTTTTAAAGTAAATTAATAATGCTTCTACATTTACATTTACTGCCCATTCACAAAGCAATAGGTAGAACCACGAGAAAGAACGGGCAATAAAACTCGTGGCCACTCTTTTTAATCGCCAGTGTTATGGTAGATACATATTTTGTTTTTGTAAGGAGCTGCAACTGTTTCACATTGTAATTAATTACTTGTAAATAGTAAATAAGAACATACATAATACTTAAACAAATATGTAGTTACTAAATTAAGTGCTGTAGTAGTCTTCAAATGTGAATCTTGTGTAACAGGAGCATCCACTTACGCTTTATAATGTAGGCAACTCGCGATCATGTTCAGAACTATGGTGGAAAAGTATGTTACAGAAAGTGACGGTATATGAATACACGAAAATTACAAAAACGTTAGTATTCAGCCCATGATAACGAGTTACCTTCATCTAACACTGTAGCAAAATTTAATAAAATTTGTGGAACAACAATGAAAATGTAAATGTAGTAAATTGAATGACCTAATAATGCATGAATATTAAATTAATAGAACTAGAGATATTTTATTAAAAAAAAAAAAACTGAAAAGTAAGGTATCTATATAAATTAAAAAAATCAAGAGTTGGCTAGTGTAAGTGACCATCTATCCTTATCACTGAAATAATCATTAATGGTATAATAACCTTTCCTAATAAGGCAGTCTTTTATTTTACTTTTGAACGTACTAAATGGCAATTCTAAAAGACTAATTGGTATTTTATTGTATATACGAATACCTAGCCCTACAAAAGAATTATTAACTTTATGTAAACGATGATAAGGGGCATATAACTTATGCCTGTTTCGAGTATTTATGTTATGTACATCACTTTTTGTAGTAAATAAACCTATATTTTGCCTAATATACAATATATTAGCAAATAAAAATTGCGAGGCTACTGTAAGAATCCCTATAGACTTAAAGCGTTCCCTAAGAGTATCTCTTGCACCTAACATGTATATTGCTCGTACCGCTCGTTTCTGTAGAACGAAGATATTCTGAATATCCGCAGCTTTGCCCCATAACAAAATACCGTAGGACATGACACTATGAAAATAGCTAAAATAAACTAGACGAGCTGTGTCAACATCAGTAAGTTGTCTAACTTTTTTGACAGCATACGCAGCAGAGCTGAGCTTACTTGCAAGACATTCTATATGTGCACACCTTTGTAGCTTATTATCTAGTGTAATGCCTAGAAACACTGTCGAGTCAACTGTGTCAAGTTCCTCCCTATCTAGCCTTATATTAGGTCCCAGTTGTCTAACGTTAGGTAAAGTAAATTTAACGCATTTAGTCTTTTTAGAATTAAGCACTAGGTTGTTTGCTGTAAACCATTGTGTAACCTGTATAAGTGCATTATTTACATCATCAAATTGATTCCTATTCCTATCTACTTTAAAAATAAGTGACGTATCATCTGCAAAAAGTACGACATCACAGATATTTTTTAAATAAAAAGGTAAGTCATTAATATATACAAGGAATAAAAAAGGACCTAAAATAGAGCCTTGTGGAACGCCTAACTTTATAGGTAATTTAGAGGATGTAGTCCCCCATTTACATCGACGCACTGAAATCTTTGCCGCAGGTACAACTCGACAACATAAAGTGCGGTTTCCTCTACGCCGTAGTGGCGGAGCTTACGCAATAGTGTGTCGTGATGAACGCAATCAAATGCTTTTGAGAGGTCACAGAATACTCCGGTAGCATTTTTAGATGACTCCCAAGCATTTTAAACGTCTTTTATGAGAGCAACACCCGCATCAGTAGTGGATCTACCTTTAGTAAATCCATATTGATCTTTATGAAGCAGACTATTTAAATTAAAGTGTCTTAGTAGCTGCTTTAATAAAATCTTTTCAAATATTTTACTAAATGCCGGCAAGATAGAGATGGGCCTGAAGTTATTTACGTCATTTTTACTGCCAGATTTGAATAAAGGTATGATTTTACTTAATTTCATCAAATCCGGAAATACGCCTAAGTCAAAACATTGGTTAAAAATTATAGAGAGGTAAGGCGCAACAGTCTCAACTATAGTACCTAAAATTTTTATTGAAATACCCCAAAAGTCGCCGGTATTTTTAATATAAATTGAATTATATGCGATCAATATATCTCGCGGGGTAACGTGCTCGAATCTAAACACGCTCTTGCATTCAGGTACACTGCTAAGCAAAAAATTTCCAGCGTCTAAAGATGATGATTGTAAAGAGCTTGTAGTTGTTAAAGGTATGCTCGCAAAGAAACTATTGAACATATGCGCTACTTGAGTTTGATTGGTGACTAATAAATTGTTTTCTTTTAGTTCAAATTGGTTTTCCCGTGGTCGTGCTCTTCCTGTTTCATTATTTATAATTCTCCAAGTTTATTTAATTACTTTTATTGAATGCTTAATTTTGCTACTAATAAATTTAGATTTTGCCGTAACACAAACTTGTTTAAACATTTTTGAGTAGTTTTTTACATAATTTAGAAAAGGTGTGTCAAATCTATGTTGTTTCATACCATATAATTCAAACAATTTGGCTCTACTTCTGTATATTCCTATAGTGGCCCACTGGTTAAAAGATCCGGTAGTGTGTGTGTGTGTTAGAACATTGTCAAAATCGAGAATGAAACAATCGTAGATTCCAAGTTAATTTTACGCAAGCCGCCAATATTGATGAGCAGTCTCCTGATTCTGATGTCGATTTAAACGGTTAAGGTACTCACGACGGTGTCACGTGAGACCCGTATCCAAATTCCAAAATGTATCCGACACCCATAAAACTTTGAATCCTTCAATATTAGTTACAAACAGGGTAACCATCCCCAAAATGGAGGTGTTACTCACTATTCAACAACCTCTAAGACCACACAACAGGGTAACCAGTCCCAAACTGGAGGTCTTACCAACAGCGCCAAACTTGGCAAGATCACACAGCAGGGTAACGAGCCCCAAACCGGAGGTCTTACTAATAGCGCCAAACCTGGCAAGGTCACACAGCAGGGTAACCAGCCCCAAACCGGAGGCCTTACCAACAGTGCCAAGGTCATAGGACTGGGCAACCAGCCCCAAAACGGAGATCTTAACATTCCTAAATCCTAATGGAAGAAAAGAGGAACCCACCACGCACCCTCGAATTGACCACCCCAACTATTGCAATAGAAAAAGGTTGACAATATCGAACTCCTCTAAAAGGATAAGGGATATAGGAATGGTATGGGTTCCAGGAAGATACCTGACTTGCAGTATCCCGCTGTATGCGCCGACTATTCTTCGACACGTGTTTCGCCTCTGCACGAGGCATCCTCAGGAACGATGGGCAACGTAGTCGTTGCCCATCGTTCCGCACCGCGCAACGTAGTCGTTAGAATAAAATTGATTTACCATACGACGGCATCATAGGCAATGACCTATTAAGTTATTTTAATTGCAACATCGATTATACTCACGATATTTTAAAGATGGGAAATTCTAAATTGAAATTATATTTTTCCGATCCTATACAGGGTGTAAAAAGACCCTTAACGAAAAATGAAATCCCATGTTGTACCAATCACTACGAACATTTTTTACTTCGGCACCATACCTGGGAAATTACTGGTTCAGGAGATATTGAGGCTCAAAGTAAGTATGGATTTTTTCTAATTAGGTACAAAATCGATGCACTTACCCCGCCAATATGTTCTTTAGATGCCCTTTGACCCAATGGATAAGTAGGTATTTCGAACATGGCACGCGCGCGCTTTTAAATGCGGTTTAAAAAATGTGAAAACTTAAAAAAAAATCGTTTCCCAGGTATTATTTTTGGTTAGTATGACTTGGCATGATGTCCACAACGAGTAGACTGCGGCTTGGTGATGGGTCTTGTGACACCCTGTATATATCATACCCCCTAGAACTGAAACGGTCATTGAATGCTCCGTATCCAACCCAGAAATAAAGGAAGGATTTATACTAAATCAGAGTTATTCAGAAAATTTATTGATTGCAAATTGCCTAGTTGCGGTGAAGCCTGACAATAGAGTAAACCTATCAGTGGTAAACACATCGGAACATCCTATTGAATTAAAATCTAACCTTAACTTAGAATTGAAACCTATTCCTGCGAACTTTTCTGAAACCACAAATACCGTAAATAATTGTAAAACAAATCCTGCGTCTAAAAATAGCTTTCAAAGTACCAGAGATGTACTCAGTCAATTACGTCTTACGTCTCACATCTGAACGACGAAGAGAAAGAAGCCCTTTACCAATTATGTTCTGATTATTCAGACATAGTTCACTTACCTGGAGAATATTTAACCTGCACAGATACCCTTGAACACGAGATAAAAACCACAACCGATATCCCCATCCACACAAAATCGTACAGATTTCCTGAAATCCACAAGTCCGAAGTTCGAAAACAGATAGATCAGATGCTGAGCCAAAACATCATTGAACCTTCTGACTCCCCTTGGTCATCCCCTATTTGGGTTGTACCAAAGAAAATGGACGCGTCAAACACTCAAAAGTGGCGAGTCGTTATCGACTATCGGAAACTAAATGATGTCACGATAGGTGACACATACCCAATTCCACAAATAGCAGAGATCCTGGATCAGTTGAAAAGCAGTAAATACTTTTCTACACTCGATTTAGCCTCAGGGGTCCACCAGATTCACTTAAAAGAAACCGATAAAGCCATATCAGCCTTTAATGTGGCCGAAGGACACTTTCAATTTACTCATATGCCTTTTGGGTCGAAAAATGCCCCTTCAACCTTTTGGAGACTGATGAATACAGTGCTATCTGGCTTGCAGGGCATTCATTGCAACGTGTATCTTGACGACGTCGTTTCGTATGCATTCGATTTGAATTCAGCCATTTCTAACCTAAAATCAGTGTTCCAGAGAATAAGAAATTTTAATTTAAAACTTCAGCCCGACAAACGCGAATTTTTAAGGCATGAAGTCGGCTATTTAAGGCATATTATCACCGAAGAGGGAGTAAAACCCAATCCCGACGAAATAAAATCCGTGACAGAATTTCCTATTCCTAAATGCCAAAAAGATATAAAATCCTTTCTTGGGTTAGTCTCATACTAAAGACGTGTTATCCCAGATTTATCAAAGATTGCTAAACCCCTAATGAATTTGCTTAAAAAGGATATTCCCTATAATTGGGCAAACCAACAACAGGTTGCATTCGACACATTAAAAAATAGGCTGACTAACGCACTGTTACTTGAATTTTTTGTTTTTTTTTTTTGGTTTCGGGTTGGAAAATCCTCATGGAGTCCCTCCGCCCCGGGAGAAGGACGAAGGGGACTGTCAGACTCTTACTGACTAAAAACCAACCCGTGTTCCTCATGTACCCGTGTGTCGGAGGGTAGGGATTCGCATAAGCATTCGTCGCTACCCCCCGACGGGTATTGGCCCGTCAGATGGTCAGGCGGGCCCCGAACAAAACTCCCTTGGCGGCGGATTAAGGTGTTGGGCTCCGCCACCAAAACACTCAGCGGCCGCAGAGGATAGGGAGGACGGCAACGCAACACCGCATCTCCTCTTCCTCTGCGGCCCCACTGCGACCCATCGAATGGTGCGCCCCCATTTGGTCGCAGGAGATAGGGCGCGCGGCAACGCAACACCGACACGCCTCTCCTCCCGCGACCGCACCCGACTACGAGGGACAGACAGAACTGTCCCCCGCACCCGCACCGTTGGACGCATCCTGCGCAGGCCCCGTCAAGCCCACGCGGAGCGTCCCCTCCTGGATCCCTCTTAGCTTCACCGCGGGTTACCAATCCACGGTTACTGAGCCCCCCACCACGACAAGGTGGAGATCCCACGGGGGGGGGGGGGGGGGGCACCGTTACTTGTATATCCTGACTTCACGGAACCATTCATACTTACCTGTTATGCCTTTAATCATGCCTTAGGAGCCGTACTTTTTCAAGGAGCTATTGGGAAAGACAAACTCATAGCCTATGCATCGCGAACACTTAACAAAAGCGAAACTAACTATAGCTACACGACAGCAGCTTTTTTTTTCAGTCGTATAGTAATATACGACTGAAAAAAAAAGCTGCTAGCTGTACTGTACGGATGTAAAACGTTCCGCCCTTACCTATACGGTCGCAAATTTCTCATAGTAACAGATCACCGCCCACTTAGGTGGCTTTTCAATCATAAAGTCCCAAGTAGCAAACTTCAGCGATGGCGCCTCCGTTTGGAGGAATACGATTACGAGATTGTTTACCGAAAAGAGCAACTAAATTTTGTAGCCGATGCACTATCCCGAAACGCGGTAAATCCCATATTTCCAAACCCTGAAAATGTTAGCCTGCCAGATGATTTCATTGACCTCGGACCTTTAGAATTAAGTCCCCATTCTAGTGAATTAAACGTTGACTTTGATAATTTAAGCATTCCTTCCCTTCCTGTAGACGACGAGAGACAGACTCAAGATATTAACAATATCTTTCAATATCTGATTTACCTCAGATAGCGATGAGGCCCTCTTCCACTTCGTCAAGAGCAGTGGATGACTATTCCCAATTTCTGAAATATAACCTGGAAAAGAACAAAAATTTAAATACATGTATCAAAGAACACAATGAAAGCCTTACCAAAACCCAGTGTAGTCACATATTAGTACCTACGTCCGTAGAGCTCGATGAATCCTGTAATTATTGAAAATCTTGCTAATCCAGACGATTTTCTTAATGCTGAAAGAGAACTTCATACATTTAAAAGATTAACTGTACAAAATAAATCCGTTTGGTTGCTATTTGTTAAAGTCCACCACTTTGACCAAACAGCTTATCCCGATCTCTTCAAGATCCTGAAAGAAATAAAAAATGAATTAGTAAAATACGAAAATGTAAAAGAAATAGCAATTCCTGATTTTAAAAACCCCTATGAAAGCTTAACTTTTATTAAAATTTATAAAATGTTATTATACATATTTCATGACACCGGCATTATTGTAAATATTTACCATAATAGTATAATGTATCTGTGGAGGTAGAAAGGTGTAGTGTTCCTCCAACTAGAGGGAGGATCCTCTAACCAGGCTGGGTGATCGTGCCTGGTGGACTGTCAGTCCGACGGACGTATTTCAGATGTTGTCTGTATACAACTTGGCGTGCGAACTCTGCTTGTGCGATTCAGCACCTTGTTTTCCGTCGCATTGTGTCCGATAGATGTCGCCGTATTGTTGTGGTTGAGACTTTGTCGTCGCTCGCTAGATGGCCTCAGTTGTATGTAGCTACCGCTACATATCCATCCTTAAGTTAAATTAAAAATAAACTTTCCAAAAACCATGACTTGCCTGTTTGCGGTCGTTTAGGCTCTGTTAGAATGTATAACAAAATCAAAGAAAATATTACTGGAAAGGTATGAGGAAAGACATTGAAAATTATGTAAAGAATTGTTCAGCTTGGCAAGAAAATAAGGCCTTTGGTAAACTTAAGCAGGCACCGAAGCAAATCACATCAAAATCCACTGTCCCTCTTGAACGAGTCTCATTTGACATCGTCGGGCCCTTACCTGAATCTGGAACTGCAAAACTTAAATATATATTACTCTGCAAGACGACCTCACAAAGTTTTCAGCTGTATATCCTATGCGCAGTGTATCTGCAGAGGAAACCACAGATTGCCTCACACATTTTATTTCACAGTTTGGGATTCCCAAAACGATATTAACTCAATACTCAATACTTTATTTGCATTCCACAATGTTAATTTGGTGTTATAAAAATAATACATGGTATCATCATGGACCCTGTCAGGCACAGCAAATGTAGAAGGGAGGAAGAGGGCTTTAGCTGCATTGTTCTGGATTTATTCTGTTTCATATTTAATTATAATTATATTAATTTTGCATTATTTCTAATATAGCATGACAGTTGTATTACTTATTGCAATGTATATATACTGTATTTTAATTAATTTTTAGCATCTTTCCATTTTATTATAATGATCATTGCTTTATAATTTTTCTATGTGTATTTGTAGGTATAGTGGGTATAATATTAATTTTATAGATTGATAGTACAAGTGTATATAATATGTCTGCAACTTATTGGTTATGTTTGTAGTTTTAATAATATTTTTAAAGATACGTTTATTATATTAATATAATTTGCGAGTTATGTCAATTATTATATGTTTATCTTTATTTATATTGCTAATATTAATGTAATTTGTCAGTTATGTCAGTGATTTTATTATTATTTTTGCAGGTATTATTATTATTTATATTATTGTAATTTATATTATTGTATTTTGTCAGTCAAGTATTCATTTAAATTGTAATAACATTTGTTTAATAGTAGTGTCTTTAATTTTTTTATAAATAGGTTAAATTTAGGTTGGTTTTTAATTTCTTCAGACAATTTATTATAATTTTTGATAGACATTACATATGTGCTGTCTGTGTGTTGTTTTAAACGTGAGGTGGGCAGTTTAAGTCTATCCATATGGCGTAGTGCTTACCTACATTGGGTGTCTTCTCTCTTGGTAAACATGTTTAGATTTTTTCTTACGAATTTGCACATTTCCAAGATATATATGGAGGGTAAAGTTAAGATATTGAGTTCTTTAAAATGGGGTTTGCAACTATCTGTATCGTTGATGTTCACTAAAATTCTAACCAGCTTTTTTTGAATTGTAAAGAGTGTTGGTGCATCTGTGCTATTGCCCCACAGTATTATGCCGTAGCTAAACCATGCATAAGCATATGCATAGTATGTAGCAAGGGCAGTTTGCAGGTCTGTTGTCTTTTTAACTTCACCAAGGGCGTATGTAAATTTTGAAATCTTTGCTCTCATTTTCTTAATGTGTAATTTCCAGTTTGTATTAGTGTCTATGGATAATCCTAGTAATGTAACTGGACGTGTGGTGTCCGGCGGAGTAGACTAGCCCTCCCTCTCTCCTACCGAGGTGTCGTAAAAGGCGACTAAGGTATTTCGACGGACGCATTGTCATCAAAATAAAATAAATATTGACGGCTTTAACCATAGAGAAGGAAAACTTGAAACAAACCCGGCAGTCTGCCCCGCCGTTAGGGACTGACTGTTAAACTCCAAACAAAATATACAGTCAAATTATAACCGACGTGATCATGGCTGTGGGTAATATTACTGTAAGTGTACCCCAAGGCCAGAGCCGGAGAATCCCCTCCTCGTCCTGTATATGCAAGACGAGGCTGCTCCTCGTATTCTGGGGGGAGCAACCTTACAGTTGTAGGCGGCGACGATATTCGCCATACGTCACGCCAAAACCATCCTAATCCTATGCGGAATTGTTCTCGTCGGGGCGGAAAGTGGGCAACGGAATGCCGATTTGCGACTTTAAATGTTAGAGGAGGAATGAATGAGAAGATGGATGATGTTTACGAAGTAATGAATGAAAGAAAACTAGATGTTTTGTGTGTGAATGAGACAAAGCGTAAGGGGAATGATATGCTGACGCGCGGCCCGTTCACAGAGATATGGTCGGGGGTTACCGATGAAGAACATGGCAGTAAAGGCGTCGGTATAATTCTTTCAGAGAGAATGGCAGAATGCATGCGTGAGTATGAGTGCGTAAGTCCGCGTCTTATCTGGGTCCGGATGAAAGTAGGCCTGACACCTCTTTTTTTGGTAGGTGTATACGCTCCGGACTCTTCCTATAGTAAGGCAGTAAGAGAGGAATTTTGGGCACAAATGAGAAAAGTCGTGTTATTGCGTAAGTGGAATGAACGTATTGTCATGCTTGGAGATTTTAATGCAAGGGTGGGAGTGAAGCGTGATGGGTATGAAAGTGTACTAGGGAAGTTTGGAGATAAGAGTGTCAATGACAACGGCGTGTACTTGTATGATGTATGTGGAGATGGATTTGTCTGTGATGAATACATGGTTCCAGCATAAAATGGTACATATGTACACGTGGCAAAAGAAGGAAGGAAATGTTGTGTTAAGAAGCATGATAGACTTTGTGATAGTAGATGAAAGAATGAGAAGGAAAGTAGTGGATACCAGAGTTTATCGCGGACCTGATGTTGGCACAGACCACTATTTGATTATCAGTAAAATAAGTGGTCTTTTTAAACGCTGGCAGCACCGAGATAAAGGTTCCACTACAGAATTAGAACGTATAAAAGTGGAAAGATTGAAAGATAAGGGTATGAAAGATATGTACAAAAAGCAATTGAGCGAACGGATGGACAAAAGTTGGAATCTTGTAAATAAGGAAAGTATGAGTGAGGTATGGTCGGTATTTAAAACCAACATTGTGAAATGTGCTGAAGAAGTATGCGGTTTGAGTAAAAGAAGAAGTAAGAAATGCGAGAAAGCTGACTGGTGGGATGATGAAACTAGAAGAATGGTTGAGGAAAAGAAAAAAGCATGGCTGGATATCCTAGCAATAGAGGCGACGAATAGAGCTAGTGGTGGTATAAATGAAGATAGTGTTAAAGAAATGAAGGACAAGTATAGATGTGTGAAAATTAGAGTCAAAGAATGTATAGAGAGGAAGAAGAATGAGAAAAAGGAGAAGTATGAGGAACAATTCGGCGCAAGTTTCCGAGAGAATATAAAACTCTTTTGGAAACTCGTGAAAGAAGCGCGAGGTAAAAATATGAGTACATCGATGAAAGTGATTAGGAATGAAAGAGGTGAAGCCATGAATGAAGAAAGAAAGATACTAGAGCGCTGGAAGAATTATTTTGAGAGTTTATTTGAGAAAGATGTGTGTGAAATAGAGAAAGAAGAAACTATAGATATGTTTGTGAGCCCGACTGATGAAATTGGCATGGATGAAATTATGAAAGCGTTAAAAGGTATGAGGTCAGGAAAGTCAGCTGGATGTGATAGAGTGACGACTGAGATGTTGAAGGCTGGCGACGGACTCATAGTTAACCTGCTGCATCGCCTTTTTAATCTATGCTGGAAACAGGGCCAAGTTCCAGATGACTGGACGAAGGCAGTGCTTGTTCCAATTTATAAAGGCAAAGGTTCGCAGCAGGAATGTCAAAATTATCGCGGGATCAGCCTTCTTAGTGTTGTTGGAAAAATGTATGCCAGAATTTTGATTGACAGAGTAGTAAATGTGACTAATGACAAGATATGGGATGTGCAAGCGGGATTTCGGAAGGGAATGGGATGTACGGATCAAGTCTTTTCCTTGCGCTGCGTGACCGAAAAATGTCTGGCAAAAAACCAGAAGGTGTATTGCGCGTTCATAGACTTGGAAAAGGCTTATGATAGGGTAAATAGAAAGGAATTATGGAAGGTGTTATCCATGTATGGGGTAGACAACTTTATAATAAGGGCTCTGAAATCCCTGTATAGGGGTTCTAGAGCCTGTGTCCGAATCAATGGTGCCATTTCGGACTGGTTTGACATCTCCCAAAGTGTCAGACAAGGGTGTGCAGCCTCGCCCTGGTTGTTCAACGTATTCATGGATAGCTGCATGAATGATATGAGAGAAACTGAATGCGGGATCGATATGGTAGGAGTGCGTGTTAAGTGCCTCTTATATGCCGATGATCAAGTCATTCTTGCATCATCGGCGAATGAGTTGCAAGACATGATGGACTGCATGAACAAGAGCTTTAAAGCGAAAGGTATGAAAGTTAATGCAAGAAAGACGAAAATGATGGTGTTTGAAAAAGATGAAAGTGTAACTGAGTGTAATATTACGATTGGAGGTGAAATTGTAGAGCAAGTAAAGGAATTTGTATATTTGGGTAGCGTATTTACAAGGGACGGAAGATGTGAGGGAGACATGGAAAGGAGAGTGACTGCGGGAAATCGTGTAAATGGAGCACTATGGGCGTTTATGAACGGTCAGACGGTGCCAAAAGAGGCACGATTGGCGGTTCACAATGGAGTGCTTGTCCCCACGTTGATGTATGGAAGTGAGAGCTGGGTTTGGCAGAAAAAGCGTGAAAGTAGAATTAACGCAGTTGAGATGCGATCACTGCGTAGTATGTGTGGGGTAAGACTGATTGATAGAATTCCGAATGCAACTATACGAAAGAGCAGTGGACTGAAAGAAGATGTGGTGACAAGGATTGAGAAAGGAATGCTTAGGTGGTTTGGACACGTGGAGCGAATGAGTGAAGAAAGAATGACGAATCAGATATATAAGGCAAATGTGTGTGGGCAAGTCGGTCGCGGCAGACCTCGGCGGACATTCTTCGACCAAATTGGAGACATCGAAACGGAAAGGTCCGAAGTACCCGCAACCGGCGAGCGAGATGTATGAAAAGAGTAATGAGTGTAGAGGAAGCGCGTGAGGTTTGTAAGGATAGGAGCAAGTGGCGTTCTGTTGTCTCTGCCTACCCCGACGGGAAAAAGGCGTGAGTATATGTATGTATGTATGTATGTAAATTCTGGTACGGTTTCTATTTTTATATTATTGTAAATAAAATTTATTTCTAGTGGAGGTTTTTGGTAGGGATGGAAGGACATTATTTTGGTTTTTGAGAAGTTAATTTCCAGATTGTGTTCGTCTGTCCAAGTTACTGCTTTGTCAAGCGTTACTGTTAAATTTTCATTTAATTTGTTATTATTTTGACAGGTTGTTAGGAGTGAGATGTCGTCTGCAAATAGAACACACGGTCCATCTATTGTTTTGGGCAAATCATTGATATAAATGAGAAACAAAAGACACCCAATTACGCTACCTTGTGGAATCGACGCATTGATTATTTTTTTACTTGATCTGACATGTTGTATTTCATTCGTGGAATGGTTGAAGTATTCTATTTCTACTAGATGTTCTCTATTTCTTAAATAAGACTGAAACCACTCGTGAGCTTTTCCGCGAATTCCTATATCCTGTAATTTTCTAAGGAGTATGCTGTATTGGACTTTATCATAGGCCTTAGTCATGTCTAATAGAATTCCAACCGCGTATTTTTTGTCGTTAATAATGTTTTGGGCTTCTTGTATAAATTTATAAATGGCTAATATTGTTGATTTGTTTTTCCTAAATCCATTTTGACATTCATTGAATATCTCATATTTCTCACAAAAATTGTAAACGCGATTACACATTGCTTTTTCGAATATCTTCGAGGCGGTAGGTAGCAGAGCGATAGGACGATAGTTACTGGGGTCGTTGTGTGAATTTTTCTTATAAATTGGTTTAAGTATAGCTTTCTTCAAGTAATCAGGGAATTGGCCTTCTTCAAAATATTGATTTATTAATAAGTAAAATGGCAAAGTTAATTCTTCTGCACATTGTCTTATTAGCATAGGTGGTAATTCGTCGAAGCCATGGCTTTGTTTATTTTTTAAGCATTTTATTAAGGTGTAAATTTCATAGGGTTCTACAGGACTTAGGTACATGGTATTTTCGGTAGGTGATATCACATAAAAGCTACACTGCCTGTCATTTTTGATGTGGGTTGTATTTTCTCCAATTAATGCGAAGAAATCATTAAATGTATTAGCTATGATTTGAGGGTCGGTGACATTATTATTATTTATTTTTAATTTTATGTTAGACTCTTCCTTTTTTCTTTCTTTGTTGGTACGTTCGTTTATAATATTCCACATTGTTTTTACCTTATTTTCTGAATTTTTAAGTCTTTTTATGTAATTTAATTTTTTTGCTGTCACGTTACTACGTTTTTTAATATTTTTTCATAACTTTTGTAATACTTTTTCAGTGTTTCATTATTATTTTTTAATGTTAATATTTTAAGGAGACGTTTGTTTCTACAAGAAATTTTTATACCCGTAGTTAGCCAGTGTTTTGTGTAGTTTTGTTTTAATTTAATTGTTTGTTGTGGTATACTTTTATTTAATGTATTTTTTAAAGTAATATTAAATGCTTCATAGTTTTCATTTATATTTTTGTCCTTATTTATTATTTTATTCCATTTAATTTCCTTTAGTTCGGATTTAAAAATTTCTATGTTTTTTTTATTAAAAAATCTTTTTTTTGTGTACCAAATTATTTGTTTGGTCTGATGAGCCGGAGTCATTTGTATTATTGCAGCGCAGTGGTCCGAGAAACCTAACTCTTCAACTGTTGTGTATATGTGTTTGTTACTAAAATTTGTAAATATTAGATCAATACATGTGGAAGTGTTATGTGTATTCCGTGTAGGTTTATTAATGTGTTGTATAAATCTATATTCTAACATAGTTTCTAGGAAAGTATTAATCTTTAATTTGTCTTCGAATATATTCATATTTAAGTCGCCGCCCAAAATTGTATGTATGTATAATATGTATGTATTTACAAAAAAAAAAAAGTATATATGTATGTTTATCCATTATCTAGTACCCATAGTACAAGCTCTGCTTAGTTTGGGACTAGATGGTGTTGTGTGAATGTGGTAGAATATTATTATTATTATATTATTATTAAAATTATATCAAATTTATAATATTGTTTATTTATGTATTTTAGTAATAGTTTTAACTGGCTGTAAAACACTTCTTCCTCTCTTCTATTCCAATACATGCTAATTAGTAAAATATTTTCTTTAGGTAACGCTATTGCACAAACTTCTAATATAAATTCTTTTGACATATTGCTAATATCACTTAAATCTATATACTCTATGTTTTCTTGTAATAGAATGCAGACGCCGCCTCCTTTTTGGTTTTGTCGGCAGTAGGATGTTGCAATCTTGTATCCGCTGAATTGTAGCAATTCTATTTTGTCAGGTGTTAGCCAAGTTTCCGATAAACAAATTGCTTTGTAATGTTGGTTTTGTTGTAGGAAAGCTTCTATTAAGTGTTGCTTATTGTTAAGGCTTTGAATATTTTGGAAAATTACTTTAAAATGTCGGCCTTTGCTTTCGATAAAAAGTTTTTTCATCAATGTTTTCTATTAATTTGTGTGTTGTTATATCTGTATTTTTCTGTTGTAATGTCGTGTTTTGATTTATTTTTTCTCCACTTATTATTCGTTTGCCATCTATGAACAATCTATTATTTCTTAATATAGCGTGTCGGCCGCTTTTTCGTGCATTTATCATTTGTTCAAGTAGCAGTTTCCGTTCTTTTCGTTGATTTTCGTTTAGAAACTCCGATACTTGTATTCTGGTACCTTGGAAGTATTGACTATTTCCTGTGATGTATTTTACCATACGTTTGCTCAGTAATTCTATTAACAAAGGTCGATTTCATGTACTTCTTTTTCCTATTCTATATGTGTCCTCTATATATCCAGTTAAGTCTATGTGTAAGATTTCATAGAACATATCAATTAATCTGTTGTGAAGTTCGTACTCGGACTCTTGGTATTCTTCGTAAAATCCAAAGATAACAATTTTTTTGGAGTTGTCTTCGGTTCTATTTATTTTAGCTTGATTTTCATAGGGTAGTGATAGGGTGTTTAATTTTTTTATTTCATTCTTTTGGATTTCGTTTTGTTCGTTTAGTGATTCGAGATTTTTATTAATTTTTTCTATTTCCTGGTTTTTTTGTTCTATTTGCTTTTTTAATAAATCGATCGAAACAGAACAAGGCACCAACTTCATAGCGGGTTTATTTAAGAAAACTTGTCAATTCCTGAAGGTTAAGCAGTTGTGGTCGACTCCATGTCATCCCCAAACACAAGGAGCCCTTGAGAGGAGTAGTGACGCCTCTCAAGGGCTCCTGTGAAAGATTTCAAGTATTCCTTGAGCGTGGAGTGCCACGCTATGTGCTAGTGCGCAATGATAACCAGGATAATTGGCCACGGTACGTCTACACTGCAATGTTGACGTACAACACGTCCGTACATAGCACCACTAAATTCACACCCTATCTGTTACTATTTGGTCGAAAACCATTCTTGCCAGATTCCATATATAGCTCTAACGTAGAAACTACTCACCCAGAATATCTGAAAATTTTACAGCATAGATTAACTCATTCGAGAAACAAGGCAGTAGAAAACTTATTGCCTCTAAAGAAAAATCTAAAAAGTATTATGACAAGCACACGCGCCCTGTCACTTACAAAGTAGAAGACTATGTATATTTAAAAAACCATTTGAGGCTGCGCAAAGTCCTTTAGCCTATATGGAAAAGCCCATACAAGGTCATTAAAATAAATGGGAGGAACACCCTGACTTTGCATATTAAATGGCGACATGTTTTACACCACTATGATGAGGTTAAACTTGCCTCTAGACCAGATGTTCCTCACCAAAGTAACATCGTACAGGAAATAGTCGATATATTAAGTGAATAAGGATAAGATATAAAACTTAGATATAGCAATTGAATTTTTGTTACAGTAACCCTTCACTGGGGCAACAGTTCTTCGAACAGATTGCAAATAACCCTGGAATCTATTTCGACCCTTTAGGTTCTGTAAGTCTAGTTGATAGTTATCTTAGCGTAGTAAAACCAGTAGACGTATCGTATATTTATCCGCATATAACTAACATATATAAATATCTTAATAACTCTAAACATCTTTGCGAGAGGAGTGTCACTTTTGATTACGTAGAATGCAATAACCTTTTTTGGCCACTTATCACCCGAGACGAAGACATGACTCGCGACAGTGAAGCCATTTCTCACCTTGCTTCAGGTAGATCGAGAAGGTCAGCCCTTCTCGTATAGTAGGTACTACATTAAAAAAGCTTTTCGGCACTATGGACGAGGGTGACGCTATCCGCTACGATAACGCTATCCACAAAGTACAATCTGATCAGAAGAAACTAGCTACACTTGTAAAAGAAAATATTTTTGTCACCATTTCTATTCTAAAATCATTCAACGATACAATCTATAGAATAAACTCTAATGAACAGGAAATAACAACAGCCATTGCATCATTATATGAAGATATTCAAAATTTGACATATTATGTCTCCCAAGAATTTGAACTAAGATTACGTGTCTTTGAATTTGTAAATATGATTGAAAATTGCCTATTGACATTATCTTTTAGAATCGAATACACGTATAACTCGATTTGTTCAGTATGTTCAGCAATTACAGATTTATACCAAACTCAAAACGACTACCTGTCCTCTTAAGCTTGAATAATCTTAGTATATATATTTCTTGTGTGCGTGTGTATGTCACTGAACTCCTCCTAAACCGATCCGAACCGGACCGATCTTGATGAAATTTTTTGTGTGTGTTCAAGCGGACTTGAGAATGGTTTAGATTCACAATTTAGTCCACTGAAAAATGGTTTTTTACTTAATTTTTAATTTGTAAGTAGTTGTGGATTTTGGAATGTTTCACATGGAATGTTTCAAATCTTATATTAATAATTTCGTCAAGAAGTACATTGAAACCTTACCTGAATAATAAAACATAAAAAAATAAAGATTTAGAGTCGACAACATATATCCGCAAAATTCGGATTGTTGAGTATTTTGTTAAATTCTTATGGTTCTGACAGACAAATCACAGTCGCCATATTGGCCACTCTAGCGAAACGTCACTGATACCGGATAACATTTTGAGTACTACTACTAAGTCTTAGTACTAAGTAGTTTGTATGTGTAAATCATGTGTAAATACTTTTTGCAGTTATATTTCATCACATTTAAAACGAACATTATAGAAGTATCCGCCCTATAAAGGAGATTTGTGTTACCCCAAACATAGATGATATTCTATAACTAGAGAACACCGAATTTACGTCAGCATAACTGCGGGCAAAATCTAGTGTACATATAATTTTAAACATATCCACTATATCTAGTTACCTAAATGAAATAGTATTCGTTCTAGAAATCCCATTAATAAGTACTACTCAATTCGATTTATATCATAGCTTACCTAGTCCGGCACCTCACGATGTCAATAACCCAACTTCCTATTCCACTATTGTAGAGGTAGGAGTAGAGGACTACTAAATACATTGGCATAAGCAAAGACAAATCAACATATTGTAAACTGGATGACCTGCATACCTGTAAAACAATAGACAGTGATACTTACCTTTGCGAGACTAGTATATCATACTCTTTGCTCAACACCCCCATCTGTGAATCGGAAATAATAAGTAAACCACTCACCTCTATATCAGCAATATGTGTAACCAAATTCTTCCATGGCGACGTTCATATCTGGCAACCACTACAAAATAACAAGTGGTTATTCATAATATCTGAAAAATCTAAATTAATTATAGAATACAACGTAACACAATTTTTAGAATTAGATATAATAGGTAACGGTATCTTCTACTTACCTCAAGGATCAGTAGCTTATTGTAAGGATACGAGATTAGTATCCAAGAATAATGTAAATTTAGTTTTAAAACCTGTAATAACTAAATTAGATATACTTTTTTTTTACTATTTTTATTAATTCTATCTCCAAACAGTTACTTTCGTCCTACCACCTTTATGCAGATGATTTGCAGATATATTCACAGGCACCACTAGAGTCAATTTCAATGGCGTTTTCTAATATTAACACAGTAACACGGTCGTCGGTGGATCTGAGACTGCAGATGCCAGCACATACCACAAATTACTACGATAAATCCTTTGCTGTTCAAGCTGTCCGTCTGTGGAATGCGCTGCCGGTCGAAATTAGGCAAGCTAAATCATTGAAAATATTTAAAAATGCACTAAAGAAGCACTATTTGTCATTGTAAACAAATTGTATCACTGTATATTGTGTTCATATTATTATATGTATGTATATGTATTTTATGTAAATCGTACCTATATATGTATCATATTATGTATTTATTTATATGTTTAGCACCTATCATATCTATTACATGTATGCCTGCGTATGTATGTATATAATAAATAAAATATATTTAATGTGTATTAGGGCACGATTCCGAAATTACAGTAGAAAAATTTAAACCAAAAATAGAGTGAAATTATGCCTCATTGAAGGTTGGTGTTACAGAAGGCAGTTTCAGTAAACTTTGTATTCCTGAGGCGTGGCCACTGAACGTAGAATACAGTGAGTGGGTTTGGTGTCGTGGCCCAGGTATGCCAGCCTATACACAGGGCCAGTAGAAGCATCGATATTTTATACCAGAATGTAAGAGGACTCAGAACTAAGACATTACAGTTTTCATCGCTACTTGAATAGTCGGGCTCGGATTTATTCGCCATCACCGATAGTGGACTTAACTCGACTATACAAGACGCAGAATTTGTGCCCCCAGGATACAGGGTATTACGGTGCGATCGAGAGGATGGGCGCAAGTTAGGCGGAGTTGTTTTAGTGGCCACACAGCGATTCGAACTGCGTCAATTGACGCTACCCGATGACCTTGTTATAGACAATCACATATTTGAAATGATTTGTGCTGCAGTTTACATACAGAATAGGTTTTTATTTACGTGTTGTATTGTGTACATACCGCCCCAAACTGATGAAAGCGAATACATGATAATGTTTAGTGTACTAGAAAAGATTAGTATTAAGTATAAAGATAATTTTGTTATAGTAGGTGATTTTAATCTATTTTCGTGCAATATAAATGTCAGTAATTATTTTGAATATTTTACGGCCTTTTGTGAACTCGAGCAGCATAACTCGGTGCCTAATTGTAACGATAGACAGCTGGACCTAGTGTTGAGCGCGCGAGGCGTCCGCGTCGCGGCGGCAGACGAAGGGCTGCAGCCCGCGGATGCGTACCACCCACCGCTCACTATCAGCGTCGCACTCGCCGAGCGTCCCGCGCCCGCTCCTGTCTCGGACGCACACACTGCCGCGCATTCGACTCACCTGATAATAAATAAACACTGGAATTTTATTAAAGCCGACTTTAACCATTTATATAATTTGTTGTCTGCTATAGATTGGAGTGAAATGTATTGTTTAAAAGATCCAGACACCGTTTTAGGCTTATTCTACAGTAAAATAAATGAAGCATTAGACATTTGTGTTCCTTTAAAAAGAGTTAGACTGGTGAATACGAGGTACAACTATCCTGTATGGTATACACGTGGTATTATTGCTGATATTGAGCTTAAACACAATTTGCACAAACGATACAAAGCCAGTAAGAGGCGTAGTGGTTATGCGGCTTTCTCTGAGTGTCGGGCGAGAGTGAAGGCGGAAATCGAACGAGCTCATAATCGGTACTGTGAGTTCGTACAAAATCACCTGGCAAAAGAGCCGCGTGCGTCTGGGACTATGTGAGGTCTAAGAAAGGTAACTCGAGACAGCCTAAGTTAATAGTAAATGAACGAGTATTATCAATATCCGAATGTGCGCGGGAGTTTGCGAGTTTTTTTCAATAGGTGTACAATCCGGATCCCGCCGTGCTGAGCGTGGCAGCGGCCAGTGCGGCCAGTGCGGCGCTTGCGCCCCGCGCGCGGGCGCACCTCGCGCCGCTCAGCCTCGCCGACGTGCGGCGCGTGCTCGCCCGCTTGCCGCCCAAGCGCTCGGCGGGTCCGGACGGTATACCCTCCTAATTGTTTAGGGACTGTAGCGGAGTATTAGCGGAACTGTTGCTACATTTGTTTAACGTGTGTATCAATACTGCAGTGTTCCCTGAAAGCAGGAAACTGACCCGTGTTGTGCCGGTACCCAAGGGTAAGGGTGGCTCGAAAACCAGTGATTACAGGCCTGTAGCGGTTCTGTGTACTCCAGCAAAGGTGTTCGAGGCGGCGATTCATAGCTCCTTTTATGCACAGATAAGCAGTCAGCTGTCCGATGCGCAGCATGGGTTCCGCGCGGGACGAAGTACGACAGGTAATTTACTGCAGATGATGACATATCTGACGCCGGCGGTGGATGCTGGGGTGCAAGTAGACGTGGCGTATTTCGACTTCAAGAAGGCGTTCGACACCGTTGATAACGATGTCCTGCTGACGAAGCTAGCCAGTGTCGGATGTACCCCGCATATCCTGACATTCTTCGCTAGCTATTTACGGGACAGATGCCAGTACGTGGACTGTAATGGGTATCTCTCGGAACCCTACTTCACAAGATTCGGTGTGAGTTAAGGTAGCAACTTGGGACCTCTACTATTCATTGTCATGGTGAATGACCTAGCGTCGGTCGTCAACAGCTCTACCCCTCTGTTATTCGCCGATGACTTAAAATTGGTAAAGGAGGTGAGGTGGGCCACGGATCACGACACGATGCAGCAAGATATCAACAGAGTCATAAGTTGGAGCTCAGAAAACAAACTCTTCTTCAACGTGGCTAAATGTTCGGTACTCTCGTTTAGTCTTGCACGCGCCCCGGTCACAGATTACTAAATAGTTACTTCGTAACAGATACATCACTCCCATACAAAATCGAAAATACCTACGCTATAATCACCTACAAAATCTTAATAAAAATAGCCGTTGTTCGCAGTGAAGAGAAATGTACCCTAAGTACTCATGCAAAGAGTTGCAGATTGTGTGAGTGTACGTACAAGCGCGTCATCGAACGAAGGCGCTAGGGTTGTTCTTATGATGATTTTGGTAATAAAACGAATGTTGCGAAATAACCATATTTTTATGTGCTAAATACTTACCTATATATACATGAGTCAGTTAGTAAATACATATTGTTAACATATTTAATAAAATTAACAATAAGTATGCAATATGTTATAAAAAGAAATAAAATGTATAATAATCGTACGTAGTAGCGGCCTATTGCCTATTTCCATTTTTCGGGCACAATACCAGTTAATACAGTAAGTACGTACATAATATTCTGACATTAAGTAGATTTTACTTAATAAAAACAACATTTATATTTATTTATAGTAATAACCTAAACTAATCAATTTACGAACATTAACATACATAAGTAGTATTTCTTTTCTTACCTTTGCTCTAAATAAAATAAACGATGTCAATTTGTAGACGAAATTTTATATAAGTACCCACTTATATCAAATCTTATACCATAACTTACTACATAAATCATTGTTTGTCCTTCGGCAATGAAAAAACTACAAGTTTCATTTGTTTTGTGCGTTTAACACCCGTCCACTGCACAATAACTTCGTGGTTTCGGCATTTCTATAAGAAAGCTCGGGAAACGTGCCGTGCGTACACGCTGCCGGGCGTGCGGCGGCCCTCTGTCGTTTGTATCCATATGGATACACGAAATGGTAGGTATTTATCGCGCGAATTTGAGCCAGTGACGGGGGCCTGCCCCGGTTCACCACCAGTACCACATGGAAGGTAACTGAGGTGAAAGACCTTGGAGTTGGTTTCACCGCGGACTTAAACTTCCGCAAGCATATTGTTGGTGTATGTAAGAGCGCGTACCAAAATTTAGGATTTATTTTAAGGCAAGCAAATGGATTTACTAATATGGGTGCTTTATGCGCATTGTATGAAGCCCTCGTAAAAAGCCACCTGGAAGGTAACGGTGTTGTTTGGTCTCCTCATGAGGCCAAATACAAATTAATGCTGGAGCGTATCCAAAATAAATTTATCCGGTTTCTATACCTTAAGCGGTATGGGGTATACCCTGGGTATCCGCTTTTATATCCCACCTTATTTATCTTAGGTATGGTAGGCTACACCAAGCTAGAAGTACGTAGGGAAGCCTCTCTAGCCACCTACGTGCTCAAAGTGATTCGGGGGGTTGTGCACAACCCGAGCGTGCTGGCGCAAGAGCGGCTATGCGTGCTGGCGCAAGAGCGGCTATGCGCGCCGGACGCGTGCGTGGCGCGGCGCCGGCGCCCGGCGCTGCTGGCGGTGCCGCGCGCACTAAGTTACTGCATGAAGCGCCGCTGACGCGAGCGCTGCGTACGCTCAACACTGTGTCTGAACAAGTCGATTTGTTTACGTGCTCAATGAGCGAGTTCATAAAGGCCATTTACTATATATTAAGTTATAAGATAGTAGTAAGTACCTAATAGTAAGGAAATGTATATTTTTGTTTATGTTTTAATATTTTGTAAATGGTTTTTCTATATTTAAATTTTTGTGTATGTTTTTATTACCTATTTAACTATTATGACGCATTGGGCTTGAGCCTGTAATGATGTAATAGGTTTATGCTAAATAAATAAATAAAAACTATTTCTAGTAATCAGATACTTCGTATATATACATATATACAGTCGCTACACATCAAAGCTTTTTGTCTTTTTCAGTCTGTTCATCCTAAGGTTGCCTATAAGAAATCGCACTCAGCGATAAGGCCGGCCTTGTGCATTTGATATGTATCAAATTTACGTTATTTACACCGAATTTGTACCAACATACATATGTACATACATACATACATAGACTCACGCCTGTTTCCCGGAGGGGTAGGCAGAGACTACGGAACGCCATTTGCAACGATCCTGACATATCTCTCTTGCTTCATTCACTCCCATCAGATTCCTCATGCATGCTCTTCTGTTCAGGGTACTTCTTACCTGTCCTGTTTTTAGGATGTCTCCAATCTGATCAGAGAACGCCCGCCTAGGTCTTCCCCTTCGTCCTGTCCCTTCCACACTTGCCTTATATATCTGCTTGGTCAGTCTTTCGTCATCCATCTTCTCCACGTGCCCAAACCATCTTAGCATACCTTTCTCGATGCTTGTCACTAAATCTTCTTTTACCCCACAACACTCTCTTATCATATAATTCTTTACTCTGTCAGTCAAAGAAACACCACACATACTTCTCAGTGCTCTTATTTCTACAGCATTTATTCTGCTTTCATGACTCTTCTGCCCTACCCAACTTTCACTACCATACATAAGAGTTGGTACTAACACCCCTCTATGCAAATCCAAACGTGCCTTTTTGGAGACGTTTTGGCTATTCATAAACGCCTTCAGAGCTCCATTCACTCTATTACCTGCATTAACTCTTCTTTCAATATCTTCTACATTCTTACCATCTCTTGTAAACAGCGTACCTAAATATACAAACTCATTCACTTGCTCCACTCGCTGTCCATCGATCATAACATTACAAGCCGTAACGCATTCCTCCTTTTCAAAAACCACAACTTTTGTTTAACTTACATTCACTTTCATTCCTTTCCTCTCTAACGCACCATGCATGATTGTCACCATCTCCTGCAACTCCTCCGCTGAAGACGCAAGTGTGCCAACATTTGCACAATAAAGCAATTATCTATCTATCTATCTATCTACTTAATGACTCCTGTTGTAAGAAAGTTTATTATGTGAACGTAGCTCCTATTTTGCCAACGGTAAACTTAAAAAATATTGATTTGGATTCCGTTGCTTTTGACAACCCGGAAATGTTAAAGAGTTCAGAGGCTATTATAGAAAAACCCAATATTATAATGTATACAAACTACTATACTAATAAAGTAATTATATTAATCTTAAGTTTAATTATAATTTTTATTTTATTTAAAATGTGTAAAAAGTCTGGCATACTCGGGAAACTGTTCACTCTGAAATCTCCAGAAAATCAAAATTCTGAAATAGATTCTGGCGTTGAAATGTCTCAAATTTTCCCATCACCTACTCTTCGAATTGGTTGACTTTTTCTACTATTGAAAACTTTATTAACACATAAACTTCAGTTATTACCTGAAGTTTATTCTTAATCGGGGGGTTGTTATACCCTGTCTGTGTACCCCTTTATTCCAGACATAAGCTAAGAATGCTGACCTACCATTTATTGTGTATCGTGTAGTTTGTAAGTAAATTTTGCCGTTTTGCAACTCAGTCGAGTTCCGAGATCGTAACCATTCGGTCGGCTGCCAATATAAATCCTTGTATATATTTTCTATGAACAATACATACTATCCTAACCTTGTGAAATATTCTTTTTTAAAAACCTAAATTCCGGGTCACGCATAACAGTTCGTACGATTGTCAGGGATTCAGAAAAGTCCTGTATTTAGATCTTTTGTTGCTTTGAATACTCCAGGATGTTTTTAGTCAACCCACTGCAAAATGAAGGATGTTCTTAATTCGGTCTGGCCATTATTTTTTAAGTTGGTGCACCGGTTTCGGAATTCTGGTTTCTGAATTTTCTGATCCATTTCTGGAACTATTTTTATTTTCAATGCTCGATGCTTATATTTTGTGAGATCGAATTGCCAATAATTGCGAGTTAACACTTTAATGAGCCAGCATAATTTAGAATAGAATAGAATAGAATAGAATATCTTTATTTACTGTAAACAGGGTACATTACCGATGTTGATGTCATAGTATGATAATAATATAAAGTACAAGCCCATTTAGCCATTTAAAATAGCATGCAAATGTAGGAACATACAGTATAAATTGAACAAGTTAAATCTATTTCATTGATCATATTTTATGTTAACAATGTCATATATTTATTCATCAATAGGTCAATTAGGTACTCATTACATCGATAATTCATCATTTAGTTACTTGATAAAAATTCTTTAATAGAGTAAAAGCTTTTTTGCATGAGCCAACTACGTAAAGCTGGTATAAACTTATTTATCGGCAGGATTTTTATAAAGTTTGGTAATTTATTATAAATTTTTACACACATGGCGTATGAGTTGTTTTGAAGCCGACTCGTTCTGGGTATCATGTTTAGAACAAGCCTATCCGGATTTCTTATATTATCCCGCCGAGTGACATCTTTTGCGTGTTTAAATGAATCTGGATGTTGTTTTATAAATTTACCTATTTCAAGTATGTAAGGACATGCTAACGGGAGTATTCGCAACATTTTGAAGAAAGGTCGACATGATACGTCCGGAGCGATATCGCAAATCGATCTGATGCATCGTTTTTGGGCTAAAAACACTTTTTGTATGTGTGAGCTGTTGCCCCATATAAGTAACCCATACCTGAGGACTGATTCAACATAAGCAAAATAGGCTATTCGTGCAGTATTTTGGTTAGTTACTTTTGCCAATTTGTAAAGAGCATATGAAAAACTATTTAATTTGTTCGTAATTTTTTCTACTTGTTCGATCCAATTGAATTTTGAATTTATTATAATTCCCAGAAATGTCACACAATTTGCATTCGATAAGGTATGTCCATGATAATTAATTATTATATTATTATTATTAAAATTATTAAAATTAATGATATTTGTCTTAGATAAATTTATTTTTAGATTATTATTATTTAACCAATTAATAACTAATGTCAGAGTATTGTAAATGTCAGTTTTGTGTTGTTTGATTGACATATTTTTATCTGTAGTCACCATAATCGATACATCATCTGCAAACAGTATAGTTTTATGTTCTATAACATCAGATAAGTCGTTTATATAGACCAGGAAAAGCAGAGGTCCCAATACGCTTCCCTGGGGAACTCCGAATTCATTTTTTTTGTAATCTGATCTATATGTTTGTATATAATCCTTACCGTTCAACTGAGATATATCAACGCTTTGAAGCCTATCTTCTAGGTAGGTTTTTAGCCAGTTATGTGCTGGTCCCCTAATACCATATTGTTCTAATTTTTTCAAAAGCAGTTTATGTGAGACAAAATCGAATGCTTTTGTCATATCAAGGAACATAACTGTTGTGTATACTTTATCATTGACTTTCTGGAGAATATCATTAACTAAGAAAAACATAGCGTCCCTAGTGGATTTATTTTTTTGAAAGCCAAACTGATTCTTGTCTATTATCTCATGCCTGCCGAAGAAAGATGTTAATTTATCATGCATGACTTTTTCAAATATTTTCGAAAATATTGGCAAGATAGTAACTGGTCTATAATTTCTTATATCAGTCTTTTCTCCTTTTTTGTGTAATGGTTTAATTACGGAGTATTTTAGTTTGTTTGGAAACGTGCCTGTCTGTAGGGACAGATTTACAAAAAAAGTGATTATGGGAGCCAATTGACTACTACAAGATTTTATGATTTTGGTACATACAGAATCATAACCCTCAGATTGTGAGTTTGTTAGAGACATTATCAGCTTATGTATATAAAACTCATTCACAGGTGACAAAAAAATGGTGTTAGAGTGTTGATTTTTTGAATTTGTATTGTTAATTTCATGGTTTATTTGGTTTGTACTAGAAATGAAGTAGTCATTAAACGCATTAGCTATGGACAAGGGGCTGGTTATAACTGTGTTATTATGAACAAGCTTAGTTACATAATCTTTATTTATTGTACCGTTAGTCTCACTCTTAATGACTGACCATGTCGCCTTACATGTATTTTCACTATTTAGTACATATCTGGAATTACTGATCTTTTTAGCCGTGAGTATGCATTTTTTAAATAATTTATCATATTTTATGTATTTATATTTATCCTTTTTACATTTTGAATAATAGTATTTAAAGCGTAACTTTCTCTTGTAAACACAACTCTTTCGCAGGCCCCTTGACAACCAATTATTTTTATTTGTCAAATTAATTTTTATTCTGTTTATTGGAAAGCACAGATAATAGAGTAGACAAAAGTAATCATAGAATTCATTAAATGCTAAATTAAGGTCAGATTGATTGTACCAATTTAAATACTGTAGGCTAGGGAGGTATTGTTTGAATTTTTTAAAGTTTTCCTCTGAGTAACATCTTCTAAAATTATGGATAAATTTGGGTATTTTGCTTTTAGATGCTACAGACCAAATGAGAATCTGGGCCGTATCATGATCGGATAAGTATAATGGTAATAATGAGCCCGACGCATCACCTAAATTACTGATGATTAGATCAATGCATGTTTTATCTCTAGTCGGTCCAGATATATGCGAGACTAAATTATATTTCGTTAAAACATCCATTAATCGTCGTGTGTTTTGATTTTGTTTGTCAAGATAATTGATATTCAGGTCACCAGCTAAAATAATCCTATTTTTGGAATATTTGGATAAATATTTATACAACATGAGATCCAAGTTGTTAAAGAAATAATCTAAATGTCGTTTAATTTTAGAGGGAATTCTATATATACATATGATTATTATATTATTATCCATAAGCTTAATTGCACTAAGTTCAAAGTGGTAAGTCATCCTAAACTCATCAAAACATGATATCTTTTTATAAGAAATGCCTCTCCTGATTAGTATGCATGAGCCACCTCGTTTATTTTGCCTACAGTAACATGATCCTAGTTCAAAATTAGTAATATTAATATTTTGCTCAGTACCCATTATAACAAATGTTTCAGTTAGACATAATATATCAGGACTAGTTTTAGTATCTATTTCTGCAAGAGTGATTTCTAATAGCTCTTTTTTTGAGAATATACCGTGAATATTCTGATGTAATAAAATAAAGGGATTAGTTTTATTAGGCTCGAAAAAACTCTTTGCTCTCACCTGAAATTGAATTATTAAGCATTTCACCAGTCACCCTGCCAGTATCTGAACAAATAGATGCTTTTTTAGTGATTTTAAAATAGTAAGGTATTGTGCCCTTTTTCACCTTATAATTGGTCCCTATGTTCAAGTGGTCTAATTGGCTGCTGTTATTCTTATGTGTAATTGGCTTATGCAGATGTAATTTTATTTTTGTAGGTGATAGATATTTTTTTTTGTATTCGTAATAAGCAATACCTAGATTGACCTTGTTACATATAAAATCAATATAATTATAATTATGTGTTCTTTCATTTACTAAGCAATCAATAACAGTGCATCTTTTTATGTGTGCAGTCCAAAGCTTAATTGTTTGGTTTAACATATAGTGATTAAGGTGCGGATTTTCACAAATTGGAGTTATATAAATGTACGCTTTACATAGTCTGTTTATTATTAAGCTGAGATTATAATGTAATACTTGAATATTGCAATCATAACTACCAACATGAAGAATAACAATATCATTCTCGGTTAGATTTTTCGCAATAGCGTCACATTGTGAAAGAATTTCTCTGCTTGTGGCCCCTGGTTTAATCAGGGAATATGGCTTGTAATTATGTCCCCGAATACCATTCCTTGTTTGTAAAAATTTTGCGGATAATCCTCTTAATTTTGCATGATCTCCCAATAGTATATTTTTTCTGTTTGTTGTCGTACTCGTTACGCCATCTGTTTCGGTCACTGATGAACTAACTGGAAGAACGGAATGCAAACGGTTGTCTTGATCCATGATACACGATTGATCTTTAGGGTATAGTTCCAGAGTTTGACCACTAGGTGGCGGTATATGTTTCGTTTGTTGGCATTTCGTTGGTGTATTTTGTAATTGTCCATTTTCAATACTTGATTCCATTTTAAAATAGCGTTGTTATCGACAATTAATAGTATAATTAATAATGTACTAATAATTATTTTATCATGCCAAAATAGAGAAAATATCAAAGAAGTCTGCAAGTAGCGTCATCATCTCGCATCTTATGCGAAGAGATGATAATTAACATAACATAACATGCAACAAATAGAGGGAAATGATTGGGTGACCGGTGACAGAAAAGTATGGAGGAGAAGACATACAGCGCCGACCGTAACAAATTGAAACCAGGGCAAGAGATGAAGAGAATAATGAGTATCTCTCTCTCTCCCTCTTTTCCAAGCTATATTACTAATATTATAAGCTGAAGAGTGTGTTTAGTTGGTTGAACGCGCTAATCTCAGAAACTACTGGTCCGATTTGAAAAATTCTTTCAGTGTTAGATAGCCCATTTATCGAGGAAGGCTATAGGCTATATAACAATTCGCTATAAGCCACGGGAGCGGATCAGTAGCCCTAAATAACGCGGGTGTAACCGCGAGCTCATCCATTTCCTGTATAAATGCTGTAAAAATCGTCATCTGTTGAGTCAGACAAAGAGACATCGCACAGCTGAAACTACTAGACACAAGATGCTGAAATTTGGCATGTATGTTTCATGCGGAGCGTGGGGTGGACTAGGAAGGTATGGATCGGGCAGAAACGTTAAATTAAAATGAAATGTGCGGACGTAGGTGCGGGCATCTTCTACTTTAATATAAAATGACTTGTCTTGAATGACATATAATTGCAGAGCCCGGACTAAAGAAGCTAGAAACATATTGGATAGCGGGTTTCTTTTATGAGGCAGGCACCCACTATTTTTTTTTTATTCATTTGGAACAACAAATAGCTACAGCATAATATATCAAATACAAAAGAGATAACATATGAAATATATGCAATATTGCAGCCCACAGCGCTGTTCACAGATAAGCAGTAAGAAAAACAGAATTTGAATAAGCAATAGGATTATGAGCATACAATATAAATAACTTAACAACTACGTTTCAAGGTGTTACACATCACAAATTTCTTTAAGCACCGTTTCTTTAAATCTATTTGGTGAACATGCAAAAATATCTTTGTGTTCTAGATTGTTGTTGTAATTACTGACCATCCTGCGAATTCGTGAACGCAAACTTGAGTTGGTTTGTTAAGTGCCAACTGAGAAAAGTTTATTAAGCCAAATCTAATGAAAGACTTTTTAATATGCTGAGTTAATATATGTACATTATATTATAATTTTCATAGTATTGCTTCAAGTAGTTTAATGACTTAAAATTGTTCAAATAACAAACTACGAAAGTAAATTGAACATTCTTGACGCTTAAATAAATGCAAACAATGCTATTAAGTCTAGTGCTGAATTCCTACGGTGTAATTGCAAATAGCCTCGTTTCTCTGACCTCTTCGCTAAGTGTCAGATGCATTGAAATAACTCTCATACAGTCACGATCTTAGGAATTCGACTTTGACTTCGAATTCCTAAATTATACTAATTAAAATTATTGAATAACACAATGGAGACTTACTTAAATTTCGTGAAATGATGAGATTTTTGTATAAGAGGCTTTATAAAAAAGCCAATAGAATTAAAAAACGTTAAATTGAACCGACTAGGACTGACAGTAACTTTCACAGAATGTCTAAGTTGCAAGATTAAGTTTCATAATAGATTCGTCAATAATATGTATTTATTTGAACCAATTGATAATGGATTATGGTTGCCAGAAATGCTTAAATTAAATTTTAATATTCTTTAATAGATTAATAAAAAATTGTGTGGATCAATAAACTATGAATGATAAAACTTTATTTCGTTGGACCTGCGTTGTAAGGTCTCAAGAACAAACCAAAAAAACTGACAGTAATACATTTAGTAGTTTCGCGTGAAAGTGTAAAGAAATATCCTTCCTCATACGTTTTCGTGTTTTAGGTAGGGGACGGAAAACATACATCTGAAAGGACCAATAATTTATATTTAAAGAGCCGTAAGTCTATGGCGCTTTGATGATAAGAAACTTGACCGATAGTACTTTTGTGGTAGCGTAGACCCAAGCGACGCTGTAATTGAATTATCAGTCGACGATTTTGCTACGACGTCGTGTTTTCGGAACTATCTTTATCCTTTCCTTTGGCAATTTCCACATCGAGTGTCTAATAGATTACTTGATCGCGTATTATCGGATTGTACGTGTAGGAATTTAGACATTTGTAAGAGGTATCAAGCTGCTAAACGTAGCATATTAAATAAATAAATGAATTCAATAAAAAACGATAAATATAAAACCTCATATATACAGACTTATCTTAATACAATTCAAACAATTTACAATGCAACAATAACTAGTGTTCTTCGCAAGAAGTAATTAAGTAGTATAATAATAATAATTAAATAAAATAACCGATTCAATAATAATAAAATATAATATAATTAAATGTTACCTTGCGATATAAAGTCAAACTTTATTTATTTTTTAATGATATTTAATAATAATTTTAAATACAAATTTCAACGATTAATTATAATATATGCAGGCTAGACACATAATAATATTGTTAAAATAATTATATATAAAAATAATAACAGTTTCTTCCTCCTTTCTTCTTCTCTATTTTGCCGTGCCCATTAGGGCCCATATTTGGACTATTATAAAGCTTTGTAACAACATGTAAAACATATGGAGAGCAATAAACCATTGAATAGAATTATACTGCACACTTAGCGTAGATCAGTGTTCACCTTGCCGTCTAGAACTGCGCCGAGTGTTGTGGGTTCAATCTCAGACGAGACGATACTATATACGTAATTCCACAAACTTTTGTTTCGATTCTGGGTGTTTTCGTGCCCATTGGTTGAGTATTTGTCAAGATCCCGCAAAAGCATGAAAGCAGATTTAACGCAGTCGAGATGCGATCACTGCGTAGTATGTGTGAGCTGAGAATGATTGATAGAACTCCGAATGTAGTAATACGAGAGCGATGTGGCCTGAAAGAAGATGTTGTGACGAGAATTGAAAAATTA
This sequence comes from Euclidia mi, assembly GCA_944739405.2. Lineage (NCBI taxonomy): Eukaryota > Metazoa > Arthropoda > Insecta > Lepidoptera > Erebidae > Euclidia > Euclidia mi. Next base: position 68,975,120 of record OX123195.2, on the reverse strand, counting down.
ATGTTGAAATGGTTTGGACACGTGGAGCGAATGAGTGACGCATCAAATATATGAGGCAAACGTGAGTGGGCAAGTCGGTCGCGGCCGACCTCGTAGGACATTCATCGACCAAATTGCTGACGTTTAGAAAATCGGAAGGGTCCGAATCACCCGGAACCGGCGAGCATGTATGAATAGAAAAGAAAAGTAATGGATGTAGAGGAAGCGCGTGATAGAAGCAAGTGGCGTTCTGTTGTTTCTCCCTACCCCGACGAGAAAAAGGCGTGAGTATATGTATGTATGTATCTCGCAACATTAAAATATACCTAATACGGGGTACTAAGTAAATATACGAAAAAATTGTAAAAAACATAAATAATAATTGTTTGTAGCATCTATTTTTGGTTCGTAGCGAAACATACACAGCTCTCCCATGTCCTGTCGCCATTTTCATCCGAAGAACATACAAGCAACGAGGAAAATACTTTTTCTAATAGCAATATTTATAAGTGGAATTGTGTATCCAAATACTATTTCGTCGAACTATTGAAGAGGTCTTGTAACATGATGATATTTATCCAGAGTAAGGGGAAAATGCCAGTGTCATATGTTTGGAGTATGGCTTTGTGGACTATTATTGAAGGGAAGTAGTGCAGGCCAAGTGTAAGGGTGCTTTTGCACTAAAGGTGCTATGCTACGTTGCTAAAGTTGCATTTGGTACCCACCAATTACATTAGCTAACCCACCATCACTGGTTCTTACAACTTCATTTTCTCCGCTGAAATACGTCCATTGCTGGACAGAGCACGGGCACTACGATATAGACTTCTCCCAAAGTTCTCCACATAGACCGATCGTGAGCCGCCTTTATACAATGCTTCCCGCGGTCCCAATAAGCTCGTCGCACCACCTGCTGAGATTTCAGAACATTTCGGCCCAATCAGAGAATTTGGTGAGGTAGGTGGGCGTCTTTGCTATAGCCTAACACTGGTAAAAATGGATTTATTTAGCAATGTTTTAATAAAGACAGATGGTTGCTCTAGATATATACAAACCAGAATAGCTTCATTTGGCAAGCGTTAATCACCGAAAAAAGTTCCCCCCACCCCGCTACATAGTTTAGCATCAGTGGAAGCGATCACATAGTTTCGTAGCTTAGCTTTCACATCTTCACAGCACATCTAGTGGAAAGTCGTCTTAATAAAGATACTTGACTTAGCCAATAATATTCCCCCTTTATTTACTTTACGCTATAGTTACTTGTGCTCTGTGTATAAGCAGCGACAAATGTTCTTTATTACGGTATGGAATAAATGTCAATAATTATACAAAGTTTGAATGTTATGCCAAAAGTATTAACTAGTATATAAAATTTAGAATAAGTATTTTGAAAACTTTCATTTAGAAGTCTTTATCTTTACATTATTATAAAATAAAGACTTCTAATCGTGCTCGTGTTGTCCGTGTGGTGACAGTTTAAGAATACGGAATGTCACCACCCCATATCATCCCATGAGTGTCGTAAGAGCCGACAGAGGGAACATATTATGCAGAGAACAGCATTGTAAGAGAAGGAAAACTTTATACAATCCCTATACCAACTCGTTTGGCCAGCGTGGTATAGTAGGCCAATTCCTCCTTTCAAAGGAGAGGCCTAGTCCAGCAGTGGACTGTTAAAGGCTGATGATGATTGATTGAATCGTGCTATTTGTCTATATGTAGGAGATAAACTTGTCTGTATGGTGACAGAATAAGAATACGGATTGTCACCACCCCATATCATGCCATGGGTGTTGTAAGAGCCGACAGAGGGAGCATGTTATGCGGAGAACAGCACTGTAAGAGAAGGAAATCTTGATACAAACCCTATACCAACCCGTTTGGCCAGCGTGGTATAGTAGGCCAATTCCTCCTTTCAAAGGAAAGGCCTAGTCTAGCAGTGGACTGTTAAAGGCTGATGATAATGATGAGATATACTCAAAAACTACTGAACTGATTTCCGTAAGTGAACGTTTTTCGCAAAAAGATTATGTGATTCTTAAAAATAGTTGGAGCAGTGGTAAAAGTCTAGTAAACTATTATTTAATCACTTTGAGTACGAGTATTAAGAATTTCTGATTCCATTGCTACTATCCCGCGAAACCACTCTAGCCACTGAAATAAAAGAAGCCACAATATATTTTTCTATTCCTTAAAAAAAATCTAATACGCATTACAATCTAATATCAAAATTTTCATATACCCTGAAAAGTAATTTTGAGTTCGTACTCCGTAACATTAAACTTCAACACACCCACTACCACCCTCAGTGATTTACTAACAAATACGATAATTAATTGCTGAAGCAACTTTCGAAGAAACTGTAATGAACTTGTTTGTAAGTTTTGGCAAAACATTGAGCAGGTAATAACAAAATATGTATCGCTGCTCGAAATATATATAGACTGCTACGCAGAGGGTCTGGGATACTGTTAATTTTTAATGATCGCTTGCTTAACGCTGAGGGAAAACATGTATAAACCTGCATGTTTGAAAGTTCTCGATAATATTCTTGAAATATACATACATACATAGACTCACGCCTGTTTCCCGGAGGGGTAGGCAGAGACTACGGAACGCCATTTGCAACGATCCTGACAAACCTGTCTTGCTTCATTCACTCCCATCAAGTTTCTCATGCATGCTCTTCTGTTTAGGGTACTTCTGACCTGTCCTTTTTTAGGATGTCTCCAATCTGGTCAGAGAACGTCCGCCTAGGTCTTCCCCTTCATCCTGTCCCATTCACACTTGCCTTATATATCTTCTTTGTCAGTCTTTCGTCATCCATCCTCTCCATGTGCCCAAACCATCTTAACATGCCTTTCTCGATGCTTGTCACTACATCTTCTTTTACCCCACACCACTCTCGTATAACACAATTTTTTACTCTGTCGGTCAAAGACACACCACACATACTTCTCAGTGCTCTCATTTCTACAGCATTTATTCTACTTTCAAGTCTCTTCTGCCATACCCAACTTTCACTACCATACATAAGGGTAGGCACTAACACCCCTCTATGCACAGCCAAACGTGCCTTTTTGGATACGTTTTGACTGTTAATAAATGCCTTCAGAGCTCCATTCACACTATTACCTGCATTTACTCTTCTTTCAATATCTTCTTCATGCTTACCATCTCTTGTAAACAACGTACCTAAGTAAACAAACTCATTCACTTGTTCCACTCGCTGTCCATCGATCAAAACATTACAAGCCGTAACGCATTCCTCCTTTTCAAAAACCGTAACTTTCGTTTTACTTGCATTCACTTTCATTTCTTTCCTCTCTAACGCACCATGCATGATTGTTACCATCTCCTGCAACTCCTCCGCTGAAGATGCAAGTATAACCTGATCATCAGCATAAAGAAGGCATTTGACGAGTAACCCATTCATCCTTAATCCGCAGTCACTATTTTTTAAATCTTGCAAACATCTGTCCATGAAGAGGTTAAACAGCCACGGCGACGCTACACATCCCTGTCTAACACCTTTCTCGATGGTAAACCAGTCAGTGTATGCCCCGTTTGTCCTCACACAAGCTCTAGAATCCTCATAAAGGGATTTCAGAGCTCGCATGAGGCTGCTGTCCACCCCATTCATTGACAGCACCGACCACATTTCATTCCTCACCACTTTATCGTAAGCCTTTTCCAAATCCACGAATGCGCAATAGACCTTTTGATCTTTGGCCAAAAACTTTTCGGCTATTCTTCGCAAGGAAAAAACCTGATCCGCACATCCCATACCCTTTCGGAATCTCGCCTGTACATCTCATATTTTCTTGTCGGTTACTTTCTTAACTCTTTCAATCAGAACCTTTGCATACAATTTGCCAACAATGCTGAGAAGGCTAATGCCTTTATAGGTTTTGCAGTATTTTCCTTTATAAAGAGGCACAACTACAGCTGTGGCCCAGTCATTAGGTACTCGGCCGGTGCTCCAGCACAAGTTCTATAACCGCTGCAACTGACCAACTATGATGCCTTGTCCAGCCTTCAGCATTTCGACTGTAATCCTATCATATCCTGCAGCCTCACCTACTTTCATACTTCCCAGTGTCTTCACCATCTCATCCACGCCAATAACACTTTTATCATCGCTATCGTTACCATCCATTTCATCGATCGGTGTCTCTATCGCCGTTCTTTCTTCTTGAAATACATTTGAAGTCTGCAATCCTACACTTGACTAGCGTGATGGACTATAGCCTTGCTCTTTTCATCGTGAAAAGCGGCCCATGCGAGAGACACAGGACTGATAATAATGCAGAAGACATGTCAGCTCATGTCTAGTTTATTTCTTTTATTTTAGACACGCCAACAGTATACATATACAGCATTACACACAACAGAGTACCTTAAAAATCTAGTTCTTATACATACACTAAAATAGTAATGTACATTGCACCGAAATTTTGACTATACATTTAGGTAAGTATCTGAAGTTGTAGACATCTTATACAATAAACAAAATGAACTTAATAATATATAAAGAAAAACGAAAATAGAACATAAAAATTTAAACAAAACATAAAACATACAAATAGAAATCAGTTATGCGAAAGATTGCAGAATCTTTTTCTTGAAATTTACAAGGGAATCGTGAAAAATATCCAACTGGTTCACATAATCATTGAACACATTATATTCAGTTAGTCTGCCAACCCCAATTTGGCAGGCATGGTAGTCTGTGCCATTACGCTCTATTCGAAGAGGCCCTTGCCCAGCCAACAGAAATGTTATATGCAGATCTGATGACGATAAGCTTATACTGCAAAGTGTCATTAAAGGCCGTAAAGTTGTTTTTGCGTAAAGGAGAGAGGACATCCATCCATCCACACAAGCTTTCGCGTTTCGTAACGTCTTCGGGTTACGTTATTACTTTGTGTATATTGTCTCTGACTTATGGGCTACTGGAGGACTCTTCTAAAGTTCTATAAAGGGACCGCACGATTCAAACTACACGCTTATATTTCCTTTGTAATTAAACCTTAGCATTGTAGGAGAAGGAAACGAAATATTGTCTTTGGTAACTCAATAAAGCGTACTGTCCAATTCTCGTGACTGTGAAAGACATTGTACAAATTGTTGCCTGTAATTTTCTCCGTGTAACTCAGTTTCAGATGCTTTGTGCATTAGTTATTATCATCAACAAATACATATATAATATAACTAAACTTGACCTGACTGCCTCGTTGTTCACGCGGCATAAATGTGCGCGTGTGATTGGGAGGTCTCGGGTTCGATTCTCGGGTCGGGCAAAGTCTTATTGGGTTTTTCCTTAAGGACATTCTCAGTAGCAGCACGAAGTCTGGTAATATGCCCGGTACGGCAATAGGCTCGCCCCCTATTACGTGGGACTAAAATAAATCTGGCGAAAAGTGGGTGTAGCAATATGCCTCTCCCTTCATCTTCGGGGATATAGGCGTGAGTCCTGACTTACATATCATCAAAATACATCAACATCCTTCCTTGGTCTACTGTCAGATAAAGGTCTCTCCTAATTACGACATCCATGGAATGAAATGGGGTACTGACACTTTGTATTCTTAATCTGTCAACAGAAAAATCTCATTCTTCACATTTTCATTGTATTTCATACTATTTCTTTTGAGTTTATCGCCAACTCTGGTGTCGGAGATCTTAGACCGCACTAATGCCTACTTGACCTGACGATTCTTGGTTGTGTGTTAAAGCACAGCAGCGTTCTGACATAAATGCAACAAGCTGCCTCCCATACAAATATTGACCTCTGCAAGCGTTTCTTAACTTTGCCGATCAATTACGAACTTTAAGTCAAGTCATGCTTTGAGCGCCACATTGCTTTGCTTCTAATGGCCTCCTTCTAAATTTATGTTTTACTGTCTAAACATCATTTATATCGTTTTGTATTTGGATATGAATCTTGACGGAAGTGCAGTAAAGTACCGTCATATTGCACCGTAGTGATTTTAATTTAGATTTTAGCTGCACACGGTAAATGTTTTCTAACTCTTTCGTGATTATGAGTCTCAACATTTAAGTTTCTAGAACTATGTAGTGCAATGGTTCAAGTTCTGAATTAATTATTAGTTATAGTTTGAATTTTAATTCACTATCTTTTTACGTTGGCTTCGACTACCTACAACTTTATTTTTGTAGCCATCTATAATTCGCACCAGTGCAGTGTAAGGATATTTATAGGTGTTTGTCTGATTTTCTTCGTTCGTTAAGTCGTCATAAGCAACATGAACTAAATACTTTTCGAAAAATAGAAAGGTAAGATGGAAGTAACTTGTGTACCTGATTTGGCATTCATAAATCAGATGACGACCAATCTGCTCAATGTCTTGAATCGATATATCGTGCGGTTACCACTTTGCCGTGTAAATAAAGATGAGATAGAAGTAACTTTTATACCAGGTCACCGATCCATAAATCTGACGATGACATATCTACTTTACCTCTCGTTCTTCATTTTGTACGATCACCACTTTGCCAAGTAACCTATTCTACCGAAACTACAAAAACACGCAAAATCATCTCGTTCCGTTAAAAACTGTTACTTACCCAAAAGAAAACACGACACGCTGATCTCCGTAATGATGGCGAGCAAGCAACTTGTGTATAACGACTATCACAATGTCCGAACGTTGGACCAAAATCAGCATATTCGTGGAACGAGCCAACTGCATGTAGAACGTATTGCGGGAAAACATGATGACCAAGCGTATATCATAATTTCTCTTGGGAGTTGCGCTCTGGTTTTATATGTTTTTCTGCAAAATTACAAAGAGTATTGTTACGAGCTGTCGTACCTTTAAAGAGTGAATTCTGTAAGAGATTTTTTGTGAATAATCGGGCGTATTTCGTTGATGTATGAATTCGACAAGGCATATGAAGTGCTTCATAAAAAAGACCACTGTCCGTGTGGTGGAGGATTAAGAATACAAAATGTCACAGTCCCTCCTTCATCCTGTGGTTTTCGTAAAACGAGATTAAGGAAAATACACGAAGCAAATAGTATTTTGGCGAAATGACGCATATTTCGACCTCAAACCCTGTATCAACTAAAATGTATAGTAGGCCAAATCCTCCTATTGCCTCACAGTGCTACTGTGAAGTAAATTAGGGGAGTTTTAAGGCCAATGATGAATTGAGAAATGACGGCAAAAAATCAAAAGCTCTGCAACGGTTGATGATGACGATATTTGCATCGTCATCAGCATCATGCCTGTTGTAGCCCAGTGTTAAATATAAGTTTCAGTCAAGTTTCGTAGTTAGTTTTCGGTTATTTGTGCTGCTGTGTTTCTATCTAAGTATCGGATAAATATATGATCTACAAATATAAATGATACCAGGTACTGTGGTCATCGATTGCATAAAGAAACTGCTATTGTCGATGAAGGGGCAGTGTGATCATTGCAGAGGCGCATTACCAGTGATACGATTTTCTCCTCTAAAAGCGCTAGGTTAGTATTATCCCCTAAAACTACTTTTCCACCATGTCACATACTTGACGTCCCGTAACTGTAGTTTAACACAAATTGCGATAACCAGGAAAACTTTCATAAAAACTTTTCAAATCGTATTAGCTATTCTTTCGTTGAAATTCTTAAATCTTCTTACCCAACTTACAGTCGTTACATATTACGTTTCCACCGTCCACGAATCCACTCAAATCGGAACTTACCTAATCAAAACTGATCACTTCTGACAAGGGATCCAATCACATTCGATCAAACGCGATTATAGTGATTTCAGCACTTCGGGAAGGCTTAAAACTCATTACGGCAGGATATCTATCAATAGATTGCTGAAATTGACGATTTTTTAAACAGGTATTATCAAATATTACAGTTCAGTTCACAGTCGTGACTGTGGGCTCTCATACATTGGACAAACCAAGAGAAGCATAGGCATCCGGGTTAAAGAACATATAGCTGACATAAAACATAAACGCTCACGCTCAACAAAGTCTGCTGTTTGTGAACATGTGGAACAAGGACCCAACCACTACTTGCGATTTGATGAACCACAGATACTCGCAAAAGAACACCGTTTTCTTTCAAGGATGATACGTGAGGCTATTGAAATTAAAAAACACCCTAATTTCAATAGGGAAGACGGTTGGAATGTCCCTCCAGCCTGGGACCCTGTCATACGGCTAATCAAACCCAAGAAGGACAAAGTCACCAGAAGACCTGAGGACACTGTGAGCTCATGCTGCGTAAATAGTAACACCAATAGTTGAAAAATGTTCGGGTACTTTGAGATAACTTTTACATTCAAGAAATCAAGACGAAAACCACCTCAGTCTGCCGTGAACATGAATCCTGTAAAGAATTCGAAACGTCGGCTAGTAATAAAAATGTAGTTTCTTGATCTTTCGGTTTAAATGTAATAACAAGTGAAACCAATATAACGCGATAAAATCCGTAAAATGTTGTTTAATTTTAAAATGACCTAATCATTATAATTATACTGTTAACTTGATGACCGCACGATTCATGCAGATATTTACTTATCTTGTTGGTTCAAAACTCGTATGGAAAAAATGCCACTTGTTTTGTGCAATATGGGCTCATATAAACTTACAGCTTATATACAGCAACTAGATTTTGCCCGCGGCTTCGCTCGCCTTAAGAAGTATTATTATTTATTAGGTATATTTTTTGCGGCTTTTCTTTTGTTTAGCGTATGTAAAAAACTAGTTCTTATACATACACTAAAATAGTAATGTACATTGCACCGAAATTTTGACTATACATTTAGGTAAGTATGTGAAGTTGTAGACATCTTATACAATAAACAAAATGAACTTAATAATATATAAAGAAAAACGAAAATAGAACATAAAAATTTTAACAAAACATAAAACATACAAATAGAAATCAGTTATGCGAAGGATTGCAGTATCTTTTTCTTGAAATTTACAAGGGAATCGTGAAAAATATCCAACTGGTTCACATAATCATTGAACACATTATATTCAGTTAGTCTGCCAACCCCAATTTGGCAGGCATGGTAGTCTGTGCCATTACGCTCTATTCGAAGAGGCCCTTGCCCAGCCAACAGAAATGTTATATGCAGATCTGATGACGATAAGCTTATACTGCAAAGTGTCATTAAAGGCCGTAAAGTTGTTTTTGCGTAAAGGAGAGAGGACATCCATCCATCCGCACAAGCTTTCGCGTTTCGTAATGTCTTCGGGTTTCGTTATTACTTTGTGTATATTTTCTTTGACTTATGGGCTACTGGAGGACTCTTCTAAAGTTCTATAAAGGGATCGCACGATTCAAACTCCACGCTTATATTTCCTTTGTAATTAAAGCTCAGCATTGTAGGATAAGGAAACGAAATATTGTCTTTGGTAACTCAATAAAGCGTACTGTCGAATTCTCGTGACTGTGAAAGACATTGTACACATTTTTGCCAGTAAGTTTCTCCGTGTAACTCAGTTTCAGATACTGTGTGCTTTAGTTATTATCATCAACAAATACCCATATAATATCACTAAACTGGTTCTGACTGCCTCGTTGTTCTCGCGGCATAAATGTGCGCGTGGGATTGTTCGATCCCCGGGTCGGGCAAAGTGTTATTAGGTTTTTCCTTTAGGAAATTCTCAGTAGCAGCACGGCGTCTGGTAATGTGCCCGGTACGGCAATAGGCTCGCCCCCTATTTCGTGGGACTAAAATAAATCTGTAAAATCATTTGAATCTGTACGGCAACTTTTTTTTAACATGATATTGTAAAGACCAATTGTTATGTAGTATTGCCGTTCAAAAGAAACTGTTCTAAACAAAATTATAGAGAAATTCAAAAACTGAAATTTCTTAAATTATTGTTAAAGTTTAAATATTCATAGATTAAGAAAATGCACGAAGCAAATAGTATTTTTGCGAAATGACGCATATTTCGACCTCAAATCCTGTATCACCCTCACAGTGCTACTTGTGAAGTAAATTAGGGGAGGTATAAGGCCAATAATGAATTGCGAAATGACGACAAAGAATCAAAAGCTCTGCAACGGTTGATGATGACGATATTTTCATCGTCATCAGCATCATTCCTGTTGTAGCCCACTGTTAAATATAAGTTTCAGTCAAGTTTCGTCGTTAGTTTTCGGTTATTTGTGCTGCTGTGTTTCTATCTAAGTATCGGATAAATATATGATCTACAAATATAAATGATACCAGGTACTGTGGTCGTCGATTGCATAAAGAAACTGCTATTGTCGATGAAGGGGCAGTGTGATTAATGCAGAGGCGCATTACAAGTGATACGATTTTCTCCTCTATAAGCGCTACAAGTAGGTTAGTATTATCCCCTAAAACCACTTTTCCACCACGTCACTTACTTGACGTCCCGTAACTGTAGTTTTAGACAAATTGCGGTAACCAGGAAAACTTCCATAAAAACTTTTCAAATCGTATTAGCTATTCTTTCGTTGAAATTCCTAAATCTTCTTACCCAACTTACAGTCGTTACTTATTACGTTTCCACCGTCCACGAATCCACTCAAATCGGAACTTACCTAATCAAAACTGATCACTTCTGACAAGGGATCCAATCACATTCGATCAAATGCGATTATAGTGATTTCAGCACTTCGGGAAGGCTTAAAACTCATTACGGCACGATAGCTATCAATAGATTGCTGAAATTGACGATTTATTAAACGGGTATTATCGAATATTACAGTTAAGTTCTCATAGTGGGAAGAAACCCGCGCATTTGGGCAGTGAATTTGAAGAGCTAATCATTATTATTATACTGTTAACTTGATGGTCATCAACGCACGATTGATGCAGATACTCGTATTTACTTATCTTGTAGGTTCAAAACTCGTATAGCAAAAATGCTATTTGTTTTGTGCAATATGAGCTCATATAAACTTACAGCTTATATATAGCAATGTTTATTTCACCGTTTTAGTTTATTTTTATAAAAGCAGTCACTGAGTTTTTTTCTTAAACAGCAACGAAAAACAGTTTGCACGTAAAAAGATGCTAGTTTCTTTGTTTCGCACTTACTTCTGAATGTCCCAACCGATTTAGACGTGAAAATAAAGAAAGATACTGCCACAAATAATGTACCGACACGTAAATTAAAATAAGTACGGGACAAATCGAAACAATCAACATATTTTTGGTTTGGTCAACATTATTTTGTAAGGGTTAAATCAAATACGAGAATTTGCCTTCTAAGAATACTGAGAAGAAGATCCATATCGAAATATAGCCTACATAAACAATGATAAAATCACACAGTTATTAACGTAATTCTATTCAACGAAGTGGTCTATAAACTTCAAGCGCAACAGTACTAAGGCATTTCATCTAGAAACTATTTTATTTCCTGGTTCCGCACATCACACACCGTCTGAACAACCCAACCTCAATATTTGACGCTCTAATATTGACTCTCCGTACGTGGGTACTTTTGAGGTTCCGTGAGGGTTACGAATAAACTGTCTCGAATATGTTTGATAAGATGGCCTGGTTTTCAAATCGCTGTACCTGGGTATAGGGTGAGAGCTCTTGATCGGGTGAAGCAATTTTGCGTGTTTGCCTGTGGTTGGAAAGTTGTTGAAATTAGGGTTGGGTAAATAGTGACAGTTAGAAATATTCCACAGATATTTTCAGTTTATTATTATCTAAAGGGTGCAAAGGCGTTTTGGATTATTCGAAATACTTGAATCCGCAAATGGTTCAATAGAGCTACCGGGATTTGCTTCTATTGCTTTTCTACCATGTTTTACAAAATCATAGAACTTCTGAGTGAAAAAGGTGTTAGAATTGCAAAGATGTGGCGTAGGTGAAGTTGGAAGTAAAATAACCATACTTTCAAATGAGAGTGCGCCTGCAGTGCAGGCAGGAACTAAAGTTCGCCTTTATAATTCGCGTGTAAACTGAGTTGAGGACCTCATGACCTTGGCAACAGAACTTCACAAGGGCATCACAATCCGAAGATCGTGCCTAGTTGATAGTGGCTAGTATTTATAAACTAATCGCGTGTGATGAACTGGACAGCCTAAAAAGGATTTTGGGTGTAAAACACACAAATAGACCGGCCGATGTGGTTATAAATATCTCCATATAAGTGAGATACAAATACCGTTCGCGTAACAGAGAAAATTTATTACTGATCCTGTGCCAACAGCACAATACCTCCTTAAGGGAAATATGAACCGAAAATATATGCCAGTTTCCAACTTCTGTAACAAGACGAATATATTGTGAGCAAGATGCTTATTTTCGGCGAAAGTAAAGCAAACAATATTTACTCTCATACAAAAATATAACTTTCATCATATTTGCTCCCGAATACCAAACTATTTACCAATAACATATTTGCACGGATTTCTACCGGCGCCATGCAAATTGAACCGAAACGTACGACAATTTTCAGATGCACGAGCAGAATTTCGTCACATGCAATCGGCAATTGGGTCTCACATTAGCTATGCGCTCGCCGGACCAACTAACGGCTTGTCGGCGGCCTAGCCGAACTGATTTATGCAGGACAATACCTACACATTCTCGACCTGTGGCACAGGTTTAATTAAGAAGGTACACATATAAGATGTTCAGTAATTTTTAGTATGTTTTAGGTTACAAGTGCAATCTAGGATGACGCTGTTTTGTTGATATCTGTGTTATCTTGATGATTGTGTAGAATGTATGGTTTAAAGTTTTGTAAGTGGAAATCTAAACCACTTAAACTCGATTGTCATTTCAATAACTATGTTCATTATTATTACTTCTTAAGGAGTAATTTTTGTATCGCAGGCTACTTAATATTCATTCAAGCAACTGACAAAGAACACCCAGACTCTAAAGAACAGTTAAGTACATTGTATGTTCAAGTTGTTCATTCGAGTCTAAGATTGGTATCCGGTGTGGCTATCAACCAGTCATTGCAAGTAGCACCCGTTAACAAGTATGATGCATGGGCCAGCCATCACCACTGAGTGAGTATCAAGTCCATATTTAAAAGTTCAATTTGTTACAATTAATATGTCGCATTTTTTTAGTGGTCACCTCGCCAAAATACTGCTGTGGTTTTGATTCCCATGGGGGCATGGGATGAAAATAAAACTTATTATGTTTCACTAGAGACTGCTTACAAACCATCGGGTCTATCTATAGCCTAGGCTATTTGGAAATATAGCGTTCATAAAGTGGCCTGACTTACCTTTTGTAACAAATCGATAGAGTCAAGTAAAGTTTACGTTAGTTTGTGGGTTTTCCATTATGTCAGGGTACAACCGTGCTTGTAACAGCACATAAGTCAGTCTGAAGTAAAGAGACGTTAGGCCATATCGGTGGCCTTTTGGACGGTCTATAATCACCGACACCGTAGTAAAAATAGGCGTCATTAAACAGATAATTTCGTACACAGCGTATCTTGCAATAATTGTAGAATGTACTTTCGTACATTCTACAATTATTGTTACTGTATTCACAGTAGTGGTTAAAAGACTCAAAAAGTCGTACCTTAGCGATATAAAAATGTGTCAGTCAAGTCAGCCAAGAATTTCCTCATGGATTTAGAGTTTGGTTACTTAATTTGGTCACAAAACGACAAAAACGACCAATCATTGAAATAACATTTATACAAACACAATATCACCGACACCATAGTAAAAATGGGCGTCATAAAACAGATAATTTCGTACACAGCGTAACTTGCAATAATTGTAGAATGTACTTTCGTACATTCTACAATTATTATTACTGTATTCACAGTAGTGGTGAAAAGACTCAAAAAGTCGTACCTTAGCGATATAAAAATGTGTCAGTCAAGTCCGCCAAGAATTTCTTCTTAGATTTAGAGTTTGGTTACTTAATTTGGTCACAAAACGACAAAAACGACCAATCATTGAAATAACATTTATACAAACACAATATCAATTGACTTTACCTTCAAAATACTAACACGACTAAAACCAATTTATCTATTTTCTTTGTGGAGGTCAATAAAAGAAAACTCGACTTGTAAACTAACAGCTCTTCCTTGGCTCTTCCTATTTCTGGCGAGGCACAGATCGTATGCATTATTAATAGTTATTTGTGGAACAAGAGAGCAAAGTTGTTTTTTGTTTCGAGTGCTGATTTTGAGTCCCGAGCAAGCGAAGGATTCTATGATTGATTCACGAGCGTAGCGAGTGAATCAAAGTTAGAATCCTGAGCGTGGTGAGGGACTCAACAGCACGAGATACAAAAAACTTTGCTCTCGTGTAGCACACATAACTTTTCACCACAGCAGTGAGAACACATATTTCTTAGGAGACTGAAATGAACAGGAATAGATTGAATTCTGCATAATCACTTGTTGATTTAACTCTTCTGGTGTTAAAGTACAGTCATCATCGCTAGTTTCACTCATCTTTTTAGATTATTTTATATAATTATTAATATAATTTAACACGTTACGCTATACCTACTGTTTATGCATCAGCGAAATTTTTATTCCCGCTACTTTTTTAAATCGCGTTTTAATACCGTGTCCCTGGACCCTGATGTTTATTTTTCAAATGTATCATTGTTGTAATTCTAAATAAAAATGTATTGGTTAAATACTAATTTTATACTATTAATTAGACTTATTTTTATTTAAATTCAATAATAAATTAAACATGTAAACAATAACATATAAAAAAAGTAATTTCTTTATTACAAATATCTTTTTTTTTTGCGTGCCCGTAGGTGTTTTCTTTGAGGTCGAATTCCAAAATCGAATTTCGAATTCGAAGGGGTTTGTTTTTTCACTCACTTTTTATATGCATGTGAAAGAGACAGAGCACAGTAAAGTTCGAATGTTTCAAATTTGTGGCTGAACAATGTCAATTCGTGGCACTGAATATTGAAAAATTAAAAAGTTACTTTGCCTCACGCTCGAATCAAAATCGCGTTTTGTTCACTGTTGTCTCGCAACAAAAGCGGCATGTTTGAGCTGCTGTGGTGAAAAAAATTAATGTCCACTTCGCCGACACAGCTAGTTTGACGATATAAATAACTTTACTCGCTCAGGCAAACCACTTTTTTTTTAAAAGACAGCTCCCGCACTAGGAATAAATCCTGTGTCGCGGGGGACTTTACAAACATACAACCAACGGACACAATGGACACCCAGATTCGAAACAGCAATTTATGGATCACACAAAGTGTTGTCTATATTATTTTTTCGTATATAATAATGAGCTGATGCATGCATTCATTGCGGGTTTTAGAATTTAAGGACTCAAAATCATCCTAATCGTTTATTGAGAAACTAAGTGTACCTACATAATGATGGTATTGATGGTATAGAATTTTATGTGCTTAAAGCTTAAGGCTGGACACAATTTTTACCTATCAATTAAATTGGCTACTAGAGATACTTATTTAACATATTTTGTATGGAGCGTACGTCAAATATGACTGTATTTCAATGAGAGAATCGTAATGGTTGAGTATTGAGTGGGGGAGACAAGTGCAACGGTTATTAACATAAAAAGTCTTCGACACATCGGGTATTAATTTTGATTTCATACTATGTGCTCTACTAAATATATCTATGCCAGTATATGTATATTTCATGCATTGCCATAAACCTTCCACGACGTATGCCTTAACCGGATTCAATCTTTTAAATGCTACACAAAATTTATCCAAAAATTCTGCAAAGGATTTCTGTAGTAATGGCCAAAAGTGAAAGTAGAAGTGACCAATCGTCCATAAATATGCATTCACGGAACATATTTAATCAATTGGGCGTTGTCAGTAAAAATGAAACTTTATCCATATTGTATTTAAAATGCCTTTATAATTTTACCATCACTCGAATTGAATGATGGAAAGTTAAGCTAGGCAACGAATTTATATGAAATGGTATAATAACATTAATTTTTGTTATTGCGGTTTAATTTTGACAAAAAAACCTTTAAAGAAAAATATATCACAATTTGATATTCGAGACATTGGCAAGAAATATTTTAGCACCAGCTATCTAAACTTGTAACAATTTGATCTGTGTAGTAGTTTAGGTCCTGCGATATGTCAGCCACGACAAGAGATTTTGAGTGCAGATTAACCTTTTTCATTTAACTTTTTTTCGAGAAATCTCTTCTAGTGCACCCTTACGCTCCTCAAGGAACATACATGCCAAATTTCAACTTCTTTCGCCTGGTCAGTAAAGCAAGAATTGTATATACTCGTACAGACAAACTTTGATACACAGGCCCTCAAAATCACTTCATTCAATATAATATATCAAATAACATATTATATGCAAACTCAAACTACGACAGCGAGTCAAAGGCATACAAACTGCCAATTGTCATCGGCTGTCTTACATGGAAGTTTAAGTTGGCTTAGCCCAACTTCAACCCGGCCAAGTTAAATATTAATCTTCAACAAGACATATTATTATATCACTCATAATCCATTAATATGGCTGTCCCTCCGCAGCGTTCCAACTTTAATTGGATTACAAATTCAATAATGGAAATTTTGGGATAAGTTAATTGAAGAGAATTTTGTTGGCTGTCAATGTGAAAAATTCATGCATAGATTTTTGTTGAGACTTAGTAAAATGAAATAATAGTAGCATCCATCGTACGCTACTTTAGTTAAGAGGGAATATGTTTTTGACTTGTAAGTGCTGGCAGCGATAGCCTAGTGGAGATACCAAAAGACTGCTATGCAGAGGGTATCGGGTTCGAATCTACGGCACGCACCAATGAATTTTCGGAGTTATGTGCGTATTGAATTGTAAACTATCGCTTGTCCCATGCCTCGGAGAGCACGTTAAGCCGTCGATCCCGGTTGTCATGAAGATCTTTGATAGACCCATGCCAAATCCCATGAGACTAGTAAGCGGATCCCAGGTTGAAACTGGGATAACGCTAGGAAGATGGTGAAGTGCTGACAACAATTGATTTTTCATGTGATACTGTGGCCAGCTCTGGTAACAAATAAATAGTATCATATGCTTTTAACATTAATTAAATGAAAAGTCGTTTATTGGTTATCCCTATTAAAATCCCTAAATTCAGTATACAAATAATTATGATCCTCAAATTGTATGTCTAGAGATCCGCCAGTCCATAGTTTATGCACGTATACAATTACGTGTGAGGTTAATTAGCACATGATCGAGTACGTTTCTACTCTCCTGGGCAACTGGATGACTCTTGAATAACTATTATACCGGGGATATTGCTGTGCTAGTGGATTTATATCTTGCAAGGTAATATTTTATTTAATATCTTTTCATAGTTTATAATTATAAACTGGTTGTATGACATAGTGGTGGCATAAGCATTCGCCTCGGTGTTGAAAGTTGTGGGTTTTGTTTAGCACAAGACAACATTTTGTGTGATTCAAGGGTCTGGGCATGCATCATGACCGTTGATTGAATGTTTATAAATTCCCCGTGATACAGTATTCATGTCTGGTCCCAGAGTAGTATAAAAAAAAACAGAACAAATATTACTATTATAATATAATAGTATTATAATATAATTTGATAACATTATATTATAATGTTATCAAATTGGGTTCGGTAAATTTGGTTAGAGAAGAGAGCGTACCTCGGGCGCACAGGTCAAGAGTCAGAGAGCAACATGATATGGGTAGATGATGATTATCAATGTTCTCAAAGTATTCTTAGAGCTCAGGAAAGTCAAGGAAATAAAGTGAATGTCTTCTTCAGTTAGTTCTAGTAGTCTACAAGATGCAGTAAATTTTCTTGGATATCTGATTTCAGTAATCGGGGGAAGTATGGTGTTTCACAAACTACTATACTACTATGGTAATCCTAAACTAAAGGAAGATCTTCTGACCAAGCATAATGATCGAGGGACCGCAGCCCGACAGCTGTTAACGAGAACTTGTTTATGCGTGATTCAAGATCTATGTCGTTAATTGTAGTTTAGTCGGCTTCCGCTAGATGTCTTCAGAGTTAACATCTTTGCTATTAATTAATTGTTTAGTTATGAGACATAATTTACCACTATATTAATTACTTTGCAAAATTTGTGAAACCATAAATGAATAATCATAAATACGAAACATTATTTATGTGAATACATTCCAGGCCTTTAAAAATTCATTATTGATTGTGCCACATATTTGACTACATTTACCGAAATATTAAAATGGTCAATAATCATTTATGTACATAGGCTGCACTAAAAGTATCGGGAATGGAATATTTCAACTGTTCCTCTCATATTAAAATCTTTTTAATTGAAAACTCTTTGGTTTTAAAAATCGAATACCATTTATTTATTTAAAATAAGATTCTCGGTCTTGTCAAACTTGTTTAGTCGTTGAGAAAATGGAATTGACTCGAGAAAATTCAAGAGCGAATATAATGACTTTCGAAGTGGTTTAACACAAAAACAGTGTGTTGTGTGGATGATTTCTGCATGTGGTGATGAAGCCCCATCCAAAACCACAATTTATCGCTGGTTTGCTGAATTTCAACGTGGACGTGTCAAGCTCAGTGATGATACCACTGTTCAGTTTGTATTAAAAAAAAATATTAGGTACTGAATTTGGTATGTTATTATTTGTTCATGTAAATATAGTTCTAAATGAGACTGCCTCCGTGGTCCAGTGGATAGCGTATGCGACTGCTGATCGGAGGTCCCGGGTTGGATTCCCGAGTCGGGCAAAAGTGTTACTGGGTTTTTCCGAATTCTCAGTAGCAGCACGGATTCTGGTGATGTGCCCGGTAACGGCAATAGACTCGTTCCCTATTACATGGGACCTAAAAATTCATGGCTAAATTAATGTGGGTGTAATATTACACCTTTGCCTACCCCTTCGGAGATACAGGCCTGAGTCAATAAAAAAATATGGGTGAGCCGATATTTGTATATTTTTATCTAGTTTAGTCTTTTTGAACTCTGTTGTTACTTGAGTTTCGCATGCTCATGGCAATTAGTTATTTATAATAACATTTTTATTTCAAGTTTTATATTTAAAATGAAATGACTTTGAAATGATACAGTGGTATAGTATCTCCTCGAATGATATTTAGTGGTGGCAAATCTGTCAGCTTGCAAAACCATGTATCAGGCTTTGTCCAGCAATTCATATCTTTAGACTGAAATGAGGTAACGTACAGTTTCATTCATAGCTAATAGCTTTTGAATATCAATATTGCATAATTATAAGTTATTAAATGTCAACCATGTTTCGATATCAACCACGTTATAAATATTAACACAAACATTATTATTTTGGCGAATTATTACAAATATCAGATCCGATTAGAATTTAATTTAATTAGCATAAACACTTTTTTGTTGCTTTGAGGTTAATCCACCGCGGGGCTGACGTTCTGAAGATTGAGTTATGGGCATTTCAAGATACCGAAAAGCAAGAGCATCACAGTCAGCAGATCTCTACCAAAAATAAAAATAAAAATTCACGTCAGTTCCATGTCTGGAACCCCACTTAATTTTCATTCCTGTTTCATTTTTGTATAAAAATCGAGCAGCGTGCCACATTTTTAAAGGTGTAATCTTAATAGTTGCGGAATAAAATGGCTGTGTCATACAGACAGTCAGACAGACATGGTGAATCTATTATGGTTCCGTATTTTTTTGTAATTTTTGGCTACGGATCCCTAAAAAATAATCATACCGCAATAGAACATGACAGTTGAGTTTAGTATTAAACTTTATGTCGATACAAATTGCAAAATTTATCCGGCCTTTCGGGTTATCCAATACGACCGATGTAACACAAATATGTGGTTTCAATCACAAATATTGATATCGGGAGTACAAATTGGACGAAGTTAGTTTCGATATTGACCACATATATCGGACAATTAGACTTTCTTTACATTTGGTCTGAGTTCGTTTTATTTATTGATCTTGTCTATTAAGTGGAAGGGTTAGTAGGACATAAATTAATCAGTAGTAAAAATATACTAATTTTTTTTTCTGAATTGTTATGTAATTTTCTCCCGCCTTATACTTCGATAAAGTTAGTCAAAGTCAAAGTCAAATTCATTTATTCATCTAGGTCACAAGGTGACGCTTATGAACGTCAAATTTTAAAGTACATTACTTAATGCTTCACAGCATAGTGGAGGATAGAAGACTGAGTGAATCAGTTCAGGGATCGTGATTAATTAATAATAATTACTATGACAGGCTAAATAGTGTTCTAATCGCAATCATATTAATTATTCCGCTTTAAGCTAAACTAGGAGAACTGGAGTCTGCTGATGTTGACTGACTGCATTTTGGCTGAATTTTAGTTATTCCACAAAGTCACCACAATTTTAAGGTAAGCCTAGTCACCAGATAGCTAAGTCCAAGATTATAACAGAAACTCCCAACAAAATCAGAAGCTGCATTCAAAGAAATTTATAGAGAAAGCTCATTTGAATAATCAATAATTGTGTTGTTTCAATAAGAAA
The DNA here is from genome assembly GCA_944739405.2 of Euclidia mi. Classification (NCBI taxonomy): domain Eukaryota; kingdom Metazoa; phylum Arthropoda; class Insecta; order Lepidoptera; family Erebidae; genus Euclidia; species Euclidia mi. The sequence goes on along the minus strand of OX123195.2, from coordinate 68,954,686 downwards.
AAAGAACAGCAAATCTTCAAGGGAATAATGTCAAATACGATTACGTATCTAGACTACCGAAATATATACTAGAAGAATGATAACAGCATAATTTAGAAGAAAATCGCCAGAACAGTAAGATTAAGGTTGCAGAAACAAATCTCGTTGTTTCATAAATCTTCAATTCGCCGCGCAGCGCTATATTCTTCACGAAGTTATTGTGCGGTGCAAGAAGTAAGCATAGCGATTCAATTTATACCACTGATGAGACAATCTTGATGGCAATACAAATTATACAATTTTTGTAACAAATATATTTAATCAAGAAAAAATAAATAACGTACCTCCTGCATTTTTTTTTGTGAACAGGATACAAAACCATCTAGGATTTCCCTGCTCTGTTATCATTCGGATGACAAAATATACTTTAATCGGATCGTAATTTACATGAAAATCTTGTCCGTAGGTTGACAAAAAGTAATTGATCTTATTATTGCAGAGTGTAATAAGTTACTGTATTAAAAATTACCTGCAACAAGATTTATAATAGTATCCTTTCTCACATAACTGACAACCAGTTACCAGGGGACAATATATGGCAGGAATCAGGCTCTTGTCATATAATTATTGACAAACATTGTAAGTATTTACATTATAGCTTTATTGAGATCATCATACTTATGATATAGATTATGAATTAACTTATGTAAGGTTTTTCGTCGAACTTACGATCAGATTTAAACAGTCGTGATTGCAGAGGGATGAGTGTGAACTCATTGTAAACTGCGAATTTCGGCAACCATTCATTAGTTTCTTATTTGTAACTACTGTCAGTACTGAATCAATCAGTAAACAGTTTCTCTCTACGTTTTTACTTTGGACCACAATCTTCTAAGAATAAAGTAGCCACAACGCTACAATACAACAATATCGGGCATTTCCCGGCACATTTCGATACAACTGATATTAAGGTATAAGTCCTATAACATATTCCTTTGAATACCTCAAGAACGTTTCAGATATTGACAATAGTTTAATATTAAATTCTAAGGTTAGTTTCAGTGAAACTATAGATGACAAAGGATTGATTGGTGAAACGCGATGAATGACGTCGTTTAGTTAAGGCACTGAAAGCAAGAGACCGTAGACATACATATTGAGGATATACATATGTATGCATGACCCGAATGGATAGATATAAGTATATTAATGTTCGCGGAGAGATAATCATAAAACAACTGTACGGATGGCGAATTCGGGTGGCATTCCATTCCCACATGAGACAAAAATTTGCGTTACCCACTTAGTCTTGTGTCAAGCCAAGGTATTATGCCCGTTGGTTGAATGTTTGTTAAGATCTTCGCGACACAGAATGTATACCCAGTGCTGGAGTTCTTTTTAAAACAACCCTTTACATGTCATAGTTTTCTGTCATCTGACGTTTTGAGCTCCTTTGCTACTGCTAAGGAATTTCCATCTGCACAGTTCAATAAGTCTGGACAGCCCAGGTATTTGAATGGACTAGCCAAGTCACCAAGACTAAAACTATGGATGTGGCATTTAAGACCAAGAGTATTAAGAAGTGTCACGATAATTTTGCTCAACACTATTTTTTATGTTATAGGAGGAAACGAGCAGGCAGATCGCCCTATGGTCAGTGATTACCGTAGCCCGTGGCTTACCTCATCTTAGCAGTCATCATCCTCATTCTCCTAGTATTATATCTCAGTTGTATCTCGGGATCCCCTTACTAGTCTGACGAAATTTTACTAAATATTAGGTTTTCCACAGAGAAACTGCCCTCTGAAATCCGTAACTTAAAGGGATAGCGACATTCTATAGAAGGTCGCTATCCCTTGGTACGGCTTTAAATACTTTGCGAAGCACGTAGCAAGCAAAAATAAACAATTGAATACGCACGAAATTTTGAAATATTTAACACAATAACTTCGAAAAGTCAGTGGTCTGCGTCGTGGAATCGAACCCGGATACTCTGTGCATAGCAGTCTATTGACATATTCAGTAGGCTTTTTCACATATAGCTGAATAATCTGGCATATCTCATGAGAGATAAAAGCTAAAATATCTACCATATCCATTTCAATTGGCGTTCTTATTATTGTTTCACAGAGGGAGTCGTTAAATATTAAAAGCGGTTCCGTTATTGAACTCCAAGAGTTTTGGGTATATAAATAGTTTATTTTACTATTTGAGCTTACATGTATTCTGTTATTAATCTTTTAGACTTTGGGGTTCCGAAGTGTGATAGCATACATCTCATATTTAGTAGAAACTTTTAAACACTCGCGTTGCATGTTTAAGAATATATATATAGACGGGAATTAACGCGAACATGCAAATTAGGTATTTACATACCTTATTTTGCTTGACGTTTCGAGACGGTTGCACGCGACGTCCTGTCGTAGGGTATCGGTGTCACCGGGCGGTACTTTGTTACGGATAATCGTCTCCTCAACAAGCAATGGGGAGTCCAGTAGCCCCAGTACTGGCTAATATCTGGATGGAACACTTTGAAGAAAAGGCGCTTAGCAGCGGGCCCAAGACCATCAGGCCTTGGAAAAGATACGTGGATGACATCTTTAGTATCGTAAAAGGAAGTAAGCAGGAAGTAGATCAATATGTGCAACACCTTAACTCCATTCATCCGAAAATGAGGTTCACCTACGAAATGGAAACTGACAGATCGTTGTCATTCTTGGATGTCAAAGTGACTTTGAGACCAGATGGGTCCTTAACACACTGCGTATACCGAAAGCCTACGCACACAGATAGATACCTGCATGCCATATCGCACCACCACCATCGACACCTGTGACGTCACTAAAAACAGAGCACATGACCTCTGTGACCCTGAGCATTTGAAGCTAGAGCTAGACCATGTTCAGGAGGTACTTAGGAAGAACGGATACCAGGTACAACGACGAATGACGCGGCCTATCAAGCGCGATAAACATCCGGCAGTCAATAGACAACCGACCTATATGCCTTACATTAGAGGTGTTACGGATAAAATAGGAGACAAGTTAAAAAACTACTCCATTCCGACCGTATTTACACCAGGGGCCAAAGTATACAACATGGTGGGCACACCAAAGGATGTTCTACCGCTACAAACCCCAGGTGTCTATTAAATCAACTGCAGCTGCGGAAGCTCTTACATAGGGCAAACGAAGCGGACTATCGCTGAACATATAAAGGAGCACATCGCAGCTGTAAAGAACCGTCAAACGAACAAATCGGCGATTGCGGAACATTTACTTCAATCGGGCACCAATCACTGGATTGAATTTCATCGTCCCCAAGTCCTCTCCACGGAACGCCACTTTTACCCAAGAGCTGTGCATGAAGCGATTGAAATCAGAAAACATAAAAATTTCAATCGGGAAGAGGGCTTCAAATTGTCATCGGCGTGGAATCCTGTGATTCGGTTAACAACACCCCACTTTAATGCGCAGTCGGCGAATGTTCAATATACAGATACGGTTAGTGTATTTTGCGCCGGTACTTCGAATATCAACGACCCGGGGGTAGAAATAGAATCTTCTACCTCGCACTCGGAGACGTGACATCGCTTCACCAGTCAGCTTGCGACCACGGGACGTGCAACCGTCTCGAAACGTCAAGCAAAATAAGGTATGTAAATACCTAATTTGCATGTTCGCGTTAATTCCCGTTTATATATATATTCTTAAACATGCAACGCGAGTGTTTAAAAGTTTCTATTGCAAACCGCTACGGGTCGGAAATTGCAAAATTAGTGCGTCACCTAGAATTATTACGGAGGAAACGAGCGCGAGTGGAAACATCGTTGATATTTCTAACAAAATGTCGCGATTGGGACTTATTACCTACGTGTGTGCGTATAAAACCACGTAATGATATCGCATTTTCCCGTAAAATTCTATATAACGCGAGTGTACGTCTCCTGAGACAGTTAATACGCAATAAACATAGTGAGCTGAATAGTGTACAGTGTGAGTTATATGCCGTGCATACGAAATGTAGTGAGTTCCTATCTCGCATTGATTATGATTTGTGTGATCGGATAACGTTCTTACAAGCAAGTCGGACATTCGAACTATGTAGTGCTACTCACGAGCGAAAGTTCTCGAAGTTATTAAACCGACGGTATGCGAATAAAACGTTATCTACGGAATCGGTACAAACCAGTAACACCGTAATTAACCTATCCAACGCGAGTTTAGATGAATCTGCGATTAACATCTTGGCCAAAGGTTTAAACTTCGCATTAACACCTAAGCGAATACCGTACGAAAATATAATCAGCAGTGTTGAGGAGACGATTATCCGTAACAAAGTACCGCCCGGTGACGGCGATACCCTACGACAGGACGCCGCGGTGATATTACGGAAGTCGAAGATACCCACTAGCAATGTCACTATGGAAGAGCGTCAAGCACTGAAAAGGATTCGGGACAACCAGGATATTTTAGTGCTTAAGGCCGACAAGGGAAACGCCACTGTAGTGATGAATACGGCTGATTATACGGACAAGGTACGAGAGTTGTTATGTGATAACAAGGTGTATAAACCGGTCTCATATAACCCTACGGCCAGAGTAACGCGCAGAATACGAACACTGATACAAGACCACCAGGACCTGTTCACGGAAGACAGCAAGTTATATGGTCCCAAGCCATACCAACTACCTAGGCTATATGGTCTGCCTAAGGTACATAAGCCCAACGTGCCACTGCGGCCTATCGTAAGTCAGATTTCCTCGCCTACTTACGACCTTGCGAAGCACTTTGCATCGGTATTGCAGCCATTAGTTGGTATGACACCGTCTTTCGTGAAGAACTCGCGTCATTTCGTCCAGATCGTACAAAGTATCCGATTGGAACCGGAAGATATAATGGTAAGCTTTGACGTTGAGTCGCTCTTTATCAATGTTCCAATAAGGGAATGTCTGGACGTAGTGAGGGACAGACTGAGTGACAACGATATGCCTCACAAATATATTGATCTACTAAAACACTGCTTAGATGGCAACTTCTTCCTCTTCCAAGGCCAATATTACCTCCAGATCGATGGTGTCGCAATGGGGAATCCAGTAGCCCCAGCACTGGCTAATATCTGGATGGAACACTTTGAAGAAAAGACGCTTAGCAGCGGGCCCAAGACCATCAGGCTTTGGAAAAGATACGTGGATGACATCTTTAGTATCGTAAAAGGAGGTAAGCAGGAAGTAGATCAATATGTGCAACACCTTAACTCCATTCATCCGAAAATGAGTTTCACCTACGAAATGGAAACAGATCGTTGTCATTCTTGGATGTCAAAGTGACTGTGAGACCAGATGGGTCCTTAACACACTGCGTATACCGGAAGCCTACGCACACAGATAGATACAAGCACGCCATGTCGCACCACCACCCTCGACACCTGCAATCCGTTGTGACGTCACTAAAAAACAGAGCACATGACCTCTGTGACCCTGAGCATTTGAAGCTAGAGCTAGACCATGTTCAGGAGGTACTTAGGAAGAACGGATACCAGGTACAACGACGAATGACGCGGCCTATCAAGCGCGATAAACATCCGGCGGTAAATAGACAACCGACCTATATGCCCTACATAAGAGGTGTTACGGATAAAATAGGAGACAAGTTAAAAAACTACTCCATTCCGACCGTATTTACACCAGGGGCCAAAGTATACAACATGGTGGGCACACCAAAGGATGTTCTACCGCTACAAACCCCAGGTGTCTATTAAATCAACTGCAGCTGCGGAAGCTCTTACATAGGGCAAACGAAGCGGACTATCGCTGAACATATAAAGGAGCACATCGCAGCTGTAAAGAACCGTCAAACGAACAAATCGGCGATTGCGGAACATTTACTTCAATCGGGCACCAATCACTGGATTGAATTTCATCGTCCCCAAGTCCTCTCCACGGAACGCCACTTTTACCCAAGAGCTGTGCATGAAGCGATTGAAATCAGAAAACATAAAAATTTCAATCGGGAAGAGGGCTTCAAATTGTCATCGGCGTGGAATCCTGTGATTCGGTTAACAACACCCCACTTTAATGCGCAGTCGGCGAATGTTCAATATACAGATACGGTTAGTGTATTTTGCGCCGGTACTTCGAATATCAACGACCCGGGGGTAGAAATAGAATCTTCTACCTTGCACTCGGAGACGTGACATCGCTTCACCAGTCAGCTTGCGACCACGGAACGTGCAACCGTCTCGAAACGTCAAGCAAAATAAAGTATGTAAATACCTAATTTGCATGTTCGCGTTAATTCCCGTCTATATATATATATTCATATTTAGTAGTTTGGCAAGTAGTTTCTATTGGTCTGACCTTACCTTTCGGGATACTATATCTGGCATTGTAAAGGAACATTGGTTTGGAATAAGTTTCTATAGTGTAAACTAGTTCAATGTAGATTTTCTGCAGTCGGCTGTAGACTTAAGTTTAATTGTTTGTGTTAGGATGCCCCCTGTGGAACAGTTTGATAATAATAGAACATTATACATACTTATATCGGAGGAGGTCAGACAGCAGTTGTTTTGTGGCATAGGTAATATTCTGTCAAATCTGTTTAGACCATAAAGTATACCTGGTACCGGGCTAGTAGGCGCAAGACTTGGATACAACTGAGTTAAGGCTAAGACAATGATAAGGATAGTTAGAGTAATGTATAATTAGTGGTTTGCATAAAATATGCAATTTTTGAGTGTCGGCAGTTTAAGTGTATGTTGATACATTTTCGTCTGAGAAGTAAGTCTTAAGTGAGAAATGACACTGTTTCACATATTGCGAGATTTCGCTCAGGGCTTCTCCAGCTTTATATGATTTATTGTTATGTGGAAGCTATAATATATGACTGCAAAATTGGAACAAAATGTGCTCAGTAGTTTTTGCAATAAAGAGTTATAAACATCCATCCAAACAAAAATGTATTCGAAGGTAGTAGGATCTTCTATTAGAAAACTACTTGTCCAGAAAGAAATCAATTTGTCGACGGCCTTCCTATGATAGTTAAATATTTATTAGGTTTCTTGAGACCCTGTGGATAGAAATACAATAGGAGCAAGGCGAGGTTCCTTCAAAATATTAACACTGAATAATGTAAAGGCCCTGTACAATAAATAAACGTCTATTTCAATCAATTGACTGCGACATATACATGTTGCCAATAGTAAACCTCTTTCAATTGAGATAGAAACACACAAGAACAACCCAACATGAAAGATTTACATAAATTAGCGTCCCGCAGTAAAAAATATTACCACTCAAATATCACTCTTTGACGATGAAAAAACAGTTATGCACCAATCTGTGTATTTGAAAGGTAACGTACCTTCTCAAATATGTAGGTGTTTTTGTGTCAACCACATCGTTAGCGAAAACTCCTTTTGCGAAACTAAAGAGTTTGCTCGTTAAGTGTTTTGATGGGTTAATTCGTTTTTTTTTATAGGAACATCCAGAGGAAAATACGTTGGTCCTACTAGCGTGGATTAGTTTTTGGAAGATGGCAAAAACGGTAGTTTGGGCCTTGTGGCGTACCCTTAGGAAGGCCTATGTCCAACAGTGGACTGCAATAGGCTGATAAGATGAGAGGTTTTGGATGTGTTTTTGTAAATAGAATATATTTTGAAACTTCAAACTAAGAACTAGAGGTATTGTTTTTCTGTCTTTTAAATTGGACAAAAAGTGCCTGCTACGTTTTAAAAAATGTCTTGACTGCACACTTGGCGTAGTGGCGTAGTGGTTTCATTGGTTGCCTCACCACCTAACAAGGCGCCAACCGATATGCGTTTCATCACACAAGGGACAACACTTTCTGTGATTACAAATTGTTGTTTCTTATGCTTTTAGTCCTTGCTATAGGTTTTCGCCAGTTCATAATTATGAATATAACACCTGGCCTGACCGACATGATTTATTATCACAGAGCGTAAACTACAGTAACTATAAACGTGAACTTTGGACAGTAGGTTCCCTTAATCATGAGATGATAAAAAATCAACTAAGAACTTTTTGGTATACCTCCTCTAAGGAGTTAAATAGCGGTTGCAAGTTTTTAAAAAAAATTGCTTATTTGGTTTGAAAGTTTCTGTAAAAAACCGCCAATTTCAAAGCTAGCACTGGCAACAAATAATTACTCGGTGGCCAGGAGAAGTGGTTGGCAATTGAAAAGGCACCAGCGGGCACAGATAAACGTAAGTTATGAATGGTGCAGCGACACGGCGATTTGCACTGGGATATTTGCGTTCTGGTGTTGTACTAACATGTGCAATGTCTGGAAAGGGCTTTATAATTTAGAAGTAGCTTTGGCAGTTGTAACTGTTTATGCTCACTTGTATGGTGACGGATTAGGAATACAAAATGTCTCTATCCAATTTGATTTGGTGGGTGTCGTAAGAGACGGCGAAATAAAATGCGCGAAGGAAAATGCATCTTTATAGAGAGACGGAAAACTCTACAACAAACTCTACTACTTAAACTTCACTTTCGAGCGATATATTATGAATATTTCTCTTGAGTAATATTCTTAGGTCACTGAGGTGTACAGCGGAACCCTATTTTGCGTGGTTCGACATGCACTTGTTTTTGTTTTAAATAGAGGATGCCCGCAGCTACGCTGGCATGTGTTTTAATTTTCTCGTTTTCCTGATCCCGTGGGTTTGAAAAATCCCCTCTTAGTGCACCCCTACGGTCCTCATGAACAATACATACCAAATTACAGCTTCTGACGCCCCGATAAATTTGGCTGTGAGTTATCTGTCTGTCAGTCAGTCAGTAACGCAAGGCTTTTTTATAGGTACAGATTACTTTAGGCACGTCGTATCCAGCAAACACGGCGTAACTGTATCTTCAACATGGTCATACATTTAACAGTTTTTCGACTGTACTTGTTTATCCTTTTTCATCCGTAGTTTGCTGTTTCTGACTTCACCCCTTACTTTCTAACTGATACTACCAGAGCGCTAGTTGGATATTGGGGCACTTCAAAATTTATAAATTTAGTTTTATTAAAAGCTCTCCACTGTTTCAAGTGTTTAACGGATTTTTGGGGTAGGATTGTGTAAGATTTAATACTGTTTACTGTGCTTGCTTTAATAGCGCAAGATCATAGATAATATAATACTATAACGCAAGATATACACAAATAATAATAGTTACCATGTTATGAAGAACAGCTTGAATATATTTAAATTGTCTTTCGGGATATATACCAAGTACCTTTGTTTTGAGTAACCGATATATCGGCACTGTTGCAAGCGCCATATTCACGGATGTACTCTCATATGTTTTATAATTGAATATATGTATTATATCGAAAGCTAGACCAACTATTGTTGCTATTGCAGATACCCGCAGGGTAATCTTTTAATATACATAATGTATATTCGTGCTAGTACAAGTAGCATAAAAATACAGTAGCATTAAAACGCAGTAAAATTCTTCCTTAGGGTGCCTACGTAATAAAAGGAAAACACTGTCCAAATCTCACGTTTCTAACCTCATGTGGCTCTGTGATTATAATTTTGGCAATTTATTGTCTGTCAGTCCGTCAGTAACGCATTATATATAGAATAGAAAATAAGCTACTGCCTCCGTGGTCCAGTGGACAGCATATGCTGATCAGGTGGTCCCTGGTTCGAGTCCCGGGTCGTGTTACTGAATTTTCCCGAATTCTCAGTAGCAGCATGGAGTCTGGCAATGTGCCTGGTGACGGCAATAGGCTCGTTCTCTATTACGTGGGACCTAAAGTAGACCTAAAATATGGGTGTAACATTACCCCTCTGCCTACCTCTTCGGGAATACAGGCATGACTATAAAAAAATCTAAAAAGTACTTTCTCCATGCATAAAATATAACAATACATTTAACACACCTTTAGCATCACAGCAATCCTGAACGCTTCTTCAAAGGTTTCAGTAAGTATATTTTCAAATAACTCAACTATTACATTACACAGTGTTAATTGTTAATTATGAACGTGGTTACTTCCCCAAAGCTGTTACGTTAATGACCCACAAGGACTGTCTATTGTGACGTTTGTAAGTAAATACTTGCCTTATCAAAGGAATGATCTAAGACAAGAAATATCGCTATGCCTTTGTAGAGTAAGATCCCAGGGCCGCCAGACCTTACTTATTTTCTCAGAAACGAAATTTATAGAATAATGTAGTGTAAGTATCTGCTATGAGTGTACGCATACTTGCTGGCTTGGATCGTAGGCCAATTTTAGTTATGAGGTGCTAGAGGTCCACGGGAACAATTTCCATACATTTTCTAAATGCGCCCCCTAGTGGTCTCTACCGATAGCTAGATATTTTCTAAAATTTAAAGCGTCTGGTAAAAATTATTACCGCCGAAATGAGTGCGACAGTATTATTTATAAATTTTTAATAATATGTTCTAAAGCATACATAAAAATCAGCACTGAGAATTTAAGAAAAGTTAGTCCAATTTTTACCTAACGTTAGCACCTCGTACATAAAAATTGGCCCACGATCTAAGCTAGCAAGTAGGTATGCGTACACTCATAGCAGATACTAACACTACATTATTCTATACATTTCGTTTCTGAGAAAAAAAAATTGGTTGCCTGTAAAGTCGGTATACGGGCAAAAGTTTTACGTGACAACGACTTTGAGTGGTAAAATAATTTTAATGTGAATATTCATTCGTATAGTAGGAAGAAGGATGAAAGACGCGTGCCTTTCACTTTTTATGTCTGTCTCTCTCGCTCTTAGGCGGGACGCGTGCCTCTCACTCGCTCTCATTGTGAGCGCATAACGTGAGCGGAGCGTAACGCAGTTTCTTGAAGTGTCACCCGGCAAACCAATTTATAAGACGTTGTCACGTCAAAAGTAAGGTCTGGCGGCCCTGGTATCTTGGACTATTGAGTTGTGGAGCTCAGCAGACGGCTGTCGGATTGATGCACGGTGGCGTAGCGGGAGTTTAACCAACTGCTACGTTGGAGGTCGCGGGTTCGATTCCCGCTCAAGGCAAATATTTGTGTGCATGAACATGGATGGTCTGAGTGTTGCTATGTATAATATGTGAATATTTATAAAAAAAACTATATAATTATGTATGTTTATCCATGATTTAGATCCATAGTACTAGCTCTGCTTAGTTTGGGACAAGATGGTGTTGTGTGTATGTGGTAGAATATAGATATTGCGAAGCTAATATTCCGTCTATTCTGATAAGAATAGAGAAACTCTTGGATGCAACCGATATAAAAGTAGAACGACTTCACTTGTCAAAGGAGAAGACGCAGTTCTTAAGGATTTCGTGTGCCGATTCCAAGTGGGGACTGTCTCCAGTTTAGTTCGTAGTTGGCGCCGTGGCGACGCTGGCGTCGTTCTCCGTCTCTCTTGCTCTCGTAGAGACAGCTGTCACAGCGCGACTGCCACGCTGCCAAGCGGCAATTTGGGTCACAGAAAGTTTGTCTTCAGAGCGCCCATAGGAAATGCGCCTCTATGTAAATATCTGAGCTCTTTGACAATACATTTATTTTTGACATACGTCGTGATTCACTTGTTCTAGTCCAGTGAGTAGTGACATTGCTAAGCTGGTTATGAGGTCCATTACAGCCCGTACAAATCATTTTAAATTTATGATTAATTTTTTTTTATAACATGTATGTATTTTAGTTTAGAATATGTAAGTATGTTTATCAGTTATATTACTGGCTAGCTGTTCCTGCGGTTCCATCCACGGTATTTAAAACTACTGCTCTGCACTTCCTCATAGCGTGATGTCTTTAGCATGTAGCGTTTCTCAAGAAATGGGCTATCCAACACAACAATAATTATTCAAATCGAATCGGTAGTTGCTGCGGTTTGAGCGTTTCAACAAACAAAATCTTCATCTTTATGAAATTATGTATATTAAATATAGTATAGCTATAGAGAATAGGTTGCTATAGACCAGGATAGTTTATTATCAGAAGACCGACCAATGTAGAAAATTTTGACTATTATTAAAATAAATTTAAAATACGCCACAGTACAGTTTACAAACAATTTCACCCGCTAGCATAGTGATTAAAATAGATACTCTTCATACTACAATAACAGGCTCCACCCTGTTTGACATAATACACTATACAGGGCGTATAAGTAGAACAGAACAAACAGAGGGCGGCTAGAACAACAGCCGAGACTCGAGAAACGTTTGTTCTACAAACAAATACAGTATCGCTTTGTCATATTATTTCGACGTTCGTAGTTAGTTGTAAATGGGGTGACGGTACAAAACTCATACAAAACTAATACCATATGAATAGATTACGTTGTTAAGGTATATATTATTTTTTACCTTGTCTAAAATTTAAGTACTTACATAAATATACTCACGCCTTTTTCCCTTCGGGGTAGGCAGAGAAAACAGAACGCCACTTGCTCCTATCCTTATAAACCTCACGCGCTTCCTCTACACTCATTACTCTTTTCATACATGCTCGCCGGTTTCGGGTACCGGACCTTAATTTAAGTACTTGTGGTCACTAAAACCGATAATTGTGAAGCACATTTGCTATCATTATACAGCTCCTTGCAGTCCACTGCTGGACATAGGCACACACCTTATTTGCGTTACAATAGCATTGTCAATGAATAGAAGGATTTGGCCTTCTATACCGCACTAGCCAGATGAGTCAGGGTAGGGCTGAAATGAAAGTATGGGTTCTCTTCACCATTTTACTATTTTCTTAGTATATTAGGGTTCCGATATGGCAATTTTTGGTAAAAAACAGAACCCTCATAGGTTCGCCGTTCGTCTGTCTGTCTGTCTGTCCGTCCGTTTGTGATGAATTTTAAACACAGAAATAACTGTTTTATCTATTTTATTTCGGTCGCCACAAGTTTTACAATACACAGTATTTGATATAAGAAAAAGTAGTGACAGATAAAAAACGTCAGAGGGCAGTGGCGAGTAGGCTGCGTTCCAGTTCACTTAACACCCTCCCCTGAATGCAGAAAAATGGGCTTAATAGGTCTCTATTAAGCCCATTTTTGATACACAGTACAAATACTTTTCCAAACCATATACTTTGCAACCATATTACTACCATTACAATATTCGAATTTGACAACTAATTTATTCACATAATGTCTGAGAAAATGGAACGGTATATCTATATATTTTGTTCGAGGCTTATGACTATCACTTAAAGAGAGTTTAATTGCACTTTGATTGTCACTGTAAATCACCAAAGAACTGTCAGTGTCTTAACACAACTCCTTTTGTAGCTGTTTTAACCACAGTGCCTCTTGCGCGGCTGAGGCCATAGACATGTACTCAGCTTCAGTGGTGGAGAGTGCAACTGTTTGCTGCCTGCGGAAGCACAAGGAAATACTACCACCTTGCAGAATAAAAACATAGCCCGTACAAGACCTTCTATCCTGCATGTCATTGGCCCAGTCAGCATCACAGTATCCATTCAAGTGTGAGTCATCTTTACTATACACAAGTTAATTATTAATGATCTGCCTAATATTACACACCACAAGATGAGATAATTATTTAGTGCGAAAACAAACACTCATACGAGAATGATATAAATTTAACGCTTAAGAATACATCTATTTAGATTGATTTTATAATTAATTTTAATACTCTTATTTAGATTGATTTTTAAATTATTATTACTTAGCCATCTAATTGTATTCTTAAGCGTTAAATTTATATCATTCTCGTATGAGTGTTTGTTTTCGCACTAAATAATTAGTGTTGTGTCATCCGCAAATAAAACTGTCTTGTGGTGTGTAATATTGGGCAGATCATTAATATAAATTAAGAATAAAAATGGTCCCAACACGCTGCCCTGCGGAACGCCGACACTATTTAATTTGTAATTAGAGCTACATGTAACTTTTTCATTATTTTCTATTTTAGATATTTCCACACACTGATATCGATCGTTCAAGTAGCTCTTTATCCAGTCATTAGCTACACCTCTAATTCCGTATTGTTCTAATTTATAAATCAGCAATTCATGGTCAACAAAATCGAAAGCTTTACTCATATCTAAAAATAAAGCCGTAACGGGTGTCCTCTCATTAATTGACTCAGTAATTATTCTAATCAAATTGAAGCAAGCTAACGATGTGCTGCTGTTTTTACGAAACCCAAATTGTTCCTCTTTCAGTATTTTTTGTTTTTCTGTAAATTCATATAATCTCTTTAACATGGCTTTTTCAAATATTTTTGAGATGACTGGTATAAGAGTAACGGGACGATAGTTTGTCATATCTAAAGCATCTCCTTTTTTATATAAAGGTTTAATTATAGATTTTTTTAGGCTCGTAGAAAAATGTTTCGGTCCCAATGTAATAGGGGGCGAGCCTATTGCCATCTACCGGGCTCATTATTAAGCGATCGATAGTTAACATGTTTAATTAATTACACACATATCTTCGAAAAGTCAGAGATGTGTGCCCGGGGTACCTAGGGATCGAACCCGAGACCATCGTCTCGGCTGTCCATTATGTACACCACTGGGCTATCGCCGCTTTTTATGTATTATAGCAAATTTCACAATTTTAGTTTCTTGGGCACTTCTGTCGCTAGGTTCTGTGTGGCGACAGATTAAGAATATAAAGAGTCTCTACGCCATGAATTCATAATATTTTAACGTAAGAGGTGGCTAATTATATCAGACCAGACATTTCTTATGCTATAAATACACTCAGTAGATTCAATAGGAACCCTCAAAGAGAAAATTGGATGGCAATTAAAAGAGTGATATGATATCTTCAAGGCACCAAGGATTACAAACTTGTGTATAGTAAAGATGACTCACACTTGAATGGATACTGTGATGCTGACTGGGCCAATGACATGCAGGATAGAAGGTCTTGTACGGGCTATGTTTTTATTCTGCAAGGTGGTAGTATTTCCTTGTGCTTCCGCAGGCAGCAAACAGTTGCACTCTCCACCACTGAAGCTGAGTACATGTCTCTGGCCTCAGCCGCGCAAGAGGCACTGTGGTTATAACAGCTACAAAAGGAGTTATGTTAAGACACTGACAGTTCTTTGGTGATTTACAGTGACAATCAAAGTGCAATTAAACTCTCTTTAAGTGATAGTTATAAGCCTCGAACAAAACATATAGATATACCGTTCCATTTTCTCAGACATTATGTGAATAAATTAGTTGTCAAATTTGAATATTGTAATGACTACCATTACAATATTCAAATTTGACAACTAATTTATTATAATATATATATAATATATATTTAATATGGTTGCAAAGTATAAGGTTTGGAAAAGTATTTGTACTGTGTATCAAAAATGGACTTAATAGAGACCTATTAAGCCCATTTTTCTGCATTCAGGGGAGGGTGTTAAGTGAACTGGAACGCAGCCTACTCGCCACTGCCCTCTGACGTTTTTTATCTGTCACTACTTTTTCTTATATCAAATACTGTGTATTGTAAAACTTGTGGCGACCGAAATAAAATAGATAAAACAGTTATTTCTGTGTTTAAAATTCATCACAAACGGACGGACAGACAGACAGACAGACGAACGGCGAACCTATGAGGGTTCTGTTTTTTACCAAAAATTGCCATATCGGAACCCTAATACACTAAGAAAATAGTATAATGGTGAAGAGAACTCATACTTTCATTTCAGCCCTACCCTGACTCATCTGGCTTGTGCGGTATAGAAGGCCAAATCCTTCTATTCATTGACAATGCTATTGTAACGCAAATAAGGTGTGTGCCTATGTCCAGCAGTGGACTGCAAGGAGCTGTATAATGATAGCAAATGTGCTTCACAATTATCGGTTTTAGTGACCACAAGTACTTAAATTAAGGTCCGGTACCCGAAACCGGCGAGCATGTATGAAAAGAGTAATGAGTGTAGAGGAAGCGCGTGAGGTTTGTAAGGATAGGAGCAAGTGGCGTTCTGTTGTCTCTGCCTACCCCGAAGGGAAAAAGGCGTGAGTATATTTATGTAAATACTTCAATTTTAGACAAGTTAAAAAATAATATATACCAATAGCTGAAAGTTAGCCTCTGGTTGAAGCAAGTTCACAGGCAAATTGCTGTTAAACTTAACTCAGTTGCTTGTGTGGAAATTTTGTGTGGTCTCTCAGCAACAATGGGAGGGGAGGGAGAAAGTTCCTATAATATTGTTAGAAATTAGTGACCGTTTTTGCCAGGAAATCAGTGGAATTAATTTGTCCGGATATCGATACCAATTTATTAGCTAGACTTCGTAAATAAATAAATAAAAAAGCAAAAAAAACTTCACACGCGGCTCCACCCGTGTAAATTATACACCTAAACCTTCCTTCGACATTATGCTGTCTATTGGTGAAAAACTTACACAAATCCGTTCAGTGCTTTTTGAGCTTATCAAGTTCATACAGCAGGCCGGACGGCCTGGATACTACATTTTATAATATGTAAAAAATATAATTGCCTCCTTGTTTATGCTTCTTTACGTTTAAACTACTTCTTTTTCTTCTTCTTCGTGTGAGTGTGCGGCCAACTCTGGTGTCGGAGTTTTCAGACCGCCGCCGACATGGCCTAGCGATTCTTATCCTGAGACAAGAACCGGGACTGACAGCTTTACGTGCCCTCCGAAGCACGGTAGTTCTCTGATGTAAATGCCACACGTGGTCACCCATCCAAGTGGCAACCTGTGCAAGCGTTGCTTAACTTTGCCGATATGTTACGAACGGCAAGCCAAGTCTCGCTATGAGCGCTACGTTTAAACTACTGAACAGATTTTGATTAAAAATCGCAGATAAAACTTATACAGTAGAATTATACATAGGGTACCCTTCATCACGATAGCTTGGTTGATATTTTATTGCATGCTTGCAGTGTGTGCTGAATATCACAAACATATAGACTCCGACTATTCTCATCTTGTTATCAGCGAGTATTTGCACTGAATAACATCAACCATGTAGCCAAAATAATTCACAACGATGCTCTGAAATATTACCTCGTACCCATTTTGAAACAAAAATTATGCCACGTTTCAAGGATATTTCAACATCAAAAATATTGCAGCCAACCAGCTTCATATTATACTATCGTAAATTTTGTGAATAACATACATACATAGTAGACTCACGCCTGTTTCCCGGAGGGGTAGGCAGAGACTACGGAACGCCATTTGCAACGATCCTGACATACCTCTCTTGCTTCATTCACTCCCATTAGATTCCTCATGCATGCTCTTCTGTTTAGGTTTTGTGAATAAGACGATTTTTGAACCAAGTGGCAATCGAAGCCGCAATAGTAAACACCGATTGATCAGTCCAACCATTGCGTCGTTCTTGAAGACATATTGTATATATTTTAAGACCCTTAACCGCTTGTTTGCCCGTGTTATATGGCATATAACAAAATTCAAACACTAAATTGCCCGTGTTATATGCCATATAACAAAATTCAAACACTACATTGCCCGTGTTATATGGCATATAACATGGCTCCCGCGGTCGAAAGAGTGAAATATACTCGTCTTTGTCGCTCTAGGGCTTAGTTTGTATTATGTATCTCGTTTCTACGTTAAATTTCCCGTCATACTAATCCCAGTCGAGTTTCGACTCCATAAAGAAATTAAAAAGAAACGTTCGTTGTCAATGTTGTCATTGAGTGTTGAGTCGGTGCGGAATGTGTGAGTGTATTTCTGCTGCTTTTTCTGTTAAATTTAGTTTTATTCTTTAAGATCTATTGTGTTTATAAAGGTATGTAAATAACTAACACGTATATATAAAAAATCCAGCATAAAATATAACATTTGACTTTTTTCGAGACCTTAAGTAGATTTTGGCGCGCTACGGTAATTTTACTGAGAGCATGGGAACTGTTTCAGAAATGTTCATATTACTCAGAAGTGGTGAATGCTATCCCTATGATTTCTTTTTGTTTTAAAATAATATAAGACTAATTATTTAGTGTTTACTTAATTTTATGCTTAAAATGTTATTTGTGCATTATATGGCCTTATCAAATTTAACATAAATCACGCCGTGCGGCGCCTGATAATGGTTTGGAATCAGAGGCCTGTAAATTCATAAATTTACAGGCCTCTGATACTTTTTTATTTCTTATCTTATCCGCTTGACCGCGCACAAGTGACTATTCTCCCTTTTTCGAAATTCCGTAGACCGCGAACAAGTGACTATTTTCCCTTTTTGGTTACAGCACTATACTCGGTCTGAATTAACTGTTTCTTTTTATTACGTAATGTTTTAAATCCTTTTTCTCTGTTCTATTCAAATAATTGAACATTTCTTCATGCTAAAAATACGAAGCGAGTCTTAAAATCGTTAATCCGGAACGAAAAAATAATGTCAAGTTCCACTCTTTGTTTCGCGCGCTCCGTGATTACGTGCTAATCGTATGCGTGTAATTAAATATTTTTATACTATGATACATGTTTGTTTTTATTTAATTCGGTGTAGATAGAATCCCTCTACAGTGAAAACTTATAAAATATGTATGTCATCGATTTACTTTTTAAAATAATCCTGTTTAAAATACACAAAGTGTTTTTTTCAACGATTGTCAATGTTCGCTGCTAAGTATAATAAATTAGAAACTAAATATCAACAAAGAATTCATACGACTTGAAGGAGTCAGTCATAAGGTTGAAGAAAAACATCACTTCAACTTACTCATGTTACCGACTTATCAACAATAAATGTTTATGTTAGCGCGCCCATCTGGCGAGCGGCGGCGCGACATTTTGTTTAGAACGTGAGCGGTCGACTGAGTTCGGCGAATTGGCGCTCGCGGTCAAGCGGTTATTATCTATTATATAAGTAACGTAATTAAATATTAAAAACGATATGTCACCGCTTTAATTTTTGAGGTATGAACTTATAAATACAAAGCGAGCTCTAAAACGCGCTATCTCAATTTCAAACGAGCATCACTCGACATCAGAGTCGTAATTTAAATAAACAAATATAACATTGTATAGTTAGTTTCATAAAAAACATAAATAATATAACACTTGACAACCTTTCAAAACAAATTGAGTCACCAGGACCGATTGTGTTAAACCCGACCCGCGCGCCGAGGCGATTAAAACGCACGGGCATTTGATTGTTATCGCTTTCAAGTGGCCGGGCAGAGGGGCCAGCGCGGGTTGCGGTGCGGAGCAAACAAGCGAGCGCTTTTTAAATCGGCTTACACCACCCGCGTTGGGAAGCCGTATAAGAAGACGACTGAACGGTATTTAAGCAAAAGAAAAGTGTATTGTAAATGCCATTTAAATTTTTCTTACATAACCACGCTCGGTGATGTAAAAGTTTATGCGCCTTTGACCTTGCTATTCTACTTACGAGTTTACTTTAGAAGGAAAGTCAATACGCAGTGATAACGAATTGCATTTCTCGAAAAATATAAATAGATCTATGGATGTTTTTCCTCGAGTGATTCTTATGCTATAAGGTACTTTAGAATAAAAAAAAACACTCGGAGTTGGTCCAACTAAAATTGATTTCATATTTTTTAAGAAACCTGCTTATACTGAAGTACTTCTTAATGATCCCGTTAGAGTCATAGTCAACATTAATTTATTAAATTAGGTCAGAATGTGACGATTTTTATTGAATTTTATTTAAGTTAATTACTAAATAATTCTACATTTACATGGAGTGCCACGTTTGCAACGCAAGGGCGCAGAATTGAGAGAAAGAACAGGCAATAAAACGAGGCATTAAGACTCTCTGAAGACCCAGCACTCGGCCAGTGAAGTGGACCATAGATAAACCTTTCTCATTGTGAGAAGTGCCCGTGCCCAGCAGTGAGGCAGTTTTAATACGGAGCTGATCCATATATATACAATTGTTGCGTTACTGACCGACTGACGGACTAGGTACAGCCGAAACTAAATTTCAGCAAGAAGCTGAAATTGTTCCCTGAGGACTGTAGAGGTTCACTGAGAAGAGATTGCCTGAAATTCCCACGACATCGGGCAAAACGGGTAAATAAAAAAATTATCTAGTATTATTTTACTACTCGTACACGCAACCGTTTACTGAATTAACTAGTCCAACACGTATGTATTAATAAAACTTTCCTTTTACGTTACCTTCATAATGATCCACATCTTCATTCACTAAATATAATAATTGTCGCTACCAAGTTTCCGGTACTAACTAAGGCATTAACATAAAACATGCACCTTCGCCTTGGCTTACTACAGACATAAGTTTACTTATTCAGAAAAAAGCAGCTGCAAAATCTAAGTACAAGTCTAAACCCACTGAGCTGAATAAAGAAAAGTATTTAAAGATCAGAAATCACTGCAATAGGGTGTGTAGGGATGCACAACGCCGGCATATCCACAATTCTGTTTAAAACGGAGATCCAGCGAAAGTATGGAAATTCCTTAGATCAATAGGGGTTGGAAAGAAAAGTCAGAATACGAAATGCTTGAATATTAATATCAATTTGCTTTCCCACATACTTAATTATTCAATTTCTAGCGGCATGTTTCCAACATCTTGGAAAGATGCCCACGTAGTTCTTCTCCCCAAGAAATCTAATCCTGAATCCTTGTCTGAATATAGACCTATTTCTATCTTACCCTTTCTTTCCAAAGTCCTTCAACGTCTTATCCATAACCAACTTAACTCTTTCCTCTTTCGATATACTCGTAACATCCTCAATCCCTTCCAATCTGGTTTCCGTACGGGTCATAGTACCACTACTGCGCTAATCAATATAACTGATGATATCAGGTCAGGTATGGAGAATGGCAAGTTCACCATTCTCTGTTTGCTAGATTTTAGCAATGCGTTTAATACTGTTGACTTTGATGTTCTCCTTGCCATTTTAAGCTCTCTTAACATATCTCCGTAGTTACCTGTTTGGTCGCCGGCAGCGTGTCCATCTGGATGAAACTTTTTCCTCCTGGTGCCAAAATTCTGCAGGTGTACCACAGGGCGGCGTTTTATCTCCTTTGCTCTTCTCAATTTTTATTTCTTCTTCCTACCATCTTTATGCTGATGATAAGCAAATTTACTCTCAAGCAGACTGTGAAAATTTGGCGTCTGCTATTTCCACAGTTAATAACGATCTGGCTATAATATCAAATTGGACCAAAATGTGCAGACTTATGATTAATCATACGAAAACCCAGATCATAATTGTCGGTAGTTCTAGATTGATGTCAAAGGTGCCGTGGTCATTGCTTCCCCAGATGTCTTTTGGTGGCGTTTCAATTCCTATTAGTAAAGAAGTAAAGAATCTGAGGATATACATTGACAAAACGTTATCTTGGACTATCCAATTACAAAATAGCAGTCGACGACTTTTTGCTGCCGCTGCATCACTGAGAAGGTTACGCAATTTCCTTCCCATACCTACTAAAATTGCACTTGTGCAATCTATTCTTCTCACCATTCTTGACTATGCCGATGCCAGCTATCTAGATCTCAATGAGGACCAGCTAGATAAACTTGAGCGCCTCCAAAACCTCTGCATAAGGTTCATATATGGTTTACGGAAATATGACCACATGACTGAATTTCGTAAAAAGCTCAAATGGCTGCCAATCCGCCTTCGACGGAATACTCACATCCTTTGTCTTCTACATAATATACTTTTTAATCTCTCGTTCCCCTTTTACCTAAAACGACGATTCGAATATCTAATGACACTCATTCGAAGTGCTTGAGATCATCAGAGAATCTGAAATTGAAGGTACTCAAATTGAAGGTACTCATTCCAGAGTTTTCCTTCAAAAATCATTTACAGTGCAAGCTGTACGTTTGTGGAATGCGTTACCCGAAGCAATCAGACGGGCTCAATCTCTCCCTATATTTAAAAATCTGGTTATAAATCATTATTTATCTCAATTATCTTGACAATTGTATATATTAATAAATTTATATATAGTATATAGTTTATATGTATATTATATATGTGTAGATTATAGCTTATTTATCTACTGTAAGTATATAAGTATTGGTTTGTTATTTAGTAATTTGGTATTTGTATTATTTTGTATTGTATGTACCTACGATTTATATGTAATATTTATATATTTTTTTTTTACTCATATAAAATATTATGTCAATAATATGTACTATTATTTTCCTATTTATGACACTGTTCCTCATGGTACACCGTAACCCACACTATTGTTCTTACATTAATTGTATTTCAAACTAGGTTGTCTGGAAGAGATTGCATTTTGCGATAAGACTGCCCTGTTGTGCAACTAGTTTTAAGTTACTACATTAAATATTGTATCTCCTTATGTTTACTGGTGTACAATAAACTGTTAATCTATCTAATCTATCTATCTAAGGCAATTACTTTGATGCAGAATGATTGCGATCAAGATTAGAATATTGTAGATAGTTCGCTCATTATGAATGGATTATTCCATTCAAAAATTGTTTTCTTAGTATAAAAATTGAACTATGATGAAGTTCTGCATTAAGCATAATAACTACTTATCACTGGATAGAAACCTAGGTGCATCTGATTTTCGAACTTCAAAGCAATGCGAGAAATGGCTATTGCTTGCATGGAGTTTAGTCACCATGAGATGGAAAATGATAATTTTTAACCTTTTACGACGATGAAACATCAGATAGTAGAATAACTACGTTGAGAAATTGTTAGTAAAACAAGGATCCATAAGTTTTAATACATTCGATTCACTTACCTGATCTTGTCACCTGCCACGAACAGGCGAGACTGAATATGCGCGAGGCCCCTTAGAGCACGTCAGTCCGACACTGACTACTATATATATCTACACAGAGTTACAAAATCAACCTGACCTTCACTGAAATTTTCAAATTTAACAACATCTGACGCGGTTGCCTTACTTTATTCTCCATGTATCCGTCAATTAATTGTATATTTATTATTGACTGATTTTTTATGATTGTTTGGAGGTAATTACAATTACCTTGGGGGAGGACTACTTCCAGCAGTGAACGCCTTTAGGTTGACATGATGAATATACATTTTTTTTCTTCCTTTCTTAATTATCTTTCTTTCATTTGCCTCCCTGTAGTCAGGCAAACTAGATTGAACCAACGTTCCGATGCACAGCTTATGTGTGTAGTGTAGTGGACTAACAAGGGCTGAACGACTAAAATGCCTGACTAACGCTACATGTTACATCAAACAGTGGGCTACAATAATTAGTTTAGTTTGGCGTAACTTGATCCGTATCTAGCTTTTATTTAGTTACTTTTAAGACTAGCCTTAATTAACCCCCTAGGGAAACAGGCGTTACATAGCTGAAACACACACAGATTCGGGCTGCAAAATGAAAGCATGAACTACATGAAATGATTATATAATTATAACGATCCGGTGGCGTAGAGGCAGTGTAATCAACTGTCACGCTGATAGTTACGGGTTCAATTCCCGCTCAAGTTAAACATTTATGTGCGTGAACATGGGAATTAGACTTGTCTGGCTGTCTCTATGTATTTATGTACAATAAAAGTAAATAATTATGTATGTTTATTTTAAAAATTATCCTATTTGTGAATGAGAAAGAGAACCTTCGGCTTGAAAGCGAAGACCAAGGATAGCAACCCTCGCTAGGAATCTGAATACCCGGCAGGTATAATTACTCAGCACAGTACAATAATGCTAGTCAATAACAGAATTCAGAATTATTGGCATGGATAATGTCCTTTAAAATTATATTTATTGGCATTTCTGCTATATTATATTCCAGAAAGATCAATCATTGTGAATAACTCGTGATAATTAACCACATTACGGACACGGTAACATTAATTCCATAAAATATAATATCATACAAAATGATTTAGCAGGTCTTAATCGTGTAAACTTTACTTATTGAATTAAAATCGATTAATAAATAATATATTAGATAAAATAAATCTGAAAAAATAAGCAGGTCATAAGATTAATGTCTTTAAATATTAACGTCTCTTTCTCTACATGTTTCTGCTACCATTTATAGTATAAATGGAAAGCATTCGTTAATGATTTAGGCATTTTGACTCAGCAATAAAAGTGGAGAAACGGTACCACAATACATCACAACACACACAAACGCGGCGAATAAAATGTCCTTCTGTAAACAAAATACATTATGTAGATGGGTCCGAAATTTTAAAAGTAATTCATTACAAGAGTAATTTTATCGGTATTTGTACAGAAGTAATTTGAGTTCGGTGTGTTTCGTTTGATTAGTGATTCTAGATGTTACTTAGGCCCCAGGTCTGGGCGCCAATTGTGCTATTGTCGCCCAAACTGGGGCTTAAATGGGTCTCTAAGTAACTAATAGGTAATTTATTTTAAGACAAATAAGTTTTAGTTTGGTAACTCGCTAAGATCGGAATGTATGTTTTGATTTGTTATGTTATAATTCTATTATTTCTACTACGTACCATTTAGGTAGTTTATTGGTAATTTATTTTAATCAAATTATGGCATTGAGTGGGAATAATAATAAAATATCATACGTAATGTATTTTCATGCAGAACAATTACAAAGAGGAGCTCAAGCTCTTATTGGTATTTTCTTGAGGATCATAGGATATTTTAGTTTGTAGAGTGCTACTATAAAAGTCTTAAAAACAATAAAGCCAGACTGCTTGACATAAGATTTCGGGTTCAAACCCACGAAGTGCTCCGTAATTGTTCGATGCCTAATGTATTTCAAATCATACATAGAAATGTATGATTTGAAATACATTAGGCATCGAACAATTATGGAGCACTCAGTCAGCCAGCGTAAGCGTTGAGCAAGCAGAAGCTTGCTCAACGCTTACGCTGGATGACTAAAAACGTTCCTAAGAAACCTGCACATGTAAGTTCTTCATCAATTTATGTATGCTTTTAACTAGGTTAGCGTGATTTTAAAGTGAAAATAAAGGGGCCTTCTCACTTCCCGTGTTAATAAATAAGGGCCTGAGTCATGCCCAGTAGTAGGATAATATATAAACCCGACTAGTATTACCATTATAATATAAGTCTCAGCAGCTATGGCTATACTCAAAGAATTGCCAAACAATCCTGCCAATCAACATCCCAACTTTGACTTAAACCGCATCCAGGTAGTTTGTACTGCATTCATGCTTTATTTAATTTTCTTTCTGCTGTTTCGAGAATATCTATCGAAGTTCCGGCAAAATTAATTTGTTGCTTTGATAGTCAACTGTGTAGTTTATAAACAATATTAAACGGAAATGGATATATATTTAAGTATCTAAGACAGTTGTGAATTTCGCTATTTGCTTTGACCAAGTTAATGTTTGTTTAATCTAGGACATTAGTCACGGTTATCTTGGTGGGAGGTCGACGGACACGTCGATGGTTAGCTAGACCCTGAATGCCTAAAGGTAAAGTTCTCCCTGAGCATCTCTCTCTCATCTCCGATGAGGCCGTTATTTGAGTATAAACTGTAAAATATAAGAAAGGTACGTTAAAGTTATTGGAGCTTGTGAAAATAATAGAATGCTGGTCAATTTACTAAATTCTTCTGCTTTGCTGATTAATTGGCTGAAAAACCTTACTAATCTGAATCGTTGATCGTATTATAATAATGATAAAGTTGATAAAATTACATACACAGCTAGGTGGTATAATTCTTCCATTTATTTGATAATAAATATAAATGTTGTTAAAACTAACTATAACTAAGTGTCTATTTACACATAAATTAAAACAATAATTTCTATACTTAAATAACCAACAAATAAAAGGAAATACATAAAAAAAGCTAGGTGGTTTATAAATCTTGTTGCCGCTGAAGTCAAAGGTGAGGGCTATAGTTAGTTAGTTAGTCGTGGGTTTTCCGCACTTAGCCACTTATTTGGGTCATTGTGCGTAAGTGGCGTCTTGATTGATGCCGACTACTCATACTACCTTAGCTCCTTCCAGAAAGCCATTAGTTGACTGGCGTCGTTCAAAGAGGTGAGGGCTATATTAAACATAAAAGTAATTATTTGTTATATATCTGTAATGACACATAATATAGGTACGATTCACTTAGAACTTGCAAGACGCAGACTTTTTATTTCATCCGTTTCATGCCTTTCCTTTTACGATTATTACTTAACATCTTTATTCAAAATATTATCTTTAGAGCTTTACCAAAGTACTCGTTTATGTATTCCGTTTTGCCATGTTGTGCTACCATCAAAGGCGTCATCTTTACTAGCGGTCATACGCCGGAGTATTTCGGTAAACGTCTGCTTAATATGCAAAGCAAATTTCCGAGTCGCCTCCCACAGACTACCACAGAAACCACGAAGTGCGATAATCATAAAACAAGATATTCTCAAATTAATCACAATCATCTGAGTTATTATGGTAGTGCAGTATTAGATAAGCCAATTTCCAAAATGTTGCATGTTTGGAAACACTTATATAATAATAATCAAAGTATATATCAATAGGTCATGTTTGTAAAATAATATAACATCAGCTCTGTTTATGAATTGTCCCATAGCTGGGCTAAGACCTTTTCTAACTTCGAGAAGGGTTAAAGTGCTATGCTCCACGCTGGGCACTTGAGAGTTGGTTAAGATATCTTTTGAAATCATTATGAAGAATTCTCAGACATGTAGGATTCAAAAAGTTATTTTTTTCTTAACCGTCAAGCAAGCAGTAAACAACAATTTAATACCAAGCAAGACCTCCGCAACACAAAAGGATAGCGATATTCCATGTTTTAGACCAGTATCAGTTTATATAAGGGTACTGACTCCGCGTAACGACTGTCAACAATTGTTCACGAGAGCCAAGAGTGATGGTTTAACATGCTCGCCGAGGCACGAGGCGAGCGATAATTAAGAATTAAATACCACATAACTTCGAAAAGTCAGTGGTGCGCGCCGTGGATTCGAACCCCTCTGCACGGCAGTCTGTTGGTATATCCACTAGGCTATCGCTGCCTGCTTTTTGGTTGTTTAAGTTTTTTTAGTAAAATCATGATAGGGAAACTATCTATATTAGATTTAATAACATACGGCAATCAATTGTCATAATAAAATTAGTACAATTAGAAGAAAATCATCTTCTTCAAACATCCTCAAATCAAGGTGGGCAAATACTTTTGAGCGGTAGTGTGTATACATGACAATGTAAGAATATTTAATTTTATAAATAATGGTTTGCAGCTATCTGTCTGCTTTATATTAGATATGGCTCGAATAAATTTCCTTTGCGCCTTAAAGACTACTTGTTTATCGGTAGGATTGCCCCAAAAAATAACACAATACCTTAATATGGATGCAACATAGCCATGATATGCTGAAAGAAGGGTTGAGTTACTGATCGTTTGCCTAAGCATATACAGTGCATATGAATAGGTATTAATTCAAGAGCAAAGTGAATCAATATGTTGTTTAAAGTTTAAAGTATTATCAATGTTCAGGCCTTATTGTTTTGGTAATTAATATTCATACTGGTTATTTTATTAAATCTACTTCTGAATGTCATTAAATTAGTTTTGCTTAAATTAACATGTAAATTATTTGTTGTCAACCAGTTTAAAATATTCTCCAGAGTTTTGTTTATTTCTGCTTCAATTAACTCTAGCAAGAAATGCTTAAAATATATTTTAATGCCTATAATTACCGCCAAACACAATTCATTTTGTGGGTTTTTGTCTGTTAGTCGTATAGTGAAATACAGGATCTATTTTGGCCTCATGGTTCGATTAATATTGAACCATGAGGCTTTTTGACTATTTCTATAACTGCAAATATGTAAGTACTCTGATGAGGTGTATATCGTACTGCTTTAAAGTATGTGTGACGATTTTTTTATTTCAAATATTCGCTAATATAGTTATTACGATCAATATACTAAAAAATAAAAATAACAGAATTAGGAGTAATTTAGTTTTATACAATATCAAATTGGTTTTTCTCAATACTCAATACTTTATTGCATTCTACAATGTTGTTATAATAGATGGTAAGTTAGGCAGTACAATGTTTCAATTGTGGACCCTGTCGGGCAAAGCACAGTGTAGGAGAGAGGAGGGAGCGCACTGTATTCAATAGGTTAGGCTAAGCTAAAGAACTTATCTGTAGATATAATGTAGTTTGCTATATACTGTCCGCTTGACCGCTCACCAGTTTTAAGTGCTTACTCAGCATCGACAAATTTCAAGTGCGCGCCGCCAGTTAAAGACGTGCGCGCTCAATTAATTAGTTTTTGTGCGATTGTTAATAACTTTAGAGGACTGGTGTTTATTTTTCTGCAACCTAATGAATGATTCATTCTAATGGTACAAAACAAATTACGTTTGAATGAAATGTTTACTTTAGGCGAGCGGCCGTAACGTAAACAATGTCGTCTTTACCGACTTACTCGACACTTTTGTTTATCATAATTAAAGTATAAGCTCAATCTGGTTTGCTGTTGTATTTTCATGTACCTGGTAATATTATCTATGTAATAAAATAAAGATATAGCAATACTTGCAGAAAATTATTTAGATGTAAGCATTTGAAAACAAATATATATTTCGCTGACTTTGCATTCCGCGCGCGGGGCGTAATTATGGATAAAAACATCATTGTAAACAAATTATGTAATTATATATCATACTTTTATGTTTTTATTGTAAATTAACTGATTCATTATGAAGTTACAGCAAAAAAGTAAATAAATAATGTGTATTACTTTAATTATAGGCAAAAATATCGTAAAAACGTCATTTTATGAAAAAAGTTTAAATACATATGTTTGTATATAAGGTTACATTTATGCGTTGTATTATTTTTTATTATGAGTATATAAATAAACCTTTGATAAAATATATAATACTCATATTATTTATGAGATATTAGTTATCGAAAATTTTGGCAGGAACTTCAGTTTTTTTGGCGGGAAAAAGTAAACAACTGTGCAGGTGCCAATAAAAATAATTCTAATCAGATTCTTATCAGAATTGGTTTTTATACTTGGAAATCTAGTTGGAAAGAAAGTTATCTAGGTTTGAATCTGATATATAACATAGAACGGTATTTAAAAAAATAAAATATGAAATGCCGTGTGGTTGACGGCATAGAATACAAGTGTCACCACCCCCTATCTTCCTGTGGGTGTCGTAAGAGGCGACTAAGGGATAACACGATGCATATACCATCTTTGCATAGAGACGGAAAACTCGACATCAAACCCTATGCGACTGCCTCGTGTGTAATAATAATGTATGGCCCCAAAAGTGAGCATATCATTGCGCGTGGGGTCGGGAGGTCCCGGGTTCGATTCCTGGGTCGGGCAGTGTTATTGGGTTTTTCTGTCACGAAATTCCCAGTAGCAGCACGGAGTCTGGAGATGTGCCCGGTACGGCAGTAGGCTCGCCCCTTATTACGTGGGACTAAGGTATATCTGGCGAAAAGTGGGTGTAGAAATACACCTCTGCCTACCCCTTCGGGGATAAAAGGCGTGACGTTGTGTGTGTGTGTGTGTAAATATGAAAATTGGCGCCAATTAAAAAAAATCTTTGTTTTATTTTTTTATGTTTAATAATAAAATGTTTCTCTTCATTATATTTATTTCCTCTAAAAGTAAATTAAAAAGCCTTTCTAACTGTGTATAATACTTATATACCTCCCATAATAAAAAACGACGCTTAAAAGGAATATGTCAGAAATATAAAATCGCGCCCAAAAATGGCTGGAAAAATTTCTAATTTTCACTTTATACTGCCCTTGCGTGGGCTTCAATTTATATCATTGGAAAGCTTATTTACTTTCGCGTCTATTAATATGCAACATACCCCAATCGGTTAAATAATCCGAGTTCCACAAACAGATTAGTGCGCAGTGGAAAAGCGTGGGACAAATGACAGTTCACGCGCTCATCTGTTTTTGCAAGCAAAAAGGGAAAATAGTCACTAGTGCGCGGTCAAGCGGTTAATATTAAATATGCTTTGGTTTTTTAATGTAATTATGTATCTTTTTTTTTTTTTCTGTAATTATTTATGTATAAAAAAAGAACTATTTAAAAGAAGTGTTATTGGATATTAAATTATTTTTACTTTGTACGTTATTGGGCGTTGTTATTATTGTTATTTTTATGTTAATTAATCACTAAAATATTTATTTTTATTATTAAATGATTATTGTAACATTATATTAATTTATCACTAAAATATTCATTTTTATTATAATAAGTTTATTGTTATATTTATATTAATTTATCATTAAAATACTCATTAATACTATAATATGATTTACTTAATAATAATTTTCTTAGTTTATTGTTAAAACTATTTCATTTGTCCTCATTTCTTATAGTCTCTGGTAACTTATTATATATTTTTATGACTAGAGTACTGGAGGAATGCATTTTAAGTTTTGAAGTTGGTAGGTTAAGTCTATTCTTGTGTCTCAGTATGATCTTTGATTGGATATCTTCTCTCTTAGCGTGAAGATCCAGTTTTATAACATTAAAACCAGATTGGTTTTATAACATTCAAACTAAAACACTCTTAAAACCAATTTTAATTCTACTCTTAGGCATATATTTTTACCTACAATCAATTACAATGTATGTCTGCATAGTAGTTAGTCTATGTTCGTAAATGACGTCACATAAAAATAAAGAAATACATTTTTAATGTGGTATTATGATATAATTAACTCTTTTTTTTACATCAATAATAAATAATATTGACTAACGCTACGACAGATACAAGTTGTGATTCGAATTAACCAATATTATCGTCGCCAGACAATAAATTAATGGAGCGCATCCACACTGCAGGTAAGTCAAAGTGACACTAGATTGCTTTGCCGGGATATCCGTGCAAAGCATTTGAACAAAGTAAATGTTCTGAATGCTACATCTAGTACTTTAGTATAATATATATATCAATGGCTTTAATAGTAACAGCAATAGTTGAACAGTCTTCGGGTACTTTGAGATATCTTCTAAATTCAAGACAAAGAGAAATGTCACCTCAGTCTTCTGTGACCACAATTCAGGTAAATACGAGTAAATCGAAATATCGGATAGAAATAAATAATGTAGTTTCTAGATCATTCGGTTTAAATGCAATATCTTTAAACCAATATATCGCAATAGAATCCGTAAACCGTAGTTTATTTCAATGGGTATTTTTATATTTAAAACGCCATTGTGAAAAAAAATATTTGAAGAGACACCGATATACAAAACTTCAAACCGAAACTAACTGGCTTGAAAAGGACAAGAATGAATTGACAATCACTGATACTTTTATATAATAATATGTATTTTGCAAAAAATATCGGATGTCCAGGATATTTAAAAAAGAATTTGTCCACCAGGAAAACAAGTTTATACTCATATTTAATAATTGTATGTAATGACTCCATATCGCTAACTTATCTTAATATATAAAATCCTTGCGTTACTGACTGACTGACAGACACGCTACAGCCGAAACTATTGGGCACAGGAAGCTGAAATTTGGCATGAATGTTCCTTGGGAACCGTAGGGGTGCACTAAGAAGGGATTTCCCGAAATTCCCACGGGATTGGCTAAAACGGGTAAATTAAAAAAAAATGCAGGCATAGCTGCGAGCGTCCTCTAGTTAAAAATAAAGGTGGAATACCTTCTACTCGCGCACTGATAATATTCTGTCGAATTTGGTAAGGCAAGTAAACGGACCCCGGCCTCCAAGACGAAAAGTCTTGTACACATACAACCGGAATAACGCCAGGAAGATGGTAATTAATGATCTTTTACTTGTGCCAGTTTTAGTTAATTTGTGCGTCAGCCGTCACATCAAGATGACTCATGTCCAGCAATGCTGCCTTCGAGAATCTCTGTTTTAACACCTACCACTTGGTCTACACAAATATTCTTATTGTTTTGTTCAAAACTTTGAAAGGAAATAAAACAAAGGTGAATATGACAGACAAAATGTTATTTCAGCTTAAAAGTGCAAGTATTACATCGTTACTTAAAAATTGCTACGAGTACAAATCGCTAGTTGATATTGAGAAGTATACAATAAATCGTTTGAGAGTTGCATTTTAATAAAGTCCTGTTAGAAGGCATGTCATGTGAAACATATCTATTCGTCTCTTTTCTTTTTAGAGGACGTGTTAAAAATGTTAATTATCGCTCGCTTAACAATGTTCCCGGTAGATGACAATAGGCTCGCCCCCTATTACATTGGAACCGAAATATAACTGGCGAAGTGTGGGTGTGTAATAGACTTCTGCCTAACCCTTCGGTGATAGGCGTGAAGTTATGTTATGGTTTTCGAAATGGCCAAATCTTTAATGTGTGTGAGTCATGAATGTTGATGTGATTTTACCGTATACGGTTACGTGATTCTGAAACACGAAAGCGGTCTGACGTATATATCACAAATAGTCACCCATCCATGTAACTGTGCAAGGATTGCTTAACTTTGTCGATCTGTCTGTACTAATACAATAAAGCTGAAGGGTTGTTTATTTGATTCAACACATTAATCTCCGGAACTACTTGTCTGATTTGAAAAAAAATATTTTGTGTTGTATAGCTCATTTATCGAGGAAGGCTATTATTATAATATATAACATCACGCTATGGGTCATGGATGAAGAGCAGTAGCCCTAATAACGCGGGTGTACCCACCGACACAGCTAGTTGTTACTTGGTAGCACGTGCTGTTTCCGCAACTCTACGTCTTGGCGCGTATTTTGCGTGTTACAGGTTACTAATATTATTTTAACCTTTCGTATGCTTAAGAGCAGATCTGCACGAGACACAATCGATTTTAATTGTGTTTGGTAACTCAGCATACGAGAGGTTAAAAAGCATATTTATAGTTTACAAGTAATAGCATAGTTACTACAATTTCAGCACAGCTCTCCGTTTTTCCAGTCTCTAGAATATGTGTACCTAATGGTTTTCAAATATTGATTAAAACAATCTCTGACGCATGCATTTATTAAGTGTTGTTGTTTGAAAATACCAAGTTTGAATTAAACACTAGCTTTTAGGCTTTGGAGGGCTGACCGAACTTATTACGTATGAAGGATTATCTAGGTTGTGTTTTTGAATATTTGAACAGTACATTATGACTGGACTTGGTTTCAGTCAATTATTGTCATATAGCACTAGCAAATAGGAAGGCGCAAAAGCAGCGATAGCTTAGTGGGATTATCAAGAAACTGCCACGCAGCTGGTATTCGGTTCAAACCCACGGCGTGGATTACTGACTTGTCCAGTTGAATGCGTATTTAATTCTTAATTATCAATTGCCTTGTACCTTCAATGTTAAGCTGTTCTTTCCGGCTGTCATGAAGATCTTTGAAAGTAATATTATGGAGAACTAGACGTCACCAGCGTTTCTCTTGAATCATCCTATCTATTAAAAAAACGCATCAAAATCCGTTGCATAAACTACTACTAGATTTAAGATTTAAACATACAAAGGGACAGACAGGCAAAAGACAGACTTTGTTTTATATTATGTATATTGAACCTGGTAGCCATGGATTATAACTGTGCCTTTAAGTTGTAAGAGTGAAAGGGCAGTCACTTTGCCAATAAGTTAATATTCTGTCATATCAGTTAAGAGCATTAAATAGATTCCGGGCTCGAAGACGAAAGTATTAGATGCAACCGAGTTACGACAATGATTATTAAGGTGATACTACCTCCGTGGTCCAGTGGATAGCGTATGCGACTACTGCTGATCGGAGGTCCCGGATTCGATCCCGGGTCGGGCAAAAGTGTTACTGGGTTTTTCCGAATTCTCAGTAGAAGCCCGGAGTCTGGTGATAGCGGCAATAGGTTTGCTCCCTATCACGTGGGACCTAAAAATTCATGGCGAAATATGGGTGTAATATTACACCTCTGCCAACCCCTTCGGGGATAAAGGCGTGAGTCTATAAAAAAAATTGCTTAAATATTATGACTTCATTATTTAAGTGGTTACTATTAAATACCGAACTGATGGACAATGTGTAAAGTTGGTCTTCATTTTGTAGATACCTTTAGATTACTCTTTGTTAGAATTGTAGCATATGAATTCACTTGTTATATTAAATGCGTGGTAGTGACAGAGATATTTTTCGCAATTGTTTTCGAAGAAAATATCCCTTAGAACACATAAATAAACGCCTCATGTCGGTCATGAGTCTCAAACTAGTTGAATTCCATTGGGTAATTTGCATTTATTGACAAATTTCATTTTATTTGGTTTAGCTAGCATGTGACATTGGCCGCTTATTTTAATAGTAAGTTTCTACGTTGAACTCTGTCTACGTCTAAGCCGCTCTGTAGAAAAGCTAATATTCAGTAAAATCTGGTTAGACTAATAGGCGGCCCTCGGGTTCTAACTGGGGTAACGCAAGGATGATGTTTCCACGTAGAGCTTTAAAATATTTATTTTTTGTATGTATCGTCCACAAAAATCTAACTCGTTGGTTCCATTTTTGCCTCACGTGCGTTATGCTAATTAATCACACAGAACTTGGAATCAAACTTCCTCTTTCATGGTACTCATACTTATGTCCGTAAGTATTATATGAATGTGTATGAGAGTGTATATGTGTAATGTTATGGTGTACTGACTACCGTTACAATTTGTCAGCAAGTATGTGATGTCGCTGATTTATTTTGCGACATTTGATAGAGTCTACATTTTGAAATGAATTCCTTGTTGTTAATATTTTCTTTTTAGCGGTGACATACTACATGCAGTAGGCAATCATAACTTCATAACTTCACGCCTTTATCCTGGAAGGGGTATGCAAAGGTGTATTACACACCCACACTTCGCCAGTTATGTTTCGGTTCCAATGTAATAGGGGATGAGCCTATTGCCATCTACCGATTCTAAGCGAGTGATAATTACATTATTAACATTTTACTTCGATAAGTCAGAGTTGCGTTGCGTTCGATAAGTCAGAGTTGCGCGAGGTCCGGGGATCGCCCGGAGATCGAGCCCAAGACCATTTATATTAAACACACGTCATGATATATTTGAACTGCAGACAAGTTTAAAATGTATACAACTATACATCTAAATGAAAATACGAAAATAATGTATTACCGCGTACAACAAGTATAAGTAAGTAAGTAAGTTGTCGCACGGGTGATCGATTTTCACGGGATAGCCGGGATCGATCACTCGCCGAGCAATAAAAAGAGATGCTTAGGTTGTCTTACGGGAAATAAATAAAAATATCACCAGGACAGATTAAACTCGCGTTATATTCCAGATTCACAATTTTGATTAATAAAAGAACCGACACTAGGGGTTAACCGGCTAGATAGTTATCCAGGGCGTAGGTCGTAAGTTAACACTCCACAGGTCCACGGATGGATACTCAGCTTTCACGTGTCCCAGCAGAAGAAAAAAGCCCGGCAACCACGTGTGTCGCCGGTATATATGTCGTCGGCAAGCGGGTGAGGGTCCCCACTCCAGTGCGTCATCGTAGTGGGGCTCGCAAGCGCGGAGGCACGACGTCACAAAGTAAGCAAGTCGTTATCGATATAGTTTCTAATCAATAACATAATCAATAACATAATCAATAACATAGTCTCGTCATAAGAAGCC
Organism: Euclidia mi; assembly: GCA_944739405.2. Taxonomy (NCBI): domain Eukaryota; kingdom Metazoa; phylum Arthropoda; class Insecta; order Lepidoptera; family Erebidae; genus Euclidia; species Euclidia mi. The sequence continues at coordinate 68,919,173 of OX123195.2, read as the reverse complement.
CTCTGTTAATCGTCTCCTTATAATTATAGGTTATCGTCACGCATGATTTCACAGACTTCTTCCACTTCTTTCTTTCAAGCCAGACGATCGCGATAATTAGCAACGCTCACCAATTCAAAACGAACCTTACGCCTCGAACCCTACAGTTGATTTTCCATTAAAGCATGCCTCAGCCGCTTTCAATGACACTTCGGCAGGCTGAAGAACTATTCATACGACAGCGCCTGATTTTTCCCTGATATTTCGTGTGACTTTTTTTTCAAACTTTTTCGTTTCGTGTTTAGGTTTTCCTCTCGAAAGATTCAGTTACCATTTGGATTGTAAGTTCCAAATTTTGACTATAGTTTAAAAAGTCACGTACCAATTCGATGTATGGACGTTTTTAGTTTTATTGCATACAGAACGGTCGTAAAAATTTGGTACATTGAAATTCATTTTTGGAAATAAAAATATCTATTTCAAGCCATTGACGGGCGTTGTAGTTTGATGCGTAAATACCATTGCTATTGTAAAATTGTTGGTGTAATTCTCAAATATTCTTTAAATCGTGTGAATTTTAACCACATATATACAGATCGTGAATATTTTTAAAAGCATGTACGGCACTGAACTCGTTCGTCGTCATAAACAACACAAATATTCAATCATCAGACATAAAGACGCGAAATAACGATATGTAATCTACAAATATTAATTTTGGTTCTGGCCTTAAACTCACGATACCGCAATTTTAAGTGCCAAGGCGACCGTTTACGTCACCACGCAGTAGGTATTAAAATATAATCAAAATAGGAACTTGACAGACTATTTATAATTTTCCAAGATAATATTTCATAATAATATGTTATCCTCACCTCTCTGCTGAAATCAAGCTGCTAATATGAAACATTTTGATCTCGGATAAACGTTTAAACCTCTGTGTAAATCTACTCATGCATTTATAATTATAATATATAAGGATAAGTCTATACTTATCCTTATATATTATGCGTGGAGTGAGGTGAAATGGAACAGATAAAGAAAGCGATAAACTTGTCAGTTGAGATTAATAAGTGACGCAGTGAAGTGAAGTCTCCATTCGAACAAGATATCAACTTGTACTTTAGACAAGACCTAAAAATTAAAAGACAATAATTATTTTATAAAATAATTATTTTTGTGTGAGAGTGTCTGAGTTTTTAAGGCCGCTTGAAGTTAAATGTTACATAATTTTTGTGTGTAGGTATCTAAGTCAATAGGCCGGTCGAAAGCCTTCGACATGGCCTACAGAATCACCTCATATGACAATGGACAACCAAGACCGAAAACTTTATGTCCACTCCGATGTACCATACATCGGAGTGGACATAAATCACTCTGACGTAAATGCCACAAGCGGTCACCCATCCAAGTAGTAACCTGTGCAACCGTTGCTTTACGTTGCGCTCCTCTATTTATTTATGTAAGTACATAAAAAGTACCTTGTTACAATTTAGAGACAAGGTACTTACAATTTGAGTTCAGTAGATCCCTTAGTAGGTACCTATGTATGTGTACCCACACAGCATGGTCGTAATGTGAGGACTGTTAAGTACTAAAATTAAAAGCCGCACAGTGTGAGTAACACCAGCTTAACTTATGTTTATTACCAACTATGATGTTGTAACAGTCGCAAATCTGGTTAAACTAGTAAGCGCACCGTTCTCCAAGACGAAAAGTTTTGGATGCAAAATAGAAATTATGATTATTATTTATCATTAGCGTTATGCTAGGACAATGATGACGATGTTGTCTGTTACGGTATAGGGTCTGCTGTGTGACAAGATACATTTTGTGCTTGAATGGCATTTTACCAAACGTTCAATACTGAGGCCCCTACCTATAATACATTTGTTAAAGTGTTCAGCCATACCAATACCTTTCACGCATCTTGCTCGATTTTCAAAGGGTCTAGTTTCGTTAGTTCGATTGATAGATTGACAGCTGAAGTTTATCAACGTATACGCTACATTTACTCCTTTTAATTAAAGACATAATGCCCGATTTGACACTGTTTCACTTTTGTAAATTTTACTTCTAACCAAATATCACTAGTGCTATCAGTACAGTTTGATGTTAAATTCGAGGTTACTTACACATTAGGTACCTCGATAATCTTTGATATTGAAAGAGCCACATTGAACATACTTTTTAAAAATTTGGATTAAATTTTAAGGATTTTCAGAACTGGTGAAATTGTCATGATTTAATTTAGATACGATTTGAATAAAACCTTTCTAACGGTTTGATAGATTCATGTTAACAGATTTTGTACGTAGTAACAATAAAAACTGTACAGCAATGTTTGGAACAAACATGAAAACAAAACCAAACAATCGGTACGAAAGGCACAATTGCATTTTTGTCAGAGGCGAGCCCGGCAATAACTTCATTAGACTTATAGATCTTCCATTTTCTCTTCTTGCTTGATTTCCAATATATCCGTTACAAATCCGATCTTAAGCTGTAATTGAATGGACGACTTTCGACGAAGTCCCATCGTTGGGCGCCAATACCGATAGTTCCCTAATCAACTTTATAAGACTGGACGAATTATTGCAAAGCTACTTTTAATAATACACTAATTGAATTACTTACTTTGGTATCCGTATTCGTTCCTGAAACAAGAAAAAGGAAAAATATTAACAGCAGTCTTGTAATGAAAAATGATTTTGTTATAGCGAATGTATAACTACTAATGGCTAGTGAGGAAACTAGCAGATCGCTACGCAGAGGATTTTGGATCAGAATCCACGACACGTATCACTGACTTTCCACTCAGACGTGAGGAAACCTGCATTTATAATGCCGACCTCACATTGGGCGTCAGCATTCTTCGAGCGTACGCCCAGCGTGCGCTCGGCGTTCAATCTGTAGTACAAAGTGAGCGTCGGGCGCGCGCTGAACGGACGCTGAGCGTACGCTCGAGGAACGCTCATGACCAATGTTAGGGAGGCCAAGGGGTTCCCTACGATTTTCTAGGCCATGTCAAAAAACACAATAAGTCTGTCAATCCACATTTGGCCAGCGTGAAAAACAGTAAGAACCTTCATACTTCACAATGAGACCATGGTCAACAGTGAGACAATTTATTGTAAAGGGTCATATTTAGTATATGAGCCTATTCGAAAACTTTGCATTCATGTATAAAGATAGCAATATCTGTTCTCGGTTAGACTGTTTGCTTACACGGTAAGGCAAAGGTTCTAACAAACAAGTAAGACTGGCCGAAGTCGAAGTCTTACATAAGACCATCACAGTTCCGCTTGGCGACACGACTCTGTAAATAAGTAGTTTACGACCAATCTAAAGCTATAAATAGGTATATTATTATATTTTTTTTATGATTGCACCTTTGGCGTAGTGGTTTAAGCGTCCGCTTAGCTGTTAGACATGTAAGGTTGTTGCGTATGGTATGTTAGGTTTGATCCGCACTAGCTGCAACACTTTAGGTGATGCACAAATTGATGATTGTATTTAATTTCTATAATTTTGTACGCCATGCATTGGCAAACATAGTGAAACCTAAACAAATATTACCAACTTCGTATACCTACCTATGTTTACAAATAAATAAATGTTTGATTTTGATTTGATTTTGATTTATTTTGTTACATTTTGAGCATTCACCTGTAATGAGCATTCTTGCAAATGTTACAATAAATAAAAATAAATTAGTGTGTTTTAGCAAGCATTCTTACGAACGTTCTGGCGAGCATTCTAGTGTATCGACAATACATTAGAGTGTTCGCTAGAAAGATCGTGAAAATGTTCGTAGCAATGTTGGTCTCTATTCGTTGTTCAGTTCGATACTCGCCGTTCTGTTACAAGTAAATGCTATCGTGTATCAGCACCACTAGATGTATGTTTGTAAAAGTCCCGCGCGACACAAAATTTATTCTTAGTGCGGCATTTGTAAAAAAATTAAAGTCAAACATTTGATCGATGACATCACTATTATTTTCTCTATCAAAACATATTATTTTATACAAAACCAATAAAACGATAAAAACTCATTAACTTTGTGGTGTTATTAGGTTGAAATCAATTCAGGCCGGAATTATGTAAGGCCGAATTTGTTGATATTTAAATTAACCTACTACCGCAGACCGCTAAACAAATAGATTTAGTTATTGGGCTAATTTATACATACAATTTCGTAACTAGAGTGTAATATAGTTTTTTATGTTTCTAGTATAATTATATTCATGTTCATAGTTGCTAGCAATCACATTACTTTACACTGAAAATTCGTGAAGTTTTCACAATTTCCATAGGCATAAAATTAAATATGTTAAGTGTGGTGCATCTAGTTTATTTTCTTTTAGTCATGTAGCATTGGTAACAAGCAATAATTCTAAATATATGTGGCCTCATTAATTTAAACACTTGAAACATTTTCAGCAAGCAAGTCTTTGTATTAGATATTTATTTATACCTCCACGAGCATCCTAGCATTATTCCTGTTTTATTTAAATCTTTCTCGTCGAACTTAAATGTCCGCGATCTAGTCGGATGAAATTTATATAAATACTAGCATACCCAACAAACTCCGTATCGCCTTTTTAAGAGTTTTTATTTAAATCCCTTTTTTTTTCAAATACCTTTTCCAAAGTTACCATTGACTTAGCGCTTAATCTCTTATTATTTCAGAGTCTATAAATAATGAACAAACAAACATAGATTTTTATATAATTTTGAATTCCACATTCCTTAAAATATAGGAGGCGATACCCATATCGACTTTAAAAAAAATCCCGTCCACCATCTTTGATTTCCTATCCGCCATCTTTGATCACGAAATAGATGTTGTATTTGGATTCACCATCCCTCAAATCATCAGAGACGATACCCATATTGATTTTTTAAATTTTCCCATCCGCCATCTTTAATTTCTCATCCGCCATCTTGAATCACGAAATAGATGTTGTAATTGGGTTCCCCATCCCTTTAAACATCGGAGACGATACCCATATTGATTTAAACAAAAAACCCATCCGCAATCTTTGATCACGAAATAGATAGGAGGCGATACCCATATCGACTTTAAAAAAATCCCGTCCAAGATCCTAGATTTCATTTCCGCCATCTTTGATCACGAAGTAGATGTTGTATTTGGATTCTTCATCCCTTAAATCATCAGAGACGATACCCACATTGATTTTTTAAATGTTTCCCATCCGCTATCTTCGATTTCCCATCCACCATCTTGAATCACGAAACAGACGTTGTATTTGGATTCCCCATCCCTTTCAACATCGCAGACGATACCAATATTGATTTTTAAAAATTTTCCTATCCGCCATCTTTGATTTACCATCCGCCATCTTTGATCACGAAATATATGTTGTATTTCGATTCCCCACCATTTAAAATATCGAAGGCGATACCTATATTGATTATTAAATTTTTCTCATCCGCCATCTTTGATTACCCGACCGCCATCTTGGATCACTAAATAAATTTCGTATTATTAATCAGCGTCCCGAAAATCTCGAAAACGATACCCATATGTATAGATTGTATCCTATTCGTTTAGCCTTTTTTTGCCTTTTACCCAACCCTCCCCCTTCTCGTTTGACCAATTTATTATTTTTGCCTGGCCCCTAAAAAATGTGGCGTAATTTTATATAGCCTTATAGCCTTTCGGAATAATTGGGCTATCGTATACAAAATGAATTTTTCAGATCCGACCGGTAGTTCCTAGGATTAGCACGTTCAAACAAACAAACAAACTCTTCCGCTTTATTATATTAGTATAGATGGCGTTTTAACTGTTTAAGAAATATAACTAAAAAAAGTATTTACACATACAAACTACTTAGTAAAAACACTTAGTAGTAGGTACTCAAAATATTATCCGGTATCTGTGACGTTTCGCTAGAGAGGCCAATATGGCGACTGTGATTTGTCTTTCAGAACCATTAGAATTTAACAATATACTCGACAATCCGAATTTTGCGGATATTATGTTGTCGACTCGAAATCTTTATTTTTTTATGTTTTATTATTCAGGTAAGGTTTCGATGTACCCCTTGACGAAATTATTAATATAAGATTTGACACTGCGATAGCAGCGAAGCCCGTTGGTTCCAATGTGAAACATTCCAACATCCACAACTACTTACAAATTGAAAATTAAGTAAAAAAACATTTTCCAGTGGACTAAATTGTGAATCTAAACCATTCTCATTCCCCTTGAACACACACAAAAAATTTCATCAAGATCGGTCCAGTCGTTTAGGAGGAGTTCAGTGACATACACACGCACACAAGAAATATATATATTAAGATTAGCTTTGCCACGAGAATGACTTATCATTATTTAATGACTTATAATAATTCTTCATCATGGCTGTTATTACTGTAATTTTTTTTTACAGCTGGGGCAGATGCAATTTTTAGAAACTTTTATATATATGCTTAAAGATGCAATTTTTGTCACTGGTCTAGGTTACCGATCGGTGTATCAAGCTAAAAAACATTCGTATAATATATATTGCGGTCGTCATTTCACCAAATACTATTCTTAAAACTATTAACTGTTTTAAAACAATGGTTCTAAAATGCTGCTGACTGCATGGATGACGTAGTAGGCACCTCTCCGCTTGGTACTGCGCCGCGTATCATAGATTCGATTGCCACAAGAGACAACACTTTGTGTGGTCCACTAAATGTTGTTTCGAGTCTGTCAGAGAAGATTCCCGTCACACACACAGAATGTATTCCCAATACGGGTGTTGTCTTTTTAAAAGACTATTTATATTTTCCTATTATTTTTTTTAACAAATCATGCACATCTGAATTATTTTTGAAGAAATCGTTCACAATAATGTTGACAATTATACACCTAATAGGAAACGGAGAACGATTCAAATTCTTGCAATGGCCTTCATTATTCCAAACAAACTTATTTAGATATTCAGTAGAATCAATAATAATGAGGAAGGAAGGAAAAATTCCAACTTTAGAGAAATTGTTATAGTCTTTTACTAATGTTATCTATCGTACAAACATGAGCCCATACTGGCTATAATTCAGAATTATTTTTATAATGCACACTGGTCATGGATGCCCACAGCTACGGCCGTACATTTTTTTAAATTTATTCAGTCTGTGTCTGTGGGAATTTAAAATACCCCTCTTTAATGCACCATAAGCAGCGATAGCTGCACGGCACGCACCAATGACTTTTCGGAGTTAAGTGCGTATTAAATTGTTAATTATCGCTTGCTAATCGGTGAAGGAAAACATCGTGAGGAAACCTGCATGTCTGAGAGTTCTCCATAATGTTCTCGAAAGACATGTGAAGTCTGCCAACCCGCACTTGGCCAGCGTGGTGGACTATGGTCTTACCCTTCTCATAGTGAGAAGAGGCCCGTGCCCAGCAGTGGGACAGCATAAAGGGCTGATGATGATTAGTGCACCGTTGGCCCCTTGCGTTACTGCCTGACTGACAGGCAACGCACAAGCAAACCTATTGGGATCGGGCAGAATGGAAAAATTTCAAGATAATGTGCGAGCGTTGCTGCTGGCAACCAACCTTAACTAAAAATAATATTAATTTAATATTAAATAATAATTTTTTTGCAAATTATCCAACACGGGAATCTATGTTTCCAAATAAGACTAGTTAAAAAAACTTGTCTATGATGTTTTATGTATATTTACAATAGACGAATTAGTGTGTACAGGTCATTCACACTCATTATAATGAGTTCATATGCCAACTAGTTTTTGGAAATATGTCAAAGAGAAACGTAAAAGTAGGCAACAGGCTAATAATTATATATATAACAATAGCACAGTAGAAGGACAGGCTGCTATTGACGCCTTTGCTCAATATTTTAGCTCTATCTTCCATCAGTCTTCTCCATTATTAGATGTAAATATGGCTGAGCAAGAGGCAGCGCATTTAGCTCTTGGATCTAGTATTTCTATAGATCAAGTTAAAATGAGAGATCTTCGGTGTGCAGTGCGCCATCTTAAAGCTACAGCGGCCTACGGACCCGACAATATACCCGCGTTTATGGTTAAAGACTGCCTATCAGTTCTAGAAGTACCACTGCTGCATATATATAACCTTGCGCTGCAACAATGTGTATATCCTAGCAAGTGGAAAGTGTCCCGAGTAACACCAATACCTAAATCTGGTTCATCTATAAATATAACAAATTTTAGACCTATTGCTGTCTTGTCAGTATTTGCTAAGGTATTTGAGACTATTCTTAATACTCACATCTCTAAACAAATTAAGGGACAGCTAAGTGATTGTCAACATGGATTTCGTACTGGGCGCTCTACCTTAACCAACCATGTTCCATTTGTAGATTACATAAGCACACGAGTTAAGTCAGGTTGTCAGGTAGATGCTGTATACCTCGATTTTGGAAAAGCTTTCGATCTTGTTGATAATGACGTACTTTTAAAGAAATTTGCATCTTTTGGGTTTACAACATCTCTTCTAAATTTTATGGCGGATTATCTCAAAGACCGAAAACAGTTTGTAAAGATGAATGGATATAAGTCTGAAGAATATTTCACCCGGTCAGGTGTAAGTCAGGGTAGTACCCTCGGTCCTACGCAGTTTTTAATTATGATTAATGACTTACCTAGGGTTATATCAATGTCAAAATGTCTGATGTTTGCTGATGACTTAAAACTGTACCGTGCAGTAACTGAACCAAACGACTGTACAGCATTACAGCGTGATATTAATTCAATTGTAGAATGGTCTCAAAAAAATAAATTGTCATTTAACAGTTCCAAGTGCAAATCTATAACATTCTCTCGATCCCGGAATCCAGTCGTTAATAACTATGAACTTGCAGGAGTGGCTCTGGAAAGAGTCTGTTCAATCCGGGATCCTTCCATGTTTGTATCAGGCATGGTTGGACTAGAAACTCTCCAACTCAGGCGCGAGTACACGCATATAATTCACTACTGTTTACTTCTAGTTAGTAAAATAGACAATCCAAGCGTGCGGGAATGTATTTATTTTTATGTACCCGATCACTATATGCGTGGTAATGCAAGAAGGAAACATAGGCTCTTCTCCTACCCGCCTACCTGGCGCTCTCTCCAAGCATCCAATAGTCCCACTGCTAGAGCAATCACATTAATTAATCAATTCTTACGACATAATCCAGATGCTGATATATTTTTTGACACACTAGCGAAAACTATAAATAATGTTTCTAATTATTTAAATATTATGAAAAGATAAATAATTATGTAGGTATGTTATGTGTTATAATATGGTTAAGTTTATTTTATTTTGTTTTTTTGTTAAAATGTAATTATGTTATCTTATTTTGTTATTTTGTTTTTGTAATCATAATAATTGATAATATTCTAATGTGTAACCTATTTTTTGTATATTTAGCATAGATGTAAGCGATTTGGTGTAATGCTGTAAGCTTATATTTTTATAAATAAATGAATTGAATGAATATAAAATATTTTTCTCACGATATTAATATTTATACCGATATTAATCCTACCATTCAGAGTTTAGATTTTTATTCTAGGTAAGTATAGTTGTAGTCTTATGGCAGGGTTAGCATAGGGGAAAGACTAACAGACTGCAGTGCAGAGGGTATCGGGTTCGTATCCATGGCGCGCAGAACTGACTTTTTGAAGTTATGTGCGTATTGAATTCTAATAATCGCTTGCCCCGTTCCTCGGAAAGCCGTAATGAAGATCTTTGACAGTAGCTATAGAGAGTCAGTACATCCCTTTGGTTTGCGAAACCCGTCACCACCGAGCATGTATGAAAAGAATAAAATGAATGTAGAGGAAGCGCGTGAGGTTTGTAAGGATAGAAGCAAGTGGTGTTATGTTGTCTCTGCCTACCCTGACGGGAAAAATGTACGATTTGCGGAGGTCAGCTGGCAGTCGCTCCGTGGAAAAGCTAATATTTAGTAAAGTCCAGTTAGACTAGTACTTAAGCAGAGTGTCGCAACTGGCATAACGCTAGGAGGATGATATACGCTTACGCTCATACACCTTTATACAAACTTGCAAGCTATATGTACTTACCAACTCGCTACATAAAACAGCATCAAAAACGCGTCTACGCTAGTTAGTCCATTGAAAAGTTACATTTGGGGTTGCATTTATCAGAGGACGCAATTTTATTTTACATATTATGTGTAGGGAGGGCTCGTGTAAAGCCTGATCCAAATTTGTGGGGGTTCCTCTTGTACCTCAGCCGCCATCTTGGAAAAAGTACAGGCGCGGATGGTTATCTATTTACATGGTAAACTATCGATCAGACAGAGATCTTGTTCAAGCATTTTTTGCTGCAAATTAAATTCTCTACATCTTTGGTTCTGGTACTTTCTGTCGTAAAACCATAAATAAAAAAGTTTTTCTATGATATTGTTTTCTTTAGTTTATTATAACGTTTCTTTATGATAGCTGTGTCTGTAGTCTTTTTATGACCCAGGCTGCGGCTTGTGATCTGATAGAGGCTACTTAATTATTGATGAAGAACTATTAAAAAAGCCGCATTTTCCGGTAAATCATATTTGCCATTCATTTTTCCAATTATTTTGCTGCATCTCTCCCCAGAACATTGAGACACTGCAGAACATTGCAGTTTCCTTTGCATGACGGCACATCAACCTCAGAAGCCCATAGAGTGCCGAACTTTTAGAGTTTTGTCCATATTTTGCCAGTCTCTGTTTTCATGGTCGTTGTAATGAGTAGAAATTGGACGTTATGGTAGTTTTGGTGGCTGAGGAGCCTCAATTTGGAGGACTGGCTCTTGTTTTGGAGGTAGTAAGGGCAAATTAGATTTATTTTTTGTTAATGAGGACGAAAAAACTACAACACATTGAAAATAAATTTTGTTGCAAATTTCATTTGCTTTTCGTTGGTAACTTTCCTATATTTTATTTTACGACAAAATGCCATGGGACAAAAGTTGCAGAGAATTTAATTTGCAACTAATCATGTTTTAAAATTGTTCTGTGCGGCCAATAGTTTGCCAGATATACTAGAAAACCCATTTGTACCACTCTTTTCAAGATGGCGGCCGCAGGACAAGGGTTGCAACTCCACAAACTTGGATTTAATTTTACACTAGCCCCTCTTGACATCTATGAAATAAAATTGAGTCCTCTGACAAATGCACGCCAAGCCCAAAAATGTAACATTTCAATGGACTAAGTGACTAACGGAAAATCCTTTATTAAACCTCATTGAAAACGTACAATACAACAATACTCTACAAATGAACGTAGACATTTGTATCCTCTAAAAGTTATCATTTCCTGTTTGAGCTAACAAGCTTACAGACAATTTCGGGTAACCATATTAAGAAATCCGGTCTAACGTTAAATATATTTTGCTTTTATTCCGAATGAAATCGTTTACGATCACTGTTTTGTAATTCTGTGTATCGCTATGGCAAAGTAAATAATATGAATTGATCTTTATTTATAAATTTACGCAAAATAATTAAATATCAATATTTAATTTTGTATATATATTTTTAGCTCAATAAAACCAAGTTATGTAGGTATGAGCACACACCGGGCACACACCTCTGACTTTTTGAAGTTATGTGTGTATTAAAATGTTAATTATCGCTCGCTCAACAATGCCGGTAGATACAGGGGTGCCCGGTGCCTGGTAGATGGCAATAGGCCCGCCCCCTATTACATTGGGACCGAAACGTAACTGGCGAAGTGTGGGTGTGTAATACACTTACCCTACCCCTTCGGGGATAAAAAGCGTGAAGTTATGTTATGTATTTATGTTATGTATGTATGTTATGTAGGTATTTTACACTCGTGTTATTCAGATATGGTGTTATGGGTTTGATTTTGAAGACGCTAAGTGAATGTCGCGGGATTTTATAAACATTCAACTAATCCGTTAGTTGAATGTTCCGCCAAATGGTCCGCCATTTGACTCACAAAAAGTATTTACTCGTGTGGGAAACGAACCCAAGACAGTACAGCAGCGCAGTAGCAAACGAACATTCAACTACTACACCGCTCGTCGAGTAAAATGAAATATTATTTACCGCCTTTTTATATTTTTGTAATGGTTTTGGACCGGTGTAATTACATTTTAATAAAAAAAACCGTGACTCTTGACCTATACGATATGGGTACTTATGGTACAAATACGGGAACTCCGTCCTCCTAAGCAATGTCAGCAGACCACTAAACTAGCTTGTCCCAACACGATCAATTTCGTCCCTTGTCATAATTATTGTCTTAGATACGGAAAACTTCATATAATAGTTATAATCCGACAGTTTACTACTTAACTTCAGTAACGACCCTCGTCAAATTTAATCTCAACATAAAGTGATTTACATATTGATGAAATTTACATCTGATGAAGGATAAACATAAGAATATACAAAAGGGCGAACTTGATATGGGGAAATAGGAAGCGATGTGACGTGAAGAGATTTTGTTAATACTAATAATATTCTACCACATTCACACAACACGGGTCCCAGACTAAGCTTGCTTGTACTATGGGTAGTAAACAAAAGATGAATGTACATATACCTTTTTTTTGTAAATTCATGCATGTTATACATAGAAACATCCATACCAAGTTAAAAACGCCACAGCTTAGGTACTGTTACTTTACGTCGATTTTCTGTGAGAGGGTAGTTCTTCCTCGGTCAAGCCGGCCCCTTCATGCTGAAATCAGTAAGGTTCTTCTACCTTAAACACCTTCCTTACTATGGAAAGGTAAAGCCAATAGTCCACCACGCTAGTCACATGTAGTTGGCAGACTTGAACAAATACAAAAACACATCTCCACATCCATATATGGTACACAGGTACATATAGTAGAGCCTTGCTGATTTCAGCATGAATGGGCCGGCTCGACCGGGGAAGTAGATAGATAGATAGGAAATTCTTTATTGTACACCAGATACAATACAAATGCTACATATAACATGATACAATTTTACAAATATACAATAGGTGGCCTTATCGCTGAAGCCAATTTCTTCCAGGCAACCTTGGGATGAACTGGAAAAGATCAGAGAAACAAAAACAGTGGTGTAGTCATAAAATTAATAGATATATAGATACACAAGTACATAAATCCATCAATACATAAATACCTCAATACATAAATACGTAAATACATAAATAAATATAATATACTTAAAGCCATACAAAATAAGTAGGTACATTGAACTAAATAGAATATAAAAATTTAGTTACATCGCCAAGTAATGCTGTTTTAATGCGTTTTTGAATATGCCAAGCGAGTTTGCTTGCCAAATTTCTATCGGCAACGCATTCCACAAGAGTACTGCTTGCACAGTAATGGATTTGTCATAGAAATTTGTGGAATGCGTTGGCATCTGCAGCCTCAGATCCTTAGACGACTTCAGAAACTTTGCATGTGTGTCATGAAGGAACTTAAAATGTTCTTTGTGATACGAAGGGTTCCTGGTTGAATAGGATATTATACAGTGATGTAAGAATGCGAAGACGAATTTGGAGCCACTTGATTTTGCTACGAAATTCTGATACATGATCATATTTACGTAATCCAAATATGAATCTAATACAAAAGTTTGGAGACGCTCAAGTTCATCAAGTTGCTCCTGAGTGAGGTCAAGATAGCTGGCAGCAGCATAATCGGGTACTGGGAGAAGTAATGACTGTGCCAGCGCAATTTTAGTGGCCGTTGGGAGAAAATTTCGCAGCCTACGCAACGAGCCTGCTGACGTGAATAGTTTTCACCTAGTCTCCTGCATTTGATACCCCCAGGATAAAGTTTTATCCATGCATAACCCCAAATTTTTCACATGATCAGTAAAAGCTAATATGTTTCCGTCGAATTGAATCTCAGGTAGCATTGACCAGTCTAACTTAGAGATCATTCTGAGACTGCCGATAAGAATTATTTGATTAATGATGATTAATCTTGAGCCCATACTTTTTACTCCACTCACAGATTTGTGCTAAGTCCGAGTTTATAGCAGAAAATACATCTGCTACCGATTCTAGTGGTGCCTGCGAGTAAATTTGTAAGTCATCTGCGTAAAGGTGGCAGGACGAAATTAACTGGTGAGAGATAGAATTTATAAAACTTGCGAAGAGATAAAACGCCACCCTGCGGAACACCGGCAGTTGTATTACACCAAGAAGAGTACGATTCCTCAACGCGTATACGCTGTCGCCGCCCGAAGTACTACCCTCTCACAGAAAATTGACGTAAAGTAACAATGCTTAAACTGTTGCGTTTCGCTCGGTGAGTGAGAGTGCCGGAGGCTTTATCCCCTATCCTTCTCCCTCATCCCACTCATCCTTATCCTCTTCCTGACCCCAAGGGGCGGCAACGCACTTAGAACTCCTGTGGTCTAGCTTGTGTCACCATCAGGCAATACGTCTGCTCGCTTGCCGCCCATTACTATAAAACATAATATGGCATTTATGCTATGATAGATTGCGAATACAAAGAGTCACAACCCAATTTCATTTCATGGGTATCTTCAGAAGCGACTAAGCAAAATACAAGAAGACAATACCTAGTACATTTGCAAAGAGAGACGGCAAAGTCAACATATAAATAAATACTAAAGAGTCTGGCCAGCGTACTATAGTAGGAGAAATCGTCGCGTCGTTATTTCCAAGTCATTATTTTGTATTGCCATTAATTATATAAAAATCAAACATTGCTAACATTAACAATTCTAAATGAGAAAAGCTTCAAAAGAAACTTAAATAATTATCACCTCTGTTGAAATCATATTTTACATACGAAACCTGTTTAAAATCAAAATTGTGAAATCAAAAGAGGTTATTAAGATTTTATCGATGTCCTTACCGGATTGCTGGGTAAGCAAAATTAAAGTATTTCCAATGACTCTCTCAAGAATTTTGATAGCAACGCAAGAAGGAAAAATCTTGAAAATGGATTCGCACGTTTTAAGTAATTACTTCGTAATTATGGAGAAATTCATATTACGCTCTTTCGCTTTTATATTTTTATATATTTTGCTGTGAATAAATATTGAGCGAAAAATTTAATAAAAAGTGGTTAGGCGACGATTAAATGCGATGTTTTGTAAAAAAACGCGCCGTTTCCAGATTTTTATATATAAATGGTTGGTATTTTTATTACCTCTATACTTATGTAGTAGTAACGAAAATAAATACTTCTATTATATGGGTATTCGCCATCCGTGACATCCGTTGTGGCAAGGACATATTGAAACCGGCTTGCTGGAAAATGAAAACGTATTTTACTCGTGATAAAATATTTAAATTCAATCAAATCGTAGTGATCTTTTTACTGTTTTAATTTGACTGCACGTATAGCGTTATGGCTTAAACGGATGCCTTGCAGTTTAACACTACGCCAGTTGTCGTGATATCGACTCCGACTCAAAGTGTTGCCCCCCATACTTACTAGAATCAACTCCTGTAGAAAGAAGTGTCTCGCCAAATTATAACTTCTTTCCACAGTATAAAGTCTACGCCACACAAAATCCGATTAATTTACTATCTTTATCTGAAGATACTCTTTTATCCCCTCACCTGATACGGTCGCGGCGGCTATGTTGCCTTAATTTGATCGCCAAATTGAGACGCGCCGCGGCGCGATTTGAGTGGGTCACATATTTAGCATTTTATGGCCTTTTTGTTTATAAATACCTGACACATTGTATATTGGTGGAATCCTTGATAAATTATCTACAATGTTACAGTACAACGGTAACATTATATCGTACTATGACCGAACTGTATTCAAGAGAAAAATAAAAATGTAATGAAATTGGGTAAATTCTGACTTTCTGATGAAATATATAAAAAAATGAACAACTTGTAGTTTTCTCTTTCCTTTTTATTTAACCTGCTATTATAAAGGAATAAGCATATTGAAAAACATTTACACCTTTCCATAATAATATCTAACGTAAATCAACAAATTCCATAAGCGGTTTTTGTCGTTTTCATACCGTACGCGTAAAAACTGCATAAAAATGTCTGAACTTTGCACCTTCACTTTGTTCAACATATTTCATTAAACTCATGAGATATATATATATTTAGAAAGCTTGTTTGGTGGTTAAAAGAATCACAATACATTTAGGCGACAGAATTGCATTGATTTTAAACAAAAGGTAAATTAACAAGACCCTCGTTTTAGGCGGTCCAAAGCAGGGCATATTTAAAACTATGCTCATTATAACAAAATCAAACCAAAATACAAAATAAAAGCTTATGAGTCTTAAAGTAAATAAAATGAGCTTTACATTTCAACAAAGGACAATCTTATAGTTATTGTAAATAATTATTAATTAAATAAAAATTGCAGAAACAAAGGACAATGACTCGGCCTGACAGCCGGTCATAAAATGACCGACTGTTACCTGCATTATATTTTTCGTGAATATTTAGAAAATACATGAATTTAAGGACTTCTGCATATTATATACTATTTATTTATGAAATTATTCAAACAATACAACAAAAAAATACCAACAAGTGCAGAAACAATACGTAAAATCATATGAAATATACGGGTGCGGGGCGAATTGGTTCTTACCTAAGGAAAACTGTCTTTAATCTTAAATTACACTACGAATATTATCAAATTAAACATAAAACGAAAAAATGCTTACTTAGGCATGATTATATAGCTTCTTGCTGATGCTGCAGCGTTTTTTGGTATCAAAATTTATTATTGCGACAGGACACGCACAGCGACGCGGGAACTTTCTTTTGATTAGACGAAACTTTTTATTTTTTTTTGGAGCATGTCTGTTTTCGTTTACAATACGCAAGGCGTGTTATTGTCCTACAAACCTAACGCAATCGTAAGCCGCTACAAATCGGTAAAACAGAGAAAACAGACTTGAAACGCGAACATAAAAAATGGTCATAATATGACTACGTATCAAAAATCGCCCTACTTTCTTCGGTCATAATATGACTATAGATCAGGTGAGGGGTTATTTTGTCACCCGTTAGAAATCCAGTTGCGAGATTGCCTCTATATTAGGGCTACTGAAAGAAGACTGTGAGCCACTTTTAGAAGTATTCGGGCGTACTCACTAAATTTATTTTGGGCATTCCTCTCACAAAATTTCTTATCAGATTGCCTAGTACACATCGGAATACCTTCATATTAAGTGTAACTAAAACAGTGAATGCAAACGCGCATCAGATACATACCAGGTTTCCATGACCGTCTTCGGTAACATATTCAATGCTCTAGCGAAATTACTCGAGAACCAGGTGTATTAACAGAGAACACCACATAAGCCGCCTTACAAGTAGCCACCCACAAGTCGGCCTTAATCCAGGCTAAAATCTTACCGAAACTGTAACCGTAGATGGTAACCGGTACTACGGATGCTTATAGGACTATAGTAAACTATTTGTAGTGTACTTAAATGTCTTGGCATATGCACATAGGACAGATACACACAAAACACATTTACGAAACGAAAATGAAACTCTACAAGTAATTACCTTAAGTTTCAAATATTTTGCTTTAATGGGATTCGAAAACCGTAATGAGAATTACGGCAGTGTGGCATTAACATTATCTTCTTCTTCTCGTGTCGATGGCAACACTTGTCATACGGTTTTAGCCCAGAACTCGGTAACAACACAAATTAACATTATAATTTTATGTCATGAAAAATACTTAATTAAGAATAACGATTATTTTATTTATATTTATAGTCTCACGCCTGTATTCCCGAAGGGGTAGGCAGAGGTGTAAATATTACACCCAAATTTCGCCAGATTTATTTTAGTCCCACGTAATAGGGGGCGAGCCTATTGCCGTTACCGGGCACCAGACTCCGGGCTGCTACTGAGTATTCGGAAAAACCCAGTAACACTTTTGCCCGACCCGGGAATCGAACCCGAGACCTCCCAATCCCACGCGCACATTTATGCCGCGAGACCAACGAGGCAGTCAGAGAATAACAATATATATAAAAATGTTATGCATAATTATTTCAGCCCTGTATTTTCACTTTGGCACTGGTGGACATTGGCATTTTTTACTGATTAGGCCAGATAAGACAAGTAATCCCCCCCGTGGGATCTCAACCTTGTCGTGGTGGGGGGGCTCAGTAACCGTGGGTTTGAGGTACACCCACGGTGAAGCTAAGCGGGATCCCGTGAGGGGACGCTCCACGTGGGCTTGCATGAGGCCTGCGTAGGATGCGTCCCAGGGTGCAGGTGCGAGGGACAGTTCTGTCTGTCCCTCGCAGTCGAGTGCAGTCGTGGGAGGAGAGGCGTGTCGGTGTTGCGTTGCCGCGCGCCCTATCTCCCGAGACCAAATGGGGGCGCACCATCGTTGCGTTGCGGTGGGGCCGCAGAGGAAGAGGAGATGCGGTGTTGCGTTGCCGTGCTCCCTATCCTCTGGGTGTTTTGGCGGCGGAGCCCAACACCTTCAACGACACATGGGTACATGAGGAGCACGGGTTGGTTTTTAGTCAGTAAGAGTCTGACAGTCCCCTTCGTCCTTCCCCCCAGGGCGGAGGGACTCCATGAGGATTTTCCAAGCCGCCACAAAAAAAAAAATAAGACAAGTAATAATTTTACTAAGCCACTTTTTATGCTTAATTATTACTAGCTGTTTTATCTAATTATTTATTTATTTTTATTTCAGGTCCTTCACAGCTGACAATTATTATAATACAATATTACAATTTACACAGTACGCCAATCACGAATTACACAGATAAACTATTTATATAATATGTAATTAAGAGTAAACATTAGAGGGTGCATAGTGTTCCCACCAAGAACTTAGGGTCCCAAGCCAACCTCACCTGCAAGTGGTGCACCTGCCGATCAACGGACGAGGCTCTGGCAAACAAAATATCCCGACAAGCGGCAATGGGCTCGCCACCTATTACGTGGGATCAAAACACTGGCGAAAAGTGGGCGTTTAATATGCCTCTGCCTACCCCTTCGGGTAAACAGGCGTGAGTCTATGTATGTATGTATGTATGTATGTAGTAAATATTAGGCTTGTACCTTCACAATATTAACAATTTCTTATTTCAATACGTGAGTAGTACGAGTAAGAAATGTAGGCAATGGCATGTCCTTGGGTATATGTATGAGTGTGTCGGTGTGTGTCCGCTTGTGCGTTTGTGTGTGTATGTGTGACTTTTGTGAGTAGTTGGTGTAAGTATGTGTGTGTATCGGTAGATGAGAATGAATGAAAAAGGTTTACCAACTCCAACGGGTATAATTCGTAGGTATTTTATGTACTTGCAGCATTTTTATGTTGAATCAGGGTTTGCAAAAATTTGTTTTTGTAGGTATTGCGTGTAGTGTTAAAGGGATCTAGTGATGAAAAAACTTGTTATATATGTCAGGCATACGAGTAAATGTTATTGTATTATAATCGTAATGTGTATTATTTAATTATCGTAAAAAAAATATTTAATTCCGTTATATCTGTATAAAGTAATTAACATCCTCACATCATGTGCATCAACCTAAATCACCCACTTTCTTTTTACTTCTATAATGTCAATTTGGTTTCAGTATATCCATCATCTAAAATACTAATGCGTGCTTAATACCGCAGTCGCTGAAACCATAACTATAATAGTTTACGTCAAAACAACTCATGGTACTTAAACGTATGCAATCAAATAAAGCCTTTGCCTAACGATAGGAAATTGAACCGATTATACGCATGGGTAAATTTATAGGTAGGAGAGGGAGGCCAACAGATTTATTGACTACCGACTTAATATATCTTCGATTCGATTCTCGAAACGGGCAAAAGTATAATTAGGTTGGCTGTTACGAGATGTCTTAGTTACCTCGATCGATAAGATGCTACCTCGATCTCATTTAGGAACAAATACTTTTACGAATTTAGAAATGTAATGAATCGAAATAATCCTTAATTGTTCGTAGGCTTAGGTGCCTAGATTGAGTTCGATAGCAACAGATCACATGGGGCAATAAAATTGGCGTAGGTAAGATTGATCATTGGATTTCGAAAGCTAGTGTACTTAATCGGCAATTGATCTATTTCAAACAGTTTAATTGTATTACAAAAGAGGATTTTCTATAGGTGAATCTTTAAGGCTAAGTTATATTTATTTTGGTGTATTCAATTGCAAAAGCTTTAGCTGGCCAATTGGTTTTCGGTTAGTGCCGTTGAGTTTGGTTCCCACGTAGGACAAATCTTTGTGACGACCACGATTATTTGTTTTGTGTCCGGGTGTAATTTAGCTATAACTAGACTTGTGATTATGACTTGTACACACATAAACCTTCCTAAATAATCACACTATCTATTGGTGAATGTGTGTATTTCAATTAAAGTAAAATAAAATTGTTTGTGTAAATATTAACAGTTACAGTAGGCGTAAGTATAACGTCGCCATCAATAATAAATGTACAAAATATGTAAACTTGTCCATAAATAATAATTTGCCAAGAGCCATTCAGTCGCGTATGACGGTCGGTCGATACCTGTTATATATATTACGTGTCATAATTTAAAATAATCATTAGCTTTGTAATAAATACGAATTTATTGTGCAAAGTTAAACATCTGTGTAGACAATTTATTTTAAATAACATTATACAGTGGATTAAGTAAATAAACAACTAGAAGCTAAAAACTAATTCTAAAATCTTATTCTAAGTAACATAAAGTGACATTAAAACTACCTTAAACTAACAAAAGTGAATTGAATATACGCAAAATAGTACATAAACTCAAACAGTGCATTCTGTGTCGAAATACTGGCCATAACAGTGACTCTTTCATGGTGTACTGTGTTATAGTGCCATTAGTTCACCATAAAAACGACATTGTGTACAACGCCATCTAGCGGTTTCGGGTGGTAGCTCAATATTGTTTACATAAATTTGTTTTTTACTAATAATGGCTAAGTGTTCCGCTTGCGGAAAGTTTTTAGCAACCAAAGGGGTTGCTACCTGCAATGTATGCAATAATAAATTTCATCCCGCTTGTGTGCAATTAAAAGAATCACCTAAGTCTTCTATGTGGCAATGTTCATCTTGCAAAAAGAAGGTTGATACTTCATCCACTGTGAAGAAGGTATGTGGGGATGGCTGTGAGACCACTACCTCTGACCCGGCTAGCGCAAACGCTTCGTTTGAGGATGCAGCTGAACAAGAGACGTATCTCCGGGGTGACACAGTAATGCAATCTAGTGTAGATTTGGCACATGAGATGAAATTGATACGTAGAGATATTCACAATATGAAAGAGGAGTTGAAGGACGAGCTCAGAGAGATACAAAGAGAAGTAGCTGATCTTCGCCAGGCGGTCTCAACGTGCCACAAACGCATAGATGCCTTGGAGGGTAGGGTCGATGCTCTGGAAAAACAGCAAACCAGTGACACCTCTCCGGATTTAGGAATTAAATTCGAACAGACGGTGAAACACCTCAAAATGGAGCTGAATGACCGTGAGCAAGAGCTACTGTCGTCTGACTTGGAAATCTCCAACCTCCCAGAGTCTAGCGGAGAAAACGTAGTGCATACCGTGGAGCTGGTGGCCAGAAAGTTGGGCGTATCCCTGGAGTCACGAGACATAATCTTCGCCGAGCGTGTGGGCTTAAAGAACAGCGCCGTGACTGCTGAGTCAAGTGGAGTGGGCGCAGGAAGCGGACAGGGCGGGTCTCGAGGGCGCAGGGTCGTGGTGAGGCTGGCACGTAGGGAGCTACGTGACGAGCTGCTGCGGAGCGCGCGGGTGCGGCGCGGCACCACGTCCGCCGACCTCGGGCTGGCCGCGCCCCCGCAGCGCTTCTATCTCAACGAGCGGCTCACTCGGACCAACAAACAGCTGCTTTACCGCGCTCGCCAGGCCGCTGAGAGGCTGAGTTGGCGTTACACCTGGACGAAAAGGGGTAAAGTCTTTACAAAACAGTCTGATGGTAAGCGTACACACTTCATCCGCTCTGAGGAGGATCTGGAACGTGTTTTTGGGAGTGACGCTGTTAAAGACAATAGTGTTTAAACATGGTCTTCAAACTGTGCACATTGTTCATGCTTTGGCAAATGCTTATCTGAAGTGTTTTTTGGAATCTGATTATACTAGTTGTAACATCCTTCTTATTTACATTTTGTTTATCTATCTGTTATACCATTGCAAACTTACATTCTATCATAGTTCATTATCATATGTTGTGTTGAAATTATTGAGGAAATATAATAACCTGTCTCGTCTCAAACTTAAATGGTCCAAATCCCTGCTAACTAACTTTGCTAATCTCAAATGCTTAGAGGATTACATGCTATGTAACACCAATTTTTTGAGAGCTATATATACACAAGTAGACTACCATGTACACATATATACAACTTAATTTATCCTATTGACATAAAGAACATAAAACACTGTATGACATTGACATATGCAACATATTATGCACTGAGTTTATATATCTACACATATACAAATGAAAAAGGATAAGAGATTGAGTGTTGGACTCTTCAATGCTGGGTCTCTGGGGACACGCCACGATGAATTTATACTGGCTATGGGGAACGCTATGGTGGATGTCATGGCAATAAATGAAACCTGGCTAAGGGATGGAGAGGAGGCTCGAGCTCCTAGAGTCCCTCATTATCAGTTACGGCATATTCCACGCCCGCAAAGCGTACGGAGAGGAAGGGGTGGTGGTGTTGGTTTTTATATCCGAAAGAGCCTACAAGTACGCACTATGCCACACCCACCTTCACCACATGCAGAGCAAATGTGGATCAAGCTAAATGTTAACTCACAGACAGTCATAATTGGAACAGCTTACAGGCCTCCCTGGCTGGATGTGGACCTATCCTTGGATTCTGTTAGCGATTCTCTCTCCTCATTTGCTTATGCTGACAAGATCATCCTGCTTGGTGACTGGAATATCAATCTGATGGCTGTCAATGACAGAAAAAGCAAGATTTTATGTACCTTTTTACAATGCTCTAACTTAAGAAATGTGATAACAGAACCCACACACTTTACTGAGCATAGTGAGTCTCTCATTGACTTGGTATGTACGGATGCTTCAGGGTGTGAAACATCTGTGTTGCACATACCTGAGCTTGGGCAGCATGCTTTGGTTACAGTGAAATTTAACATCAGAGCAGACAAGTTTGTCCCTCATTGGATTACTTATAGGCCAATGAAAGACATACTTATTGATATCTTCAATGAAGATCTCATCAAAATCAATTGGAACCATATCTTGTTATATAATGATATTGATACAATGGTAGATACATTTACATCATACATCCTAAACTTATTTAACTTACATGCCCCTTACAGGAGGGTATTGATCAAAGATAGAAACTACCCATGGATTACAGACACTGTGAAAGATATGGTTAGACTGCGGGATAGGTGTCATCAGCGTTATAAGTCTACCAAGACAGAGTCTCATTATAACACCTATAAAAACCTTAAAAGCATAGTAAATGCTGCAATCAATAGTGAGAAGGTTGCTTATTTCAAACATCATATTAATAATTTGTACAAAAGAGACTCAAAAAAGCTTTGGAAGAATATTAAATTTGTCTTAAATTATAAAAATAAAAACAATGACCAGCTGCCATTTTTCTTTAACAATCCCGAAGCTATCAACAAGCACTTCTTGGAGGTACCTGGCAACGATGAGGTCTCAATTTCTGACCTAACTTATTTTGAATTTAACAGATATGGCTCAGGGTGCTTTCTACTTGAGCCTACTAATGAAGCTACAGTACTTAGGATTATACAGGGGCTCCGCTCAAATGCATTAGGGGTTGATGGAATTTCCCTAGATATGCTGCTCATGACTCTTCCATATACACTCACAGTAATCACTGGTATTATTAACAAGTCACTGAGTACTTCAACATTCCCCGATTTATGGAAGACTGCAATAATTACACCTATCCCTAAAAAGTCAAATCCTAGCAGTGTTAAAGATCTGAGACCAATCAGTCTCTTGCCCTGCATATCTAAGATCCTGGAGAAAGTGGTCTGCCTTCAGCTGAGAAAGTATGTCGAGGATTTTGAGGTGTTACCTGAAAGGCAATCGGGCTTCCGTATGGGTCATAGTACAACCACTGCACTGATAGATGTAGTAGACAATATGTTGGAGGATAGAGACCAGGGTAGGGGTACTTTGCTTGCCTTATTGGACTGCTCGCGTGCATTCGATTCCATCAGTATTCCGCTTCTGCTTTCTAAACTTGCGTCTTATGGATTTGATCATAGGACAATATGCTGGTTTGCCAGCTACTTGAGCAACCGACGTCAATTCGTTCAGGTACCTGGTAACAATGGAGACAGGGTGGCATCTTCCATCAGTTCTGTCGATAGAGGAGTCCCTCAGGGCTCTATTCTCGGTCCACTTCTGTTTATAATATATACAGCAGACGTAACTGGATCCATAAAGAATGCCAAATTTCACCTTTACGCTGATGACATCCAGTTATACACTTCCTGTCGACCGGAGGACTGCCTGGAATCTGTAAGTAGAATTAATGAAGATTTAGACAGAGTCTCTTGCTGGGCAAAGAAGAATTCTTTGGTACTTAACCCCGCTAAATCAAAATTTTTACTTATAGGTACCAGGGGTATGGTGCAGAAATTACAGAGCAGGCGACTGGATGTCAGAATCGATGGTTGCCCATTGGAACAGGTACTAGAGGCACGCAACCTGGGTGTGGTTTTTGATCAGTCTCTGCACTTTGAAACGCATGTTGCTGAGGCAGTACGGAACTGTTTTTACAGGCTGAAGCTACTGTATAGAATACGGCCATACATTAGTGAACACATGCGTATTTTGCTCTGTGAAACACTTATTCTATCGAAGCTGAACTATGCTGATACAGTATACGGAACCTGTCTTCTAAGCAAAACTGAAAGGCTGATCCAGCGGGTGCAAAATGCATGTGCTCGGTTCTCTTTTAACGTGCCACCATACTCACACATTACACCTTTCCATAATCAAAATAAGATTTTGAGAATGGCTTCACGCAGGAAACTTCACCTTGCTTCTCTTCTTTTTGGTGTGGTGTCCACGGGGAGGCCAGCATACCTCTACAAAAAACTTACTTGGTCTAGAGACATAAATAGACATAATACTAGAGGTTCCACTTGCCTGTTGATTATACCGAGACATCGTTCAGCTGCTTTTGGTGCAAGTTTTAAAGTAACAGCATCACGGATATGGAATATCTTGCCGCCACCGTTAAGAGCTCTGAAATCAAGTTTCAGCTTTAGTAAAAACTATAAGCAATATCTGCTAAATGAGCAATTACTACAGAACTAAACTTACCGCAGGTATTGTGGGGCATTGGGGTGAGTTCCCTGTAATTGCTCGTCGGCCAGTCAGTTTTTGGATTGTTTTACACCTATAACACTGCTCTCCTTAGTTGTTTGTTTCTATTGACATTCATCTTTTCCTAACTTTATCTTATACACTACATACACACCATAATTACCACAAGCATTATTTTATTATAGACACGAGTGATACGACACACAAACTCAAAGATAGTAATGATACACAGCACAAATGAAGACTATTCACAATATTCACATGGTAGGTAATAATATATTTCATACATGTTTTCTATTTTGAATTTCCTCTGCGAAATAGTTGGCAAATGGCTTGGCGTCGCTTTCAATCATTTGAGAACCCCGCGCTACCAACGCTTACGCATTACAGCCATAGACAACTGATGACAGTACAGTGAACGCACCAATAAGGGAAGGAGGCATGGCACAGATTACATAGGCAAAGCGTGATTCATGGACTTTTGTTGGTTTATAATGATGCCTCTAATAAATTGTTTGTCTTGTTAGTATTAGAACCTGAGATTATAGAAGTGTTTACATTATGTAAGTTAAGTCGTATAATAATAATGCATGCCATGAATACTTCATCTTTGCGACACACATGATGGTGACTTAGTCCCAAGATTAAGCAAATGTTTTGTCTTGCTTGGGACAATGTTACCTTCATGGATTTTTACGTGCTGGCAGCATAGTGCGTGAGTTGTTGCGCTTGTAAGTTGTTGCCATTCTCATATAGATATAAACTAAGTGTTGCATATTATTAATGTATTGATATTTACATTGTTATATTTGTCAATTATTGGGACTATGTTGCCATAACAGATTGGTTTGCGATGCGATAAACATGATGGTGACATTGTCCCAGGAATGGACAAATAAATGTTTGGTCTTGTAATAATGTCACCAACACTTTAATTGTTTATTCTAAACAAAATGTGTACCGACCGGCCGGGGTTAGTAATATTATCATTAATATTATTTGGTATATATTTATTTATTTTTACTTATTTGTCAATAAATGGTACCAACAGAATATCAGCGCCACCTAGTTGAACTAGATGGCACTACGCTGAGTTGGGGGCCAATTCTGTTACCTCTATAAAAACCTAGTATGTTAAAAAAAAATGTAATCACTTCTTAACAGAATAAATATGTTTTCTTTCTTTCTTTCTTTCTTTCTTTCCATTGCCCCATTAACAAAACAATACAATGTTTTAATAACAGACTTCTTTCTCCCGTTTTATGTTCTATTATTATTATTATTTATTAGGTTTTGGGGTTTAATAACTATAATTAAGCCAATATTATGAATACTTCATTAATTAAACCTAACATCTTATTGCTTTATTTTATTTAATTTCATTTTAATATGTAATCAAAACTAAAATAATTATTAAATCAATAGATAAACAGCCTAGGGTAGATACTAACAAACTATTATGCAGAGGGAACCGGGTTCGAATCCATGGCGCATACCACTGACTTTTCGGAGTTATGTAGGTACATGACTCACAACTCAAATAGGCATTTGAGTTGATAAATGATCGCTAGCCTCGTGCCTCGGAGAGCACATTATGAAGTTCTTTGACAATCGATATAGGGAATCAAGACCTCTGAGTAAACTGACACTAATCCAAACCGTGGAACATCGCTATTCCTTTAGGTTATGGAGATCATACAGACAGTCGCTCTGTGAAAAGTCTAATCATCATCCTCCTAGCGTTATCCCAGTTTCAATCTCGCGTCCCCTTACTAGTCTAACCGGATTTGGCTAAATATTAGCTTTTCCAGGAAGCGACTGCTTATCTGACCTCCGCAACACAAAGAGAAAAGTGTGAAAAGTCAAATAATCAGTCGAATCAGTTTAGACTAGTAAGCAGACCCTGGATTGCAAGTGGGATAACGCTAGGAAGATTATCCCACTTGCAATCCAGGGTCTGCTTACTAGTCTCAGTCAGATACACGACACGAATGATTTCCCATTTAATTAAATGAATGAACATGCCACGCTTTTCTGTCTGACTTGTTAAGCGATCTAAATCGAGTTGTTGCACTGATTTAATCAGCAAAATCATCGAGTGCCAGTGAATAATATGTTTAATGAATCTGAACTTTTACATTCATAATATGGCTTTGTGTGATTTATACATGTTAATTCAAAATCACTATGATTTTCAAGTGCCAGTAGTTAGATGCTGCCTGTCTGTCTTTCTGTTGGTCCGGGGTAACCTCTGAAATGGCTTAACTTTGTAGGGCTACATATAAAATAATAGGCTATAATTTGACCCGGTAGGTGGCGTTGTTGTCGAGATACCAAAATTCCCCAAATGAAACCGCAAGTAACAGCTAAACAGCGTGGTGACCGCTTAAGCCACTACGCTATACGTGCAATCAGAATTGCATGTAGGTATATCGTTTTCATACATTTTGTCTCGTCGGAAACGTAACCAGATGTTTCGGAAATGAAATCAATGCAGCCATTGACGAGACCCTCAACATTTATATTCGATCGTTACGTTATCTCGGCACTCTCGAAAGTTCCGAGCTTACTTGGAAGACAGTCAATTTAATACGATGGAGTGAAAACTCGTGATAAGGTGCCGAAACATATCGAAAAGCTGTACCTGTAATTTGAAAAATGAAATAACAGACTTAGAAACATTTAAACATGGCAGTGTGATTATAATGTTTATTTCACACAGAGCAAATTACATACAAATGTTCAATAAAAATCCCTCTAATTATACAAAACTAACAAGAAGGCAGAATGCCATCTATATAGCACACAAAATTTGAATATATGTGACACTAGAACGTTACAAGCTTGACTTATGTATTCGTCATGTCGTCCGCTAATCGCCGCGGTGAATAGTCGCAGTGACGTCACAGTATCGTGTTCAGTGTTGTTCCGTAGAATAAATAATAGTACGCCCCTACAAAGTTGTGTCGTCCCTAGGGGAAAGGCAACGATGCGGCGACGCCATTATAGTTGTTTCAGTAATTGTATTGTATATATTAAATTTGAAATGAGTTCTATTATTGTAGTACAATTCGATTTACAAACATGGTTCACCGTGTGCTACAGCTTACGTTTAAGGCCATGATCGACTGGCGAGTAAAACCGCGGTAAAGCTCGCCCGTCGATCATTGCAATACTGCGGTATTAAAAACCAACGAGCCTGACTCGTGGCTCGTGGGTAATGTTTTATTTTTTGCTCGGCACGCTGCGCAAGACCGCGTGTCAGACACCACTGACGAGCCGAGCCGACAGTTTTGCGCGACAGCGCTAGCGAACAGACGTACCGTGCACACTTTTTTAATAATGGATTTGCGAACCTGTAGTCACGATTTCTTAATAGAATTTATAACCTTCAGAGACTGCCCTTGCCCTGCAATGTACATTAAATGACTACAAAAACAAAGGAACCCGTCTTAACGCCTATAATAAACTGTTGCAGATTTAAAAAAAATACGAACCTGACTCAAATATAACGGACGTTATATTTGGTTTCATTTCGTGGTATGCTATACCGAGGTAACACAAAACTTCAATCTTTGAACAAGACATATTGCCTCATTTGCGGTTTACACTCGACTGTTTTGCTCGCTAGTCGATCAGCACCGACGAGCCGCGACTGGGCGAGTAAAGACCGTCGTCTCCAAAACCGCGGTATACGGCTCGCCCGACGATCACCCACTTTAGAATTGTAGAGAGCCAGTCCTGTCGAATCATCAAAAGACAGTCTATTCAAAATCATATATAAAGGCCAAGGACATACAGCCAGAAAACCCACCGCAACAGTGGACGACAAGATATCCAGGGGTCGGCACACCTCTGTGCCGGACCAGACAAGGCTATGTACCGTATGTCTCATCGCGTTATGACGTATGGAGAGGGGGCACATCACGATGCTCAGCAGTGAGCGCACGACTGTAGGAGGCCATTAACTTTAAAGTAGATAAGTATTTTTAGGTGCACATGTATAACATGTGCACCTTAAAATACTTACCAGAAATGTCATTAACTTGGAAGGGTTGTCAAACACTCATTGCTTTTATTTTCCGTAGTCATAAATTAGAAAATAGTTATATTTGATAACCATATAATAGTAACCGCCTTAAAACTAAAACTGTAAACACAACAATTCATAACTCTAATCCAATCACAATCTGCAGCAATTCAATCAGCAACAAACGTCAGAAAACTCCGCACAACGAGACGAACAACGCAATAATTCCAAGCTCAATCCTAATAAACTAGAACGTTTGCAAAGAAACTACTGCTTCTATAAACAAAATAGACAGCAAAGGCACGCGCTTCCATATGTTGAGCGAACGCAACGTATCCAGTATTTTACGAGCAGTTTTTCCTCCTATAGTGCACTCATGGTACGAAGCTACGCAGTATAGAAGTAAAATCCAGAGCTACGCCGCAAGCCTGCAGTGAAACCACATTAAGCTGACGCCGCAGACTCAGTGCCCATGTTAATTGTAATTTCACACGTGCTAATTTCCAATGAATGCGTACGTACGCGTGACAACGATGCTGATTGGTATTTAGATACGGTAGGACTGTATTTGTGTGCTATTATAATATAAGAGAACTCGCACACAGTAATCTGATACCGAACTTAGCATAAACTGTACTATGAAAACTAGTAAACAGATAAATATCATATATCAGTATTCTTAAAAGAATATTCCGACACCGTATAAATTATCGTGCTCGTGACACAATAATTTCTCCTGGATGACAATGAATCTCCGCCTCAAGCAATCAGACTCACTAATCGCTAGAGTAATTGGCTCAGTTTACTTATTTTTCTTTTTTCTTTTCAATGTCACTTCTAAACAACTCATCTGCCTTTTCCTGAATGTAAGTTGGCTGAAACCCTTTAGAAGCGTGCATAATTGCATATTATTCCTTTTTAACAGGTTGGCAACGCACTTGTGATCCTTCAGGCTATTCAGGTCTATGGGCGGCGGTGTTCACTTATCAATCAAATCGACGTAAAGTAACTGTACCTACAGTATTGCGTTTCGGTCGGTGAGTGAGAGTGCCGGAGGCCCTATCCCCTATTTCTTCTCCCTCATTCCACTCCTCATCCTATCCCTTTTCCCAACCCCAAGGGGCGGCAACGCACTTATGACTTCTGTGGTGTTACTTTTGTCCATCGGAAGCGGTAATTGCTTACCATCAGGCGATCCGCCTGCTCGTTTGCCGACTATAACTTTAAAAAAAATCAAGTGACCCACTTGCTCGTTTGTCTGCCAATGCAATAAAAAGACAAAAAAAACAAAATAACAATCATTCATTATGTTAGAAAAATCGTCTTTTTTATTGACCGCTTTGCTCATTGCAGTCGCCAATGGTTTTTCAAAGACAATTCCCAACAGCACCTTCCACACAAACGCATTAAAGCTCGAATGCGAACATTGTGGTTGTTTACAGCAAACCAGATTAATATCTCCTTCGAACCGGCTGGCATAAATTAATTTTCGTTCATTCTTGCTCGTTTCTAGTTTAAAAAGTATTAAAATTGGTAAAGTGGAAATCGATCAATCGAATGATATAACCAGATCGTGTTACAAGTGCAAAAACCGTTAAATATCAACGACCAATGATAGCCGTCCCGTTATGAGGTGATAAATCCGTTGGAGCGTTTTCTCTTATGCACCTATGAGGTGCATATTACAGGTGAGGGGTTCAATGCTTTTTTTAAACAATTTTGTACATCTCTGCCTAGACGTCTAGAGAAGAATAAAATAAACAATTTGTTTAATAGTAAGCTGTGTACTACAATCATGGCCTTGAGTCGTTTCATCTGATAGCGGGTTTAGTATCTGCATTACCTATCATGAGTATGATTAACGTTGTTAAAACAAAAAGGACTACCGCTGTTCATTATAGGCATATAAAACAAGGTTACTTGGCTGTAATCTCCTTGTAAGGTTAAATCCACTTTTAATGAAAATCCAAGCAAGAAAAGTTGATTTGCTTCTTTTGTTCGCATTTATTCATTGTTTTTGTTTGTACCTACTGAGGTCGGTTTCTTTGTCGTTTGAATTTTTATTTTACGAATATCTTCCTCTTTTACAGCAACTAAAGGTTTTTATGTCAATGTTACTTGATTGACTGTAAAGATATAAAAGTTGTCATTATGGTCCCTCGGTTTCGTGAAGTTAGTATGAAAGTTATGCTCTGAGCCCGCGGTAGATACATGCTTTGTTTAGTTTTGGCTTTGAGAAACCCAAACTAATATTATGCACATATCTTACACTACTTTTCGCTTCAATTTCGCGGTAAAGAATTTTATTGGTACGATTAAAATATTACAATGTCATATTTTGAAGTGAATAGCAACATTGATATAATTTTCGAAAAGCTTAGCTTAGACAAATGGAGTAGTTGTTTTGAATTCAATCTCAGTTCTTTTGTGATCCATAAATGGTAGCTTTGAGTTTGAATCTTCAGTGTATGAATTAAAATATTCTTTCACAGGATTCATACATACATACATCCATACATAAACTCACGCCTGTTTCCCGGAGGGGTAGGCAGAGACTACGGAACGCCATTTGCAACGATCCAGACATATCTATCTTGCTTCATTCACTCCCATCAGATTCCTCATGCATGCTCTTCTGTTCAGGGTACTTCTCACCTGTCCTGTATTTAGGATGTCTCTAATCTGATCAGAGAACGTCCGCCTAGGTCTTCCCCTTCGTCCTGTCCCTTCCACACTTGCCTTATATATCTGCTTGGTCAGTCTTTCGTCATCCATCCTCTTCACGTGCCCAAACCATCTTAGCATACCTTTCTCGATGCTTGTCACTACATCTTCTTTTACCCCACAACACTCTCTTATCACACAATTCTGTACTCTGTCAGTCAGAGAGACACCACACATACTTCTCAGTGCTCTCATTTCTACAGCA
This sequence comes from Euclidia mi, assembly GCA_944739405.2. Lineage (NCBI taxonomy): Eukaryota > Metazoa > Arthropoda > Insecta > Lepidoptera > Erebidae > Euclidia > Euclidia mi. The sequence goes on along the minus strand of OX123195.2, from coordinate 68,886,902 downwards.
TTTATTCTACTTTCATGACTCTTCTGCCATACCCAACTATCACTACCATACATAAGAGTAGGTACTAACACCCCTCTATGCACAGCCAAACGTGCCTTTTTGGACACGTTTTGGCTATTCATAAACGCCTTCAGAGCTCCATTCACTCTATTACCTGCATTAACTCTTCTTTCAATATCTTCTACATTCTTACCATCTCTTGTAAACAGCGTACCTAAATATACAAACTCATTCACTTGCTCCACTCGCTGTCCATCGATCATAACATTACAAGCCGTAACGCATTCCTCCTTTTCAAAAACCATAACTTTCGTTTTACTTACATTCACTTTCATTCCTTTCCTCTCTAACGCACCATGCATGATTGTTACCATCTCCTGCAACTCCTCCACTGAAGACGCAAGTATAACCTGATCATCAGCATAAAGGAGGCATTTGACAAGTAACTCATTCATCCTTAATCCACAATCACTATGTTTCAAGTCTTGCAAACAACTGTCCATGAAGAGGTTGAACAGCCACGGCGACGCTACACATCCCTGTCTAACACCTGTGTTGATGGTAAACCAGTCAGTGTATGCTCCGTTTATCCTCACACAAGCTCTAGAATCCTCATAAAGGGATTTCAGAGCTCGAATTAGGCTGCTGTTCACCCCATACATCGACAGTACCGACCACATTTCATTCTCATCACTTTATCGTAAGCCTTTTCCAAATCCACGAATGTGCAGTAGACCTTTCGACCTTTGGCCAAAAATTTCTCGGCTATGCATCACAGGATTCATCTTTTCAAAAAGAGAAATCATGTGCAATCAATCAATCAATCAAATCTTTATAGCTGAACATATTATACAAGTACATTGCAGGTTATTAGGTGAATGAGTAGTTAAACTATGTTTACAAACTTAGGCATGCAACGTAAAATTAAAAAGATTTTAGGCTTCAAGAAATTATGTTGCTAAAATGCAAATTATCCTAAATATATCAATCCAGATCCAGATAAATCTAAATCGTAATACTCATTCAGGGTTAAGATGTAATAAACCATAAACAATCGTTATTAACTTCACATTTTCTACATTATTAGCTTAACACGCGATTTTTTAAATAGGAGCAAAAAGTAACCTGTGTCGTAGACTTCTTTCAACCCAAGTTTATAAAAATATTATGTATTAATAAAGTATGCTTATTCTACCAGTATAGTTTGGCACTAGATGGTGATATAGTGCATACTACATTTACTTATAAATTTCCCCAACGCGTCATCAAAGATTCCCCACGACTCCCTGCTGCATTAAGATTAATGCTTCAAAATTTGTTCTAATTAAAACTGAAATAGTTCTAACAAAAGCCAGGGAAGCCACAATTTATGCCAGCCGGTTCGAAGGAGATATTAATCTGATCTGCTGTAAACAACCACAATGTTCGCATTCGAGCTTTAATGCGTTTGTGTGGAAGGTGCTGTTGGGAATTGTCTTTGAAAAACCATTGGCGACTGCAATGAGCAAAGCGGTCAATAAGAAAGACGATTTTTCTAACATAATGAATGATAGTTATTTTGTTTTTTTTTTGTCTTTTTATTGCATTGGCAGATAAACGCACTTGCTCGTTTGTCTGCCAGTGACTGATTTATCACCTCATAACGGGACGGCTATCATTGGTCGTTGATATTTAACGGTTTTTGCACTTGTAACACGATCTGGTTATATCATTCGATTTATCGATTTCCACTTTACCAATTTTAGTACTTTTTTAAACTAGAAACGAGCAAGAATGAACGAAAATTAATTAAACAAAATACGTATGCTATTGAACTTTGCGACGACGCCATATTGGCCATTTTGATATTGAAATAAGTGTGCACGAGAAAAGAAAAAATGTTTGTAATGAGAAAACATTGAGTAATCGATTTTAAACTTTCGCGATTTGTATACAAACAAAACATTGAGTAATCTTATAAGTATTATATACAGAACTACTGGAAAATAAGTGCAGATTTCATTCTGAATTATAGTTTATCGAAAAGTGATAGTGAATGATAGTTTATCGAGATTGCAGTGGAAAAGTAACGAAACTTTTGTAATGCCTTTATTACGTTTCCAAAGAATGGCGGCCGTTATTTTTCGTCGCATAAACAAAAACGTTTTATGGTGAAATTATGATTCTAAAGTAAAGTGTGTTGTGTTATCTTTGCACATTGTATATTGTTTTAACGTAATAAAGTGTTCGTTTGGTGATTATGTGTGGATATTCGATAAATTGTGATAAAGTTTACAAGTTATACCAAGGAAATTTCTCAAAATCAAAATATATTACATCGCTGCGAGAACAGGTCAGTTTTGTTTACTTATTAAAAGATATAACTAGTTAGATAAACTCGTTACGAAGCCAAAAAGGTATAATTCATGCCATATTATTATATTTTTATAGACGAATTTTTCGTTTTCTGCAAGTCTAAGTAAAGATTAAAAATTATTTGAAATGACGTTGTCATTTCCTGTGTTGGGCAAACCGGGCCTTGCGCTGGATAAGGGTTAAATACAAAATGCAAAATAGTTTTCAGATTTACTATTTCAAATGCAAAATACTAAATAGCTTTGCGTTATTTATTTCAAATGCTAATTGCAAAATAGGTATTTAAATACATTTTCAAAATAAAATACCTTTTGACCAAATCGAATGATATTTTTATTTATTTGAGATATTTATAATGAGAAATAGAATAGAGATACAATGCCGAGCCAAATGGCACCTTATGCATGACATTTTGTTCATATTTATTTCCCTACAAAATTGGCATTACCCTAGCAAAATTGGACTGTCCCACAACTTGTTTTTTATTTTTGTAATTTTTTTTATATAGCACATGTAGATGTGAAATATTATATAATTAAGGCAGATATTTTAAAATCAAGCTTAATTGAAAAACACCATAAAAAGACTACAGATATATTTATATTTTTTTACAAAGCACCACAGGAGGTGAGGATTTCGTGTGAAAACCAGAGTACCGGAAAATCCGAAATCCTCACGGTCAATTTTATATCTTACATACGACAAAATTTACTAATTTGTGTTTTTTCTACTTTCTTGGCAACATTGTGATCGTATTTTGATACTGCCATTACTGTTTAAACATCAGTTGCGACAAAATCTGTGACGAAAGTGTTGGTGTCTTCGGCGTGTAGAAAAAGTTTTCTGGATAGTGATAGTATTTAAAAGGTAAAAAAACTCATTTTCTTTACTTTGGCATATGGTATTTAAAACATAAACTAACCTATTTTAGATTAATAAAGCTAAAAACAAGTTAATTTAACAGCCTATTAGTTATTTTTAATTTTAAAAGTTTCGTCGTATGAATAAGCCACATCCTGTGCGTCATGTGACATACTACTGGAATAAAATCGTGACGAACTTGAATGTTTTAAATTGGCAATGTGGATACTGCTCAAATTATTCCTATTCGTCACGCAATTTTCGTATTAGTCAGATTAATAAGCGTTTAGCATCTCCAGACTTGTGCAGTCATCTTTTAAATATTTTAGGGTTTCCAGGTCTATTGTAGTATTGGCTTTACCACCCTCACTGGTTGCAGAGGAGTCTGAATCCTGGAACGTGTAGTAAGACTCGCTTTTTCCATTCTGATGTCTGTGATTGAAGGCCACTTGGTAAATTTTCACTTTTAAATTTCCTGACTTCTGTGATAAACAGCTCCTTAACGTGCTCCTTCTTATTTTCAGGCACCCACTTTAATTTGAAGAATGGTTACGATACTGCTGTCAGAATGCTGTTCTTGCATCTTGGGTCGTCTAAATCAATTTTTTCGAAATGTTTTTCAATACTTTCCTTTATAATTTCAATAATATCGGTAATAAAATAAGAAATGGACAACCCAGTATATTGTGATACTGGGTTGTCCATTTCTAATGCAGCTAATATGTTTTGCATTCTTATCAATTCAGGTTATAGACATCTATAATGTCTCTTTGTCACCTACCAAGCTCCTGATGGCCTCAGCCATGGGTTTGGAAGCTCTAACATATTCAACCAAGAACTTTCAGCAATTTCTTTCAGGACTGATAATCTCAGTTTTCTTAGAGCTTCATTTATGGTTTCTTGGACTTGTAATATGTCTGTTATACAATTGTAATATGAATTCCACCGAGTTAGGCAGGGGCTAGTTGGAGACTTACCAGTAACTTCCAAGTAAATTTCGCATGCTTTCGGTGACCTAGAGCATATATTCCAAACAGCTTGATATTTTGCCATAGCCGCATCATGTAGTTTCCGGTATGAATTATTTTTATGTCTGGCCTTATCAATTTCCCGTGCCGGCATCAGATGTAAGGTATGGGTTGTACATCTCTCATGGTTGGGCAGTTAGTATAAGTCATTTTCTTGAGGTTCAGGAAACTCATGCAGGGCTAATATAATATCATCATTATCAATATTGTCATCATCATCTTGCTGATTGGTATGTTTCATTTTGTTTGACTGGTAATTTTGGCTAAACCTAATCACATAAGTATTTTGCATTTTGAAAAATGCATCTCGAAAGGTATTTCAAATAAAATACAAAATGTTTTTTACTGTTGTGCCGTGTGGTTGACGGCATAGAATACAAGTGTCACCACCCCCTATCTTCTCGTGGGTGTCGTAAGAGGCGACTAAGGGATAACACGATGCAAATACCATCTTTGCGTAGAGACGGAAAACTCGACATCTGTAGGCTTCAAGAATGCTTTCTATCTTCTTGCTGCAATATATTTCCCTAACCTTAAGCTAACTAACTAACTATTACTAATTATTTACTCTAGGAACTTCTTGAACAAGGGAAAAAATAAAATAAACAAGAAACAACTAACAACTATTATATTAAATCAAATTAAATTAAATTACAGCAATTATTAAATTATTAAGCTAAACAAGAACAGTAAGCAAGGATCTAAGCTAGATTAGCGCAAGGAGTAAGTAAGGCGAAGTGTAATTACATTTTCTAAACAAGCAGTACATATTTATACAAAAATATAATTAATAGTAATAACGCTAAATAGTGTTCGCGCTTGACACTTTTGCGCAGGAGTAGAACGCCCACAACATGGTGGCCGACGCGAACACAAAAGATGCGCGGGCGACCATCTTGCTTACCTGTGGCGTGAACAAAAGAATGGTTGTCGCCATCTTGTTAGGGGCGGCGCTAAGTTACGCACACGGCCTGAGCGTTTGCACGCGGCACTAACATCATACGATGTGACGTAGTAGTGGTGTGATCCTGTGGCTCGTTCAAACGGGCGAGTTAACTTGCCTAAGTAGTGGGTGAGCCGCCACACCACTCCCCCCGTGAGACCGTGACTACGGGCGAAAGTAGTCTGGGAATCTGACAACACGTCCACTCCTCGTCTTTCTGACGGTATTCTGGTCTTCTCCGGTCTGCTGTACTTGGGTATTCACTGGAGTCTCCCTCGTCATGTAGGCTGGTTTTAATCGGTCTATGGTAACCCTTTGCTGCTTCCCGTTTATGTCGATATCGGAGGTCTTCTTATCCCGACGTAACACCTTGTAGGGACCCAGGTAAGGTGATTGAAGTGACCTCTTGACTGGACCCTGACGTAGGAAGACATGGGTTGCAGTTTCCAGATTCTTGGGCACGTAGAATTGGCGGCCTGTACCAGTGTGCCACGAAGTGGGTTGCGGGGCTAGCTTGCTGATGTGGGAGCGCAGCCTGCTGACTAAGCTGCTCGGGTTCACCAGCTCATCCGGTGTTGAGGTGAAAAACTGCCCGGGAAGGCGGAGCGTTTCACCGTAGACCAGTTCGGCTGTTGATGCTTGCAGGTCTTCCTTCCATGCGCTGCGGATGCCCAGGAGGACCCAAGGCAGAACTTCTGTCCAGCTGGAGGTGGCATGGCATGTGATGGCGGCCTTGAGCTGGCGATGTAGTCGCTCCACTAGGCCGTTAGCTGCGGGATGGTAAGAGGTGGTAAGATGGTGTTCAGCTCCCACTAAGGCTGTGAGTTCTTTGAAGGTTTGCGACTCAAACTGCCTGCCCCGATCTGTAGTGATGCGCTCGGGACAGCCGAACCTCGCGATCCAGCCTGAAGTGAGGGCCGCTGCGCAGGTCTCAGCTGTTATATCCTGTAGTGGATACGCCTCAGGCCATCGCGTAGTTCGGTCGACGACAGTGAGGCAGGACCTGAAGCCAGATGAAACTGGTAAAGGACCTACTAAATCTAGGTGGATGTGGCAAAATCGTGCTGACGGTGTTTCAAAAGTTGTCAATGGTGCTTTTGTATGTCGTGACACTTTACTCCTTTGACATTGCTGACATTCCTTGGCCCATTGTCGACAGTCCCGTCTAATGCCAGGCCATACATACCGCTGGGTCACTAAACGAACCGTTGCTTTGGCTCCCGGGTGACTCAGGTTGTGTAGCGTGTCGAATACCTGTCTCCGATATGACCTGGTGATGTATGGGCGAAGACCTGCTGACACGTCACAGTAGACCTCCACGTCTGATTCAGACAGCTTCCTTTTTTCCAACTTCAGGGAAAAACCGTTCTCGATCAAGTCTCGCAGCTCTGCGTCGTTTTGCTGTTCACTGGCCAAGCACTGGTAATCTATGGGCAAAGTGAGTTCATCAATACGTGATAAAGCATCTGCGACCACATTATCTTTGCCTGCTACGAATTTGATATCGCAGGTGAACTGACTGATGTAGTCCAGGTAGCGGAACTGACGCGGAGAACAGTTTTCTCTAGGTGACGTGAAGGCATATGTCAACGGCTTGTGGTCTGTGATAACCGTGAATGTCCTTGCCTCCACCATGAACCTGAAATATTTAATCGCCTCGTATATCGCTAAGAGTTCTCTGTCGTAAGGGCTGTACTTAGTTTGAGAGGGACTCAGTTTTCTTGAAAAGAATGCGAGTGGCTCCCATTCTTCCTGCTTTCTTTGCTGAAGTACCGCGCCAATTGCTGAATCCGAAGCGTCTGTCTGTATGCTCAACTCAGCTTGTGGATCTGGATGCACTAAGAGAGTTGCTTGCGAAAGACTAAGCTTACAGTTATTGAAGGCCTCCATTCTTGCTGGAGTCATCTCCACAGGGTGCGAGCCTTTGACCTTAGGACCTGCTAACAGTTCATTTAAAGGTGCCTGCATAGATGCTGCAGCTGGAATAAACCGACGATAAAAATTTATCATTCCCAGGAATCTTCTGAGTTCCTTTATGGTCCTAGGTAACGGGAACTCTTGTATGGCTTGTACTTTGGATTCGAGAGGCTGGATGCCGGCTGCTGAAACGCTATAGCCCAAAAAACTGACCTGTGATTGACCAAATATACATTTGTTGGTGTTTATCAGTACTCCATAATCTGATAGTCTTGTAAATAACTGCTGCAGGTGTTCCAGATGTTGTTTGCTACTACTGCTACAGATTAGAATATCGTCTAAAAAACCGTAGCAGAAGTCCAACCCTCGTAAGACCTCGTCCATGAAGCGCTGGAAGGTCTGCGCGGCATTACGAAGTCCGAACGTCATGAACGGGAATTCATATAAGCCAAAAGGTGTCGTAATTGCGGTTTTCGGTATGTCTTCTTCCGCCACTGGCAATTGGTTATAGGCCTTAACTAAATCGACCGTAGAGTAGATGGTGCTACCCGTCAGCTGTTGCGCAAAGTCCTGTATGTGTCTGACAGGGTACCGGTCAGGAATGGTACGCGCGTTTAAAGCCCTGTAGTCCCCGCAAGGTCTCCATCTATCGTTCTTCTTGCGAGCTAAGTGAAGGGGAGACGACCAGGCGCTCTCAGAACGACGTGCCGTGCCGTTTTGCAGCATCTCTTCAAACTCCTGCTTAGCCGCCTTAAGCCGTCTTGAATCAAGGCGTCGTGGTCGACTGGATACGGGCGGACCGGGAGTAGTACGTATATGATGAACAGTACTATGTTTGGGACTACCTGATTTGCCAGCTGGTCGTGTTATTTCAGGAAATTTCTTCAGCAGCTGGTGGTATGGTGTATCATCGTGGATGGTGCGCACTGATGATATGTCCTCCGCAGTGGTCTGACATACTGCCGTGACGGTAAGTGCTGTAATACCGTCTACTAAACGTTGGTTTTGGACGTCGACAAGTAGGTTGTAATAGCCGAGAAAGTCGACGCCGATGATGGGCTTCGAGACATCGGCGACAATGAAGCGCCATGTGAATGCTCGACGAAGGCCTAAGTCCAAAGTCAGTGGGATGTCACCGTAGGTAGCTATGACTGTCCCATTAGCTGCGAACAACTCGTACTTTGTCTTCACTCGAGGTTCCCGAACGGCGGATCGCGGAAAAACGCACAGGTCTGAACCCGTATCGACGAGATATTGCACTTTCGCTTTGCGATCCGTAATGAACAGGTGGCTTGTTGTGGCTGGGCAACCACTTTCCGCCACTACTGGTTGCCTTTGGGGTTTCCCGACTTTTGGTACGTACATGGTTGCGTGCATCGCGTAGCTCGATCGCCGAATCGGTAATGGTACCAACAGTACGGGTGATCCTTGGGTCGGGATCGAGATCGGGACCGATAACGCCTGGGAGGCCAACGTTTTCTGTCCTGGGACCGGGAACGTTGGTGTTCACGAAGCTCTGTACTCATCACTTCTAATTTGCGGGTTAATTCAGCCACTGTCTGTGTAAGATCATCCAAAGCGTTACCTGTAGATGCAGAAGTTGCTGGCGTTCCTGTGCTTGTGCTAGCTACTTGACTGTTCACTGGAACGATGTCATTTATCCGATCAGCCAACTCTGCTATGTCGTTCAATGACATATTTGGCTGCGATGCGACTATGGTTTGCAGGTTAGTGGGTAGTCTGCTTGCCCAGATGGTCCGGATGAAATCGTCGGGTATATTCGAGCCAGCTAAATTCTGTAAGTGCCGTAAAAATTGTGACGGCTTGCTATCGCCTAGCTCTGCGTGCTGTAGGAGTTGCTTAGTTTTACGTTCCTGCGACGCCGACAACCTCTTTATCAACTCAGCCTTCAGCTTGTCATATTTACCAGTAGCTGGAGGGGTGATGATCAGGTCTCTCACTTCCGCTGTATGCTGCGGTTCCAGTTGTGCTAGTACGTGGTAGAACTTCGTACTGTCCACTGTAATATTGGATAAAACGAACTGACCTTCAAGCTGGGCAAACCATAGTACTGGGTCGTCTGGGTTGAATACCGGAGATTTCACTGCAACCTTGCACGCTTCGTGGCACACGTCCTTGTATGTGCTGGACTGCTGTTGTTCTCTTGACTCCATATCTGCTGTTCTTTTCGGGGTCACCAGTGTAGGCTTGAAGAATGCTGCCTATCTTCTTGCTGCAATATATTTCCCTAACCTTAAGCTAACTAACTAACTATTACTAATTATTTACTCTAGGAACTTCGTGAACAAGGGAAAAAATAAAATAAACAAGAAACAACTAACAACTATTATATTCAATCAAATTAAATTAAATTACAGCAATTATTAAATTATTAAGCTAAACAAGAACAGTAAGCAAGGATCTAAGCTAGATTAGCGCAAGGAGTAAGTAAGGCGAAGTGTAATTACATTTTCTAAACAAGCAGTATTTATACAAAAATATAATTAATAGTAATAACGCTAAATAGTGTTCGCGCTTGACACTTTTGCGCAGGAGTAGAACGCCCACAACATGGTGGCCGACGCGAACACAAAAGATGCGCGGGCGACCATCTTGCTTACCTGTGGCGTGAACAAAAGAATGGTTGTCGCCATCTTGTTAGGGGCGGCGCTAAGTTACGCACACGGCCTGAGCGTTTGCACGCGGCACTAACATCATACGATGTGACGTAGTAGTGGTGTGATCCTGTGGCTCGTTCAAACGGGCGAGTTAACTTGCCTAAGTAGTGGGTGAGCCGCCACAACATCAAACCCTATACGACTGCCTCTTTGGTCTCGCGGCATAAATGTGCGCGTGGGATCGGGAGGTCCCGGGTTCGATTCCTGGGTCGGGCGGTGTTATTGGGGTTTTCTGTCACGAAATTCTCAGTAGCAGCACGGAGTCTGGAAATGTGCCCGGTACGGCAATAGGCTCGCCCCTTATTACGTGGGAATAAAGTATATCTGGCGAAAAGTGGGTGTAGAAATACACCTCTGCCTACCCCTTAGGGGATAAAAGGCGTGACGATATGTATGTATGTATGTATGTATGTTTTTTACTAAAAGGCACAAAATACAAAATAGGTATTTTGCATTTTGTATTTGCAGTTTAAATAGAAGTATTTCAAATAAATCGCATCTCTGCGTCTAGGCCATTTTTCTTTTACCACTTTAGTACGACTATGAGATCATTGAGTCTTATTTTAGATTACGTACAGTGTTTGTACAATAATCTAACTATTTCTTTAGTTGGATAGGAAAACATTCATAAAAGCGGCTTATGTTCAAAATCTTAAAGCGAAAACGAATTTAGAAATGTGACCAAACTATATTTTACGTCTACTTGCAGTACAAAGACATTGAAATGTAATTTACAAGTCTGTCAAACTGGATGACAGATGGCAGATCTAGTACGCTATTTAAACTGACCTAAGATAGCCAGACAGTTCAGGGCTCAAGCTATTTTATTGATGAATGAGGCTTTGAATCTTTAGAAACTCACGCCTTACACTACTCAAGATATTGAATGAACGAAAATTAACTACTATTGAATGAACGAAAATGAACTAATAATTTGGCACTACCTAAATAAAATTAATGTTTCTATCCGGTAGGAAATAATTTTATTTCACATGACTGTCTTATAAATATTTATTCGAATAACATTAAAAAGCTTTGTCATACATAACACATTTGTTTAGTGTAGAATGGCATAAAGCAAAAACATAGAATCATTGACTTGCAATCGAAAATGCAGAAATATTAACTGGAGTAAGGCCATGAAACTATATGCCGTGTAGGAATCAAATATGTGATGAAAAAGCAACATAAATAATCTTCCGCTAGAAGAAACTGAAATATAGTTACATATTACCATATAAATTAAGGTTTATTTTCGAAACAAAACCAACAATTATATAAAAAGCAGCTTAATTATGTCCTAAAATTAAAATAAGCCTATTTAATATATACAATACGAAAAATAAAATAAATTAATATTAAATTTAGAAGGCGTCATGGAAGTCATCCGCATCGCAGTCAATCGGAAGCGTGCCCAGAAGACTGGCGGCATTGCCTCGTTGTATAGCAATGCTTATCTTTTGTGCTAAATACGTGCCAGCCCTCTGGTCACCCGAGGCGTCTATCAGTCTCTTTGCGAGATCCCCAAAAAGGGATCTCGCACTTGGATCCCATGGCCCCAAGGTTTCGACCCCAAACGGCTCAAATACATAATCTCCTACAAGATTTACGTATTTGCGCCGTTTGAGGGTCTCTGCTGAAGCAGCAGCAGCGCTGTGCTGGAATGATGGGATGGCGCAAGGGTATCGACACATGTCGCGTCCCATACCAAAGGCCTACCCAGCTTCCACGGCAGTAAAGACATCCCGTCCGGTCTCTTGCCATCGTCGCGTGCCAAGCCCTGAGGTTCAAGTTGGGCTGGAACGCCAGCGGTGACAAGAGCACGGCGCAGAATGTCGTTGAGGTTGGCGTGTCGTGAAATACGACCCGCGCTCCTGCTGCATGACAGACCATGGTGACCAAGGCTGTCGACAGCCTCTCCGCAGTGACAGCGATGCGGAGAGACACATGACGCGCCTAAACGGAGGCAAGTGGCGAAGCGGAAGGTTGTATCGTCCAACATGGTACCTATATTGGACGATGGCAGTGCCTGAAGCCAGAGGCCCGATTCCCATTCTCCCACAGCCAACAGGCGAGCACGCTCCGCAGCGTTGGCCGATGTATTGAGGAGTTTTTCTCGTACCACGCTGCAAGGCGGCCCATCCCATTGCCTCTGGGAGAACAAGTTTCGGGGTAACTCAGTTCCTGGACAAGAATTTCTCCAAGCGTTCATGGCATCGGCCTTACACGGCACCTCAGAATCAACCAGTGTAGGTGCTAAGATTTTCCTGGTCAATTCTGCAGTGCTGTGGACCGATGACAAGAACGCTGGCAGGCTTACGTCAGAAATTTTGCGAACGCCGAGGCCGCCTAAGCGCACAGGTAAGGACGCCTGTTGCCACACTCGGTCGTTCAGAGCCACATTCAAAATTTTACTTAGGGTGTTCTGTATAATTTTGTCAATTTGAATGAGTGGAGTCGGATTTTTCCAAAAAGGTGAAGACCGTAACGCGTGTGTAAATTTAGGGACAAAAAGACAATACCGAATAATAGTAAAAGCCGAATGTATATTAATTTTGAGTAGCCTGTCTGAAACATCATTAAAATTTTGAATTTTTTCCTGTATAAAGGAATCAAAACCGTCGTCTAAAATTGGGGACCCCAGGAGGCGAAGAGAACTTTTTTCAACTTGGGTGATATTGGGTGCCAGATATTGGAATTTTGAAAGAATAGAGGATTTATCTAAATGGTCATTAATAAAAATTTCGCATTTGCTTGTATTCAACTCTAAGCCTATGGATAAAAATTTCGATTTCAGGAATGCCAGATCTTGATATACAGTGTTTACGTCACCTCCCAGGGTTCCATCATCGAGGTACCAGATGTTTAATTTTGAATTTAGTTGGTTTATGACTGGATGGATGGCCAAACTAAAAATTTGTGGTCCAAGAGGGTCAACAATATAATAAGGGTCAATAACATCTACCATATTAAGTTTTTGCAAGTCCCTGATATACCGGAATCTGCTTTTTCATAGTAATTTCTGCTAAATGGCACCGATCACAACTCAATGGACAATTTCAACGAAGATGTTACCTGAATGCAACACGATAGACAGTCATCCATTCTACGTCGACAATTGCAATATTCCATCGGTATTATCGGCATTGCGTGTGAAAATCAATACAAAATGCACGTAACCACATCGATGCTCTATACATGTTTGGCGCATGGACCGACACAATTTTTTGGGGGTTAGGGGAGGGCATATCCTAGTTTTAACCCCAAGAAACCCAGGTCCTAAGTGTATCTATACTCGAGATACGAATTATTATTTTTTTTTTTTTTCAGAATTATCATATTTAAAACGATATAACTTTTAAGTTTGTAGTCATATTTGCACTAGATAACTTTTATTGGATTCCCTAATGTATTATTATTCTTAAAAAAAACATAAATTGTTGGGAATAAATGCATAAAAAGTAATTGTCGAGCTTCAAAACTTCTAAAAATGAAGTAATGAGTGCAAAATATTAAATTCTAAATTAATTATAAAAAAAACTAAAAGCTCTTTTGAACTTCGATTACTTTAAAAAAATCTGTACTTAATACCCTTTCTAACGATGTACAACATGGCCTTAAAATCTTTCAATATGTAATCACAAAACAAAAAAGACTACCTAGCCAGGGTCAGTATAATGAAATAACAGGTCATATAATGTTTTTATTGAATATGGTTACAAATTTTGTTCAAACTGACTTCCTCCGTTGCGAATGCATGCACGACATCTTTTTCTGATTTCAACAGTCGTCGTCCTTAGCCGCATTTCTTCTTTCATTGTTTGAAAAGCGCTATTTATTATTTCTACTAAAATTTCCCTTTTAGGTACTTCGGTTGCGTATACTATTTGTTTAGCGCGTAACACATAAAAATCCAGGGGTGTCAGGTCTGGTGACAGTGCAGGCTAAGGAATCGGGCCACCTCTACCGATCCAAGCATTTGGAAAACAATTGTTCAAATGCTTGGATCGGCAGAGGTGGCAGGAAGTCAGTTCGAACAAAATTTGTAACCATATTCAATAAAAACATTTTGAACCCAAACTATCATTTCATTATTCTGACACTGGCTAGGTAGTCTTTTGTTTTGTGATTACATATTGAAAGATTTTAAGGCCATGTTGTACATCGTTAGCAAGGGTATTAGTACAGATTGTTTTTAAAGTAATTGAAGTTCAAAAAAGCTTTTAGTTTTTTTTATAATTAATTTAGAATTTAAAATTTTGCACTCATTACTTCATTTTTAAGAGTTTTGAAGTTCGACAATTACTTTTTTTGCATTTATTCCCAACAATTTATATTTTTTTAAGAATAATAATACATTAGGTCATCCAATAAAAGTTATCTAGTGCAAATATGACTACAAACTAAAAAGTTATATCGTTTTAAATGTGATAATTCAGAAAAACATTACACAATGATAAAAAAATCGTATCTCGAGTACAGGTACACTTTTCATTTTTTTCACTTTTGTGAAAAGCAGGATATGCCTTCCCCTAACCTCCAAAAAATTGTGTTGGTCCATGCGCCAAACATCCTGTATAGTTCGTGGTAACGTGTTAAATTCGAAAAAGACTATCTACATACTGAAGAGTGGAGAGGAATTTTGTTAATTTGTCCTGACTGAACAATAGACGGCAGCGCTCGAAGATGTTCATGAGCTATACAATGGATGAAAAATTTGCAATATTTCATTACTTTATTATTCTGCTGTGCCGGATTCATTTTTACTTTATCTATACAGACAATGAGTCAACTATTTTTATTCTAACTAACAAGAGATTAGATAGTTTTGGGCGCATAATCTCCCTTTGATGCCTTTATAAACTTTGCTGCTGAAAGTAAATTGGAGATTCACTGTTTTTTTTACAATTATCTATATTCAAATAATCCTATTATACTGGCCTATTCATAAAAACATCATGCAATTTTCCATATTCTTGCGCTCAAAAATATAAAACAAAAATATTTCTTGTAAATTGTAATAAAGATTTGTTGACAAATGCCTCTTTCTACCAGAAGCATGATATGGATTTGCTAAGGATTAACTAGCTTTCGGCTGTCTTACAATTTGTCGTTGTTTTACTTACAATTTGTTGTTATTTAACAAGTACGAATTATTTGAGATAGTAAGTTTTGGAAACTTTATGTGGGGAATACATTGTTCACAGCAATATATCCTGCAAATTTTTTAAGTGAATTTCGTGCTTCACTGTGAATTATTTATATGAATTGACAAGAAGCTACCAATCCCGTAATTATAATGACGGCTGATATAGTATAATAATACCAAAAATCTTATCAAAAGGAGCACGCAAACGGCTATTAAAATATCTAAGCTTCAGCTCTAAACTTCTCTGACCCTTTCTAATTACTACGTATTGTAGTTGAACAAATACCTGTTAGTCACTGAAGCCCTACTAATTAATTTTAACATAACACGTACTTTATACCGAGAGCCTATCACGGATTATTTCAGCATGACGTAGCCAAATGAAAGAAGTACTCACCCTTTTAGGATACTGAATTAAATTTCAAAGTGTCTAGACCCTCGTTGGGTGCCATTAACAAAGAGTTGGCACCCAAACAGGGACTAATTAAATCAAAGAATTCTGAAACTAGTTTTGTTCCCGTGGGTTCAATGGAGGGTGATAGGCACATAATTAGGTATTTTTCTTTACGTCTGATAAAACTTTATGAAGATCGATTAGGTAGTCTGGTAGTCGTTAAGCATAAGAAACGAACTCACAATAGACTGTGAAAAAGTAACAAACATCCATCCATAAACCCTTAATTATAAACATTCGTGTTTACACTAGTAATAGAAGAAATTATTGTCACTCTTTTATTGTGGATACTAAAGGACAATTTAGAAACACTTCCTAATCACAATCTGGTTGACGTTCATAAGAGTCACCGTGTGAGCTAAGTGAGCTAGCTGTCAGCCGTCTATTTTCTACAAAGATACAATGAGGCCCATTTTTTATTTACGTACTTTATTTCCGTATTCAGTAATCTGAAAACACAGGAAAACGTTCAACCTCCTCTATTTACCCTGACAAACTGATCCTCTATCCGAAAAATCCGTAATCACTTAATTGAAAGTCTGTGTACAATGCTAAGTTGATCAATGGAGGCCAAAAGAAATAAAAACCACATGCGAGCGGACTCGTTACGGGGTTAACAACCACTTTGGCGATGCTTCTTCTAAACGAACTCTTGTATGGACGGAGTCAAGTGCTCCAGCGATATATGAAAACGTAAACATCGAAGTATCCTATAAAGATTTTGCGCTGTGATCTTACGTATAAATGTGTCTTTGTTTTCACATTGTACAAATGAGGTTGTTTAGATTTTTTTGTAGAGAAAGAATCTAAGTTAGTGAGAAACTGGAGCACTTCTGTAGTTTTGTCTTTTGTTATCTGGCAGATATTTTTTATCAGTGCACAAGAAAAAGTTTGTTCTCGATAAAGTGGAAAGTTTCAGCGGCCACTTTCGTATTCTATAACTGAATTAAGACCTAAGGTCCTTGATGGTGGCTGCTAGGTATAAATTATTCGCTTCTAATGAAAACTTTTTATCTCTCAAGGCATTGCAAGGTGCAATGCCCCGTCAAACCAGATAATTATCACGTAATAATTTGCAGAGCCACATCCAGCAGACCTTTACAGTCCAAAGGATTAGTATTCCATTGTTTAGACCAGTGGCAGTATATTTCTAGATGCTGACTCACCACAATAACTGTCAAAGACCTTCATGACAGCCGATACCTGCAGCTTCATGTATTGCATGATGTACGAAGCAAGTAGTGATCAATTTAATAATTGAATATGCAGATAACTTCAAAAACTCAGTTAAGCGAGCCCTTGGATGGAACCCTATGTCCTCTGCATGACTGTCGGTTGTTAACTCCACTGGGCTATTGCTGCCTTACATTTAGGAATAAATTTTCTTTTTGTATTCGTTTCTCCGTTACTGAAGGTCGTGTCTGCAAAGAGTTTTAGTCTCTAGGTCTTTAAGGACAGTCCTCCACGTGTTTATGTGAATAAATACGTGTATGTGTTTGTACGGTTTCATTACCGTACATATGTATTTGTTGACGCGGCAATCCTCGAACGGCACCGCATACCTATTTTATGCTTTATATAAAACAACGTAATTAGCATTTTACTTCGAGTACACCTTTAACTGTGCAACTGTACGTACCAAGAGAAAGAAACATTATCTATTTTTACCTGTGTAACATTGAACTCTAATATATATTTAACCTTAACTCAACTTGTGCTTCTTTCTGTGTGCTCCAACAACGATAACTCAACTTAACTCTTACTTCAAGTGTAGGTGTGCTAACTGGCTCCTACATTCATGGTCCTTCGGCAATTTGTGTGACTTAGTGTATTCGGTTTTTTCGTAGTGACAACGAATCGGTTCAGCTGGTCTCCCAGAAGAGGGTCGCCCCAGTTGAATTGAGAAGGCGCGCATACCACACAAGATTACAGGTACACTAAGTTGACCAGCGACCGTAACAACAACAACCACTCAAACTAACATAACTACTAGAAGATTCCTCAACTACTAGAAGAGTTTTCAACGAGGTAGATATGGAGAAACTTCAACTGCAATCAACTTGCTTTGAAAGCATCAAAAGCCTGTGTACAAACTATAAAAAGGATAGCATGTCCCGCAAGAACCTTGAGTACTTGAAGAAACGTCTGGAGTCTTTGGAGGACCAGTGGAGTGACTTTGCAGCAAGACATGACATTCTTGTGCAAGAATTTGAAGACAAAAACATCAAGTACTTTAGTGAAGACATTTTCGGCGTTACAAAAACGATGTACGAGTCCACGAAAAAGGATATCTTATCCTTGCAACTGCTCTTTCAACAACAACAATTGAGTGAAGTAAAATTTGATTTATCTGATTTCAGCGAAAATGCTGACGATTACATCAAGCGTATGATAGTGCGCCAGGAATGTAATTTTAAGGCTATCGATCGTGCTATGTCGAAGATAGATGTTATGCATATGAACGAGAAGTGGGAACTTGAAGACCATCTTTCGGTGCTGAAATGAAAATGGGACACTATCGACAGACTGCATTGGGAATTAGAGGCTTCCCTGAAGGGTAACAACGAAAGCTACTACGCTATGTTCCTTGACATTGAACATAAATGTGACGAAATGAGAAGACAACTCAATAGCAAGATTTGGTCTACGACGCACTATCAAAAATCTGCCCCGAGAATTGAAATACCCGAATTCTCGGGCAGTTACACTCAGTGGATATCCTTCAAGGATCTTTTTCAAGAAACTATCCACAACAACCCTACCATAAACAAGGCGCAAAAGATGCAGCATCTTAAGACGAAGTTGAGAGGTGAAGCTGAGCGGCTGGTGCAGCACTTAACCATTTGCGCTGAAAACTATAACGCATGTTGGGAAATCCTTATTCAACGTTACGACAATCGCCGTCTGCCATTCACGTCCTACATGAATACTATGCTCAACTTACCCGTCATCCAACAACCGGATGCATTCAACCTAAAAAGAATGCATGACGTAATTACAGAGTGCTTGAACGGGTTGTCGAACATTGGACTAGATACATCAACCTGGGGTCCGATGATTGTGCATGTTATGTCACCGAAGTTGGATAGCACTACCTTTGCTGAGTAAATCAAAGAGCTTCAAGACCACAGGGAATTACCGAACTTGCAAGAGTTTATCTACTTCCTTGAAACTAAGTTTATGGCATATGAATCCATGAAGAACCCCAAGAAAGATAGCTTCAGCTCCCAGAAACAAACAGCTTCAAAATCAGGCAACAAAAACAATTTTTCAATGAATAAATATAACAACGATTACACGAAAAACTATTCGAAAACATATCACACTGGATACGGACAATGCCCTCTTTGCAACGGAGGTCACGTGTTGATGCAAAGTGCAAAGTTCGTGAACATGAACGCAACGCAGCGAAACGCGTTAGTCGCCAAGTTACGTTTATGTAAAAACTGCTTATTTAGCCATGGCAACAAAGAATGTAATTCTACAAAGGTGTGCAAAGAATGCAGTTTGAAACACCATACATTATTACACGATTCTAAGAAAACAAACGTAAATACATCGAATCAACTAGCTTCCACATCAACGCAGCAGCCCAGTACCAACCATCTGTATACCAATGAGACGGAGGTCCTGCTGACTACAGCCCTTCTGAAAGTGAAGTCGAATGATGAAACTTTTGTAACTTTGCGAGCGCTTTTAGATCAAGGCTCGCAAGTTAATTTGATCACGGAGAATGCTGCACAACTGTTACGACTGCCTAGAAAAAAACTGTACGCTGCTGTATCGGGTATCGGAGCGGTATCTGGCGACTGCAAAGGAAGCTTGCAACTTACATTTAGCTCAATCAGCTCAGACTACACCTTCAAAACGCAAGCCTTGATAATGCGAAAGCTAACAAGCAAGCTGCCTAACCGTACTTTCGAAAAAATATCTTGGTCTCACTTGGACAACGTCAAACTCGCAGATCCTGATTACAACATCTCTCGCCCTGTTGACATGTTGCTCGGTGCGGATATATACTCGGAAATATTACAAGATGGAGTATTGAGAGGTCAGCCGAACTGCCCAATCGCACAACAGACACGTTTGGGCTGGATATTATGTGGCAAATTGAAAACTTTCAATTGTCATGTAACCTTTGTCGACCTAGATCAACTAACTAAGTTTTGGGAGACTGAAGACATTTCTTTGCCAAGCTAGGATATCAGCCGTAATGATGAATGTGAAGAGTATTACCAGAAAACCGTACAAAGAGACGCGAACAACAAATATATCGTCAACATGCCTTTCACTGCAGATTTTCCAAACAAGCTCGGTAAATCAAGATCAATAGCCATTTCTCAATTTCTTCAGTTGGAAAAACGGCTAGAGAAAAACAAGAAGCTCGCACTCATGTACCGAGAATTCATCAAGGAATACAGAGAACTAGAACACATGAAACCATCTTCTCCGATGTCAACTTCCGGTGTCGAATGTTATCTGCCACATCAAGGCGTGTTACGAGAGCACTCAACTACGACGAAGCTAAGGGTGGTATTTAACGCCTCGCAGAAAACCACCTCTGGATACAGCTTGAATAGCTTACTAGAAAAAGGCCCCAACTTGCAACAAGATATTCAAGCGCTCATACTGAAGTGGAGGTCGTACAGATACGCCTTCACTGCCGACATCGAAAAAATGTACCGGTGCATTGGAATAGCTGAAAACCAACGACCACTCCAGAAAATAATATGGTGCGATTCGCCGACTGAAGATTTGCAAGAATTCGAGCTTTGTACCGTTACTTTCGGTCTAAAAAGCTCCCCATGGCTTGCGAAAAGAACTTTGAAGCAGTTAGCGCTCGATGACGGTTACAAGTATTCTGCGGCCGCTGACGTGCTAATGAACGACTGTTATGTCGATGACGTCATCAGTGGGCACCACACGGTCAGCGAAACTCGAGAATTGCAAACTGCGCTTCTCAATTTGACCTCAGGAGGCGGCATGAACTTGAGAAAATGGTCAGCCAACCATCCTGCCCTCCACGAGCATCTCACTGACGATCAAATCTCAAACAACAGACAATTTGAGTTCAAGCCTGATGAATCAACAAAAACCTTGGGTCTCGGCTGGAACCCTAACGAAGATACATTTATCTTTAACTGGTGTCTGGAAGAAAAATCTACACGCCGTACAACGAAGAGGAGCCTGCTATCGGAGATTTCCAAACTATACGATCCTTTAGGCTGGCTTGCCCCCATAACTGTTCTCGCTAAGCTATTGTTTCAAACGGTATGGACCAGCAAAATAGCATGGGATGCGGATCTACCATCTGAAATTCTAAACGATTGGCTCAAACTAAATTCGGAAATTCCATACATTAAGAAAATAAAACTAAACCGATGGATTGGGTCAAAACGATCAATCGAACTTATTGGATTTTGTGATGCTAGCGAACGAGCATATTCATGCGTAATATACAGCCGAGTTCAAGATAAAAATGCAACAACAGTAACTTTACTTGTGGCAAAAACTAGGGTTGCCCCGTTAGCTCAAAAAATTACGCTGCCGCGACTGGAACTGAACGGTGCCTTACTGCTATCGAAACTTATGGAAAAAACTAAAGAAGTTTTAGGCGGATACGATCTATCAGTGCAGGCATGGTGAGACTCTCAAGTGGTTATAGCGTGGCTACAGGGAGACGCATCAAGATGGGATAAATACGTTGCCAATCGAGTTCGCAAGATAAAACGAATTATCCCGGCCGACAGTTGGCGCTACGTGCCGTCTGAACAAAACCCCGCAGATTGTGCGTCCAGAGGAATGTTGCCGTCCAAGCTTGCAAGCTACGAGCTATGGTGGAAAGGTCCTGAGTTCCTGCGAAAGAACGAAAATCAAGACCATATGGAAAACATGACTTGTCTGTTTACGACAAATGTCGATAGCGTGAAGATAGCAAAAACATCGCACACATCGAAAAATAATGAACATTTTATTAATAGCCTTTTAAATAAACACAGTTCATTGACGCAAGTAATCCGAGTAACGGCTCTCGTGTTGCGCTTTATCGAAGCGGCACGCTCCAGGATGCAACCTGAAACTGACTACCTAACTGCGAATGAAATAACAAAGGCGACCGAACAAATAATAATTTATGTGCAGCGAATAGAATATGAAGACGAATATAAACAACTTTTGGCCAACAAAACGTTATGTAACAAGAGCTCTTTATACAAACTGACCCCTTTTTGGACAAGAAAGGGATGATACGCGTTGGTGGGCGATTGAGCAACTCCAATTTGCCGTTAGAGATGAGACATCCCATTATTCTCCCTCGAAACGGGCGACTGACACAGCTCCTAATTGACCAAGCGCACTTAACAATTCTTCATGGTGGTGCACGGTTAACCTTAGCTCACATCCGTCGACGTTACTGGATTGTCGGCGGTAACAGAGCAGTGAAGACACAACTTCGGCGTTGCGTCCGATGCCATCGTTACAGACCCAACGATAACCATCAACTTATGTCAGATTTACCTCAACCGAGAGCTACTCCTTCTCGACCCTTTACCCATACGGGTGTCGACTTCACCGGCCACGTGGAGGTGAAACTAAACAAATGACGAGGAGTGAAGACAACGAAGGGATATATCGCTATTTTTGTATGTATGGCCACCAAGGCTGTACATATTGAACTTGTGTCAGATTTGAGCACAGAAATGTTTATCGCCGCCTTTCAGCGAATGTGTGCCAGGCGAGGCACGCCTAAACATGTATATTCGGATTGTGGGACAATCTTTATCGGAGCTTCAAAAATACTACGCAAGGAATTCGAACACTTTCAACAACAACTATCGCCAGAGTTCTTCACAGAAATCGGTAAATTGGAAGTCGAATGGCATTTCAACGCACCTGCATGGCCATCAGCAGGTGGACTGTGGGAAGCGGCCGTAAAGTCATTGAAATACCATCTTCATCGCGTACTGGGTGTCCAAAAACTAACATACGAAGAGTTTGCTACGCTGTTAGCAAAGATAGAGGCATGTATGAACTCCAGACCTCTTTGCGCCCTTACCGAAGATCCTGAAGACTTCCAGAACTACTTAACGCCAGGTCACTTTCTAACCGGCAGTCCTACGATGTCACTACCAATCTCTAGCTACAATGATATTCGTAACGTCGATTTGCGTCAACGCTGGCAGCTGACAGAGCATATGATGCAACAATTCTGGAAGACCTGGTCGAACGAATATCTTACGCAACTACAAACCAGGTGTAAATGGAACAAGCCGAAAAGAAATCTCCAGGAAGGCGATATTGTGTTGATTAAGGATAATAACTTGCCGCCAGGAAAATGGGCAATGGGACGCGTACTTGAACTTCACCCGGGTTCGGATGGACATGTCCGTGTGACTACCTTGAAAACCCAGTCTGGCATCATCAAACGTCCTGTTGTGAAGCTTGCACCCCTCCCCATCGAAGACAGCATCCAGAATCAAACAAAAACAGAACATGTACCATTCAAACAAAGGAAAGGCGGCAAGAAATGTTTGTTTACATTCCTAACAACATTATTAACTTTATTCATATTTATACCTGGATCATATAGCGAAGCGATAATATCAAGCGTTCGTATTACAAACATAGAACCTGATCGGCCGATATATTATGACACAATAGGAAGCGTTCAAGTAATTCACGATGAATGGACGCTACTAATGTACTATAATTTGTCTAATTACTGGGACGGAGTTCGACGCCTGGAAACATACCTTAGTGGATTGAACAATTTATGCCAAAAAACAGATCCAAAATATTGCAACACAACATTAGAGCAGCTGAATCTGGAAATGTTGAATCACTACAATACCATGCTACTTAGCCCTCATAAGCACTTGAGTGAACGGAAGAAACGGGGACTGATTGATGGCGTTGGATTCGTCGCAAACAGCCTATTCGGCATTTTGGATCAGCGGTTCGCAGACAAATACCAAGACGACATACAAACGATCCAAACCAATGAAAATTATCTACTGGCATTATTGAAGAACCAAACCTCAATTGTGGAGCTCGAAAACAGTGTCTTGAAATGGAATGAACAGAATCTCAGGCGACAGTTTGATCAACTGAACGAGTTCATGAAGCAAACGAACACACAGTTGGCCAAAGTCGAGTCAGAAATCGAAATTGTGATGGCCACTAGCTACTTCAGCTCGATGTCCCTTGGTGTATACTTGATTATTAACAACCTCAACAAACTTCAAGAAATGTTGTTTGAGACACTAACGGACGTCTACAAAGGACACATAGATGTCCATCTGATTACGCCCGTTAACCTGGTCAAACAGCTGACTGAAATCTCGGGTAGACTCCCAAGCACCTCATCGTTGCCTGTTCGAAATATAAGGGAGGATGTCAAGGACATTTACAAACTGCTGTACGTGAAGGCACGGATTACATCCAACTATTTTCTGTTCGAGATACATATTCCTTTGACATCTGACGAAGATTTCACTTTGTACAGAGCTTATTCGTTACCCATACAAACAAGCACTGAAACAGTCATAGCAAAACTAGCCTCGCAGTACATCGCCGTTAACTTCAGGAAGAACACTTATGTATCCCTGAAGGAAGATGACATGAAGCTGTGTATTTATCTATCGCCGGGTCGTCTGATTTGCAATAAGAACTTGCCTATTTATAACCTGCATAACAACAAAGCGCCGTGCGAAGCAAAATTATTAAGTCATCGAACGACCTCGCCTTGTGACGTAACAAGAGCGTCATGTAACGATGAATGGATTCCGTTACATACAACGAATACCTGGCTAGCGATTTGTTGCGGCACCTGTACGTCTCGTATCGTATGTGAAAACGACGTCACATCACACTCTATGACTACTGGAATTGTCGCCTTGGAACAAGGATGTCTACTGCAATCACTGGAATTGACTATCTACTCGCATAATCAATACAAGAGCAACATGAAGATGGACTTTAAAATGGACCTGCCATCACTCAATTCTATGGTCAACAATATTGTGAACATGAGTCATCATAATATGAGACTCTTTCAGAAGGTCCAAGCATGAACAAGATTGATGAACAGTTGGCAAACTTGAAAGAACGAGAAGACCGCTTGCCGACAACTCTTACTGCTCACGATGTTCATCAATACGTCATCTCCTATACTATTGTGGCTGTACTTATTGTTGTCACTGTCTTGCTGTTTCTGAAGAGATATGGAAGACCTTGTTGCTGTAAACAGAATAGGAAGAACCCAGTACACCACAATCAGCTTGAGGAGATAGAACTGCAGTCTATACCTCGCAGAAGCTGTAAGGAAAGGACTACATCTACAGGACAGCAGCCGAACCAAGAAGAAGATCGTTCTCGTCCAGGAGGATTCCTTACAGCGGACAACATCGCGTTCAATTTAGATTAACCATTATTTGCTTTGTTATAATGTATCTTCTCTTGGTCGGGCTTAAATTAGGGTTTCTTCTGGGGTTGCCAAGATGTACGGTTTCATTACCGTACATATGTATTTGCTGACGCGGCAATCCTCGAACGGCACCGCATACCTATTTTATGCTTTATATAAAACAACGTAATTAGCATTTTACTTCGAGTACACCTTTAACTGTGCAACTGTACGTACCAAGAGAAAGGAACATTATCTATTTTTACCTGTGTAACATTGAACTCTAATATATATTTAACTTTAACTCAACTTGTGCTTCTTTCTGTGTGCTCCAACAACTATAACTCAACTTAACCCTTACTACAAGTGTAGGTGTGCTAACTGGCTCCTACATTCATGTAATTCCAAAAAACCTTCTGTTTATGTGTTACGCAGTAGTACAAAAAACTTGTGACAGCTGGCAAATAACGTGTACGTTTAAGCCTACAGACTGGTACGGATTATATTATGCAATAGATGAACCCGCGGTTACACTCGCATTATTTAGGGTATTGCTCCGTTCTTGTGGCTCATAGCAGCCTTCTTCGATAAATGGGCTATATGACACTGAAAGAATTCGGACGAGTAGTACCTGAGATTAGTGCGTTCAAGCAAATAAACAAACTCTTCAGCTTTATAATATTAGAATAGATTTTATTGATGTACGATTAATGGCTATCGCTTATAATACTATATAGCACAGCTGAAGGTCGTTAAAGGATCTTGAAGAGAAACATAAGTATTGCTCTGTAGTACCATTTGATTAGAACGACTATCAACCGTCTTTCATAGGCGTGTCATTCCTGTGTGTCATTTGTCTCATCACGAAAGGTTTACGGCCTTTTAGCATCGGGGAAGCTTGATACGATTTCATCTTTAAGTATATTTCTTCTTCGAAAGAATTTTGAATTTTGTGAGCTGAGCTTTGTGAGTAATATTAAAAATGATATTAGCTTTAACTTATCGCAATGTTTTAATATCAGTTTGTTCAATTGGATAATAATACAGGGTTAAATACAAGATATAAGATTAAGGTAATGTTTAGCAATTTATGTGAAATACTATTTTATTACAAGGTAAGTGATTTATCTGGTGCTAAAGTAATATAAGCCTAGGCTCCAAAGACGAGCAAGAGGAGCTCGTCTTTGGAGCCTAGGCTTTGAGCAGGTGTAAATGCTTATACGTAAATACACACCTCTTGGTAATAAAAATTGTATTTGATATTATTGAGTTTCGGCAATAAAACCAAGACAAGACAAACATAGATGTTTCCTATTTTGAATCACAAATAAATTGTCAATTAGTCGGGGATTTCACTTACTATACCACCCTGGCCAAACCGGTTGGCCAAAAGGTTTTAACATCAAGTTTCGACGTTAAAATACTATATGAGACTGCATATAACAAAATCTAGTATAGAAATAATGTTAATGGCGGATGATTTCGAGCAGCCTAGTAAATAAATTGGCGCAAACTCACGAAAGTACCTCTGATCAATTTTATCCATATCAACATTATGAATCACATGTTTTATGAGAACAATTGTAGCAGTTCACTGACACCCAATTATAAAAGATTAAAGACCTTTTAATGAGGCTGGAAATAAAACTCGATTTAATATGTCTGACTACATAAAAAGGTGCCGCGCGGGCAAATTTAGATAAACATTAGTGTCACAAAAATAATTGTGTTATTTCAAGTTAATTTGATGATTCACAGGTATAATATATGTTCATTTTGGGCGCAATCTAGAAAAAACCTATTTGTAGAATAAAAGAATAGTTTTACTGTTATTATATACATACATACATACATATCGTCACGCCTTTTATCCCCGAAGGGGTAGGCAGAGGTGTATTTCTACACCCACTTTTCGCCTGATATACTTTAGTCCCACGTAATAAGGGGCGAGCCTATTGCCGTACCGGGCACATTTCCAGACTACGTGCTGCTACTGAGAATTTCGTGACAGAAAAACCCAATAACACTGCCCGACCCAGGAATCGAACCCGGGACCTCCCGATCCCACGCGCACATTTATGCAGCGAGACCAATGAGGCAGTCGTATAAGGTTTGATGTCGAGTTTTCCGTCTCTACGCAAAGATGGTATTTGCATCGTGTTATCCCTTAGTCGCCTCTTACGACACCCACGGGAAGATAGGGGGTGGTGACACTTGTATTCTATGCCGTCAACCACACGGCATGTTATTATATATGCACGGGCACGGGATGTTATTATATATGCATTAATAATTCGTTTCGGCACGTGCGTCCACCTTTTTTTTTGTTCACTACGGTGGTAACTCTCCTTATGAGCCATCTCAACTCGACGCCAACCCGGCCAGAGTGTGATCAACCGGTCTTGGGACTGGCGGAGGAGGTGTGTGGTGGCTCTCCCCTATAAAGGGGCATACCCACTAAAACCACCGCGGTGTCCCTACGGGTCCCGTGTAGTGGCAAGGTCACGCGATTCACGGATACCATACTTTTCCGTGACCCCGCATGGGATTGGCCAACCGTTGGTATTGGCAGGCCCCGTCTCGTTATAATTTGGGAGGCGGCGCGAACACTACGCCTCCTCCTTGCCTTTTGGCGGACGGAGAGCAGCCCTAGCGCTCCCCGTTCGCAGGCACTAAAACGCCCGCAGATGATAGGGAGGACGGCAAGCTGACAACACCGCATCTCCTCTCTGGAAGACTTCTGGACTAAACATGGAAGGATTTATGTAAAACAGGCAGATGATAAACCTGCTTTTATAATCGCGACGGAAAACGACCTAAGTCGTGTTTTTGGTAACAACCCAGTTTGACGAAATATTACACAAATGTACTGCATGTTTAATTTTTATATTATTTACAATTAATCATTTAATAATGCAATCTAAAATTTATAAATTCTTATTACTATTTACAATTTTCAAATTAATTAATTCCAGATATCATATACATTTTTGTCTTATTTGTTTTCTTGCATTTTTGTATGTCGACTTACTATACAAAATGTTTTTACAGTTGGCTCGGTTTAGGTATTTAATTGTGGTGGTTATGTACAAAGGCGTCTGTTCTCAGCTGAGGCTTCAATACTTTTATTCGTCTAACGATAGCAATCAACTTACTTTGGTGATAATATCTATCATTTGTAGTCATGGTTTATAAAAATAAATACTTAAAAGTCGGATTTTTAATGCCGGGTCACTGGGGACAAAACATGAAGATTTCATAGCTGCAATATTACGCCATCAATTTGATTTAGTAGCTGTAAATGAAACTTGGTTAAGGCCAGGAGAAGAGGGCAGAGCCCCGTCTATACCCAATTATCGCCTTAAACACGTGCCTCGCCCTTCTCATATTCGAGGCGGTCGTGGCAGAGGTGTAGGTTTCTACGTAAGAAGTGGCCTAAGCATACAGTCGTGTGCTCATCCAGACCATCCAACTACAGAGCAAATGTGGATTAAATTGAGAGTGAATAGTAACATTATAATAATTGGCACAGCTTATCGTCCTCCCTGGTCAGAAGCACAAACTTTTCTAGATTCGATTATGGACACCATAGCGTCATTTTCGAAATATGATCACATTATGTTTTGGGTGACCTTAATATCAATTTGCTTAACCCCTCCAATGCCAATATTGGCATATTTCATACTTTTTTATCATGTACAGGCCTTAAACAGGTAGTAAATTCTCCTACTCATTTTACTGAGAATTCTTGTTCTCTCATTGATGTGGTTTGCACCGACGCTGTGGTTCGATCTGTGGATGTGGAGGGCATGGGGACTGTCAATGGACACGCATTTATAGCGTGTGAGTTGTCATTTAGAAAACCAAAGGTGAAACCTAAAACTACTAGTTTCAGAGCACTGGCTGACATAGATTCTGAGCGGTTTAATAAAGACATTGAGCGCATAAATTGGGACCAATTTAAAAAAACATACGGATCTTGATGACATTGCACTAGATTACACTACTTCGCTAACATATTTGTTTGATCTACACGCGCCATTAAGAACAAGATTTATAAGGGAGTTACCTGCTCCATGGATCACTAGCAATGTGAGACTCATGATGCGTCTACGTGATGTCGCACTAAATAAATACAGGCGAACTAAGTGTAATGTGCATAAAGATTATTACAAATTATTAAAAAAACAAGTAGACATTGCTCTGTTCAATGCAAAGAAGTGCTATTTTCAACAAAATATTAATAACTTTATGGAAAAATCTTAAAACAAATATACTACCGCATAGGGGTTTTGAACTGCCGATGCATCTTAACGATCCAAATGCCATTAATACTCATTTCTTAAATGTACCTGGAGACCCGAATATATCTTTATCAAGCCTAACTTTCTACGAGTTCCATAGGTTTGGGCCGGCCGTTTTTAGGTTAAAGCCCGTTGAATCGACAATAATAGCTAAGATCATAAAGAAGCTCCACTCCAATGCTGCGGGTACTGATGGAATTACTCTTGATATGATCTCTTTGCTTGCTCCACATACCTTAGACATAATCACATTAATTGTAAATAAATCCATTAGCGACTGCAAATTTCCAACAAGCTGGAAAACAGCGGTTGTTAGACCTATTCCTAAAAATGCAAATGTTACTGCGGCCCCACCGCGATGCAACAAATGGTGCGCCCCCATGTGGTCGCGGGAGATAGGGCGCGCGGCAACGCAACACCCACACGCCTCTCCTCCTGCGACCGCAACCGACTGCGAGGGACAGAAAGAACTGTCCCCCGCACCCGCACCTTTGGAAGCATCCTGCGCAGGCCTCCATCAAACCCATGCGGAGCGTGCTCGCTTAGCTTCACCGTGGGTGCCTTAACCACAGTTACTGAGCCCTCCCCACCATGACAAGGTGGAGATCCCACAGGGAGGACGTGCCTGCACCTGCGTAGGTTTCTTAATCGCGACAAAATATAACCAATGTGCTATTCTGATATACAAGCTATATGACAGAGAAGTTTCATTTTTTTAAAGACAAATATCCTTTGTCGCAGGGTACTTTACAAACTTACAACTACAACATTAAATTTGTTCAATATTATTTGGGCGTAAAGGGTAACTCATCGAATTATCCTTACAAACTTAAAAATGTATAATTTAATAGTAGTAGAATGAAAGATATAAACACTGCTTTGGATCAAAACGGGGAATTTGAGGCAACAAACTACATAATA
Source organism: Euclidia mi (assembly GCA_944739405.2). NCBI lineage: Eukaryota > Metazoa > Arthropoda > Insecta > Lepidoptera > Erebidae > Euclidia > Euclidia mi. Next base: position 68,856,889 of record OX123195.2, on the reverse strand, counting down.
ACGTAAGCATGCAATTTCGGTGCAAATGTTACAACCTGCACAGTATAGAGAGAAATTAAGAACTTTGAAGAAGGCCTACACTACAGAAGTATTCTACAATGACTGAAAAAATAACAAGAAGATACATACTCGTACATCAAATAGCAATGTCTTAAAATACACAGTCAGTGTTTTTTTTTATATTTACCTAAAATGCATTTTTTACATTTTTATTTATTCAAATATCAGAAGGCGTGTCTGAGATTTTCTTTATTTCATAAGCACCTTGTATACTCTCGGAATGCGGCAGCACCGATCAATGTCTTTGACAATAAGAGCCCGATGTTGCAATAAATCATCTGTTTGTCAGAGTGGATTAACATCGGAATTGCATTTCGATATCATTGAGACGCAGGTGGAAACGATTTTCAACTCTGTGAAGATCTTAGCTAATTTTGTTTGACCCGATGCTAAAATGTACCCGTAGGTAAACATGTCAAATGAATGCAACACATTTTTTAGATGCCTACAATTTTTCATATTAATCTCATCTATGCGAATGTGTACATGCACTAGGATTAATTCCTATTTCGTGGGAGACATGAGGTAGGTAAAAAATCATTATGCCGCTTGCTTTGTACAATTTACATTTAATCCTTAATGAATAGTATAAGACTCTAACAGCTGTACATATTTAAAACCATGCTTTAAATACCATGCTTGCGGATTTGTCCAAAAATATGATCTCTATTACGCTTATTCGTGGAGTTTTTAGCAAAATATAAATAAATATATCAGAATGCTTCATAAACCTTTTTTTAAATTTTGTACTTGTTTAGCTTTAGGTTTTTGTATTACTTTTTTTGTTTTGCTGTGTTTTAAATCACAAGTCACGTAATTGCAATTAATCATGGTTTAGTAGTAGCAAATAAAAAAATCATAAACACTGACCAAGAAGTAACTTTAAAATCCTGTAACCTGTAAGTAACATTTCAAAAAATTTTGTCAAGTGATTTTATAAGCCATCGGTTTAGGCGAGTACAAAAATATTCAAGAAATCTGAGGCATTTTCCAGTAACCAGCCATCTTCCACAAACGGATAATATAAGGAAAGAATAGTTGTTTTGAGAGATATCAGCTTTCGACCGTAGGAAAATCACACAAAACAAACAATCCCAACATAGGTTGATCTCTGATCTTGTTGAAACGATTTTTATACTAATAAACTAAAAATACACCAATAAATGTAAAATCTAATAAGACAATTCCAAGAAAACAAAGGTTTGTTTCAAGCACACAATCAAAACGACACCACAAAGCATAAATGGCAAGACCAATTGAGAGACGATCCAATCTCTTTTGATTCTAAAATTATCTGTCATGGTCACGATGGAATGCAATATCAAAACATAACTACACGCCTTTTTACCCCCGAAGGGGTATTACAAACCCCACTTTGCCAGTTATGTTTCGGTCCCAATGTTATAGGGGGTGAGCCTATTGCCATCTACCGTGTACATTGTTAAGCGAGCGATAATTAACAGCAGAGGTGTTTGCTCAGGGTACCTGGAGATCAAACCCGAGAACATCGTCTCGGCAGTCCGTTACGTACACCACTGGAATGCATTATTTATTGTTGAAATCGTCACTATAATTTTCCCACTGTATTTTTTCAGATTTGTACGTAATATTGTTACATATAGAGTATTATTATGATTTTTCATTAAGGTGAATGGTTTCAGTACGTGAAAAATTGAAAAAATCAACTGAATTTCAGATGACATAAAACTTAAATTAGTTTGATTGGTCAACAACTGAGAGTAATGCACAAATTAATGGTTTAGCGATGTAAATCTAAAATCGGATGTGGGGCTAACGCAAATTTAAAACGAGATTTAAATCAGCATTGTGTCCCTTTGTGAAACATTTATGTGTCAGTTCGTCCAGCAATTTACAAAGTTTGGAAAATACGCAGACTTACCTATAAATTAATTCAAAATTAGCGATATTATATTAAACAGATTTAGTTTCGAATTGGGACTTACGTATGTAACGTATATACTCCTAACAACTTTAATAATGTTTTCCAGGAATTGATTGATAATATTACGTCTTTCTATAAATGAGGTCAATATTACTTAAATAAGTTAAGCATTTAATAAGCGACCTCAATATAACAAAGGATAACTTTCTTTGCTATTCTCTGGTCTGTTTTGTGTATGATACTTCTCAATCCAATAACAAATAATAAGGTTTTATTCGTTTCATCACAATTATTATTAGAAGCGTGTAATATACTTTTACCTGTACCAGTTTGTAAAATGACTTTGATCCACTTTTTAGGTTTCTATTGAGCTGAAATTTTGAATGCATGTGTAACATATATCGTGTGACAATGCAATATTATATTTTCATGAAGCTGATATGATGATGGAGTTGAAAGTCTGACATAGGAACATCATCATCTTCATCATCAGCCCTTTTTATACTGTCCCACTGCTGGGCACGGGTCTCTTCTCACTATGAGAAGGGTTAGACCATAGTCCACCACGCTGGCCAAGTGCGGGTTGGCAGATTTCCCATGTCTTTCGAGAACATTTTGGAGAACTCTGAGACATGCAGGTTTCCTCATAATGTTTTTCTTCCCCGATAAGCAAGCACACGATTAACAATTTAATACGCACTTAACTTCGAAAAGTCATTGGTGCGTGCCGAGGATTCGAACCCGAGACCCTCTGCGTAGCAGTCTGTCGGTCTCTCCACTCGGCTATCGCTGCTCTATTCTCATAGGACATAGGAACACCGCAACAAAAAGATACAACCGCATTAAGTTTGGGCTCGTTTGATTGATGAAGCTTGTTTTAAAAAAGTTTTTACTTTTAATTTATTTTTTATCACCTCACCGTTTAAAATTTTAGATTGTCTCTAAGCATGCTAATATATTAATTATTTCCTCTTTATTATATTAGTATAGATAATACAAGAATAAGAATTACTGAATCTAAATATATTTAGCTATATCGTCTCAAGTATTATAACTAATTAAAATAATATCGTTTTTAATCGCTTATTAAATATTAAACGTAACCAGCGGCTTCGCTTTTTCAAAATGTTTGGCCTACTTCACTCTCAAACCCTTCAACTAACTTAATACAAAAACCACATAGATCCGTTGCTCCGTTACGACGACGTAAGAAAGAAACAAACCAACAAATAAATCCACTTTCTTAGTTATAACATAAGAAAAAAAAACGTATCAATGTATTGAAAACAAAACATCAAACGAAACTCACAAAACTAATACTTGCTTCATTAAAGAAACGCAACGAATACTTCCGTAAATGCCAATAAGAAGGTTCATACAATTCATTAAGCGGCGAAAAAGATTAGCATACACTCACCGCGGCTAAATTCAAACATTATTCATAAAAAAACGAGTTAAAGTGGGTTTTATTTAGCTTGAAAATTTGCATGGTGGCTTTGGGGCATGGCGCAGGTGTTGGTGGAAAGCGAATCTTGTTCAATATTTCGGTAGGTACAATTATATGATCTGTGGGTACAAGTGTCACAATACATGACAACATGAGTGGTATGAGTTAATATTAAACTAAGGATTTGTACTATTAGATTATAACTATGTACATCAATACTGAAATAATATTTTCTATTTAGTCTTTAAAAGCGTATTGAGATTAAACTATCTTAAAAACATGTCAAGCTTTATTTTTTTTTTCAACTTCTACATCATCTATCACCTCAGACACAAATAATACGGAGATAAATATTAGAATGTATACATATTCTCAAAACGTACGGATAGGGATTTAATCCACAAAGCATAACCCATCCCATCTATCACAGTTGAAATGACGCAAAACTAGAGGTATCTTTACATCCGTAGATGTTGATGATCAAACATGCTATCAAAGAAATTCTAACACAAAATCTTTAAACACTAACCACCAAACAATGAAACAAATTCAGCAAAATATGAATGCAGCAAAAGAATATTAAAACACATTTCTTCTTGTTAATTTAAATGTGCAAATAATACCCTTCTCTCTCTAAGCGTGACTTATGCAACTCTTTTATTAGTATACGCTTGAAACTTTTAACTCACGCCATATCGACTGTGAACGTTCCTAGTGTAAATTATTAGCTGTGGTTCGGCGATGCACCGAAAGTATGTACTAGGCAATTTGGTGATATGGAAAAATATTAATATTGTGGACTGTATCAAGAATGTCTGGTAAATCGCCTAGAAGAGTGGGTGAACGGGCGATCTTATGACTAGGATATAGGAGGCACGTCTTATCTTGCAAGTCAGTCTTCTTCTTTACAAAATGGCGGTCGCCGGCGTCTTCCAGAGTCGGGCCACAAAACTGATCACTCCTTTTTGATCTAGCTTGAAGCTGCACAGATCACTCCACTACACCCGCGGGCGGTTTAGTTCTCGTTTATATTATAAAAGCGGTAAATATTGCGGTATTACACAAGTTCGGCGCGGCGCGGGGCTGCGTAAGCACACGACCGATCAGCGTGACGATTGATCTTCGACTTCATCGCAGCGTCATCGAATTCCGCGACCAATTAGAGCAAGACGTGCTTTTGCGAATGAAAGGGATAAAAGATCGCTCGTTTTGACACTGCGGTATGCAAAAGAATTTATTAGCTAGGTGTTGACATAATTAACTATCAATGGAAAAGATAGATGGCGCTACCATATCCCCCGGCCCTAAAGGGTTGCCTTTAAAAAAAAAATTGAACTTAGCTATGTTGGATCTACTACCGCATAACCCATCAATAGACAGCGATATGATATCAAAATTAATCTAAATTAACTTTAGCGAAACAATTATAACGAAAACTACAAACTACTTAAACTAAGAGGTAGATCTAAGTTCAGGCTAGATCTCACTGAGTTGGAAGCGGACAGAGACGTACAACAGGGCGCACGTAGCTCCCCTTCGCGGTTTTCACGGTAACAACGCGGGTTGTACCGTCCTTGGAAGTATGCAATTTCTCTACGATGGCTAACGGCCATGAAAGCGGCGGAGCATTATCATGTATTATGACGACCAACGTACCCTCCTATATAGGGGATGCAGGACTATTCCACTTGGATCTAGCCTGAAGCTGGATTAGATATTCCGCACGCCAGCGCCGCCAGAATGACTGCACGAGTTTATCCAGCAGAGTATGTCTCTGGAGCAAGCTTGAAGAGTCTACTTCAGGAGCCGGCAATGACGATACTGGCACTGTGTTCAGAAAATGTGCAGGGATTAACGCGGATGGTTCTGCAGGGTCACTACTCAATGCCGTGAGCGGACGCGAGTTGTTCAGTGCCTCGACTTGTGCAAGGACAGTTAAAAGCTCTTCGTAAGAGAGGATCTGTTGACCTATAACCTTGAAGAGATGCGTTTTAATTACTTTGACCATGCTTTCCCAACATCCACCGAAATGTGGTGATGCTGGTGGAATAAACTTCCAGTCAATATGATTTATGGAAAGTTCTTCCTGAAGACGAGTACGATATTTTTCCCTGAGAAACTTATAAAGGTCGCGTAAATAAGAGCTTGCGCCCACGAAACAAGTGCCGTTATCCGTGTTCAAACACTGTATAGGGCCGCGTCGTGAAAGAAATCGTTTAAGGGCTGTCAGGAATGACACTGTGCTTAAATCCGTCGCAACTTCAATGTGCGTAGCGCGCGTCGTTAAGCATGTAAAAATACATAGCCAAGCTTTACGGCTTTTAACACCTCGACCACGCACTGGCGTATACTGCAGTTTTCCTGCGTAATCACAACCGGTATGTGTAAACGCTTTATCAACCTGATTGACTCGCTGGCTAGGAAGATCTGCCATGGGAGGGAAAATCGGACGCGGACAAAATTTGAAACAGACGTTACATTTATGTATTCTGTGACGAATTATTTGTCGAGCAGCTAAAACCCAATATTCATGCCCAAGTAAGGACATAAGCAACTCTGGACCAACATGGAGATGCTTCTTGTGATAAAAATCAACAAGAAGGTCGACAACATAATCATGACGCGGTAGAATGCAAGGATGCTTGTAGTTATAAGGTTCATCCAAATTTGACAGACGACCACCAACGCGTATGACGCCGTGCTCATCGAGAAACGGCTTGAGTCTAAGAATAGCGGGACAACAAGGTACATTATTTTTCAAATTTTGAATGTGGTTACTAAAATGAACAGCCTGTACAGCTCGTAGTAACTTATATTCTGCAAATTCAAGGTCAGTACTTGAAACAAAAGTCCTATTAGGTAGGTGCCTAAGAAACCTACAGACATAAACGATGGCACGGAGTAACTTAGACCACGATGACATGCGTAGTGCGAGTGCATAGATCGGAGATTCAGCAACCTCAACAATCACGGGATGAGAAACAGACTTACGTTCGGGTACATCCTCGTCCTCTGCACTGTGGTCAAAGGGTTGCATGGGCCATTCTGACGGATCATGGGAAATCCAAGAAGGTCCACGATGCCACAATGGATGATGCAGAACATTAAGTGGAGTAACACCACGAGACAGGCAATCAGCGGGGTTCTCAATACCCGCGACGTGATTGAAACAAGTAGCAGGAACAAGTTCAATTAATTTACTAACGCGGTTGGCGACAAAAGTCTGCCAGCGGTGAGGAGATGAATAAATCCAAGCGAGCACTACTTTGGAGTCAGAAAATGCGTATATTTTCTTAATAGGGTAGTGGGGCAAAATTGTGTCTTGAACCTTGCGGAGCAACTGAAACAGCAGAAGGGCCGCGCACAACTCCAGTCTCGCAACCGAAATGGTTTTAACAGGCGAGACCTTAGACTTGGCACAAACTAACTGCACTGAGTAGTTAGAACCAATGCGGACTTGCAGATATACGACTCCGCCGTAAGCACGCTCGCTGGCGTCAGCGAAACCTATTAAGTTGATGGTACATCCATCTACTAACCCAAGAAGACGCGAAATAGTAATTTGATTGAGCGCGGTAAGCTCAATACAAAACTGGCCCTAAGCGGTGACAATATGGTCAGGGGGTGTTTCATCACACTCACACTTTGATAGCCAAAGCTCTTTGATCAAGAGCTTGGCGTACAAAATTGTGGGAGCCACAAACCCCATTATGTCCCATAGTCGAGCCACTGTGGACAGCATAGTGCGTTTGGTGCACTTATCATCTGGCGGTGAGACGTCAAACCGAAAACTATCACAGGATTTGTCCCAGCGTAAACTGAGAACTTTATGCGGTACAGACTTCTCAAACTCAATGTCTGAAGAAGCTTTATGAGAATCTGGTATGCGTGCGAGAACCTCCTTAGAGTTGCTTGTCCATTTGACAAGATCAAACTGGCCTCGCTTGAAAAGCTGAATAAGCTCTTCACAAAGCGAAATTGCTAGCGGAGTGGATATGACACTACAGGCAATGTCATCCATATACAAAACGGAAGTAGCAACAGCTGCTGCGGCGGAAAAGTGATCGCCTTCATCAGCGATCAACTGGCGAACAACTCGTAACGCGTGATTTGGGCTAGACTTGAGTCCAAAACACGATTCAACTGATACACAGATAAAGGTTCCTTATTGTTAAAACGATAAAAAATCCGTTGAAATCAAACAAAGCAAACGCCGATATTGAGGAACATTTGGTGGCAATCAGCTGACAAAGCGATTTGGAAAAGACGAAACTTTATTATGATGTTAAATAAATCACCCTGTAGATTAGGGCCGGCATGCAAAATGTCATTAATTGACTGACCCGATGTAGTCCTACAACTAGCATCTAAAACCACACGAATTTTAGTAGAGGTTTTATCTTCGCGAACTACGCCGTGATGCGGGATATAATATGAGGGAAGAGAATTGCCCTCGTTGTTTACAACTACACTCAAAAAACCTTTACTTAGGTAGTCACGAATGACGTCATTATAGGCGCCGCGTAACTTAAGTGATGCATCAAGTTTACGTTCTAAACAATGGAAACGTCTAAGCGCAGCAGCGTACGAGTCACCTAACGAATAAGGGTCACCATAGAAGGGCAACGCCACAACGTATCGGCCACTGTCGTCACGAACAGTGGTAGCGCGGAAATGTTCTTCACACTCGAGATCCTTACGGCTCGGTGCGGTAATCTCTTCGAGCTCCCAAAAGCGCTTGAGAAGAGAATCAATATTATTTTCTTGAAGAACAGAACAACAACAAGACGTAATATAATGAGAAGTATGTAACGTAGGTATGGTACCCATAATCAGATACCCAAATACCGTCTCAATAGCGGGCGGTAAATTATGCTGCTCACTACGTACAGCTTTAGGTAGTTACAAGTGCGGAAATATTGAAGCTCCGCTCAAAACATCAATGTCTGCCGGATTCGCAAATTCCGCGTCTGCTAGCGGCAATGTCTGAGTAGCGATACGTCCACATTAGCGTTTGGCAATGTGTCCGTAATACGCTACACGATAAGCTAAGAATGTTAAAATTAATATCCCTATCAAAACGCGAATGTATTTTAATCTCTACGGAACCCTTGCAATGTTTTTCTGACCACCCGATCCCCTTGACTATTAAGTTAGTATTTTTAAAGTTATTCTACAGTCCGAGGCGTTTGAAACAATCAGAAGTAATAAAGTTACTCTGTGATGAGCTATCGAGTAAACAACGAACTATGTGCGGTGCGTTATTAATATCATAAACGATAACTTGCGCTGTTGCTAATAGAACCGTTTTGGACGCCGTACACTGCGGTTTAGCATCGCGCTGAGCATGACAAGCGCGCGAGGGTTGTCCGCGTGTGTGCGCCGCCAGCGCAAAGGACGTCGTACACAACGATACCTCGCCCTGAGACGCGGAGGGGGAAGCCACCTGCGACGTCGGTGGGCTAGAAATTGGGTCAAGGTTACCGGATTGACCCGACAACGGATAACTTTTATCAAAATGTAATAATGAGTGATGTCGTTGATTACATGAACGACACTTCGTCTTACTAGAACAATCACTCGTTTTATGTTTTATACTTAAACAATTAACGCAAGCTTTGCTTTCTTTTACACAGTTGAAACGAGCAGTCGGATTTAAATTATTAAAAGCGGGACATTTATAGAAATGGTCGTGTACTATATTACTGCACAGACACTTCTGTGAATTATTATTATTAGATTCCGAGCATGCTACGTAAGATTGCGGATTAGGGATCGAGTTATTATTGCTATTTCGGGATTTATTCGACATTTGTTTGCTATTATTATTATTATTAAACGAGCTAGATGAACTAGACTGCGTATTATGAAATATTCGACACTGATCTTTGATGAAAGAAATAAAGCTATCTAGTGTAGGTATTTTATGATTACGTTCCGTCATCGTCATCTCGAAAGCACGTATTGTTTCAGTGTCAAACTTTTTTAAAGCGAGTGAAGAAACATAAAGTCGGAAAGATCTTTTAATTTTAAGTTTTTAAGGGAACTAACTGCGGTAACAAAGTTGTCTATAAACAGCTGGAAATTCGAAACAGACGCGGCAACGGACAATTTAAGATTTAAAGCCTGATCAAAGTAAGTAGACGCTAGAACACGAGTATCTTGATACCTATCAAGTAGTGACTGGAATATAATAGAAATAATATTGTATTATAATAATAATAATATTGTACCACATTCACACAACACCATCTGGTCCCAAACTAAGCAGAAGCTTGTACTATGGGTACTAAATAATGGATAAACATACTAATATACTTTTTTTTTTGTAAATACATACATATTATACATAGAAACACCCAGACCAAGACAAACATCCATGTTCATGCACACAAATGTTTGACTTGAGCGGGAATCGAACCCGCGACCTTTGGCGTGGCAGTCGTTTACACTCTCGCTACGCCACCGGGTCGTCAAGTAATATGACCTGATAGTTCTCAGCACTGGGTGTGACACCTGTAAATACGGACTGGGCCTTCGGTGACATCTTACCTATTAAATAGTACAACTTGTCAGCATCTGTCAGAGAACCATTATCGTGCACTGTAGACTTAAAACTCGCATAGAATAACGGCCAATTTCGTATATCATCATCAAACGACATAAGCTCAATTGGCGGTAATCTCAGCTCTCGAACCGCCGGTCTGGCAGAAACGGGCCGTGCGGAACATTTACCCTTAATAAAGATCTTCGAATGAGGTGTACGCCTGATAATTCGGCTGTTCATCAGGATTAATAGAAAGCAATCATGCGTTATAATCGTCTAACAACTTATGAAAATCTGTTCGAATACTATCTACTGTCATACAATAACTAAGAAATGATTCCCTATTAATATCGGAAGCAGCGGCAGTTTTTGAGCGCTCGTAAATGTTTTGAATACGCTGAAATAAAATATTACGTTTAGCTTCCAAGATTGTCAGCTCTTTTTCTTCCGACATGCATGGCTTCTTTTGTTGCGCCATGCTTAAGTAGGTATAAGCTAATGAGACCGAATTAAAATAAGAATACCTAAAGTACCTATTATTTTACCTAAGTAGGTATTTATGCTGTAGTTATTCGTAAATAGGCAACAACTTTAAGGCGGTGGAACTAAGAGGTGCTTGAAATATGGAATTTACAAGACAACTATGATAGTTCCAGTAATAATAATTGGGTAGATATATCAGATTAGTAGGTAGCTACATAAAAGTATATTACCTACGGCAGCGTGCGGAAGTAACCACGTAATGGGTATGTAAATGGACTAGGAGTATAGCTAGGTGCTATAACTACCTAGGTAGGTACTTCTAGAAGATACCTACGCGAGATAAACGAGAGGTTACGTATAAACGCAAATGAATCCGGCTCGAAGGACCAAAAAATGGTTCGGCGATGCACCGAAAGTATGTACTAGGCGATTTGGTGATATGGAAAAATATTAATATTGTGAACTGTATCAAGAATGGCTGGTAAATCGCCTAGATGAGTGGGTGAACGGGCGATCTTATGACTAGGATATAGGAGGCACGCCTTATCTTGTAAGTCAGTCTTCTTCTTTACAAAATGCCGGCCGCCGCCGTCTTCCAGAGTCGGGCCACAAAACTGATCACTCCTTTTTATCTGGCTTGAAGCTGCACAGATCACTCCACTACACCCGCGGGCGAATTAGTTCTCGTTTATAGTATAAAATATTGCGGTATTGCACACGTTCGGCGCGGCGCGGGGCTGCGTAAGCACACGACCGATCAGCGTGACGATTGATCTTCGACTTCATCGCAGCGTCATCGAATTCCGCGACCAATTAGAGCAAGACGTGCTTTTGGGAATGAAAGGGATAAAAGATCGTTCGTTTTGACACTGCGGTATGCAAAGGAATTTATTAGCTAGGTGTTGACATAATTAACTATCAATGGAAAAGATAGATGGCGCTACCAAGCCGTAATTTACCATTACAATTCTGCATATGAACAGCAGTGCCTTAAATAACGTCAAAAACATAGTAGATGCATTAAATTTAATAACTTTTGAAAACTACGCCTTCAAACCATTTTGGTAGTTATGATTACAAACAGTTTAAATTTTCATGAAATTTTATAGAAGCTATAGTTAAGTGGAATAATGTGTTGAACTTGACTCGTTTTGAAAGTTTCTACATGTCTAATGTGTTGAGTGTAACAGTTTTAGGATTACAACTTAATTAATTAATTCACTGCCGCAGGCACAATTCCAGTGAAGTTTGTTTAAAGATAAAATGATTCTATTATTATGTAAGGTGAAAGTGTCGGTATGAAATTGTCACCGTATGGTAACAAAACATATTTTCACCCCAAACATTTTTTCAGTAAAGCTGAACAGAAACTGATTACTACATTTACGTTTCTGGCGTATTTCTTTGCGATAATTTTCTCTTTTGTTGACCACTCTCGTCTTCAAAATATTTTTATACTGAATCAGTCAACAGCATTAACAAGCAGAATTAGGGCAGACATAGACCAGACGGTACATCCGGACGATATAATTAGATTAAATATTTTTACCACATAAAGTTTACCGTGTTAGAATTATATTCCAAAAACCGACGCGTTTTGTATATTAATTGAAATTTAGGTATTACCAACGAGAAAAATATTGTGCTACATTATATTTTCTACCAACCTTGCTTTGATATTTTCCTTTCATCTACGTCTGTGTATTGTCATCGGATTCCAGGTATGTCCGTTCTATATAATGGAGTATATTTGCTGTTCTCGGAATACCTTTCATAATGCCATCGTAGGTAGATTGGTGGCTTGCCTGCTGCCCTTGATACTGAGCAGGCAAAGTCGCAGAATCTAAAAATCTATAAACGACTTTATCTAGAGACTTGTATCCAAAGCTATAAGAAACACAACTAATGGAAGGAAAATAAAAACCTGATTAATTAACCTGACCTGGATAGCTGGGCATAATTGTTTTACTTTAAAATAGCAATGACGGCCGATACAGCCTTAACGAGAATAAAAAATGAAAGTGAAATAAAGGGATGCTGGCTAAAAAGAGTGTATGATCTAAACGAGTCAATAGTAGATGTATAGATGCTTTACATCGATATTCTATAAAAGTGGTATCAGTACCTCAGTCGAAGCGGCCTATCCATCCTCAAAAATGGGCTATACAGAATGACTATTACTATAATCGAAAATCTTACTACTTACATTAAATAGAAAAGTTTGTAAAGATGGATTGACATTTGTTACCACAAAATAATACTGAACCGATTTGAAAAACATTGCAACAATATAGCTTGGATTAAATAGCAGATGGGATGGAATATGCATATTTGCCCGACAACCAACCCAAGCAGACAAAGTCGCAGAATCTAATAATCTATGAATGACTTCATCTAGAGACTTGTATCCAAAGCTATAAGAAAGACAATTAATGGAAGAAAAATAAAAACCTGATTATTTATCACACATAATCCGACCATTATTTTTTCTACGGAAATGCACTTATCGGATAATAAAAGTGGTGCAAACACAGCACGGTACATTACGGAACTCGCTCAAGCATTACAATAATGAATGGAATTTACAAGTAAAGTGCGGCATTGGCATTGTACAATGGGAGCATCCATCTACAATTATGTGGAACGGTGAAAACACGCGACCTGATTTCAAGCCAAGAAAAACCGAGAACATTACTTTGCTTCGGTTTGGATTTGCTTTAAGGAATGCTTTTGGTTAATACCTTTGAAGGTAATAAGCGCTAACTCTGCCTGAACATTTTTATTCACTTCTATATTATTATTTGACAATCTCATGGAATCATTGACTCAAACCAATACAAACCGTATTATTATTATTATTTAATATTTTAATTATATTTCCAAGATCTTAGCAGTTTAAAAGACTGGCGATAAGTTGCTTGTCGGCTTGCTCTTATAAAAGCTTTACTCTTTAACAGATTAAAAAAGGCGAAGTTTATCATTTTACAGATGGAAAAAAAGTGATAGCTCAGAATCATACGCTAGGGGAATCGACTTTGATGATAATAATCATTTTTATTTGAACACTAGTGCTTCTCATGCGGTCCCATTTAGATTTGATCAAGATGCGACGTTAGTTTATATATTTATAGCAGATTTCGAAATAGTTACATTTTAAATACGCAATTTATCAATACTCAATTGCATACAATATAACTACTGACGTCGTCAAAAAAGTTAAACCTTGTAATAAAACAAAACATTTAAAACTTTATTCAATTTAAAACATTCTATCATGGACTTTGAATAGTGAACTATTAATTAATACATCACATTTAATTTGTTATTTTTGCAGAATGTACGTACAAAGAGCCCATTAGAATTTAAATTCTTTATCCAATCAATCTTCTACACAAGACGTAAGAGACCAAACTGATAATGTTTATAAAGCTTTCATCATTAATCTAGCTTATATTAATATTCATAAAATGAGCACGATTATCACTTACTATATATCATTCACACGATGCATGCAGTTTATAAGATATAAGACAAACATAACGGAAAATATGTCACCCCACACATTTTATTTATCTATAAAAACGTCTACGGCCTTTGAATAGTGAACTATAAATATTTAACGAAATCTGCTTTATTTATAAAATGTACAAAGAGTCAACATAATACGTACCTCTATAAGACATACGTTTATAATGTTTATAAAGCTTTCATCATTAATCTAGCTCAAATTTATGTTCGTTTAATGAGCATGATTATTGTTTACTATAAAAAAACGCTTACCCGATACACCCCTACAAAGCTTAAGTACAGACATAACCGAAAATATATCACACCATCTTCTTTATCTAACAAGCATCTACGATTCAAATATTATATTATACAGCTCACGGCATATTTTCGGTATATACGTAGGTATTTCATTCAATATGGCAGAGGCGATACAATAAGCGGTGTGTGACACAAATCCCTTCTAAGCTCATCCTTCCGTGAAGCATTGTGGTATACCTAGTCGAGTGGGCGGATTTTCCTGCTCGAGTTATTTTCTAGTTTTGGTCGACCACAAAAAATCTGCTCTTCGTCTACCGCATTTTTTCTAATGCAGTCATGTATGTGTTATCTGTATTATTATTGTGTAGCCTTCCAATTGAGTTTGCGTCGGTAAAGGATTGTTATGTTCCGTTCTTGGAGAAGATCATAAGTAGTTTCATTATTATGAATACCGTCATAAATTTACTATAGTTATAAATAAAATCCAACGGAGATTTCCATCAGAGATAAATCATTAAGCACCATTTTGGAAACGGGTCTGTTTTTCAGATAGTATCCCTGTATAACGTACCGCATTAAAAGGCCCCATAGTAATTTAAACGTAATAGGTGAAGTTTAGTAAGACAAAAGAATTGAAAAATTCTACTTATTGATAGTTCCACAAGTAATGCATACCTAATGCAGAACTTTCAAATATGGGGTACATTTAAAAATGCTTTTTAGAGATGCGGCCACGTATTGTACATTCCTGAATTTAACTTTGTATCTTTAGCTTAAAAAGTCGAGGACAATAACAAGTTCTCTTTTTATCTGCGTATGTTATTTTTTTAAATTTCATGTTTTTCTTCAGTTTGCAAATCCGGGCAACATAATTTATTTTGTTGCACAACATAATTTATGTTATTACATCATTATATAGTAAAATAGAATGAGTCCTAAATTATACCAAAAATAAAACTTAGCAATCGTGTTATAAAACTTGTCGTCGATATTATATTTTCTCATTGTGAGTTACCGATTTCTTATAAAATTTATTTATTTATTTATTTGGATCACCAACAAGAAATAACAAATACATTTTATTAACATTGAACAATCACAAAACCTGGTGCATTCTCAATTACAGGCGACCACATCATGCATATTATTATTATAATATCATAAAATATTACATAAAATGATCATAGTTAAAAAGTAAAAATGAACATGCTGGAACACTAAAAATAGAAAACAGCTACAATAAAAAAATAGGATCTTTTTAATATCTATGTTTACATTATATATAATTGAATAAGACTAAAAACAAAATAAACATGGTTTGAAATAATTTGAAAACGAAATTAAAATATTACAATAAAATAAATAAAATATATCACCTGGAAATGCATTTAAAAATAATTAAAAAATATATATTTATAACATAAATTAGTATACAAAAGCATACAAACATATAGTGCAAAAAAGTGTATTCGAGCATTATTCGGTTTACAACAGACTGAAAGTTGTAAGGATTATTTAAAAAAATATAATATTTTACCCCTACCTAACTTGTATCTGTTCAAAATTTGTGTTTTTGTGCGCCAACATCCAGACTTGTTTTGTAAACATAACGACACTGTGACAAGACCAGGCAGACACACTCATAAACTGCTCATACCAAAGCAAAGAGTCAATGTATTTAGTGACAATGTATACTGCAAGGCGATACATATCTATAATAAGTTGCCAATCAAGTTTAAGGATATGGATAGTATTAATGTTTTTAAAATAAATTTATATGTATTATTATTAAAGAAATATTTCTATAGTGTAAAAGAATTCTTAGACGACAAAGAACTGTGACTTGCATGACATTATCAATTAAATATTATTGTAATTGACATTCAACATTCGAATGCCAATCAATGGCAGATTATGGTTTGTAACTTTAAGTAACATTTTAAGAGCTCTGTATACCCATATTCTGACGAATAAATGATTACTTACTTACTTACAAAATAGAATCACTAATTAAATCAAATTTCAGCCTGATATTGCAACTAAAGTGACATGGATAACGCAGTGGTTTATGTTGTCTCGTTGCCACCAACTATGTACACATTTTCATGTCATCACCTCACATGTGATCACAACTATAATGTTGTTATTAAAATGTTCGAATTCATTGACTTTTATTATCATTATGAACGAGCTGATATCTACTGTTTCACCCGCATTATTTTCCATATGTCGAACAACAGCCGCGCCACTTACCGAGTCAATTTATAGCCTACGTGTTGCGAAAACGCTCTCAATCTTCCAAAGAACATGCAAATTGATTCAGCTATTCCATAAATTACCTCGCACAAACAGAAAGAAAGAGAATGAGACAGACCGACAATTAGACATATAATATTTAAAAAAAATATTTTGCCTTGGTATCGCCTTGGAGTCATGTACACAGTGTTGTAGTATTCCGTGTGGTGACGGATTAAGAATACGGATTGTCACTACCCCATATCATCCCATGAGTGTCGTAAGAGCCGACAGAGGGAGCATAATAATATGCATAGAACAGCACTGTAAGAGAAGAAGAAAGAAAGAAAGTAAGAAAATAAGTTTATTTGGATAAGGTGACACAATTAAAATTACATAGAATAGAAGAATTTGACAATTACTTTTCGTTAAGGAAAAGAAACGTAGTGGAAATTATAATTACAATCAAAAATATAATATTAAATAAAAAAGATCAAAATAATAAAAATAAACAAGTTTTTAAATTATCGATACATCTAGAATTTACAAATTTGTTTTTTTTTTAATTGAAGGAAAACTTGATACAAACCCTATACCAACCCGTTTGACCAGCGTGGTATAGTAGGCCAATTCCTCGTTTCAAAGGAGAGGCCTAGTCCAGCAGTGGACTGTTAAAGGCTGATGATGATGATCGTGTTACTCAATAAATATGCACTTTAAAAAACAGACATTTTTATTTTATTTATGTGTATACGAGTAGATGCACAAAGTGTACTAATTGCTAGAATATTTTTATTTTATTTTTAATGTCAGTTATATGACTAGTTCAGCGGTGAATCGATGCCTTTATGCAGATGCAAAAGAATTTCCAGTCATATTGTCAGCAAAGCGCGTTTGTCGAAGCTTCCTAGAAATACTAGTCTTTGCTGAAACAGACAGACAATGTCGTGCGGGTGCCTTGATGCTGCCGTACGACACACTTGATGTTTTTTGATAAATAAAAACACTTGAACTTGTTCGATATAAACATGTTTATTTCCTTGACACGGGTTTACCTTGCTAGTGACTTATTGTAACAAAGTGAATAAAGCAATTGTGCATAAGTGCAGGAACAATAAAATGCTGACGCGGTGACATGTGCGGTCATTGGACCGTACATATTCTCGGGCCAGAGAAAATGGGATGCTGAGCTACTTTTAATAAACAAAAATATTTCAAAGAAAATTATGATATAAAACTTCAAATAATAATTAAACAGGGTTATCAAACATCCCATGATATTTTTGTTAAATTGGACTTGTTGATTGGTTTCGAAATCTTGAAGTGCGCGCGCCGCGCTGGGTACAGGTTCGATGCCGTCGCTTGCTCGACGCGCTCCCTCCGCCACAGCTGCCGCCGCGTGCGCCGCCTGTTCCACGGTTGGTTGAGTTCTTGCTTCAGAATATCGATCTTGTTGTCTTTGCGTACAACGCCATGTGTATGGTATGCGTCATACTAAAATCACAGTACCAATCACCACTAACATTCCAAATATGACGTAGATCATTGTGTAGTGATGAATATCGTGAAAAGTTATTGTATCTGGTAGCAAACTTTCACTGTTCTCCAAATCTTGTATCTTGTATTGTATTTCTGCGGCTGCTTCTTGGAATATCAAATGCGATTTGTTTGAAATTTTATACGTAGGTATACTAATTTTGATTATATAGTTAATTGGTGCAATGGTCGGTGTATAAGTCCGGTGAAAGTCGTACTTCACTTGTATGAGCCTTATATGAGGATATATAGAGAACTCATCTGTCTTTAATAAGCAGCCTTGACCTACACTCAGTAGTCCGGTGCCTGTCAGTTCGTTCGCGGTAATCCGATCATCGCACATTGTTCGTACCTTGCAACGTCTGCAGCACGTATAAATATATGTCGATGCCTTACGGCCAAAAGAGGCTAACCGCCACGTAACAAACTTTACAGGAGAGTAGTTTAAAGTTCAAAATAAGTGAAAAAAAATCATAGAAAATTTTCTGTACGTTCCAAAAGTTTCAAAATTTAACCATATAATTTTTGATTAGGTCTCTACGAAATGACATTGTTAATTAAAACAAATCACACTCCTAACACTATTTACTGTCGCTTACCCTCAAATGGTCCTAATCATACTAACAGGAAAAAACGTCGTAAATGAAAACA
Source organism: Euclidia mi (assembly GCA_944739405.2). Classification (NCBI taxonomy): domain Eukaryota; kingdom Metazoa; phylum Arthropoda; class Insecta; order Lepidoptera; family Erebidae; genus Euclidia; species Euclidia mi. The sequence continues at coordinate 68,838,259 of OX123195.2, read as the reverse complement.
ACCCAATTAATGAGTTCCAACCCAAATGATTTAACTGCACCATTTATTTTATTTATGTTGAAGAAAAAGAGCATACCTGTGCTTTTTCTGTTCATCAAGTGGAGCCAATATGACATAACCGGCTATTGATTAATGGCAGAAGAACAAGAAAATTGTTATAAGTTAATTATCTATAAAAAATACTATAAGCTCTTTTATGCAACGCGAAAACACATTGTGATTAATTCTTATAAAATTATACATACATACTTACATACATACATTAGACTTTTATAAGTTTTTAAACAGGCTAACCGACTAAGGTATGAATTAAAAAAAAGTAGAAATTGTGCTCAATCAGTCTTTATTTTAAGCCTGTAATACATGTTGGACGAGCGTCGCCGAGTGAACTCCAATACCAATGTATAGACAGTATATTTGCATTGTCTTGCCATCGCTCGGTGTCGCTCGCCTAGTTAGCCGAGTAAAGGCAAGCGCCAACGTGTATAGAACTCATTTGGCGTAGCTTGTCACAACTTGCGATCGCTCGCGTCCACTTGCCGCACTTCGGAGCGCTGTCGGTTTTTCTGCACAAATCAAAGGCGCTCGCCCGCACTCGGCCAATAGTATCCACACGTTTGTCAGCGCGCCATTACGCCCTTGTTCTATTTTTGTAAATACTCAACATCCACCACCTTATTTGTCATATTTTCTTTTTCTCAACTTTAGTGCGGTATACACTGACATAAAAATATAAGCACTCATTAAATAAATAGCAGCAGCTGCAATAACTGCTACGTCGTCATCATCCATCTTGTTTCAATTCACAATGCAAACTGACGGAGCCCAACGTGTGGGCATCTCTTCAAAATTCGTCTGTATTGGCCATTTGCATTGGTTGTCGATATACTTGCCAAACGTGTAGGCAGTAACACTTGACTTGTATTAATTTGCCTACGCTCGCGTTGGCCTAAGCTCGACCAACATGTATTGCAGGCTTTAGAAAATTAAGCAAAACAATTGTTACTCATTGTAAGTTAGTCTTGCATTATACATTCATGCTGACATTCTAGGTATGACAAAAAAATATAAACTTAAAATTTCGTACCTAAGGACCACTTTTAGGTATGACGGTAGGCGTTTGGTCCTCGTCGTCCGCATGTCCGCGTCTACAGTTGCCGTAAATCGCCTCGCAACGTCCGTTGCCGGGGGAGTCCTCCACAGCAAAGAAACTACCCAAAACAACCGTGTCCGATGAAGACATGTGTCAGGTGGAAGGTGAGGACACCGTGGCGGCCTTCAGCCACTCCAAAAAGAGGGTTCTTACCATCGCTTTTGCCGTGTATCCATTCATTCACACTCACCCACCCATTCACTCAATCGATAAAACAATGATGATGACACATGTTAAATCAGTCACGGTGACAAATCTTGACGCAGAATAACGATTTGCAAAAGAGGGACCTACTAACGCTAATATATGTGCAAAACAAACGTGCAGTTTTTATTCTCGCACTCTCATAGTCCCATAGGCAATTCGACACAACAGAGTCATATCACAGTCGCAGGATTAACTCTTGACTGTTACTGAGAATTCATCAAAAAATCCAATAATTCCTTGCTGGCCCAACCTGGGATTCGAACCCTTGATTATGATTCTGAGCCAGGCCAGCCAACAAAAACTCTGTAGGTACTTATTTAACCATTCAGTATGGCAGCGGTAGCCGAGTGGATATACCTACCAACAGACTGCCATGCAGAGGGTATCGGGTTCGAATCCACGGCGCGCACCAATGACTTTTCGGAGTTATGTGCGTATTGAATTGTTAATTATCGCTTGTCCCGTGCCTCGGAGAGCACGTTAAGCCGTCGGTCCCGGTTGTCATGAAGATCTTTGACAGTCGTTACAGGGCGTCAGTACCTTCTTATTAAACTGACACGAGTCTAAACCATGGAATATCGCTATTCCTTCGGGTTGCGGAGGTCAGACAGGCAGTCACTCCGTGGAGAAGCTAATATTCAGCCAAATCCGGTTAGATTAGTAAGCGGACCCCAGATTGAAACTGGGATAACGCTAAGAGAAAGAAGTATTGTCTGAACAAGATAGCAAAAGAATGACTTCTTACCTATAAAACTTAAAATAACTATTTTTTTTATTTTTTTATTTATTGACCAAAATTTTCAATTTACAATATTCTCACATATACCATTCGTTTAAACCACTAGAGTTTTTTTGCGAATGGGAGTTCATATTTATTATGACTACAATATTTACAACGAAATGAGTACCTTATCTATGTTGTTGACGAAATACCTTTTTAACATGTTTTTATACGGCTGTTTTGTTATATATTTATTAGCTATAACTTCTGGTAAACTATTTAATATCTTTGCAAGTATGTATCGACATATTTTAGTTCCATACAGATTATTAGATTTTGGTAAAACATATTTCTATGCGTTTGGCAACTGTCTTAGTAGGTCTGTGTTTACAAGTTCTTTCATAACGGCCATTTGGATTTTACATTGCACTGGTAACACGTTACAGTATTTGAATAGCTCGTTATAAATTTCTTTTTATTAGAATACACAATTATAGATGAATATAAAAGTCTATTAAAATAATCTTACCGTGTTATTTTCTTCGAAAAACTTCGCGCCAAACGGACTCGCAAGCACGGAGGTGCTTATGCCCGCGGTGAATGTTCGCTGTGCAACGCTAACGACATTTTGTTCGAACGAAAGAGTGAGATAACCGACGCTGTTTGTCATTCTTCTGTAAGCTAACCGCCAAACCTTTGATTTACCTTGTTATCTAACTGCCATACCAGATAGTTTCTTTTTGAGGGAAAAAAAAGGGTAAGCGACAATGCAAGGCGACATTCGTTTGGATGAATTATCCTAAGCGCCTTCGATGATTGATTTGGTGACTAGGAAAAATAAAAATAAACGCCAAATAAAGTCACGGAAATGAGACCTAAATGTAATAAATGACATATATTTTATCCAAAGGAACTGCCCTAATATCCTAACCGAAAGTTTGGTACACAAAGATTCAGGTAAAATTTGACTAATGTATTTTTTACAAAAAAGTATTTACAGCCCAAACTACTTAACGTTTAAGTAAAGAAAAAAATATTCAAAGCCAAAAATGCTTATCTCACAGTTTTGAAATATTATTTTTATCCAACCACCATAATACAAAATACACTAAAACTAACTGTCGTTTATGACGAAAAACTTTGTGTTAGAACCTCAATTCCTTTACCGCCTAAGCGACAAAAAGTTTGTCCTAGAGCCACGAAACTTAGACCATTAGACGCAGAAAAAAAAGCCGATTCTAACCATATATATAAGTCAATTTCGCAAAAAATGTCGCTTACCCCCTTTTGGCCGGAAGGCATCGATGTGTTTATAATGTAACTTTCTTGCCATTTATCATTACATAATATTTCTCTTGTTATGCATTCTTGGTTTTCTTGTACACATAAACTTTTGTCACTCTTCTTCTGGTTATCGGGCTTCTGGCTATGACACAAATAAGTTTCTTGTACGATACAATCCTTTATGTCTGCTTCGGTCATAGGTACTCGTATATGTATCCTTTTTCTAATACTCAAGGCCACGAAGTCAAATAAAGGTGATATCGCGTAGGTTTTGTTTCCATGATGCTTAGGGATTGGTATCAACTTGAATATCTTGTACGTATCTCGACTGGTAAGCGGTATCCTTATCTCGAACAAAAGGTACTCTTCCAGCATCCTTGCTTTGACCTTGATGAGATTGTACATCTTGCGTATGTCCGAATGGATATTCTTTACTGGCAAAGAAACATCTTTGGGCAGCTTGCTTAAAATAGTTTTCAACTCATTGATGAGTTGGTCCGGTGTAACTAAGTGTAAATTGAAGCGACCTTGATATACATCCATGATTTTATCCATAATCGTATCTTGTAATCTTTTCAAGTTGTTAAGTACATTTGTCGCTATGATAGACCCAATTGTAAAATCACTTAGTATGCTACTTGTTTTAGCAGTGTTTTTCAACTCGAATACAGCCGTATCTAAAGCCATCATATGTTGATTTATAATCTTGTGTTGTTGATTCATAGTACTCTCACTACGTTTAAGTAGATTGTTTTCGGCTTCTATGATGGTTGTTTGATTTTTCTAGAGATTTAGTATATGGTTCTGATCTTGCTGAAGTAAGGCGATGTCTCTCTTGTACTGTTCGGCGAATCGGCTGTCTAATAAACCGAAAAAAGTATTGGCGAGATATCCGACTCCGTTGATAAGGCCTCTCTTGTGACGTAGTAGTCGGGCCGGCGCCTGGGTCGCGTCGAATTGCTGACTTGTCAATAGTTTATTGTAGTGCGAGAGTTCATCATAGCCGTGATGCAACTGGAGTACTATTGCATTACATTGCAAATTGTCTGCGATTAAATTGTTCTTGTATTTGTGTAAAAGGCAAATAATTCTCTAGTTGAATCTTGGAACTTAAGAAATAAACATGCTTCGAATAATACGCACAGGTTTTGGATTTTTATGAAATGGGATTATTTCTTTTTCTTCATAATATTTTATAATTTAAACTCACCAACTGCCTGCTATTGTCCACATTTTCATATGCCACAGAATCAGCGCAAATTCAAGCAAAGTTTCAAACCCTATATTTTTATTCCTCTAGAGGTTGAGCATAAACAAGTCCGTCCTTGGTAAGTGCCTATATCATAAATACCCACTGTGCAAATTTAATTTTATTTGCTTCAGTAGATTAGCCTCATAATTATGTCCTTCACAACAATTTTTTTTATAGACTCACGCCTGTACCCCCGAAGGGGTAGGCAGAGGTGTAATACTACACCCACATTTCGCCATGAATTTTTAGGTCCCACGTTATTACGTGAGAGCGAGCCTATTGCCGTTACCGGGTAACCACTAGACTTCGTGCTGCTACTGAGAATTCGGAAAAGCCCAGTAACACTTTTGCACGACGCGGGAATCAAATTCGGGACCTCCGATCAGCAGTCTTATACGCTATCCACGGGACCACGGAGGCAGTTCACAACAAATATTTGTACATACTAGTATAACATAGATTAGGTACCAGATTCAGGTAGTATGAAATCAAAATCAATACTGTCTAATAAAATGGTCGGCACTCGAAACGACTTTATAATCTCACCAATTCTTATTGTACACAAATAACAAGACCACAGCTACTTACGAAATTATGCCAACTTTAATTTCAAGTCCTAATATTTTTATTATAAAGGCTATAGTGCTTGTTTTCGTAATAACCATCACGGTTGCCTGCATTCTTGAGTCAATGGTTAATTTATCGTTTCAAAAATATTAGGTAGGCGTTTCAAATGTTAAAACACTTATATTGTTCTAGATTTTGCCCATAGCTACACCCGCGACGGTATTGTTGCTATGTTTTATTCAAATGTATAAGCTCTATCACTGCAAAACTTCATAGAAATCCGTTCGGTCGTTTTAGAGTGAAATGAGAACAAAAATTATCGTAAACTCTTTGATTTATAATATTAGTATGGATGTTCTTAAATTAACACCTAATTACTTTACATATATGTTGGCTACATAATCGGAGTTTTGATCTATCACTCTTTAGTTTCTAGGGAATATTTGTATTCTTTCGATCAAATTTACAATTTTAGAAAAGTTAGCAAAAGCAAGTTTTCGTTCTCAGTTTTAATTTATTTATATTTATTTAAGCCTTTTATTATTCCTTAATAAAATAGATTTACAATTTTTGTATCATTGGAACATGCAATTGAATTGAATTGTATAATAATTAAAATTAATTTAAGTGAAAAAATTATACAAATTTTAATAAGATAATTCAATTCTAATATTATAATACATTTCGAACATGCAATTAATTGTTTAGTTTTTCTTTGACTATGTATTAAGGACCTCTCCTTGTAGAGTAAAGGCCTCCTCCATTTTTCTTCACATCGTTCTATCATTTGCTTTGTCTATCCAGTCTTTTCCCGCCGTTTTTTCAATTTCATCGAGCCACTGGTTCTCTTGCCCACAGGTCCCTTCCATAGAGTTACCCTTTTGGCCCACCATTCCTCGCCCATACGTGCAACATGGCCAGCCCACCTCCATTTCAGCCTTTTGCAGTGCTCTAGAGCATCAATCAGCTTTGTTGTATTTCTAATGTCAGTGCTTCTCTTTTTGTGTTTTAACTTTAGATTTAGAATGCTCCGTTCCATGGCCCTTTGGATTGTTACTATTTTGTTCCTGGTATATTTATTAAAAATCCATGTTTGGGATGCATAGGTGAGAGAAGGTAAGATACAAGAGTCTAACACAGTTTTTTTCAGTTTCATTGAAATATTTGATTTTAAGATTTCTTTCAGGCTCCAAAATTTGTTCCAGGCCATGTTTACACGTCTCATTAATTCATCTTGATGTCTAGATTTTTTAAATGACACTTGTTTGCCTAGATATGTGTACTCTTGGACATATTCTAATAAGTCACTATTAGTGTGTATTGGTGTTTTAATGCTATTTGTCATAATTTTTGTTTTTGATGTATTTAGTTCTAGACCAATTTCTTTGCTGATATTGTTAATTTCGTAAAACTCCAATTGTGATGGGTTTTCTGCGAAGAGTATGATGTCATCAGCGAATCTGAAATTACTTAGAAAATGACCGTTGATGTTTATCCCTTTGTTTTTCCACTGTAGTGTCTTCATAATATTTTGTAGGACGGTAACAAAAATTCTGGGTGAGAGGTGGTCACCTTGACGAACGCCTCTACATACGTCTATTTTTGTGCCTGTTTTATCTAATTTTACTCTACTTGTGCTTTTTTTATATATGTCTTGTATGAGCTCTATTGTTTCTGATGGTACATCACATTCCTGTAAGGCTTTCCACATGCTGGTATGGGATATAGAGTCAAATGCTTTGGCGTAGTCGATGAACGCTAGGTAGAGCGGGCGTTTCATTTCTTCGTATTTCTCTATAATTAGTTCTAATGTATGAATGTGATCTACAGTTGAGTACATACTTCTAAATCCTGCTTGCTCCACTGGTTGGTGTTCTTCAGTGTATTTCGCAAGGCGATTTTCGAGGCATGAAGCAAACAGCTTATAGAGATTTGATTGTAGGCTGATTGGTCGATAGTTACTTATGTCAGCAGGGTTTCCTTTTTTGTAAAGTAGCACTATATCTGAATTTGCCAATAAAAATAACATTGTGAAAAGCAAGAACAAATCATTTAGTGAAAATATAACCTAAAAATTGCAACGTTAAAAAACAAACAAACTCTCGCGAAACAGTGGAAACCTCGATTAAAAGCAAGTTATAGTGAACATTAATCATATTAAATACAAGTATATATGTGTTGACTCTCGAAATTCATAATAAAGTGCAAAACGTGAAAATAAACATTACCAAGTTACTGTGCTTAAAATCGGACCATAAAACCATAAACATCAAAATTTTTGCCATAAATATAAATACCGAGAGTGAAAAATTATGTAACAATAAAATTAATATTGTGAAAATCGGCCACAAATTGCTTAGTGAAAAACATAACCAAAAAATTGCAAATGCGCACAGTCATATTTCTAAATTTGGATAAAGCGACATCTGTTACGAATCGGCTGAACTGTTTACCTATCACAGATACGACGATGCCGTTCTACAATAACAATAGAGTAAAGGTGCAACATTGAAGCTAGTGCCACAACATTTCGCTAGAGGGCAGGAAAATAAAAAATGGAACAAATTGCAGAAATGATAAAAGTCTTACAAACAAAGTTCGATGAACAATCAAAAGAACTAAAAGAAATGAAAGAGAGTATTCCAAATAGCATAAATAAAAAAATATAGATGAAATTTTCTAAAATTACCAAACATATTACTAGTTTACTTCATAAGCATATCTTGAAAAACGGCTAATATGATTACATTAATAATACATACATACATACATATACTCACGCCTGTTTCCCCGAAGGGGTAGGCAGAGTCATATTAAACGCCCACTTTTCGCCAGTGTTTTGATCCCACGTAATATTGCCGCTTATAGGGATATTTTGTTTGCCAGAGCCTCGTCCGTTGATCGGCAGGTGCACCACTTGCAGGTGAAGTTGACTTGGAACCCTAATAAGAGTCTTGGTGGGAACCCTATGCACTTAATAATAACGAACATACTATGACGAGGTATAACCTTGAATAATTGTTTTAAAGAAATTAAAGTGTTGATTTCTGAAGATTATGTTAATGGACGCAATAACATTATTGAAATTTATTTTGTACGGAGTGTTCATTTATTACAGAGGAATTTTATCATAAATTGTCTATTTGTCGTAGTTTTTCAATTTATTTTCTGTCTATCAGCCGTATGATACTTTTAGGCCTCATATTGGCTAACATACAGTTAGCCAATATGAGGCCTAAAAGTATCAATCGGTTATATTATAATGATATTGGTAGAAATAACATGGCACCCACATCTATACATAAATTAATATAAGACGCAAACATAAAAAGGGTAGATTATTTATACTACAACTTTATTTTTTTAATTTAGCTGTTTCTGCTTAATTCTGTGAGAATTGCGGGAAATCCCTCCATAGTGCACGTTTACGGAATTTTTTTAACTTCTTGCGCCTAATAGTTTTTGCTATGCGTTGTCTGAATTTTATGTACAGAGAATGATTTGTTTTCTCGTTATGACTTGAGAACAAAGAATCAGTTTCTACTAAGATGTCATACATCCGTATTAACTCTTTTTATTTTCATATCCACGACACTTGAACGAACCGACGCTGCCGCATATTACTGACGTCAGCCGAAAATTTACAACGTTTGTAACAGGCAGCTGAAAGAGTGACAAATGGACAAACTCGGCCTTTCTACTAATTGTGATCTCGGGAGTAGGAATGTAATAATAAAATAGTACAATAACGTGACGAAGTGCTGCCCTAACTCAGTTCTGGTGCAAATAGAATTCAATGTTTTCTATTCGAATAAGGTAATAACTATTGTTAATGATTCTACTTTTCCTTTAGGACTAATAAACCCTAAATTTGGCTATTGCTGTTTTTACGAATAGACAATGAAATGAAGCATTTTGCTGTTTGGTGCACCCCTCCCGCGCCGGGCGTGAAAAATAAAAAATGGCCGGTAGTGCTGGCTGCTTTACCTCTTGATTGAGCAACAGCTGACCGGCGTCATTATGTTACCTATATCTCAGTTAGTTTTAAACGTATCACAATAATAATGACAGTTTTTGTATCCTTGAAATATTCTCTCAAAACTTATTATAGATATACAATGTATAAATACCTTTTCTCTGCAGTTCGTTAAAATAAACTTGAAAATACGAAAAATCCTCTTTAATAAATCTTTCAACACACACTACCACCACAAGTATTTAGCAATTTAACAATTAGTCACAGCACTTTATATACCTTAATTAATTAATTATTGAATTTAATCAACAGCTAATATCAACTTCACTTATATTTTTATAAATTAACAAAAGTTTCAATCATCATCGGAATACGAAATGGCCGCCATAATCGCGCGCGAAACTGTGCCGATTTATCTACACTTTCGTAAATATGAAAATCATAAGTTTCTTATTTTATTATTGTTTACCCATTAGTTATGATAAATAAGAAAGTTTATGAGTGATATATTCGGGGAGATGGGCCTCGTTAGCCTTGGTTGGCAACCTGTCTAGGAGAAGGAAAACTCCGAAATTAAACCAAACGTTCGGGGAGATGGGCCTCGTTAGCCTTGGTTGGCAACTTGTCTAGGACAAGGAAAACTCCGAAACTAAACCAACTTTCAGGGAGCATACCCGACACAAAACCCCGATCTAAGGTGTCAACCGACCCGTGCCGAGGGATTAGTAGCCAGAGGGCAAGCTGGTCTCAAACGGAGGGTGCCTGTGCTGGTGGTCATAAAGACATAAAGACATATTTATTTCTGCATTTTGGTTGTTTACAACACTTATACATGTCAAAACCCTATTCTAGATGATGCCGGCTTTTCCTAGCTAAATGACTTCTTGAGAAGAAAGGCCGAAACAAACTCAGAGTCATTGTTTTTTTTTGTCACTTCATTTTTTTTAGTCTTTTCTTCATCTTTTAAAGTCCAGACAAAAAAAGGGTTTAGAATGCAAGTACAATGCAGGAAATTATCTGACGCTTTTGACTGACTCGGCCCACTGATGGCCCGCATTCAACAGCAATCGTACGGCTCAACCTTGATTGAGGGAGCCAGCACGATCTGTATCACTATGCCTCCACGCCATCAGAAGGTGTATGCATAAGCATGTCAGCCTAAGCCATCAGACAGGTTGCCACAACTACTTGTTTATATGTTTAATAATACCCACATCGTACTCACAACTTTACATGCTAATACACAGTAAAATACACGTTGCAAACAATAAGTAAAAATAATAAAATTTTAACAATAAAATGTCATATATTTAAAATGTCACAAAATATTATTGAATGTCAATTTAGGAATAATAATATATTACTTAAGTAATTTTAAAAAATAATAAAAATTTAAACAATAAAATGTCATATATTTAAAATGTCAGAAAATATTATTGAATGTCAATTTAGGAATAATAGTATATTACTTAAGTAATTTTAAATGTCAAAAGAAAATAAATAAAATAACAATGTCAAATCAAACTATGTCAAAACAAAATAAATAAAATTACAAATGTCAAATTAAAAATGTCAAAATGTAAAAATATAAGTATTACAAATGTAAATAAAAATATCATGTCACTAATTTCAAAATGTCAAAGTTCATAATTTTTTAACTCAATTCCAGGCATTTTTGTCTGCTAAATAATCCTTCACTCACAGTGAAGGATTATTTAGTTTGTAATAAGCTTTTGAACACAAGCTCTGTTTAATAAATACTTTGAATTTATTAATACTTAGTTCCTGAATATTGCCTGGAATTTTGTTATAAAAACGTATGCTTTGACACTTGTATGAGGTACTTATTTTTTGTAGTCTAGTTGAAGGTAGAACAAGTTTGTTTTTATTTCGTGTATTTAATTTATGAATGTCGCTGAATTTAGAAAACATATTAATATTTTTCCTGACATATAACAAGTTCTCATAAATGTATTGAGATGCGACAGTCATTATTTTAATTTCTTTAAATTTTTCCCTCGGTGAATGCCTTGCACCAAGACTGTAGATTGCACGAATAGCCCGCTTCTGCAGTACAAACACAGTTTGAATGTCAGCTGCGTTGCCCCATAATAAAATGCCATATGACATTATGCTGTGGAAATAACTAAAATATAATAATCTGGCCGTATCTATATCAGTTACCTGACGAATTTTATAAACCGCGTACGCTGCAGAGCTAAGTCTATTCGACAACTGACCTATATGTGGGCCCCACTGTAGCTTAGAATCTAAGGTTATGCCTAAGAATACGGTGTTATCTATAAGATCCAACTCTTCTCCATTCAAACATATGTTAGGTTTAACTTGTTTTACATTCGGTCTTGAAAATCGTATACATTTTGTTTTTCTTTCATTTAACAGTAAATTGTTAGCTGTAAACCATTGAACTACTTTAGAGAGAGCGTTATTTACATCGTCATTATTTGATTGTTGTCGTCTTAGTTTAAAAATAAGTGATGTATCATCAGCAAATAACACTATCTCTTCATTATTTTGCATAATGTATGGCAAATCATTAATATATACAAGGAAAAGGAATGGACCAAGAATTGAACCTTGCGGCACTCCCATTGTGACCACTGAACCCATAGAAACTTTTCCATTTACCTCAACTCTCTGTATCCTATTACTCAAATATGATGTTAGGAGATCCAAAGCAGTGTTCTTAACTCCATAGTAATGTAATTTCCTGATCAATGTTTCATGAAACACGCAATCAAAAGCCTTAGATAAGTCACAAAATACTCCCAGAGCATCATGCGACTCCTCCCAGGCATCAAAAATACTATCTAAAAGCTCAACTCCAGCATCGGTAGTTGAGCGACCCCTAGTAAAACCAAATTGTTTTTCATGTAACAGCTTATTGTTATTAAAATGAATTTGAAGCTGACCTAGAATTAATTTTTCAAAAATTTTACTAAACGTGGGTAGCACAGATATTGGCCTATAGTTTGTGGGGTCAGATGTGCTACCTGATTTAAATAACGGAATTACTTTACTACTTTTCATTTGAACAGGAAACACACCACAGTCAATGCATCTATTGAAAATCATTGCCAGTTCAGGTGCTACTGTGTTGATTATGGATTTCGTAATCACAACAGAATTGCCCCAAAGATCACTAGTCTTCTTCAAATTAAGGGTATTAAAAGTTTTTACAATATCTCTGTCAGTGACATAACTAAAACTAAATTCAATGTTACACCTATTGACATTTTGCTTCAATAGAGATTCGGCTTCATTAGGGGACGAGTTGAGGGATTTAGTGGTTGAGACTGGAATGTCTGTGAAGAAATGTTCAAATGCTGTGGCAACCTCAAAATCTGACTTTAATATCTTTTTATTTAATTGAAGAGTGTAATCATTACTTTTAATCTTGACCCTTCCAGTCTCATTGTTTATAATATCCCACATGTCACAGGGCACAGCTAGGATTCCATCTTACCCCCGTACAGGGCTCTGCGGGGATGGACATTTTAAATTCTTTTTACTCGTGGGAACGCTATGAGGACAGATATTAATAATTTTTCAAATGAAGGCGACGCGGTTCGCAACCCGTCAAGTCTTGTTTCCCGCGAGGGCGAAAAGCGGCCTGCGGAAAGCCGATTTGCAAATTCAAATTTCAAATTCAAATAGTTTATTGTTATCATAGGTACATAAAGTATTACAAGAAAGGTCTTAATTCTAAAGTACAGATTTCTGTGATGTACCGTACTAGACGGTGTACAGTAGACGGTGTAGAGTAGTGGAGTGGTGAGGGATGAACTTTGGTCAACACTTTCTGTGTATGGAGTGAGCAGCAGTCTGATACGGGCACTTGAATCCTTATATAGGGATTCAAGTGCCTGTGTCAGAATAAACGGGGCCTACACGCACTGGTATAACATTGATCGTGGTGTTAGACAGGGATGTGTAGCGTCTCCTTGGCTGTTTAATCTGTTCATGGACAGTTGTTTGACCGATCTGAAAGAGTCTGAATGTGGATTAAGAATGGGTGGGTCAGTGTTTAAGACCCTGCTATACGCTGACGATCAGGTTCTATTTGCATCGTCAGCGTTGGATTTGTAGCAGATGGTCACCACGATGAATGAAGCGTATAAGAAGAAAGGTATGAAAGTGAATGTTAACAAAACCAAAGTCATGGTCATAGAGAGGGATGATAGTGTAACTGAATGTGACGTAATGATAAGAGATGAAAAAGTGGAGCAAGTGAACGAGTTTGTATATTTAGGGTCTTTGTTTACGAGAGATGGAAAATGTGAGGGAGATATTGAAAGGAGACTGAAAGCAGGAAATTGTGTGAATGGCGCCTTACAGTCCATCATCAGCAATGATATTATCCCAAACCAAGCTCGCCTTGCTATACTGCAGGGAGTTTTGGCGCCAACACTGATGTATGGTAGTGAATCATGGGTATGGCAGAAGAAGCATGAAAGTAGAATCAATGCTGTGGAGATGAGAGCTTTAGGGAGTATGTGCGGAGTAAGGCTGATTGATAAAGTGAAAAACAGTGTGATACGAGAGAAGTGTGGTCTAAAAGAAGATGTAGTGACAGAGGTTGAAAAAGGAATGTTGCGTTGGTTTGGACATTTGGAACGGATGGATGAAAGAAGGAATACGAAAGGAGTGTATCGTGCGAGAATGAATGAAAATGTCGGTAGGGGACGCCCTAGGCGGACGTACGCCGACCAAATAGGTGACGTACTGAAAAAGGGCCAAATTAAAGTACTAAGAAGCATGTGGCGTTCTATAATCTCTGCCTACCCCAATGGGAGACAGGCGTGACGATATAGATAGATAGATAGATAGACGGTGTACAATATATTACATGTCAAAATCAAAAATCAAACGATCGATAATTTTAAACAAAGCATAATAATTATTTTAAATCTTTGTCATTAAGATAGTCAGCAACACTGTAATAAATCTTGTCTAATAGTAATAATTTTACATGTTTTTTAAATAAATTGATATCATCTTCACTTCGCAATTTTTGTGGCAATTTGTTAAATAGTTTGGGACCCATACAGAATATGCTTTTATTTAGCATGGTCGTCCGAGAAGCTACCAAACACAGCATATCTCACCGTCTTGCTCTAGTAACCTTTTCAAAAAGATTTTGATTACTTTTGACAAAAAGCACGGCATTATATATATAAAGACATGGTAGTCTCAGCAATTTTGAAGACCGAAAAAAGGGTTGACAACTATCAGTAGATTTTATGTGACATATGGCCCTAATACATTTCTTTTGGGCTTTAAAAGCCAGTTCTTTGTGTGTGGAATTACCCCAAAAGATTATACCGTACCTTATTATAGATTCTACATATCCATGATATGCAGTGAGCACGGTTTTGCGATCTGCTACACTACCGAGTTTGAATAATGCATAACAACTTTGACTTAATTTATTGCATACTTTTTCTATATGAGGTTTCCATGTCAACTTACTGTCTAATATTAATCCTAAAAACTTTGTCATGTCAGTTTGAGATATTGTTTGTCCACCGTAATGAATATTTAAATTGAGTTCATTGTTTTGTCTTTGATTAAAATTAATAAAATTAGTTTTATCAATATTTATATCTAAATTATTATATGTCATCCATTCTATAATACATTTAATTGTCAGATTGATGTCATTTTCTAATTTATTTATATTTTCTCCGGTGAATAGCACCTTACTGTCGTCTGCAAACAGTGTCATGTGATGATTACAGACTTGGGGGAGGTCGTTTATATACACCAAAAAGAGTAATGGACCTAGCACACTACCTTGTGGTACGCCGCAGCATGGCGTTTCAGGCTCAGATATGTATGCGGATTCAATTTTAGATAATCGACATATTCTATTAATTTGAGTCATTTGTCTTCGGTTTTCTAAATATGTTTCTATTAGACTATGGACATTGCCTCTCACTCCATATGTTTCCAATTTATTTAATAATATACAGTGACTAACGCAGTCAAAAGCTTTGGAAATATCCATGAATGTTGCTATTACTGGTGTCCTTTTGTCCATAGATGTCATAACTTTATTCATAAAATCAAAAATTGCCATGTCGATTGATTTACTCTTTCTGAAACTCATTTGTTGCTTTGCAAATAAATCATGAGACTTGAAAAAATCATACAGATTTTGATGTACATGGCTTTCAAAAATTTAAAAAAAATACTGGTAGTAGCGCAATTGGTCTATAGTTCTTTACGTTTTCTTTGTCATCTTTTTTGAATAGAGGCTTAATAATGGAAGTTTTTAGGACATCCGGGAAGATGCCTTGCTCTATGCATTCATTTATTAAATAAGATAAAATTGGCGCTATGATATGTGATACTTCTTTGACTTTTTTTGTAGCTATACTGTCATATCCTACACTGTTCCTGTTCTTTAACGATGCTATTAACTTAGTTACACCTGTCGTGGTAATAGGTTTCATAAACATTGAATTGGAGCTTCTTTTTATATGCGTACTTGAATTTGGGTAATTTATTGTAGTGCGTTGTTTCGTGAAAGATTTGTTAAATTCACAGGCAATATCTATGGGCTCTCTTATTATTCTACCTAAGACTTTAATTTTTGATATATCATCTTTTGGATAGTTCTTTTTAATGCTGTTAATGATCCTCCATGTAGCTGCAGATTTGTTTTCTGCAGACCTAATTGCATAGCTATTTTGCGCTTTTTGAGTAAGTTTTATTATTTTAGCTAGTCTACGGGAATATGTTTTAAACATGTGCTTATTTTTTGGAGAAGGATCTTTTCTAAAATGCCAAAGAAGATCTCTTTTGCGTTTACAACATTTCTTTATTACTTTGGATATCCATGTTTGACGTTTTCTTGTATTTATTCTCATTCTCTTTATAGGAAAGCATAAATTATAAAATAGACAAAACATTTTGTGGAACTCGTTAAATGCTACATCGGCGTCTGAAATATCAAATACATTTGAAAAGCTTAGTTGCTGGAGTATTAGTTTAAATGTACATACATTCTCTTTCGAATAATCCCGTTTGTGTACAAACCAATAATCAATAGTACAAAACTTTTTTACTGGGTACCTAACTATTTGTGCCGTATGGTCAGAGAGAGCAAGTTCGACAATCATACCTTTGCAGCCTCTCATGTTATACAATATATTGTCTATGCAGGTTCCACTACATAAGCGAGTTGGTGCATTGATTAAGGGTTTAAAATTAAACGTGAGAGCCGTATTTTTAAATTTGGTAGATAAACTATTCGTTTTTAAAATATTGATATTAAAATCTCTAGTAATAATCGCTTTTTTATTACACAACTTATTAAATATAGTTATAAGTCGACTGAAAAATATTTCTAAACTAGACGCTTTATTTTCAGGAACTCTATATATATTAACAATAAAAATATTCAGATCAGGGAGCTCAATAGCCGAACACTCTATAATATTTGTCACAGAGAGTTTTTCGATTTCTGGAATCGGTTTATATTTGTGACGCTTGTTAACAAAAATACAGGAGCCTCCTTGGCGGTTGTTCCGGGTAAAAATCGAACCCAGTTTGTAGTTACAAACAGATACACTATTGATATCGTTTAAAGACATGTGGTGCTCAGTTATACATAAAACATTAATAAGCTGTCCTTTGCTTTCCAAATCTTCTAAACATACTGATAATAGGTCTAGTTTATTTATCAATCCATTAATATTTTGGTGAAGTACATTGACATGCTTATTGACGAAATAAATTATTATTGAATTCGTTATTAACAGAAGTGGATTCAACATTTACAGTCTGACAACCCGTTGATATATTTGTATAGTTGTTACAAGTTTGAGTACCTCTGTTTACATATTTTTCTAACTTATATTTATTAAGATGGGCATTGTATGATGACCATGATGCATGGTAATTGATGCGTAATAATTCCTTTAATAGACAACGGCATAAATTAATTGTAAAATAGTATTTGTTTAAGATAATATTTGAGCTATAATTCATATTTAGAAATGTAACATGATTATATTTAGTACATAGAAATTTCAGTTCATAGTTTAACTTATACTCATTCAAATAAGGATTGTAAGGTACCTCACTAACAATTAAATTTGTATTACATGTAGTTTTTAACCAGTTATATAAGCTTGATTGAAATTCAAATGGGTTCTTGTCATTAATACCACCTAATAGAATTAAATAATCATTCTTAGTCAATCTTGATATGTCATTATTCGTTTCGTCAATTATATTTGATATTTTTGCGTCAGACTTCCACATACACCTTACTTGATACCGATCTCCTAGTAGTGTTTGTAGTAATTTACATACGCCTCGTCCCTGCTGGTCCGCTAGTATAAACACCTGACTAATTTGTGTGGGTGTTATATCTGTATGTTTACTTATGCGGGAGTGTGTATCTTCCGTGCTCTCTCTAGTTGTAGGCATATTCATAACTGTAGGTGTGATTGGATGGTGTTGTACATTTGAGATAGTGTCGATGTTGTTGTAGCGACTTATGCGAGAGTGTGTATCTGCCGTGTTCTCTCTAGTAGTAGGCATATTCTTAACTGTAGGTGTGATTGCATGGTGTTGTACATTTGAGGTAGTGTCGATGTTGGTATGGATCGGTAAATTGTCGATGTCAATGTAGATGTCAGATGATTTCATCAAGTCAATCTGGCGTACTACTTTACTATGTCTCTTACTGTTTACTTTATTAACTGAACGTGGGGTTTGGCAGTTCGAGTTTGAGTCATATACGCCAATTTTCTTATATAGTTCAATAATTT
The DNA here is from genome assembly GCA_944739405.2 of Euclidia mi. NCBI lineage: Eukaryota > Metazoa > Arthropoda > Insecta > Lepidoptera > Erebidae > Euclidia > Euclidia mi. Next base: position 68,820,292 of record OX123195.2, on the reverse strand, counting down.
TACTTGCTTTTTCGAGGTCGCACTTTAATTGTTTGTTTTCACACGGTAAATTATCAATCTCGTTGTTAGCAACATTTAAATCAGTGGTCAATTTGTTAATTTTTTCCTGCATTTTGCTTAACATGTCATTGTCTTGTGATGATGTACCAGGAAGACTCATCATTGTACAGTCAAACAAGGAGGTACTTGATTAATTGAATGATAAAGACCTACGTCTATTTCTAAACGTAATATTAGTATTTTCATCCATATCCTTTTGTAACTGGAGGTTAGTAATGTATGTGTATATCAATCGATGGATTTGTGTTACAATGTGTTGTATTTTGATGTCTTGTACAGTGAAATCAAATTATTATTATCATATTATAAACCTCAAAATGTGGCAAGTGTATGTGAGGATCGATCTCAAGCCTCTTTAACCACAGGCGCTGTGTAACATGTACGCGCTATCGAAGCAATCATTAATGTGGTTAAAATATTCAATCTGTTTCGTGCGTAATATAAAAACGTTTTTTATGATGATTCTTGCTGCAAATAATGTCCTTGAGTTTGTGTCACTTTGTTCACTAAGGTTTAGTTGTGTGTTTTGTTCATGAAGTGTTTATTATGATGATGGATGTGATTATTAGACGTCACAAATGCATTTTTGTATGTTGAAAGTACTTACATACTCTTTAAAAGTGGTATTTGACATTTTAATCACAAGCACTTAACCACTTAAAATTGTTTATTTGTTGTCACTTTAAACAACAGGATAACAATATCACGTGTTTTCCGTTAATAGTACTTCGTATTTTTCACAAATTTAGATGGATTTAACACTTTAATATATTTTTTCGCAATTAATAACACGGAGCGCAGTGTTCACTTGGCAGTACCAAACTACCCTCTGCAACATTGAATGTTGGCAGTGGATGTACAGAAAATTGGATGAAGTATACCAGATGATGGATGCTAGAAAGATTGATGTTCTGTGTGTGAAGGAAACGAAAAAGAAAGGATGTGATACTACCAAGCATGCGGCGTACGGCGTATTGGTCCGGAGTAGATAGTACCACCAGAGCCTGCAAGGGAGTTGGTTTAGTACTGTCTGTACGAATGAATGAGTGCGTAAAAGAGTTTGAATGTGTAAATGCAAGGCTACTATGGATGAGAATGAAAGTAGGACTTACTCGTCTTCTTTTTGTAGGGGTTTACGCCCCAGTCAATATAGTAACGGACACAACAAGAAAAAGACGAAAGGCAGGAGTTTTGGGAGAGTTTAAGAGAGATTATGAGGACCTGTAAGGATAATGAAAGATTGATTTTGTTAGGTGATTTCAATGGATGGGTAGGAGTAAAGCGAGATGGATTTGAAAGGGTTTTAGGTGGATTCGGTGATAAGATTGTGAACGAAAATGGATAAGAACTGCTTGAGGTTTGTTTGGAGTGGAGCCTTTGTGTGACAAACACCATGTGTTCCTGACGTCACATCGAGCCGCTCACGGCGCGCGACCTTGTACATTCACCGCGGTCGCTGCGCCGGTGCCGAGCCGGCAACCAACCACTCACTCGCCGACGTTTACGACGTGCGCACATACATATCGGCTATCTACATATGTATATATCAGTGCCTATATAGTGTAATACAGTCTTTTCTCGTGTCGAAGTTGTTTCATTCATTCAAGACCACCAGCAGCACACCTGGAGCTTGATATTCAGCCATTGGTCCTTCGAATAAAGAAGATCGCCGTCTTTTGCTGTGCGCGCACCTCCTTTGGACTTTGGACTGGCCGTCCGTACCGCAAGCTTAATCGCCGTAGAGGACACATCAAGGACAGTCTGCCTAAAGGGACATTATTTTGAGTGAGTCCGTTCCTTTTTATCCAAAATTTCCAGTCTTTTTGCTTCTTCTTCCAGGTATTTAAAATGGTGCTATTCAGATCGGCATGTTGATCTCTTCATAATAGCTCATCATCATTAGTAAAATAAATACCTACTTTATGCAAAGTGCATTAGATAACGTAATCATTCCATTCATTTCGCACGCTAGCTTCCTTTAGTTAATAATAATATCTTGCCTTTTGTTTGCTGACCGCACACGTCGATGTATTTTAAACGTAAACAAAGTCATTAGTGTTTCTTAGAATTTTTATTCATTCATTGAATCAGTTTGCACACGGTGCTTACATACAATATCAGCTGTTTTTACCGTTAGTTTGAACAGTTATAATCATATTATATAATAACTCGTTAACATTTTATGTAATTCTATAACTTTGTTTGCACTTCGGCCATTTTGCTTTAACTTTATACGAGCTTGCTAACGATACGTTATTATGTCTGACGCAAAAATAAAAGAACTTATTAGGAGGCGTGGTGGCTTCAAGGCAAAGCTTACGCATTTTAGTAACTTTTTAAGACTATTACCTAGTACAGAATTGGATAGTTTCCAAGCAGCGGAATTAAAAAGCCGTCTAAGTTTGTTGGAAGCTTTATATAAGGATTTCGACGTGTTACAGACGGGTTTGGAGCTGACAACAGCTCCAAACCCGTCTGTAAGATGCGGAGGATGCGGAAGACATGTATGCCGAAAGGGAGCAGTTGATCACAAAAGGATACATTTGAATACACGTGAGGCGAAAAATGTTAGGAGAAGTATGATTGATTTTGTAATAGTAGATGAACGACTGAGAAAGAATGTGTTGGATACGAGAGTGTTTCGAGGGATCGGCATCCATACAGACCACTTTTTGGTGTTAAGCCGGATAAGTGGGCTCTTTAGAGGATGGCGACACCGAGAAAATAATCAAGAGAGGGTCTTGGAAAGAATAAAAGTAGTAAATCTGCAAAAGAAAGATGTGAAAGATGAGCATAAACGAATATTGATAGCAAGATTTGAGAGGTTCGATGGCATTAATGATATGGAAGAATTATGGCATTCCTTCAAAGAAGATGTAGTATGTGTAGCGTCTGAAGTATGTGGTGTGATCAAGGGAAGGCAACTACGAAAGGTTAAGAATACATGGTGGGACAAGGATGTACAATCAGCAGTATCAGAGAAGAAGAAAGCGTGGTTAGATTGGTTTGCTGCCAGAGCAAATGAAAGAATGGGAAAGGCAACGAGTGATGACATAGATGAAGCAAGAAAGGAGTTTTTTAGGTGAAAAAGAATAGTGAAAGAAATAGTTAAAAGGAAAAAAGCGGAAAAGAAAGATGAGTTTGATAGTAGATTATGTGACGACTTTCGGAGAAACATTAAGTTTTTCTGGAAATCCGTTCGTGCAGTTCGAGGAAAAACTCAATCCTCAGAATACACAGCAATCAGAGACAAGAATGGAATGATACTGAATGGTGAAACGTGTGTGCTGAAGAGATGGAAAGAGTATTTTGAAGGATTATTTGAAAGAACGACGACAGAGACATCAACAGGTGAAATGAATGGTAATGATAGCAATGATGAAAGCGATATTGGCGTGGATGAGATTTTGAAGGCACTGGCCAGTATGAAATTAGGTAAGGCTGCAGGGTATGATAGGATTACAGTCGAAATGCTGAAGGCTGGACAGGGCATCATAGTTAGTCAGCTGCAGCGTTTATTTAACTTGTGCTGGAGTACCGGCCGAGTACCTGATGACTGGGCCACAGCAGTAGTTGTGCCTCTTTATAAAGGAAAAGGCTCGCAACAAGACTGCAAAAACTATAGAGGCATTAGCCTTCTCAGCATTGTTGGCAAATTGTATGCGAAGGTACTGATTGAAAGAGTTATGAAAGTAACCGACAAGAAAATATGGGATGTACAAGCGGGATTCCGAAAGGGTATGGGGTGTACGGATCAAGTCTTTTCCTTGCGATGCATAGCCGATAAATTTTTGGCCAAAGGTCAAAAGGTCTACTGCGCATTCGTGGATTTGGAAAAGGCTTATGATAAAGTGGTGAGGAATGAAATGTGGTCGGTACTGTCGATGTATGGGGGTGAACAGCAGCCTCATTCGAGCTCTGAAATTCCTTTATTAGGATTCTAGAGCTTATGTGAGGATAAACGGGGCATACACTGACTAGTTTACCATCAACACAGGTGTTAGACAGGGATGTGTAGCATCGCCGTGGCTGTTCAACCTCTTCATGGACAGTTGTTTGCAAGATTTGAAACATAGTGATTGTGGATTAAGGATGAATGAGTTACTTGTCAAATGCCTCCTTTATGCTGATGATCAGGTTATTCTTGCGTCTTTAGTGGAGGAGTTGCAGGAGATGGTAACAATCATGCATGGTGCGTTAGAGAGGAAAGGAATGAAAGTGAATGTAAGTAAAACGAAAGTAATGGTTTTTGAAAAGGAGGAATGCGTTACGGCTTGTAATGTTATGATCGATGGACAGTGAGTGGAGCAAGTGAATGAGTTTGTATATTTTGGTACGCTGTTTACAAGAGATGGTAAGAATGTAGGAGATATTGAAAGAAGAATTAATGCAGGTAATAGAGTGAATGGAGGTCTGAAGGCGTTTATGAATAGCCAAAACGTGTCCAAATAGGCACGTTTAGCTGTGCATAGAGGGGTGTTAGTACCTGCTCTTATGTATGGTAGTGATAGTTGGGTATGGCAGAAGAGTCATGAAAGTAGAATAAATGCTGTAGATTTGAGAGCACTGAGAAGTATGTGTGGTGTCTCTCTGACTGACAGAGTAAAGATTTGTGTGATAAGAGAGTGTTGTGGGGTAAGAGAGTGTTGTGGGGTAAAAGAAGATATAGTGACAAGCATCGTGAAAGGTATGCTAAGATGGTTTGGGCTCGTGGAGAGGATGGATGACGAAAGACTGACCAAGCAGATATATAAGGCAAGTGTGGAAGGGACAAGACGAAGGGGAAGACCAAGGCGGACGTTCTCTGACCAGATTGGAGACATCCTAAAAACAGGACAGGTGAGAAGTACCCTGAACAGAAGAGCATGCATGAGAAATCTGATGGGAGTGAATGAAGCAAGAGAGATATGTCAGGATCGTTGCAAATGGCGTTCCGTAGTCTCTGCCTACCCCTCCGGGAAACAGGCATTAGTCTATGTATGTATGTATGAGTAATAGTACCGACTTTTAACTACCTAATCATACAAAACTGAAATGCGAACGGTTGTATTTACAACTTGCCGCCATTTTTGATAATGATATTTTGAAAATCGTTTATCGTTATAATTTAAACAATGATGATATCTTAACTATATATTAATAGCAAACAAGATTAGTTTTCGAGTATGATGACATATAATACATTTAGTGAAATTACGAGATTGCGTCGCTACACATTTTTCAAAGCAGAGCTGTCGTCACTCCAACGCGCGCGATGTCGAACTTAGGGCCAACAATTTTCAGTCGTTATTTTTGCAAGAAAAGTCTATAAAAATGACATCCAATTACAATGCAGAATTAAAAAGAATATTCATACTTTTTAATAGTGGGGCATAATCTTATTGGTAGAATTATTTAAACGTCATTTCAAGTAGTGAAATATGGCGCTGTGGTTGCGGGACATACGTGTTTCCCGCAAGCGCTGGACGGAACAAATTTTCCTGGGACATACGTATTTCCCGCCAGCGTTCCGGAGGTTAAGATACGTAAATACGTCTAACACGATGACGATTTGTGCTTTATTGCTTTCTTGCCAAAATTCTTGCCAAATCATATTTTCAAGACGCGTTGTCTTTTTTTTTTGTGACAGCGGTAGTACTTTTCAGATGCGTGATCATACGCATCGTGACGAATATATACTGTAATATAAAAACCTTGAGGCACTAAACGGAACAATTAGCAATCTTCTACGACGACGTCGCTGTTACACTCTTTTCCATAAATATAAATAGCTAATTCTCTTAGTCGGTTTGTGTCCATGATGTAGATTATACACAACTGTACATTGCAAAGAAACGCGCGACACTAAAACGCGTTTCACAGTGGTCCGCGTGTCATGCGTGCGCTGTTGAGACGCGCTTTACCAGCCTTAGGACTAATAAACTTTAAATTTGGGTATTGTTTTTACGAATAGACACTGCAAGGAAGCATTTTGCTGTTTAAGATATGAAAATGCGTTTAACACGATGACGATTTGTGTTTCATGTCAAATCGTATTTTCACGACACGTTTTTTTTGACACTTGTAGTACTTTTCAAATGCGTGATCGTGATGCGTGGTCATACGCACCATGACGAATATATGATATATTAGAAATACGTAAATAATTACGCACATGTTGCAAAATCGAAGCAAATCATATTTATTTACGATGAACAATGTTCGGTTGTTCATCCGGTACTAAACTTTGAAGTAAGAAACATAATTATTATTATATTTGGATATTTTGAAAAACTGTGAAGTGGAACACAATGACGTATGCAATGTGAACGTCTACATTTATTGACGTAATCCGATTTTAAAAAATTGTCTATGACAGGTCCTGAATGATTAAGCCCTTAGTTGGTACATTTCTTGTGTATCGTAGAACTAAGCACACAATCTAGTGAAACTTAATTTGCAAGACCTTATTAGTCTCCAGCTCTCTGTAGTTCAATTAAAGAGAACAATAGTCTAAAGATAGTTTACTCTTGGACAGTGGAATCAATAGCAATGTCAGCATTTGATATACAATAGCGAATCATTTGAAGCACAATAAATACTTTAAAATCTATTATGGACGAGCTTTTGAGTGGCGATCATGATAGCATTTCTATTCTGTTAGGATTCTAAAAAAATGTAGTCAATATAAACGAAAGCTGTTATGGAAATGTAGGTTACAACCTAATAAAACAAATAAATTAAACTATAAAGTGTATTCACGTAAGTATAAAAACATTATTAGGTTAACGCAACGATCTCAAAACATCCATAACATAAAAACTTCTAAAAATGTATCAAAGACCACCTGGCAAATAATAAATCAGTCTAGATTGAATTTGCCTCCGAATACAATTCCCAAAATAAGACTGAGTGACAATAACATTACCACAAGCCCCCAAAAAATTGCTTCTGCCTTTAATGACTATTTTGTAGATAATGTTACACCAATACCTAATCACGGCGTGAACGTTAAAAAATATAGAGACACGATTCAAAGTTCCATGTTTTTGTTTCCCTGTATTCCAAGCGACGTTGAAACGATTATATTATCTTTAAAGATTACAAATAGTATGGGATATGATGGAATATCAACTAGAATAATTAAAGCCACAAGTTCACTTATTGCCGGCCATATTAGCCATATAATAAACTTGAGTATTTGTTCAGGTATATATCCGGATGCTTTAAAAATATCTACGGTAAAACCTCTATTCAAAAAAGAAAACAAAGAAATTATGGAATTTTACAGACCTATCACGCTTTTACCGGTTTTCTCAAAAGTCTTAGAAAAAAATATATATAAGCAACTGTTCAATCATTTTGAGAAACATAACATTCTGGCAGCACAGCAAAAAGGTTTTAGACCAAATTTTAGTATAAATGGAGCAATATATGATTATTTGGAAGTAATTATGTTAAAAGTTGACAAAAGTGTTCCTACCTGTGCTATAATGTGTGACATGACACAAGCTTTCGATTATGTGGAACACAAGACTTTACTATTAAAGCTTGAATGTTATGGTGTACGAGATAACGCTCTCAACCTCATAGAATCTTATTTAACAGATCGAAAGCAATTTGTTGAACTCAAATATGTTAGTAGTAGCAGTAATAAGGAAGAAACATACGCGTCTCATATGCGAACGGTGAAATACGGTGTGGGACAGGGTAGTGTGTTAGCCCCTTTATTGTTTTCTAGAGGACGCCAGCAGCTACACCTGCAATTATTTAAAATTTACCCGTTTTGGCCGATCCCGTGGGAATTTAACAACATTAAACACAAATTTAAATATCAAATATAATAATATAAAAATTCATGAAGTTAATATCACAAAATTTCTAGGGACCCAAATAGATCATAAACTTAATTGAAAAGCGCATATAGCATCACTATGTAAAAAAGTTTGCAGCTCATCTTATGCTCTATTCAAACTTGCTGCTGTACTAAATTATGAAGCTTTGCTTACGGCCTGCCATGGAACAACTTTGTCATATTTAAGTTTTGGTATAATATTTTGGGGCAACTCAACCCATATAGATATGGTATTCAAGGCACAAAAAAGCTGTATAAGAGCAATCTTTAAATTACAAACATGGGATAGTTGTGTACCATTCTTTAAAAAGTATAAACTGTTAACCCTTCCCTCTCTATATTTCTGAAATCGCAGTCTTTGTTAAATCAAATCCTGAACTATTTCCTACTCTGGCGGATACTGTTACCCATAATAGGAGACAAATAACTGAGAATAGGCTGCGACTGCGCAAGTCAAACACAGCTCTACTCCACAAGAGTATATATTGTATGGCACCTGCAATCTATAATAGACTACCAAATGAGCAAAAAGATTTAAACATTAATTTATTTAAAAAACATATGCATAAATAAGTATTTGGTAAATAAATATTATTATAAAATCAATGAATTCCTGGAGGGCAATTAATTTTTATGTATTATTAATTTATTAACTATGGTACAATGTTATTTTATTTTATTTGACATTATATTATTTTACTATTATATACCTGCTTGACATAACTGTGCAAATATAACATTGACTATTATTATCATTGACATATTATTATATTCTGACATTGAAAATACCTACTATTACAAATAATAATTATTTTTCATTATTACTATTGAGACATTGTTATAATTGTTTTGTTAGAATCTCTACTGTGAAAATATTTTAATATTGCATGCCTAATCGGTAGAATAAGGAGGAATGTATTAATATAAAGCAAACTTTTTTGTATAACACCTTTATTCATTCAGCAAAATAAATGAATTGGATAAAAATCACTGTTTAAAAAAAATAGATTTTATTTCGCGAAAATAGTTATTTTGCAGTTTTTGCCAATCATATTTGCATTAATGGCGCTGCAGCCACAACGTCATACATTACCGAACAAACTCTAGTATTAAAATAATAAATCAGGACCTTAATGGTTTAGTTTCCGATATTACGCTAAAATAGTAGAACATTTACTTCCATTTATATGAAGTGGCAGAGCATTCAGTGTTTTGAAAACTAAAAATAAATTGTCATAAGTGTAGTCGTAAATATAATTTAGAAGAAAATAAAGAATAATAATTTTTACAAAGAGAAATACAATTATGATTTCTTAATATCGTCACTTTATAATAAGTGCCAAACGAAAAGTGTTGAAGGTAAAAATTGTTTGAATTTTATCTGTATTTTTTATTGAATTTTACGAAAGTAATAGTAGTTAAACCAATTTTATTGGAAATAAATTATTCTAGCATATGTTATTTGCCTTGCTTTACAAACAGGCTATTCACAGTGTATGACTTCATCGACCCTTGAGATACACCTTCTTAAATGTAGGCATATTATCACGACAACATTAATTTCTATGTCTGCACAGTAGTAATCCTGTAAAAAGTTGAACCTAGTACAGTCTAGCCTAGCAATCTGCATAAAAATACATATTCTAACCTCTAACAATTTCACATACTCACGAAGCACTTTCATCTCCAACACTTATGTGTGACGGCTTAGAGTACTGAGGAACAGTCGGGATTAACAGCACTCGACGTCAGGTGGAGTGCTGTTAGTGATGTGTCAGACTGAGGAGCTCAATATATTGTTAGAGTATCTCTAAGCGTTCTTGGGGAGCTTTTGTCTTTGTTCAAAAATATTTGCACGCGTAAAGGTCCAGTGTTAGTTGACTTTTAGTTTGTGTGATGGGATAATATTTGTTGCTTGGTTGGTGTGTTGACTTTGTTATTCTGCTTGTTGGTAAGTCTAGTCAAACGTCTTTATCAGAATGTTTATTTCCCATTTTATGGGCAATAAACATTTTAGTTATGTAGGAAATAAATGTTCTTAAGATTTGTTTCGAATATATTAATGTAATGGTAGCTACTGTACATACAAATGATGTCAGTGAAGTTCTAAGTAATAATTATATTCATTGCCATTTTTTATATTTAGATTAGGTTTTGTTAGTATTACTCAAGAAATAGTAAAAAAGCTTTATTACTTCATGACCGTTCCACAACAGCGCAGGCATTGTAATATCCCAATGAGGTAACTAGCTTTTTAAAGCTATTGCATAAAGCTATGCACGTTTGGGTGAATACTGAGACTAGATCCATACTCATATACTCCAACTTATTCACGGTTGCACCTATAATCTTCCTTCACTGTTATGCCCAGGTGGTTTAGCTTGCGGTTGCTACCTCTTATTATTTGCCTGAGTATCGATCAATTCCACTGATAAAACCGACAGTCCATCTAAGGTAAAAATTAAATAAAACAAAAAGACGCCTTAGACAACACCCTGTATCACTAAATAAACAGACACTAAAAAGTTCCACATACATAAAATGGTTACCGATCTCAACTTAGGTCAAAGCACTATATATTACATTTTGACCAATCACAACACAGGATGTAATAATTAAAAAATAAAATAATATAATTGTAAGTGGTGATGAAAAACTATTTAAAAGATTTTGGAAATAAAGAGATGTAAATGTAAATGTGGGTTTGTTATGAATATAAGACATAACCTAACCTGTAAGGTTCAAAGTTGAAATTAAAACATGTTATGGAATTCATAAACATTTATTTTTATAACTATGGGTTGTATCATAAAGAAAATACAGAATTTTAAATAATATAAGTTATATCGGGCGCCAGATACAATCCCAGAAAATACAAAATTTGCCAGATAAGTCAGTGATAGAGTACAATATGGACATTTGATCTCAAGTCAGGGCGACCTAGCCGAGATGGTAGATACAATAATTTTGTATGGTCGATGGCATTACAACTTATAAATTAGCATACAAATTGAAATTGAGGCTTTCTAGATTTAAAGTTGTTGTAAAGGAATTTAGTCTAATTTAAGTTAATTTGTGGTTATTTAGAATTACTTGAAATTGCGTTGAGGTAAAAAATAATTAAAAAGTTACCTGTTTTAGATATACTTAGGTAATTAAAATACGAAAAGAGAGAATGTGCACCGCCATTTCCACCTCATGTCCATGACGAAAACAGCATCACGGCGTGCCGAATCCAGATAGCACGGCGGATTTTAAACTATATCCAGGAAAAAAAAAACGCCATAGGCGTTATTCCAGAATAATAATTCCTTCAGGCGAATGAAAACATGCGCCGGAAGTATTCTTAAACGTATCAATGTGTCATATTGGCGAAATACAACAATATATAAGCCGATCCACGGCTTCTAAATATTAAGGTGGCTTTTAGTACCACATTTTAATGCGATTAATCCATAATTTTTGGATTATTGAAGCGACGCCGTCTAATTCGACGTACGTTCAGAGAGGAAAGTCACCATGACAGTTTTGCCATAGACAAGGTAAAAAAATTAATAATAGGGAAGCCCATTAACAAAATACCATATGTATCGACAGAAAATCGACTAATACCAACCGAACACGCGAAAAAGGAATACGCATAGGCGTACTGTAATGCGAGATAAAATCGATGCGTTACAATACATACCAACCCAAAAAAAAATAAAAGAAAGGACTCTTTCTTTTATGCCGAAAAGAAGACCAAATAAAAACGTTCAATTAACAAATGCTATAATTCCAAAAAAAAACTCTACATAAAACTCTATGTAAATTCAAAAAGACTCTACCTAAACTACAAGTCTCTACCAAAGTTCCAGACTCTACCAACTTCCAAAACTTCAAGACTCTACTTAAATTTTCAAAAATAAAGATAAACACAATTCAAAACTCAAAACTAATAACAAAATCAAACAAAATAAATACACTAAGTTGCTAGAGTTGCTCGATTGAAAGTGCGGTTAGGCACCCTCGCCACCGACTCTGTAAGAGCACAACTCCTAACTTGGATGTTTTATTGGAAGTGCGGTTAGGCACCCTCGCCACCGACTCTATAAGAGGTCATCTAAACTCTTGTCTAATGATTGTTTTTAGAAAGTGCGGTTAGGCACCCTCGCCACCGACTCTGTAGAGAACATCAAAACTCTTAAAGTAACCAATAAGGTTGCATGCAAATGACAACGCCGCTAGAGGACGCGTCAGGCGCGGACGCCAAATGGTGGTTCATCACAACAAGGCGGTGAGAACATAAAAATGGAAGGGGTAGGTTCAACACAACAAAGCGGTGTGAACACAAAAGAAATGGAACTGTGATCGGCATAACTCCACCAACTTTCCGGGCACAGTTGCATTCAAAAAATACAAAATTTTGTCTGTTGTGACCGGCGCAACACAACCGACCTACCGTGCACAACAGGACAAAAACAAAAAAAAGAACTTGTCTATTGCGACCGGCACAACACCACCGACTTACCGTGCACAATGGAACAAGCAAAAAAACAAATACATTCGAGGAATGGAAAGCTCCAAGAACGCAAAAAAAAACTGGTTACTGCCCAAAAGCGTCAGTAACTGGCAAAAAAAATATCCGGGAACCAAGTGAAAAGTTGGTTACCCCAAATGTCAAATCCAAGGTTGGGATCCCAAAAAAAGTTGTCAAATCCGGTAGACTTAAGAATAAACAAGTACCTAAATACTACACAGGAATAAGACACAAAAACACAAAAAAGTCGTTCAATACAAACAACCGAACGATAAACACAAAATACAAATAAGGTATAAAACCTTTTAACAAAAACAAAATAAAAATGTACATAAGATCTAGTGATGTTGAGAAACGGAACCTATGGAATTTGCAAAAATCTAAAACCGAAAAGTACCTAAGCATACTTTTGAACTTCAACTCAAAGTTCACAAACTGTAAAGAAGCTACCTATCATACATCATCATACAAAATAGCCCAAACCTAACATGCATCAATCTCATACTTCAAACAAACAAGAGCCTCGCTTCCAACAGCGTGCTAAATCTAAGTCAAAGTTAAGAATCTAAAAGTTAATATTTTTAAATATCTTTTAAGAAGAACATGTTATCTAAAATCTCTCTAATAATTTACACTTTAAAAACTTAGGTGCTAATTTAGCCGAATGGTATGCAGTAGTATTTGAAAGAATAGAATTAATTCTCCATACCACGTCACCAACATCAAAAGAAATGACTTTCCTCCCTGAATTATAATAACGCGCATTACCCTGAAAATTTATTAAAATAAGCGCTTAACAAATGAAAAAAAAATAAAGAGTTCAAACGCACTCAAAAAGTTTCACTAATATTCAAAGTTAGTTAATAAAACCAAAAAGTTATGTAAAGAATATGAACCAAAATTTTAGACCAAATAATCTTCAACAAAACAAGATACACAGGTTTCTAAAATGTTGTTATACATTCTCTATATATGAAAGTTCTGAGATGTAAACAAATTGTTGTAAAATATCCTAATAATAATAAACCTTTCAAAAAATCTACAAGTGTTTGAAAATAATTGAGTCTTATTAACACAAACTACAATCTTAAGATAGCCAAATACAAGAAATACTTATCCTTCAATAATTTTACAGATGGACTAAGTTAACGCTTTAACCAAAGAAAGTAAACATCTAATTTTTGTTTCAGATAAGGAGTGAGCTACGAAGAACAAGTTTCAACAAACTAAATGTGATTTTGAATAACAATAAACATTCTATAAAAAGTGTTGATTTAATTTCACTAATGTTTTAATAACTCTAAGATGAACTAAGTATTTGAACTAATAAATACCCTTAAATGATCCAACCAATCCGAAAGTTCCTATTCACAAGCTGCAACATCAGGTGCACACAATGCCTAAAATCAGCAAATTGAGACATCCAGGCAATCTCAGTTATCACAAAACTGAAGCTTGTCACAACAAAACTAGTTTCTTGAAATGGGTGAAGTTCTCCTCTCCGCATAACAATCATCATGGAATCTAGTTATAACACCTAATGAAAAGTAAACAAAGCTGTGAAGCGGTTGAGAATCAAAATGAAAAGAATAGAACCCAAAGAATGCTAATAAGCAAGTAAATTTATGCAATTCCAGGCTAAGATAAGCTATGAAGGAAAGTTTCAAAAGAAAAGTTAGGTTAATGAACTGTCAAAACAAACTAAAATGATTCAAAGTTTTTAAGGTTATGTTGTCAAAATTTTAAGTTATAAGTTTCAATATTAAGTTTTTAAACCACTGAAAAAAGCCTCGATTTCATTACAGAGTTCAAGTTAACTGTTACACAATCACTATTCACTTAAGTTTCAGTATCAAACAATTTATGTCTAAGTATTATCTATGTTTAAGAACTGTACTAAAGTCTTAACAAGCAAAGTTTACAATAGGAACCAGTAAGGTTGTTATCATATGAATTCAGTAATAGTTTAAGCTGAAAAAGATTTACACACAATGTATACAGGTAATCATAAGAGAATTTCAACTAAAACACCCATTATGTTATGTTTGTCAAAGTAAATAACTGGTATAACACATATCTAAGCTTATATGTGAAACCAAAACATAGAAAATATAAAACATTAAGATATGTTTACCCAAAGGCGTTAAACATACTTATAAAACATTAAGATATGTTTACTCAAGAACGTTAAACATATTTAGTAACAAAATGAGTCAAATAAGACACCAAAATAATATGACACAATGATAAAATAAGATAGTTATGTTGTTTACATAACCCTCAACAAGTTTTGAACGCAACCTCAAGCAATTAAATGATAAAATGCCTATTTCAGGTCCCTGTTCGGGCGCCAATTGTAATAATTAAAAAATAAAATAATATAATTGTAAGTGGTGATGAAAAACTATTTAAAAGATTTTGGAAATAAAGAGATGTAAATGTAAATGTGGGTTTGTTATGAATATAAGACATAACCTAACCTGTAAGGTTCAAAGTTGAAATTAAAACATGTTATGGAATTCATAAACATTTATTTTTATAACTATGGGTTGTATCATAAAGAAAATACAGAATTTTAAATAATATAAGTTATATCGGGCGCCAGATACAATCCCAGAAAATACAAAATTTGCCAGATAAGTCAGTGATAGAGTACAATATGGACATTTGATCTCAAGTCAGGGCGACCTAGCCGAGATGGTAGATACAATAATTTTGTATGGTCGATGGCATTACAACTTATAAATTAGCATACAAATTGAAATTGAGGCTTTCTAGATTTAAAGTTGTTGTAAAGGAATTTAGTCTAATTTAAGTTAATTTGTGGTTATTTAGAATTACTTGAAATTGCGTTGAGGTAAAAAATAATTAAAAAGTTACCTGTTTTAGATATACTTAGGTAATTAAAATACGAAAAGAGAGAATGTGCACCGCCATGTCCACCTCATGTCCATGACGAAAACAGCATCACGGCGTGCCGAATCCAGATAGCACGGCGGATTTTAAACTATATCCAGGAAAAAAAAAACGCCATAGGCGTTATTCCAGAATAATAATTCCTTCAGGCGAATGAAAACATGCGCCGGAAGTATTCTTAAACGTATCAATGTGTCATATTGGCGAAATACAACAATATATAAGCCGATCCACGGCTTCTAAATATTAAGGTGGCTTTTAGTACCACATTTTAATGCGATTAATCCATAATTTTTGGATTATTGAAGCGACGCCGTCTAATTCGACGTACGTTCAGAGAGGAAAGTCACCATGACAGTTTTGCCATAGACAAGGTAAAAAAATTAATAATAGGGAAGCCCATTAACAAAATACCATATGTATCGACAGAAAATCGACTAATACCAACCGAACACGCGAAAAAGGAATACGCATAGGCGTACTGTAATGCGAGATATAATCGATGCGTTACAAGGACAATACCACGGCACGATAATTCAGCCACTCAGAAACAGTTAAATTATTACAATGATTACTCTATTTGCATTTAAGGCGAACAGAGATGCCTTTTAAATAAATTCCACTCGGAAATAAAATTATAATTATGTTACTTCCTTTAGTTATTAGGTCTTCTCCGGAGTTAAATTAAGTGCTTTTAAAATTCACGAGTTCATATTTTCAAGGTAATTATTCGAATAAATTTATTATTTAAATAACGTTTAGTGAAATAAGTGTAATAAAAATTGCCTGAATTGACAGTAAAACTACAAAATCCTTGAGATCAATAATTACGTTAATTACTGAGATTGACAATGTGATTATCGACATAAAAACAAAATTATCATAAAAATTAGTCCGTACATTATATAATTATGATTACGACATTATTTGTCTTAGTTCTCATTTTTACTGATTTCGTGAGTTTTAAGTCCTAAGTAAAAAGCTTTTAGAAAGGCTTACTTTTTCCGAAAATGTTAAAAGTTAAAAATTGCAATGTTCTGCTCTATATTTGATCGAGCTAATCTGACAAATGGATTAGGTATCTAACGATTACCATCAAACAGAAATTCAAGACTATTTTTACGGCATAAAGGTTTTGTTATTTCAATCTTGTCTTGATTGATTTTTGAATAAAAGCAATCATGTATAGTCTTGCAGCTATTGGAAAGATTAAAACTATTTAGCTAGGTCTGAAGTACCTGGCCTTACTGCAGTTCACTGCATATAATAATATGTGGCTGAAACAAGCTGTTGTAAATGGTAAGCTTATGTAGTTTTCAATTATGTGCATTGTATTAAGTGGCAGGTCATAGGGCCAGGCCACTAGGCTACCACTAGACTCTAGTGTTTTGTGTCGTGGGTTCGATTTCTGCCCAAAGCAAATATTTATGTATTGACTATGAATTATCGTACTGCGTCTAATTGAATGTAAAATATAAAATATGGATATATTATCAGTAAAATTGTTACAAGGGATGTTTTTGATAAACATATTTATTTTTGGTTGGTCATGATCTCAGTTGACCGTGTGAATCACAATAAATAATAAATAGATTCACCAGAAAATATTATAACATTCTGCTAAAGCTTTAAAATTCAAAATTTCATACGTTTTTGAAACGCATGCATCAGCTAAACAAATGAAAATTAAAATCGCAATAGTCAGTTTATTGACAGTCAGTATATTGATAAGTCACCTCGAAATATCTGGATTAACTAAAGTTTAGCCAATTGTCATTAACAGTTCATTTGCTGTATTTATACAATTCAAATTAACTAAAGCCTGTGCAAATAGGATTATCAACCTGTTAATAATTGAATAGCATCGCGTGATAAAGCACAAGTCATCTAAATAAATTATTGGGATGAAACAGTAATCGTAACATGGCTCAAATAGATATGTATAATTAATCTTTGAATTACAAAGAAAAGGCTGATCGACGCATCCCGTGACCTGAAAGGCTGGTTTGTATTTTGCAGAAGAATAAGTATTACCGTTCAACGTGGTATTGCTGCCAGCCTTCTGGGCACGCTACCAGCCGACAGCGTTGCTGAGGAATTTTTTGACGCGTCGTAGTTTATTTCTCTTTTTTTATTGATTTTCCTCTTCTATTGTTACATATCGTCACGCCTTTTATCCCCGAAGGGGTAGGCAGAGGTGTATTTCTACACCCACTTTAGTCGGATATACCGGATATACTTTAGTCCCACGCAATAAGGGGCGAGCCTATTGCCGTACCGGGCACATTTCCAGACTCCGTGCTGCTACTGAGAATTTCGTGACAGAAAAACCCAATAACACTTCCCGACCCAGGAATCGAACCCAGGACCTCCCGATCCCACGCGCACATTTATGCCGCGAGACCAACGAGGCAGTCGTACAGGGTTTGATGTCGAGTTTTCCGTCTCTACGCAAAGATGGTATTTGCATCGTGTTATCCCTTAGTCGCCTCTTACGACACCCACGGGAAGATAGGGGGTGGTGACACTTGTATTCTATGCCGTCAACCACACGGCATAAATTTTATTGTTATTATCACTTATTTAGTTTTTGTAGTTTAGTTTAGGATAGTTTTAGTTATGTAAGTAGTTTTATTTCGTTTGTATAAATGTTGTGAAATATATTTGGTAAGATCTTTAAATTAAAAAAGATTGGTGATTAATATCATAATTTCGTCTTGTATTATCTAAACAGGCAATAACTTAGTTTTGAGAGTAACATTGTCCATAAAGTTACCCAAAAAACTTGTTTTGTACAAATACAGATGTAAATTTAATTATTTTCATTTCATGCTGCGCAAGTTATATACAGACATATACATAGGCAAAAAACACGTATTAAGTTTCCTGTCATCCTTCATTACTCTTGTGGAAAGACAAAGACAATATGATACTTGCATCAAATTGACGACCGGTTGGCGCAGTGGGAGTGTAAGGGACTGCTACGCCGAAGGTCGCGGGTTCAATTCCCGCTCAAGTCAAACATTTGTGTGCGTGACCATAGATGTTTGTCTTGGTCTGGATGTTTCTATGTATAATATGCATGTATTTACAAGAAAAAAGTATATATGTATGTTTATCCATTGTCTAGTACCCATAGTACAAGCTCTGCTTAGTTTGGGACTAGACGGTGTTGTGTGAATGTGGAAAAATATATATATATATACACCGCTATTTTTTTATTAGTACAAAAACTTTAAGGACAGATTAGCGAAGATATTATTATCATATATGTGACGTAAGAATTTCATAATATCGATAAAGAGCAAAGTTATTATCATTTGTTTATTGTAGAAAATCTCACTTAAATCATAGTCATATTTTACAATCCATTCACTAATTCATTGATAATATTCTATCCTGCTCATTCGCATTCTCTCTGTCGCACTTATTATGTAGGTAGCCATAGAAAATAAAATGAAGAAAAATAATAAATGTAGGTAGTTATTTTTTAATTTTGTTAATTCTACCCTCTCCTTCATACTTCATTCGGGCTTAGGACCGGTAAAATTTATCGTTTAACAAGTAATTAAATACGGAGGTATGTAATTAGAAAGCAAACAAATATCAAAATAAAAGATGGTGTTCTGGACTAAAAGAAAAGAGTAATTTTGGCGTATTTATGAAGTTAGAATCATCTGCTATTTACAAATTATTTTATCATCATCATGTCAGCCTAGAGACGTCCACTGTTGGACATAGGCCTTCCTCAAGGTGTGTGGAGAACACAGACCGATTTTGAGCCGCCCGCATCAAATTATTATTTACTTAAGTACGTATTATTTACTAAACTTACAAGTATTTCCATTGTCCTTCGAAATGTCCACCACCGTTGTCAAAAGCATCCAATATGCACTATTTTAATTGTTTGACACTGACCCGGTCACTTTTGTACACTCACAATACGATGTCCATGGGTACACAGCTGCACTCGCGATTTTGGCATTCAAAAAGTACGCACGAAGCATAGCTACATACTCCCGTGATATGAACTGATATGATAGGCCATCGTGTCGGGCAAACGTAGACAAACAATTAACTTTTGCAACGAAATTAGATACGATCACTTTCGCTAGCAATTTAGTACTGTTTGTCGCATCGTCGGGGCGTGGCGCAGGCGCAGAGGGGCGGGGGGGAGGTATCAATGCTTCATTTTACTATGATAGTACACAGGTCAGTCATAGTATTAGTATTGCATTTACCAATTATCACGTATTTTTGTGGACAGTTTTGAGACAGTTTTGGGACTTAGTGTTTTTTTTGGCTTCTGGCAACACTGGCGGCATAACGTAAAACTGTATTTCTCCCAATAATTTATTAGTTTTAAATCGATTTTAATTAATAATAATGTGCCTAATTTGCTAATTCCTTAAGTAATAAGCTGTGATCATTAAAATTGTTGTATAATAACTGTGATAAGTGGTGTTTATCAAGTTGTAAAAGTTTTGCAAAGTCAAGTAAGTCAACTGTCAAACTAACGTAAAATTTTATTTAAAAGAATTTGCATTTATTTTACAATAATAGCTAAATTTGAGGCAATTTGAGGTGAGTTTACTTCTTATTTGACTTTCGTACACCATACACGAGCAATAATATCAAGTGAGCATATCACAATTTACTCAAACAACTTTGTTGGTGTCTTACACAAACCTGTGATCTTTACTTGCTTTGTTTATTTACTTTTAACAAGATGATGACCAGAAGGGCACGCCAAGACGATGAGAAATTACAGGTGACCCTTGTAGAACTAAAGAAATATAAGGATTTGTGTCAGTCACTACAAAGTGAACATGAGGACAATGAGAAGGAAATGCTACAGATTTTAGGGAAAAACTCTCAGCTTAGGAGTGAGATGGCAGAAATGCACTCTAATTTAGTCACTACTTTAGATGAACGGGATAGATTACAAAACATTGTAATGCAATTTGACAGGTGCAGTGATGAATTTGAGAACGCTCTCAAGCGCATCACTGAATTGGAGGGTCTCCTAAGTGAGGCCAATAATCAAATAAACTTATTACAAAGTGCAAACCAGTCAATGAAATCAGTCACAACACAATCACTATTTGATGAGCTGGTTGGTAGCGCTCCATGCATGGTTTCTGCCATCTCCGATGATAGCAATAGAAATATAGTGACTATTGATTTAACAGAATCTAATTCAACTATTCAGTCATTTAGAAACATGAAGGCCTGTAATAAATTAAAGAAGTATGTTAAAATTAACAAATTTATCAGGAAAAAGGAAAAATTATTAAGAATGTACAAGAAATCAAACATAAATGTACATTATTGCAAAAAATATGTAAATGTAAAGGAACAGATGTCAGTATGTCTAGCTAAATTAGATTCCAATCTATTAAAATATGATGCTGATATGCATTGCTTGCAGACGGAGATTGACAGTTTACAAGAATCTTTACTGAACATGACAAAAAAATATAATTTATCACAAAAACAAATAAATGAGCATATCTTGGCAATGGATGACTTAGTGGACTTGTGTAAGTATAATGAGCAGAGGCTCCAATCTCTTACCAATAATAATCATGGCAATGAACATAGCCAGTCGCCACAGAGTCATTCACAGCCAACTACATTGAATTGTTGCTCTGATTTATTATCACCGTCTGATGCAGTGGGTAACACCACCATTAATTCTAATTCTAATTTTCGCACTTCCTTCTCACCCCACATTACAAACACTGACAAACTTTTAATGTTTAGTGATGAGATAGGGAAAAACATGAGCCAATTGTTGCGGCAAAGGACAGGTTTAGCTATCACTAACTTATGTATGCCTGGAGCAAGTTATTCTCAAATAATGCAATCTATTTTGTCTAAATCATACTGTCCTGAAACAACAATTATTATATTTATTGGGAGAAGAGGAAATGCAAATATAAATGTTATACAGAGATATTTTGACCAATTACTCAATTTAAAAGTTAGAAAAATTCTGTTTCTTGCTTTTCCTTACAGTAAGCTGTTGCCACAAGCTGAAAATGATTATAGATTTAAGATTAATTCAAAATTGCATACTATGACATTTTACAATAATTTGATTGACATTATTGACTCTAATGCGTTAATTAGAAATTTTTATTTGACATATGATAATTATTATATATCACAATTTTATAAAAGACAAATAGCATCATCGCTAGCTTATTGTATTAATAACTCAGCCAAGGTTTTGGCTAACCACACTGCTTTTATTGAGCAGTCAAATTTGACATGCAATATAAGCTTGGAATCCGTTCCAAATTCTTTAAATTGATTTCTGAGACAAAAGAGTCAATCTCTGGCAATATATTTAATAAGACATCAAATTCTGTACCCAGTTTAAGTGACAAATATATAGTTCCATCAACCACACTTACAAAAAATAATTCTAAAAATTGTATCAACCTGGTGCATCAAAATATACAAGGGCTGATGGGTAAGGAGTTAGAATTGGAATTGTTTATGAACTGTAACAATATTGATATTTTATGCATTACAGAACATTGGCTCAGAAGCCACCAGTTCATATTCAATTTTAATAACCACCAGGTTGCAAGCTCGTTCAGTAGAGAAAATTTTATCCATGGTGGCTCGTTAATCATAGTAAGTAAATTTCTAAAATTTAAAGAAAGGACTGACATTGTGAGCCTCTCTGTTGAGCGAGTAGTAGAGATTACATGTGTTGAGTTTGAGCAGTTCATTGTTATGAGCGTATACAAACCTCCATGTGCACCATTTGAAAGTTTTTTAGTTATTATGGAGGATGCTCTAAGCAAAGTTTGTAATTGTCGTAAAACGGTTGCTATTTGTGGAGACTTTAACATTAACATATTAGAAAAATGCTCTTCAACTACCAATTTTTTAAATTTATTTAAGTCATACAATTTATGTCATAATTTCTATGAACCAACTAGAGTGACTGCCACAAGTGGTACTTGTATTGATAATATATTTACTAGTATAAAACCATTATACAAATCTTTGATTAATATGCTTCAGTCAGATCACAGTGGGCAGTTAATCTGTTGTCCAAGAGAATGTCCGAAAGACCAGAGAAAAATTGTTAAATATATACCAATAAACCAGAATCGTCTTAAAACTTTTAAAAACAATTTATCTCGAAAAATGCATTGGTTGCCTCATCATGACCATCCGGATCAGTTATATAACTCTTTATTCAACTTAATTAATGACGAATTTCAGACTGTATTTACATCCAAAAAATTAAATGTAACTGACCGTCTGATGTTTAGTGACTGGGCAACTGAAGGTATTCATAAAAGCCGGATTAGGTTATATGAACTGTATAATGAAAAGTCTTATAATAATAGTCAGAACTTTATTAATTACGTAAGAAAATATTCTAAAACATTTAGACAAGCTTGTAACACAGCAAAATCTATTTATTTGAGAAATAAAATAAAATTATCAGAAAACACTATAAAGGCTACCTGGAATGTCATCAACAATGAAACTGGCAGAGCCAAAGCACGCAGCCGCGACTTCCTTTTAAAAATCAATAATGTGAGTATTGCAGAGGACCTGGAAGTTGCGACTGAATTTGAGAATTTCTTTGCTAATATACCTATAGTGACAACAGAGTCGCTCAACTCATCTTCCATGTCTGCTGAAATGCTTCTTAGGGACTGCGTGCCAGAATGTGATGCAGCCTTTGAATTTACTGTTGTTACTACTGACGATATTCTTAAACAATTTAAAACTATAAATATGAAAAAGACAATGGATTTGTGGGGATTGTCAATGAAGACTACTTCATCTATTATTACCATAATTGCTCCACATCTTGCAAAGGTATTCAATGGTTGCGTTGCTTCTGGAATATTTCCTGACTTAATGAAATATAGTAAAGTTATACCTTTATTTAAATCTGGTGACACAACCGACCCTTCTAATTTTCGACCTATTTCTGTATTACCGACACTTAGTAAAATTTTTGAAAAATTAATTCTTCGTCAGTTACTTAGTTATTTTAATAGTCATAATCTACTCCACGAGAAACAGTTCGGATTTACGAGGGGTCGTTCGACTACTGACGCAGGAGTTGAGTTACTCAAAAGTATATTTGCTGCTTGGGAGAAGTCGCAAGATGCATTAGGTATTTTTTGCGACTTGTCAAAAGCATTTGATTGTGTACATCATGACACTCTGGTCAGGAAATTGTATCATTACGGCGTTAGGAACAAAGCTCTCGATCTCCTGGTTTCTTACTTGGGCAACCGAATCCAGAAGGTCCAGATCAATGATAAGACATCTCCAGGTTCTGCCTTAAAAATGGGAGTCCCGCAGGGTTCAATCCTCGGACCATTTCTTTTTTTGATTTATATTAATGATCTACCCTATTACGTAAAGAAGAATCATGAGATTGTGTTGTTCGCGGATGATACCTCCTTGATTTTTAATATTAGACGACAGCAGAGAAATGTTGACGAAGTAAACAATGCACTCTCTAAAGTTGTTAATTGGTTTAATGTAAATAATTTATTACTTAATGATAAGAAAACCAAACTATTAAAATTCTCAATGCCCAATGTTAAACAGGTGGAAACCAATGTACAACTTAAGGAATCCAGAATTGAGCCCGTCGGGACAACTATGTTTCTAGGTACTATGCTTGATACCAAGCTTCAATGGGGTCCGCATATAGAAAAACTTTCGGGCAAACTTAGTTCTGCAGCTTATGCAGTTAAGACAATTAGACGCCTTACAGATATAGATACAGCTAGAATGGTTTATTTTAGTTACTTTCATAGTATTATGTCTTATGGGATTCTTCTCTGGGGGAATGCTGCAGACCTTAACACAATATTCGTTCTGCAGAAAAGAGCAATAAGGGGAATTTACAGCCTCGGTCCTCGTGTTTCTCTAAGAGAAAAGTTCAGTGAGATAGGCATTCTAACTGTTGTATCGCAATATATATACGATAATCTGTTATATGTCCACAAGAATATTGACAAATTTAGTAAAAAAAGTAATCTTCACACTGTAAATACTAGACATAAGTATAATCTTGTAGTTCATAGCACCCGCCTCCACAAAATAAGTAACTGTTTTATGGGGCAGTGTATACGCTTTTATAACAAGCTCCCTCTTAATATAAGAAATTTAACATTAAATAAATTTAAGATTATTGTTAAAACTAAATTGTGTTTAAAAGCATATTATAAAATTTCCGATTATATAGACGACAAAAATGCTAGGGATTGAGCTGCTCTAATTCAACATAAAAATACATACTTGTACAAACTGATAAATTTAAAATTGACGTTTCGTAAGCACTTTAAACAAAGTTTACACGAAATAAAGACTAATTTCATTTCATTTCATTTCATTTCATTTCATTTCATTATTTTTCAACTACATAAATATGATCAGTTAAAGATACTTAGTGCCCTGTTGATTTTTTTGTACTAATTAAAAAATAGCGGTGTATATATATTCTCGTATGTATATTGCTAGTAAACAATGTCTATTTTTAAATTACTATACTTTTAGATTTTTTGGTAGTTATTAAGTAGTAATAATTAAATTTTATTTGAGTGTATAATATCTCTATCTATAACCTTATTATAAAATTTAGATCAATCAGACCTATTTTTACACGACTGCCCAAAAAAGGAGTGTAATGGTTTGTTAGCGTTTGGTTTAGTTCGAGTCTAAATATTTTGTGTCATTATTGTAAGGAATTCTTTATAAGGTAATTTAATCCGAATAAAAATTATCATATTGGAGAGAAAAATTTAAGAGACGACATTTTAAATGCTAATAAGCTGTGTGATATTTTTTAAACGGTTTTATTTTTTAGATGGTTACTGCTACGACTTCATCATAGTAGGCGGTGGCACAGCTGGCAGCGTGATAGCAAATATACTGACAGAAAATTATCGCTACAAAGTGCTTTTAATAGAAGCAGGTGGTGACCCACCTATGGAATCCGTAGTAAGTAAATCACCCCTCAGATTCTTTTAGTTTTCACACTTTCCTTTTTTTTCTTGTTATGATATCTTTAAACATTATTTTTAAAAGATACTGATCGTACATTACTATTCTGATACTGGTCTAAACCATGGAATATCACTATCCCTTTGGTTGCGGAGGTCAGACGGCAGTCGCTCTGTGTAAAAGTTGATATTCTGTCATATCTGGTTAGACCAGTAAGCGAACCTCGGGCTCCAAGGCGTATAAGTCTTGCAACTGGGATAACGTTAGATGATGATGATGACTGATTGTATATTAGGATCACCCTTATAAAATAAATATTTTTTTAGAGTTTATTCTATTTCTAATCTAAAGTTTCAAGATCGCAAGTATTGTAGTTTTAAAAGAATCATTATAAATGTTACAGATACCAGGATACTTACTCTTTTTGAAAAAATCACTATATGATTGGAATTACACAACTATCTATGACAAACATGTAAGGAAATGTCACTAGAAGCCGTTCTTTGAACCCACTTTGGGCAAAATACTTGGTGTTACAAGTTCATTAATCTATATGATTCACACGCGTGGGAATCCAAAAGACTTTAATAATTGGGCAAATATAACAAATGATGCTACGTGGGCATGGGAAAATGTACTGCCATACTTTATCAAAAGTGAAAACGTTGAAGATCCCGTTCTGGCTAGAAATTCAATCCATCACGGCAGAAATGGATACATGTCATTGACGCGAGATCATTGTGATTATGTTAAAGATATCCTAAAAAGATTCGAGGAACTCGGACATAAAATTAAGGATGATCCACTAGTTGGTATTGGGATATTCCAAACTAATGACTAACATTGCAGACGGATTTCGTCAAAATAGTGCTGTTTCATATATAGCAGCAGCCAAAGACCGCACAAGTCTTTATGTTTTAAAGAATACTATGGTTACTAAAATAAATTATGATGGAAACAAGAATGCTATTGGAGTTATAGCAGTCACAGAAGAAGGAGAAACTATAGCTATAACCGCTAAAAAGGAAGTCATCATATCGGCTGGCACCTTTAATTCTGCTAAGTTGCTAATTGTATTAGGTTTGCCTATACCTGATAACCCAAAGAACAATTAACTTGCAAGAATGTTAAGGTTCTATCTGATCTTCCTGTGGGAAAGAATTTGCAAGATCATGTTAGTGTATTTGTGCCAATAGCTATGGAAGAATATGAAGAGGAGGCTTTTAATCCTTACAAGTACGTATTGGTTACGCTGTATTGGACAAGTGTCAAAAGTTTCCTGATTATGAAACTTTGTCATATTTAACTTACGCAAACTTGATTTCATATTTTTGTGCGTTCAGCTACAGAATATCTGCGACAACATACATATGCAATTGACTGGCAAAATGGATTTATTCAATGAGATCATCCATCTCAGCCCAAAGTCATGAGGAGAAGTAAAATTGAAGAGTACGGATCCCATGGATCCACCTGTAATTTCAACTGAGTATCTCTCAGAAGAAAGTGATTCAACGGATGTGTGATGGTGAAATATGTTAAAGATTTTGTTCGTGTAGTAAATACAACCTATTTTAAGAAGATTGATGCTCAGTTGATTAATCCTAATACAGGTTGTGATTATAACGAAGGTAGTGATGAGTATTGAAAGTGTTATGCATATATGCTTGTATGATCATAGGATAAATCATTACGCTGGTACCTGTGCTATGGGCAGTGTAGTGGATAGCAAATTAAAAGTATACGGAGTACAACGACTGAAAGTTGCTGATGCGAGTATCATGCCTTCTATTACTAGAGGTAACCCTCATGGTTCTGTGATCATCGGTCTGTAGGATATAATTATGTATTTATGTATACCTGTGTGTACAGTATTAGATATAAAACATATTTGAGCTTGAAGCAATTACTAGTAAGAAATATAATAGTAGTAAAAATAAACGTATCAAATAAAGTAAGAACTACGTATAATTTACTCGAAAATAAAAAAGGGGAAAGGGAATTAAATAAGAAAATGTTTTAAAAGATGTATGTAATGTATCTTTATGTTCTCCACAGTATCTAATCTACGTCATTAAAGTAAAATTTAGTAGTTAGTACCTATTACAGATGTTATTCAAAAAATCTCAAACAAAGTTACACAACCTCACATAACGACGTTCATTCATAATACAAAAGTGTACAAATTTCTACGCTTTTTGTTTTTTTATTCACTGCTTCTTTTTTGACCGTGGACACAACGGGACATATTATAAACCAAACACAATATACATGGTTAATAAGTGCCTCCCTAGGGCAGTCTCACACTACCTTGAACTCTTCATATCAACATAAAATAAACCCTAAAAAAATGCCAGACATAAACACACCGAAACACCGCGTTCGTATTTGGTATTCAACAAAGGGTTACCGTTTATTGTGCGTTGACCGGCCGACGGGACCGCAGAACCGGATTTATCCAGATATCCGTGCTGGTTTAAATCGCTTCGAGCCGGATGGGACCGGTAAACAGTTAGAAAATAGCGGAAATTATCTGTTATGTCAGTTTCTGGACTCGTGTAGCATTATGGGATAACGATGCTTTAAATTTCTTTAAGTGTTTTCAATTTGAATTCAGTTCTGAACATGGTCGCGAGTTGCCTACATTATATGACGTAAGTGGATGCTCCTGTTACACAATATTCACATTGGCAGGCTAACTACGGCACTTAATTTTAGTAACTGCATTAATTTCTTAAGTATTATGTCTGTAACTAATTACTATTTACAAGTAATTAAGTACAATGTGAAACAGTTGCAGCTCCTTACAAAAATAAAAATATGTACCATAATATTGGCGATTTAAAAGAGTGGCCACGAGTTTTATTGCCCGTTCTTTCTCGTGGTTCTACCTATTGCTTTGCGAACGAGGCAGTAAATGTGAATGTAGAAGCATTAAGTAATTCTATTAAAAAAATTGACGTTCATAAGCGTCACCTTGTTACTGACTAAAAACCAACCCGTGTTCCTCACGTACCCGTGTGTCGGAGGGTCGGGTATCGCTGAAGCATTCCTTGCTACCCCCCGACGGGTATTGGCCCGCCAGATGGTCAGGCGGGCCCCGAACAAAACCCCCTATGCGGCGGATGAAGGTGTTGGGCTCCGCCGCCAAAACACTCAGCGGCCGCAGAGGATAGGGAGGACGGCAACGCAACACCGCATCTCCTCTCCGCGGCCCCACCGTGACGCAACGATGGTGCGCCCCCATTTGGTCGCGGGAGATAGGGCGCGCGGCAACGCAACACCGACACGTCTCTCCTCCCGCGACCGCACCCGACTGCGAGGGACAGAAGAACTGTCCCTCGCACCCGCCCCTTTCGACGCATCCTGCGCAGGCCTCCGTCAAGCCCACGCGGAGCGTCCCCTCCTGGATCCCTCTTAGCTTCACCGCGGGTGACCAATCCACGGTTACTGAGCCCCCCCACCACGACAAGGTGGAGATCCCACGGGGGGGTCACCTTGTGACCTAGATGAATAAATGATTTTGATTTGATTTGATTTAATACAGTCAAATGGTATTATTTGAGTAATAATAAATGAAACCATTATTTTTGTACGAAGTATATTTTGTTTGTGTGCCGTTTGTTTACGTTGAACTGGAGCCAGACAATTATTCTTGAGCTACTACTTTGAGGACTCTAGTTCAACTCTTGAACTAGAGTCCAAAACCATAATAGAACAAAATACAACATCACAAAACAGAATAAGAAAGATATTTTCATATTACTACATCAAATTCATACCACCATTTACAAGTAAAAGTATGGTGAACAGTATTTTCGCGCTGAAATATAACTATAGATAAAATTATCGCCGCGGCTACTTGGCAGCCGAAGTATAATGGTCAACGGTGAATGGACTGCTTATTACTAGCAAGTATCTGGTAACAGTTGGAAATTATAATATTGTCTGCAACCATATTGCTTATAGCTTTAGTTACAATTTCAACATTTAATTGTAACTTTCGGTAGATACGATAAAGGGTAAACGTTTTAATCTGATGTAGTACTCAGCTCAGCTTGGACTAGGACGGCAAAAGATAAGCAACGTTTGCAGTGTTCACCACTTGGATGGGTAACCGTTTGCAGTATTTTTATAAGAGCGCTACCGTTCTCTAGAGGGCACGTAAAGCCGTTGGTTCCGGTTCTAGTCTCAGAATTAGTCTAGAATCGTAAAATCATGTCGAAGGCATCCGAGAACATCGTGAGGTAACTTGCATGTCTGAGAGATCTCCAAGATAATTTTAAAAAAACATGTGAATTCTGCTAACCCACATTTGGCCAGCGTGATCGACTATAATTACTAAAACCAATGATATTACAAGAGTTACTTTTTATATCGTCGACTAAAACCTTCTCATAGTGAGATAAGGCCCATAAACAGTGGAACCATTTATTTTTTATTTACAGACTGTGCATGGTTACGAATGCCTTGTATGTGTAACCACAGCGCTTGCAATTGATTCGCGGCGGTTTCTGTATGTGGCATTGCAAGTTCATCCTGTGACGGAATATCGCGTCCCTGGTTTAATGAGATCGGAGTATCAGACCATTAAGGAGAAATTAAAATCTTTTTCGATTCCCCTGTGACACCGTCTGTTTCCCGGAAGGGTAGACAGATACTACGGAATGCCATTTGCAACGATCCTGACATATCTCTCTTACTTCTTGTTGTGGTATATCTATTTTCCATTATACATGATTATTTAGCGGATCTTACTCGCGGTAAGCAAGATATTATATACAGTGGTTGATCACACGAAAGTTAACCTAACATCTTCAAATACTATGTTTTATCTACATACATACATACATAACGTCACGCCTCTTATCCCCGAAGGGGTAGGCAGAGGTGTATATCTACACCCACTTTTCGCCAGACATACTTTAGTCCCATGTAATAAGGGGCGAGCCTATTGCCGTACCGGGCACATTTCCAGACTCCGTGCGGCCACTGAGAATTTTGCGACAGAAAAACCCAATAACACTGCCCGACCCAGGAATCGAACCCGGGACCTCCCGATCCCACGCGCACATTTATGCCGCGAGACCAACGAGGCAGTCGTATAGGGTTTGATCTCGAGTTTTCCGTCTCTACGCAAAAATGGTATTTGCATCGTGATATCCCTTAGTCGCCTCTTACGACACCCACGGGAAGATAGGGGGTGGTGACACTTGTATTCTATGCCGTCAACCACACGGCATTTTATCTAAAATAAATAAAAAATAAAGCACGTCGTACACTTTTAGAGATGCCAATATAAATTAATCTCAAATAAATAAACCCTGCTCTAAACTTAATACCATACTTCATTCACTTACACATATCACTACATAGTATAAAACAAAGTCTGTCTTCTGTCTGTCAGTCCCTACGTAAATATTAAAAACTACGCAACGGATTTTGATGTGTTTTTTTTTAATAGATAAAATGATTCAAAAGGAAGGTTTATATGTATAATTGACGCTGGCGAAGCCGCTGGCGACGTCTAGTTATGAATAAAAGTGTATCCAATTTTTATAAACATTTATTTTATCCACCTTTTCATACTTTATCTGAGGTGTATTCAATTGAGATCTTTCTTTTCTGGGCTTCACTCTCAATAATTAGAAGGCTTGTGTTAATCTTATTTTACTTTATTTTTTATTTTAATTTTATTTTTTTCGTTCACAAATATACACAGTTCAAACATCAACATATGGTTGTTTAAGACAATAAGGAAGATAAAACCAGTTACGGCTGCAATTTCTGTAATACACTGTATTTGCCACGGCTTTGTCCTTTCAATACGGCCCCAAAGTGGATCAATTCAATTGCTATTAGCGATCTTTCTCTATCCCATTCTTTTAGGTAAGTCATATCGCTTATTTTATAATATAACTTAAATGCCTATACCAGCCTTGCAGCAGCCTTGCAAAAGTCTGCTGATGAATGATGGTAAGATTTTTTATCAAAGTTATTGATTTACAAAGTTTTTAGTGACTATTAGAAATCTGTTACAAAAATACTTATAAAGTACAGAATAATTAGCAAAAAGGTTTGAAGACTATGTAATTATTTGAAATCTCAATCTCAATCAGCCTATCGCAGTCCACTGCTGGACATAGGCCTCTCCCAACACGCACCACAGCACACGGTCCTCAGCCTTTCGCATCCTTTATCTGGGCTATAAGACGTTGCTTTGTACCAAATTTCAAGATTTTGAGTTCACGGGAAGTGCCTTGTAGGTTTTGATCAGGGATGTTACGGATATCCATATCCGTAACCGAAACTATCGGATATCCGAAATAAAAAAATATCCGTATCCGTAGCCGAAACCGAAATAAATGTTTCGGATAATTTCGGATAGAGGCGGAGTCAAATATAATAAATAATACAAAAAAGATAAGATTGTTATATTATACTTACTTAAATTATAGTAAGTAAATAAATACGTGCAATGTGCATTCCAAATATTTTCTCTTTAATACGAAATTAATAATTAAATACTTACCTATACTAATTTTGTTATAGCATTTTTATTTTAATTACTTAGATAACACCTAAAATTTAATTAATAGTAAATATCTACCTATAATAATTACTCATAGGCTGATTGTAGTATCTACCAAATGATGACCTATGTATAAATAATAGTTATTTGTGTAACAAGAGAGCAAAGCTGTTTTTGTTTCGAGTGCTGATTTTGAGACCCGAGCAAGCGAAGGATTCTATGATTGATTCACGAGCGTAGCAACTTAGCATGTGATTCAAAGTAAGAATCCTGAGCGCAGTGAGGGACTCAACAGCACGAAATGCAAAAAAATTTGCTCTCGTGTAGCACACGTAACTTTTCACCTCAGCTGCAGTGAGAACACATATTACTTAGGAGACATAGGAATGAACAATAAACGATTTTAAACTTTCGCGATTAGTATACATTATACAAGGTTATATAGCGGGTCTTACTCGCGATAAATCTTATATTTAAAAAATGAGATACACCGTCTGAAGAGGAGGGACCGTAAACCTGAGGTGAGCAGGGTGCCGGCTTACATGCCTTACCTAAAAGGAGTAACGGACAAAGTTGGAACAGTACTAAAGAAATACTCCATTAAGACTGCATATAGTCCGCTCTCCAAGATAGCACACAATCTGCGCAGCCCAAAGGATGTCATTCCTTTTCAGACACCTGCCGTCTACAAGGTCGATTGCAGTTGTGGTAGCTCCTATATCGGACAGACCAAGCGAACAATTGCGGAAAGGGTCAAGGAACATATCGCAGCTGTGAAAAATCGACAAGTAAATAAGTCCGCTATAGCTGAACATTTATTGGAGTCTGGACCAAACCACTGGATAGAACTACATCAACCACAGGTCTTGTCCACCGAACGTCACTATTACTCCAGGATAGTGCTTGAAGCGGTTGAAATCAAAAAACACAAGAATTTCAACCGGAAGGATGGATTTAGATTATCAACAACTTGGAATCCAGTTATCAATAAGTGTAAACACCGCCGTAATGATACAGCTCAACAGTGTATAGACGTCATTAGTGTAGTGTGTCGAGGTACCGACAGTGCGATTAAAACCAAAAATAAAAATCTAGTGAGGGTAGGTGCCAAAACCCGCACAACACAAGGACGGCGCTGAGCTCACCAGTCCCGCCGCGACCACGGCTGAAGCAAGTCAGCCGAAACGTTGGCAAAAAACCGAGGTATTTATGCCTTAAATATAAGATTTATCGCGAGTAAGACCCGCTACATAACCTTGTATAATAGGAATGAACAGGTATAGATTGAAATAACGATTCGACTCATCCGTAGAACAAAGTCCGATCTACATGGATCGCAATTTTCAGTAGAGACTGTAGAAGTTCTTGACTTGTGTAACTCTTTATTATTCTTATAAAGAAAGACTTAAAATTAAGATTTTTTGGTATATTACTATAACAGCCCAGCCTAATTAAATGCTCTATAGTGTATGTTTCTAGTCCTTTTATTGTACGAGATAGTGGGTTACATATCGACCTAGGACGTTTTATGGCGGAAGAGCGAGAGTCCGTGGTGAACATCGTGTGTTGTTTTGCGGAAACGTTCGATTTAAAAGACGTTCTATGTCAACAAAGGTCGATTTTTGTTGGAATTTTTCATCCCTCCTTTCTTTGTGATCCGTCCTTTGTGAATAATATAAAACATAAAAGTCAATCCAATGTCATTTTTTTTTTATAGGAAGGCCTTAAAATAGTTGACAGAACTTTAGGTGGCAAAGATTAGACTTCTTGCATGCATGAGTAATTATAATTTTACTAACTTGACACGTCGTCGTGTAATAGTCGGAGTAATTATATTTACCAATTTAAAAATAAACAAACTGTGTACGTATGTACTTATATTTATTTAACTTCACGTATAATCGTATATACTTATTTAAAAGTCATCAATTTGTTTGTATATTATAGAACAATTAATAGCCAATAAATGACAAATTGTATCACAAAATTGCAACTACGTACCTATCTACACTGGAGCTCGGGATTCACGAGCACTCACAAAGTTATTTTATAAGGACCTACTTAATCATCATCATCAGCCTTTAACAGTCCACTGCTGGACTAGGCCTCTCCTTTGAATGGAGGAATTGGCCTACTGTACCACGCTGGCCAAACGGGTTGGTATAGGATTTGTATCAAGTTTTCCTTCTCTTACAATGCTGTTCTCTGCATAGTATGGTCCCTCTGTCAGCTCTTACGACACCCATGGGATGATATGGGGTGATGACAATCCGTATTCTTAATCCGTCACCACACGGAAACTACCTACTAAATATAAAATAAAAATATGACATATTTAGCAAAACAATACCTCGGAAACGATTTTTTTTGTAGACACATTTTATAAGCTGCTATGTAAAGTACGCGTGTGCAATTCTCGACCTATAAAATGAAAGGTATCCTATAAAGAACAAATTCGCGCGTGAAATGCATGGAAATTGTACCTTATTATAAATTGTAAGGTAACTTTGAGCCTCAATATCTCCTGTTAAGCAGTAATTTCCAAGGTATGGTGCCGAAGTAAAGAATTTTCGTTAAGGGTCTTTTTAAACCTCGTATAAGAATAACAACAATCTTAAATCGTTTTTACCTAGACGTGGTGCACAATATTAACTAAATAATAGTAAAATACAACTAAACATTAACAAAATTGAAAATCGAGTACTCATACTCATTTTAGTACTTAGCTAAACTATCCTATCGAATCTTATTAGTCTACTAAGCAGAGCCTGGGTTCTTAGGTATAAAGTCGTGGCTGCCACCCGGGTAACGTTAAAACCATTATAATGACACATTTCAGTACTTACTCTACATAAATAACTTAAGCAGCACATGCCCATTAGGTCTTAATATATCTGAAACACACTTTTCATTACATCATCTTTATCGATATTGTGCCTGTCAAGCCGGCTCCGCCAGCCCTTCCTTTAGAATTATACTTTTATCCTGTCTCACCCATGCATACATATCTCATCCATGCAGTCTAGCAACAACATAATAATGTAACCCAAAATGAGTTAAAACAGCTTCAGCAGGAACATAGTTTGGCATACTTCAATTTTCTCGCAGTGACTGTCGCTGGGAAATGTAGTAAATGGTAGACTACTTAAAAGTATGTCTTAATATTTTGTATTATTAGGGCATTATATAATATCGCATGTCGAATGAGCATGTATGTATTTACAAAAATACTACATTTATCCGTTTTCCAGTAACCATAATACAAATTCTGCTTATTTTGGAATTAGATGATGTTGTGTGCATGTGGTAGAGTATTTTTGTCATTATTTATTAGTAGGAAACAGCATGGAAGTTAGTACCTAAACTAACTGGGGTAGACCCGTGGCTACACTTCTTACTGTTTGAGCTATATTAACGACGAATTTGACAAACTTAATGGATTTCCAAAGAAAATTAACTAGGTTGATTACTGTAAACACCTTCGGTAGACTAAATAGACAAACTATCCGGTATTGAGGTATTACAGATTCCTTTCTTTTCTTTGTCCCATCACGTTTGTATAGAATTTCTTTCCATAATATATCAAATTCACGACTGGTTCCTTTGTACCAAGAGGCAAAGACGATTCAAGCCCGTTTATCCTTCACTCGTTACTAAAATATAAAAATTCTTTTGCACAAATAATTTTAATAAACTATTTTAAGACGTTCTTTGAAACAATAAATTTTGCAATAAATTTAACAATATAAAAAACCTTAATTATTAAAGATTTTTTCACTTGAATAACGTCCTAACTGATTCAACATTTTGATTAACAACGTCCCATCTTAACATTCAACCCACAAATTGTTTCACATACTCCGACGAAAACCGTCCTTTTTTAACTTCAGACGCTTAAAACTTCAATAATGTTCGTAAAAAAACGTCTTAATATACCATAAGACCTCTAAATTTTGTTGCTCAATATTGCATATAAATCGATTACTCTGTGAATACTAATAACGGTAATCGTCTTTTTGCGCCAGAGTTGTGTTTCTGAACAACTCCATCGAAAAACATTCTAAATAATCATCGATCGCTATTAGCTATGAACTGAGTTAAAAAGTAATAAATACAATAACCTGTGTTAATTTAGGAACTTAAAGTCGTATATAGTGAAGTAATACTTGTAAAACATCGTCACTTACCAGAATTGAAATATTGATTTGCAAACGCGGTATGTAAGTTTGAAAACGCCGAACTTAGATCAGGCTCTTCTGCATCTACTTGAATCATATTTAGTATTTTGTGTTATCCTGATATCTTTAAAAGTATTCTTTTTTATGAATATATTGCATTTTCTTAAATATCATGTAAATTAAGCATAGAACACGAAAACGCCGCAATTTTCTTCTTCTTCCAATGAATAACGACCGGACTGATGATCGATCGCTGAGCTCGCGCCACCCGTACTCCCCGTGCGCCGTCCCTTGTATACATCGTGCGTTGTTGCGCGGAACAAATATCAGATGAAACGTTATTCGATTCTATATCTCCGAAAGTGAATAAGATACGAAAATTCTAAAAACACAGTTTTGTAGAGTTTGTACTCCTTATCCCATTTAGCTATTTAACGCGATTTTGGTCTATGGTCACATGGAACTCTATTCTACGGATAGGTCGGTTTATTCTTTAAAATGAACCAAAATCATACTAAACATTTTAAAGTTACTATTATTGTACAATAGTAAAGGTACAATTCTTTGAAGTAACAGTTTTACTCGGCATCGTGAGAGTTGCATTGACTTGAGTTTCCGAACGTGTTTTCTTTGAGGTCGAATGCCAAAATCGAATTTCGAAGGGGTTTGTTTTTTTCACTCGCTTTTTTATATGCATGTGAAAGAGACAGAACACACCAGATACAGCAGTGGGCCTCATCAAGAGTCTGCTGGCCTTCCTCGAAGAGCTGGGGTGGCTCGAATGACGACACCATTCCCACCCGCACGCAAAATACACGCCAAGACGTGAAGTTGCGGAAACAGCCCGTGCCATCAAAGAGGCAGAGCACAGTAAAATTCGAAAGTTTAAAATTTATGACTGAACAATATCAATTTGTGGCACTGAAGATTGAAAAATTAAAAAGCTTCTTTACCCCACGCTCGAATCAAAATCGCGTTTTGTTCACTGTTGTCTCGCAGCAAAAGCGGTATGTTTGAGCTGCTGAGGTGAAAACCATTTTATTATCTATTTGTATGTTACCTTTGAGATTCTTTAAAAATCTAATATCCGTAACCGAAACTATCCGAAACTACCGGATAATCCGAAATAATTTCATATCCGTATCCGTACCGAAACCGATATAAAAAAATTCCAATATCCGTATCCGTATCCATATCCGTAACATCCCTGGTTTTGATTCCCTTGCGAGTAGTCGCGAGTTTGAAAATATGATTATATTGCTCTTTCTTTAGATTGCGTAGACATAGCAGTTTGATTTTGTTGCAGCCTAACGGTGTTATATACCTGAGTATTTGATATGAATTTCAATTTAATACCTCTAAGCATTCAAGAGAAAGGGGTAGTAACTTTGAATTTATTAAAAATATTTTTTTATATGCTGTAACTAAAAATAACGGCTTTCGAAATTTTTCCTTTATAAGTGATATAATACGTTGCTTCGTAACAAATTTCAAGATTTTGAGTTCACGGGAAGTACCCTATAGGTTTTGATTCCCTTGCGAGTAGTCGCGAGTTTGAAAATATGATTATATTGCTCTTTCTTTTGATTGCGTAGACATAGAAGTTTGATTTTGTTACAGCCTGACGGTGTTATGTACCTGTGTATTTGATGTGAATTTCAATTTAATACCTCCACGCGTTCAAGAGAAAGGGGTAGTAACTTTAAATTTATTAAAATTATTTTTTTATATTCTGTAACTAAAAATTTACGGTTTTCGCAATTTTTCCTTTATGAGTGATATAAGACGTTGCTTCGTACCAAATTTCTAGATTCTGAGTTCACGGGAAGTACCCTGTAGGTTTTGATTCCAATGTGTTTGAAAATATGCTGCAATTTGCAGCATATACGGCTGTATCTTTTGATTGCATTGGATTAGAAGTTTGATTTTTTTACAGCTCTATGGAACTGTAGATTTGAGTATTTAGTATAAATTTCAGTTTGATACCTTCACGCATTCCTGAGAAAAAGGGTCTTGACAGATGGACGGACAACAAAGTGATCCTATAAGGGTTCCGTTTTTTCCTTTCGAGGTACGGAACCCTAAAAATATACTAATAAGACTATTATCTATTTTCCGTATGCTCCAAGATTTTCAATTCAACTACGAACTCCAAAGGATGTCATCGCTTTTCAAACACTAGGCATCAACAAGGTGGACTTCTACAGTTATAGTAGTTCACATATTGGACAAACAAAAGAATTTATTATGTCCGAGCACATGGTACATGATAGTATGAAAGTAGCACCCATTGATGAAAAGGTAAAAGAATTTGGCGGTAGGTGCTAAAAAAGTCGACACGTATCGAAATTTGAAACTTTTAATTATAATTAGTTTATAATACAATTTAATAATATAATTACTTACTCTGGGTTATAAAATCCATAAGTATACTGGACTAATGTTAGTGAAAGCTTTGCATTACCGTATGTAAAGTTTTATCTGCTCGCTACACCACCTGCCAGCTCATCACACACATCAACACAAGTAAAACAACTAAATAAAAAACTTAACACACCAGGATGTCTGAAATAGCCAACATCAGGACTGCGCAGGACAATCTTGAGGAGATGTTCTCTAAACGGATGGCAGAGCTGGAGGCACAACTTCAGGGTGGATCTGCTAAGGATACCGTAGTAAAGGTGGCCGAGGAGTTCCGTACGTTTAGGGAACTGATGTATGCGATGCTTGGTCTTTTGCGCAAGCAAGTCGAAGACTGCACTCAAGCAATCGACCTCATGGAGACCAGGCACAGGCGCAAAGCCATGATATTTCTTGGGGTGCTGGAGGTTGAGCAGGAAGACTGTCGAACATCCATCGTGAAGATAGTGCGTAACATGGAAGTGCCAAATATTACATGTGATAGCTTCACTGCATGCCACAGGATCGGTGCTTCAACTAAGGCTCATCACCGGCCAATCCTGGTCTGGTTTTCGGGTATGGAGTTGAGATCTGCCGTGTGGAAAGCCAAGACCCGACTGAAGGGCACTTCAGTGTCCATTAAGGAGTTCCTGACGAAGCCAAGGCAAACCATCTTCGGCAAGGCTCGACAACATTTCGGCGTACGATCTTGTTGGACGCAAGACGGCGTCATCGTGGTGAAGGCGTCGGATGGCACGCGTCACAGAATTTCCACCTCGGAGAATCTGAACAACCTGCTCCAGAAGTATCCCAAACAGGTATCTGGTCCTGCATCTGTGGGCAAGACCGGCGCCGGGGCTGTCGGGACGACATCGAACGCGAGCGCCAAACCTCGTAAATAATCATTACTATTACTTACTTTAATTACTTTTTACTTTTAGTTTCAATTGGTTATTGTTTTTCTTGTTTGTAAAATCGTGTTGTTATTATTTTATCGTTTTTTTGTGAGGTTACGGTAATAAGAAGTAGTTTTGACTGTGACAATTTGACACTTTTGACAGTTCATCGTCTTTTTTATTACTCACTTGATGTTTGGTTGCGTTCGGAAACCGTAAGACGCATTTGTTTGTTTGTGCTGCGTTTCATTCATTCTCATCACGTTTTGTTTCTCCTTATTTCTATGTTTTGTATTTTGTTTGTTATTTGTATTTTTTTTAACACGCTTTTTAATGTTTGTGTTTGCTGGCGGGTGGTGCAGAGATGACTGGTACTTGCAACTCATCGTGTATACTTAAATATTTGTATTTAAATCTATATATTTGTATTATATATCTTATTTATCTGTATATATTATTTTATATTTATAATATTTTATTACATAATAATATATAACTTCCTATTTTATTGGATATGGACCATGATGACGTATATTTGTCGGCGACTGAATCTGTTTCCTCTTCTGACAATGAGAGTTTCTGCTCAGCAGATGGCACCTTAAGCGACTGCTTACAAAATGCATTTGCTCATCAGTCTCGGTCAATGCTTAACGTGTGTCACATAAATGCGCAAAGCATACCGAGCCACTATAGTGACTTGCTGGAAGGGTTTTCCAATTCTAGCGCACATGCCATTCTGATCTCAGAGAGTTGGCTTAAACCATCTCTTCCTTCCACCTCCTACTCGCTGCCTGGCTTCGTTCTTATACGTAACGACCGAGTCGGACGGCGAGGTGGCGGTGTCGCTATTTACCTCCGCAGTGCATTTCCATATAGAATCTTGTTATCCTCACCACCCACTTCTTCGCCTGCGGAGTACTTATTTCTTGAGGTCGACGTCAAGGGGGCTAAAACCGTCCTTGGCGTTGTCTATTGTCCTCCTTGTATTGATTTTTTCTCCAGTCTCGAGCCGATTCTGGAATCTTTAGGGTCGGAGTACACTCACCACATCATCATGGGCGATTTTAATACCGATCTCCTTTCCCTACATTCCAGTCGCTCCCGTAAACTTCTCGACATTGCTGAATCAGCCAGCCTCCACATTTTACCTCTGCAAGCCACTCACCACAACAGCAATGGGGAGGACACGTGGCTTGATTTAATCCTTACCTCTGATCCTTCTTTAGTTGCATCCCACGGCCAACTTCCTGCACCTGGATTTTCCCATCACGACCTTATTTTCCTGTCATACCGCTTGAAACCACCCAAAACCCCGCCCAAAGTTCTGCACATGCGTTGTTTTGGTCGAACGAATGTAAATAAACTGTGTGAGGATGCATCTAAATTAAACTGGGATAGCATGATGTCTGCCTCCACGGTGGATGAAAAAGTAAAGATCTTCAATGACACTGTTTGCCAACTGTACGATGTTCATGCACCAGTAAGACGGGTGAAGCTAAAGCGTCCCCCTGCACCCTGGATTACGACGGGTGTTCGCATGGCAATGCGCCGTAGAGATAGGGCGTTTCGGCGGTACAGAAGGGATCGGTGCGAGGAAAACTGGGCACTTTTCAAGTCTGCAAGAAATCGGTGCAATCAGATGGTGCGCAACGCGAAACGCCGACATATTCTCGATAATATCACTTCTTCGTCAGCTGCTAATATCTGGAAGTTTCTTGGGACATTGGGTATTGGCAAGCAGCGGCATGTTGGGTGCCATGGGACTCTTAGTTTGGATGATATCAACCGTTATTTCTCCACTACCTTTTCGCTGAATCACCAAACTACGAGTCTCACTGTCAACTATTTAGCCGGGTTACCTCAACCCAAAATAGAGTCCTTTTTCTTTTCTCCAGTGTCTCCGGCTGAGATCAGGAAGATAATCCTCTCCATAAAGTCCAATGCTGTGGGATGCGACAGCATTAGCCGTCGCATGATTACGATGATCCTTGATCAGCTCCTGGCGGCCATATCCCACATCATCAATTCCTCACTAGTTTCAGGTACCTTTCCTTCCTTGTGGCGCAAAGCCTATATAATTCCCCTACCCAAAATCCCCAATCCAACTCTTCCTCAACACTTTCGACCTATTTCTATCCTACCCTTCCTATCCAAAGTGCTCGAGGCCTGCGTGCACACACAGCTGTCTAGTTTTGTCCATCACAATTGCTTATTGAGTCAGTTTCAATCAGGCTTCAGACCAGGTCATAGCACCACTTCCGCCCTCCTTAAAGTGACTGGCGATATTCGAGAGGCCATGGAAAACACTGAAATTACTGTTTTAGTGCTTATCGACTTTTCAAATGCCTTCAATACCGTCAGTCACGATGTCCTATTGTCTATCCTCTCCCATCTCAAGGTCTCTGCTGGAGCACTGGATTGGTTCTCAACTTATCTTCGGGGTCGTCAACAGTCTGCCCGCCTCGATGAGTCATCTTCGGGCTGGTTCGACATTACAACTGGCGTTCCTCAAGGCGGTATTCTTTCCCCTCTTTTATTCTCTATTTTTATAAATTTCCTAACCCAACATCTTCAGTGTGCCTACCATCTGTATGCCGATGACTTGCAGATTTACTCCCACGTTAATGTTGAATGTGTAGCTGAGGGCATTGGCAAGATTAATAAGGATTTGGAAGCCATACTGTCTTGGTCTGATAAGTTTGGCCTGGTCGTAAATCCGTGTAAGACTCAAGCCATTATTGTGGGTAGCCAGCCGATGCTAAAAAGACTAGATTTCACATCACTACCAGCTATAAATTTTAACGGGACCAAGGTCGACTTTTATCCCTCTGTTAAAAACCTCGGGCTACATATAGACACTAAGCTGAATTGGGAAACTCAGGTAAAACAGGTAAGTCAAAAAGTCATTGGTACCCTGCGTGCTCTCTACCGCCTGAAAAACTTGCTTCCAATCGAGACTAAAACTACGCTTGTGCAAGCTTTAATCCTCCCTCTGATCGACTATGGCGATGTATGTTACTTTGACCTGAATGCAGAACTCCTTAATAAACTTGACCGTCTTCAGAATAACTGCATTCGATTCATATTTAATCTTCGTAAGTATGACCATGTGTCTACTTATCGTTCCCAAATAAAGCTGCTTCCTATACGTCAACGCCGTAGTTTGCGTGCTCTCACCACACTGTACTCTATTCTTACATCTCCTTCTGCCCCTAAATATATGACTCCCTACTTTCAGTATTTATGCACAAACCATGAGCGAAACCTTCGCTCTTCCAATAACCTCCAACTAATGGTACCTACTCACAGAACTAATTTTCTTCACTCTTCTTTCCCAATTCAGTCCATCCTTCTATGGAATGCTCTCCCTCTTGAGATCAGAATGGCAAAGACGAAATTCACTTTCAAGTCCAAGGTGAAAGAACTCTTGTTGGCTGAGTCGGCAACTGTATCCAATTAAAAGTCACAACCATAATTTTATGTATGTATATTTTACATATGTATTTATATACCATATATATATACCTATATATATATTTATTTATATTTATATATAATACGTTTATGTATTTTTTTTTGTTATTCCTGTATTTATTATATATGTATTTAGTTTATGCATTAATCTACTTATTTTACCTATTTATAATTTATCTTTATGCAAGTATATCATGCCCTACTTAATTAAGTTACTAGTACACTCCCCTCACACTATTATAGTACACCTACTTCTTCCTCTCTGCACCACTCAGTCAGGTAGACTGGTAGATAATGCCTTTGGCATTAAGTCCGCCTACGTACTCTGTGTATGTGAAGTTTTAATAAATAAATAAATAAATAAAAGGGAGTTGATTGGCCTGGTATGGACATGTTATGCGAAGAGATAAGATATACGTCGGTAAGAAAGTGATGAATATGCACGTAGAAGGACTAAAAGGGAGAGAGCGGCCAAGGAAAAGATGGATGAACTGTGTGAGGATGGATATGAAAGAGAAAGAGATAAACGATCGGATGACTGGTGACAGAGAAGTGTGGAAGCGAAGGACTTACTGCGCCGACCCCAAATAAATTGGGACCTAGGCAAGACAATGATGACATGGTACATGATAGACCAAGAAGAAGACCAAGTGAGGGTAGGTACTGAAACCCGCACCTCTCGGAGGTGGTGTCGCATCAGTCATAACATTACCAACTCTGATGTAATCTACACCCAGACATCGAGGTAAACACAGAATATTCACTTGTATTTTTAAACCAATTATTTGGTTTAAATTCGTTACATAATGCTGTATATATAAAAATTCTTGCGTTACTGACTGACAGACAAGGCACAGCCAAAACTATTGGGCGCAAGGAACTGGAAATTGGCAAGCATCTTCCAAGGGGACCGTAGAGGGGCACTAAGATGGGAGTTTCCACAGGAATTCCCACGGGATGGAGAAGAAATGGTTATATTAAAATAAAATATACTGGCATAGCTGCGGGTATCCTCTTGTATTAGTATAAACTCAATGCTTTCCATAAATAATCTGAGTATGCATTGTTGGATGATATCACGAGCCTTGTCAATCTTGAGCCCGAGAATCGGTACAATTTTCGCCGGGATCATATCCGCTTTAAATGAATCGCACCCCTAAGAAACAAGGGCAATAGGAAATGTAATTTGAATCATAATAATAAGATTTCCACTGATCCCGATGTTTATATAAAATAGGGATAATTCAAAAGAGGATGGTATCTTGAGTTTGATTATTATTTCATTAAAACTAGAGCTGTAGGATATGTTCCACTTTCAGAGTTCTTCACTTTAAAACTGTGATGTTTGCATGTGGATAAATTTTTTATAAATTTTTTATATCGGTTTTCAGAAGTATTAGTGACAATCCGGCGGTATAATTATTATATACTAGAATTATTCAGAGGTTTTGAAAAATCTTTATAGCCATCATCATTATCATATTTAACTACTAAAGCTAGAAACATGAAAATTTGGACAGTAGGTTCCTTTTATAACTTGGGCATACACTAAGGAATTATGTTTCAATTGATAACCCGCGTGTCTAAAGTGTCATTAAATTGTAAAGTTATCCTGACATCCTCCTGCACCACTTTTGGCTAACATGCTTCTATCTTGTAAATGCCACAATACTGTGTAAAGTGTCTGATATCTATAAAAAGCCTAACCTTAAACAAAGCTATCAAGAAAGCACTCACGATATACATACACGAGAGAGACACCCAAGCAGCACTTCTTTAACAAACATTTAATCCATAACTACTCATTACCTAAACCAATTCTAATGTTAAAATGAACCTACACCTTGAACGCGACATCAAAACGAAG
Source organism: Euclidia mi (assembly GCA_944739405.2). Lineage (NCBI taxonomy): Eukaryota > Metazoa > Arthropoda > Insecta > Lepidoptera > Erebidae > Euclidia > Euclidia mi. Next base: position 68,775,611 of record OX123195.2, on the reverse strand, counting down.
CCAAACCATATCAGTAACAAGACAATCAATAAAGTCTCGTGGGACGACAGCTCAACGACATACGGATGTAGTAGCAATGAATAAAACATCGTGCTATGTAAAGACCTCCGGCTAAGCCTACGAATTACGTGTGTCATTGATGTGTGTATACGGGTGGATTATGCGACGAACATGTCTGTTGGCTTTGGTTATTGGTGTCACTGATAATGACTGAACTTGTAGATTAGATTATATTTAGTATGGGTTTCTTCTTTTTAAGAAATTGGCAGCAGAGATAAGCCTTCCGCAAAGTGGACCTACAATCTTATTAAAATTGTGAGAAGTGGATAGATGCGGGTGGCTCAAGCACGGCCTATGCGAGAAGCTTAAGGGTAGACTGATATGATAATGCAGATGTTAATGACCAATATTCACCATCAAGACATCTCTCCGCACTAATGGGATATTACAATTCTTGATGACTGCTAACAGCAAGGAAGAGAGGCAGGTCCAACTGAATATTAACAAAAAAGTAAGAATATGTATGCCTGAAGTAATATGGAGAAACCAAATAAACTTGGTCAAATCATAATTCGTACCCAATTTCGCAAATGAAGATTTGATTTAGGAAGATATAGCTTACGCGAGATTCAATAAATCTGCCTATCAACATAAGGGAGAGGATTGGAGATGTATTAAATAGCAATTAGTCTTTTAGAATTACCATTTCGTAAATTTAAAACGAAAATAAAAGACTGCCTTATTAAGAAAGGTTATTATACTATTAATGATTACTTCAGTGATAAGGATAGTTGTTCACTTACACTAGACAACTCATGATCTTTATACTTATTTAGAATTAGTTAGATACTTTGCATTTTTCAGTTTATCTTTATGTAATATTTCTAGTTCTTTTAAATTACTATTCATGTATTATTAGGTCATACAACTTACTACATTTATATTTACATTCTTATTCCACTAATGTTATTAAAATTTTACTGCACTGTAAGATGAAGATAACTCGTGATATAAACTATTGTTTTTGTCATTTTGTGTATTCATATACAGTTACTTCTGTAACATACATTTCCACCATAGTTCTGAACATGGTCGCGAGTTGCCTACATTATAAGACGTAAGTGGATGCTCCTGTTACACAATATTCACATTGGAAGGCTAACTAAGGCGCTTTATTTAGTAACTGCATTAATTGCTTAAGTTGTTATGTCTGTAACTATTAACTATTTACAAGTAATTAAGTACAATATGAAACAGTTGCAGCTCCTTACAAAAATAAAATACATAATATGTACCATTATATTGGTGATTCAAAAGAGTGGCCACGAGTTTTATTGCCCGTTCTTTCTCGTGGTTCTACCTATTGCTTTGCGAACGAGGCAGTAAATGTAAATGTAGAAGCAAAGTAATTCGATTAAAAAAATTGACGTTCATAAGCGTCACCTTGTGACCTAGAATCTAGATGAATAAACGATTTTTACTTTTTGACTTTTTTTGACTCTGCAGCAGACCCTTGCTGGACATAAACCTCACCTTATTTGCGTTATAATAGTAGGTATTGTGAGTCAATAGGCAATTTGGCCTATTATACCACCTCAGCTGGTCGGGTTAGTATACGGTTTGATATCGAGTTTTCTGTCAATTCCCGAAGTTACAATAGGTTTTCATTATTTACCTTACTTGCCCTTAATGACAGCCATAGAATGAAAATGACACTTTGTATCCTTAGTCCACCACCACATAGAATACAGTTTGAATAGTGTACAATAAATCATTTTCTGCTCGACTCAATTTGGAATCATATAAACGCATATATGTACGTTACATTGAGGACGGTGTAAACTTAATAGGGGCTGATAACTTTGTCGCCGCGTGTTGCATCATAAATTAACATCTGATGGGCTTAGGTTGTCGTCTATTTTGAAACAACAAGTAACCTATTCTATTTGGTTCTCTCAATGTTTAGAGCTAAATTGAACTATTTATGGCTATAGGTAAGATGTTGAGGTGTGACCAGTGGATTTTCGTGCATGAATTGTAATGGCTTCAACATTTGTTATTTATGTTTGCAGAATTGTCTAGTAAAAAGAAGAAGAAGAAGTAATTAAATACAATTTTCTAAGTTATACATGAATAATACCAGATTATTTGAGCTTAAGGCCGACCTAACGTTGGGCGTGTGCATTCCATGAGCTGGCTCGGCCACGAGCACACGCCTGGCGAGGGCAGCGTGCACTCGGCGTTCAGAGTGAACGCCGGGCACACGCCGAACGGACGCCGATCGCACGCCGAAGATTGCCGAGGATTGCCCGTATTGCCGTACACACACATCATCAGCCTTAAGAAGTCCACTGCTGGACTAGGCCTCTCCTTTGAAAGGAGGAATTGGCCTACTATACCACGCTGGCCAAACGGGTTGGTATAGGGTTTGTATCAAGTTTTCCTTCTCTTACAGTGTTGCTATCTGCATAATATGCTCCTTCTGTCGGCTTTTACGACACCCATGGGATGATATGGGGTGGTGACATTCCGTATTCTTAATCCGTCACCACACGGACAATATAGGACAGATAGCTGTACGGTTCGTAAAATATATACCTATTTATAAAAAGACAAACCCTGACCGGCCTAACATCCAAGCTTCAACTATAAACTATAAACTTGCAATTTGGATTCACTGTCCATTTTGACATTTAACTGTTTATTTCTAGTATGACGTGAGCGCCCACTAAAGAATATTCTTTTTATATTCGACTCCAAAGAGTGTAAAATAGAGGTTGAAAATTAATTTAAAATGCCGCTGATTTCAAACCGCAACAAGTAGCATAAACACAAGTAAAATAAATATGGTATTCTAATTATATCAGTTATTTTAAACGTTGAAATTATTTTAGCTTTTTATACCGTGGAAATATTTAAATTACAAAAAATATTATGATGTCGGTACATTAAAAGCAAAATTTATTTCTGAAATTTACTGCTATTTCAATAAGGATCTTTTTACTTTTCTGTACTCGAAGCGAGCTACAAAACAAGCATTCCATTAAATTTCTCTGATAGTAAGCTTGGCATATTTTTAGTAGAAAGCAAAGTACAATAATTATGAGTAGTATAACATCTATGTAAGGAAGATCTTCAGTATGTTTGAAGAGTGAAGGCCGATTCTCGTAGTTTCACAGACACCGACACTGTATTTTGAACGAAATGCGATTTGATTTTGAATTGACTCACAATAATCGGTGACAGTTGACGTTGAATCGATCCGGTCGGAATATCATTCAAGTATCAGCTAATTTTCGAGAATACTATTTATGACATAAGTATGACACACACTAGATTGAAAGTACATTTTGAACAAATATAATTACGAAAATAATTGGCCCTCTGATGACCATAGAACCTGGTTAAGTGACACAAAAAGTGCGTGCGTGTGTGTTTGTGTATGTACATTATTAAATTAATGGACAAAAAGTGCAACCAGACTCGAAGCGATTGTTTGTCATACGTGCCCTACAAAATAATATGATAATCATAATCACTTACCTAATGATCTGATATGAGCATTCTTGCATCAATTACCTGTAAAATCATACGATTAATTATTAGAGAAATTATTATGCCACAATTAAACACTATCCTTATAAAAGAAAATGACATTGATATGACATTGATATGCTGACACTATTTATACATACATACATACATACATATCGTCACGCCTTTTATCCCCGAAGGGGTAGGCAGAGGTGTATTAATACACCCACTTTTCGCCAGATATACTTTAGTCCCACGTTATAAGGGGCGAGCCTATTGCCGTACCGGGCACATTTCCAGACTCCGTGCTGCTACTGAGAATTTCGTAACAGAAAAACCCAATAACATTGCCCGACCCAGGAATCGAACCCGGGACCTCCCGATCCCACGCGCACATTTATGCCGCGAGACCAACGAGGCAGTCGTATAGGGTTTGTTGTCGAGTTTTCCATCTCTACGCAAAGATGGTATTTGCATCGTGTTATCTCTTAGTCGCCTCTTACGACACCCACGAGAAGATATTGTGGTGTTATGGTGACACTTGTATTTTATGCCGTCAACCACACGGCAACGACACTATTTATTTGTTTGATATTATAATATTAATGTAATGCTCAGTATTGACATACGGTTTTTCTCGATAGTTTTACTCGAAAACGAGTAAAAATCAACGTGTGGACTGCAAAACTCACACTTAGATGACATCAAATACACTGTAATTTTACTCTAAGCGAGCCTTCGAGTCTGACTCGATCTAGTAAAACTATATGTGAGTACGGAGCTTAAGAGCATGTTGAAAAACTTAAGTTCATTACAGTCTATATGAAACAGGAATTATTATTAGTTCGCTACTAAACGACTTTAAATGTTCGCGATTTGTATACAGGGTGTAACAAGACCCTTAACGAAAACTGAAATCCCATGTTGTACCGATTACTACAAATACACACCATACCTAGAAAATTACTGGTTCAGGAGATATTGAGGCTCACAGTTAGTATGGAATTTTTCTAATTAGGTACAAAATCGATGCATTTATCCCGCCTATATGTTCTTTAGACGCTCTATGACCCCATGAATAAGTAGGTATTTCGAGCATTGCACGCGCGCGCTTTAAGGTTTAAAAAATGTAAAAACTTAAAAAAAATTGTTACCCAGGTATTTTACTTGGTTAGTATGACTTGGCATGATGTCCACAACCAGTAAACTTCGGCTTGGTGATGGGTCTTGTGACACCCTGTATATTATACAAGGTTATTTAACGGGTCCCACCTTTGGGATCTCCACCTTGTCGTGGTGGTGGGGCTCAGCAACCGAGGTTTTGAGGTACACCCACGGTGAAGCTAAGCGGGATCCCGGGAGGGGACGCTCCACGTGGGCTTGGATTAGGCCTGCGTAGGATGCGTCCAAAGTGCGGGTTCGGGGGACAGTTCTGTTTGTCCCTCGCAGTCGGGTGCGGTCGTGGGAGGAGAGGGGTGTCGGTATTGCGTTGCCGCGCGCCCTATCTCCCGCGACCCGCGACTAAATGGACACACATACAGACGGACGCAGCAGTGAACGTTTTTTATAACATAAAAGTAAATATTGCAGATGCTGTGTTTACTGGTCTGTTAAAAATAGGTAGGTACATATTGTGAATACTAAAATGATATTTAATCAGTTTATAATAATATCATTAATTTTACAACTTTTAATTCAATTATTAACTACTGAAAATTAGCGCTTAATGCTTTAAATTCGGTAAATTTACGCATGGTACGCCGCTCATCTATTTTAATGGTCAAATAATTTCATTATTATATTTTATTTTAACATTTCCATGTAATATGATTCGCTCGTACAACGAACACAATGTTTTTCAAAACCTGGTAAAAATAGACTGAATATTTCAACACCATTTTTAGTACCGATGCCATTAACGTTACTCAGAAAGATTAATGAAGAGACACAACAAGCTCACGAGCGACCGCGCTCCTGGGTCTCAACAACAAAAACGTCTCAAGACATCATCCAAAACGTCTGTCATTTCTGGATGTCGTCTCATTTCGCGCCTCAACGTGTCTATTCCCTTTGATTCTCTTCATTATCCCGAAATATGCTCGGTTTGTAATGGAAACGATTGTGATAAGATTGCGATACTTTTTGATAGCGGGATTAAAATGTTTACTTGTTTTGTTGAATGAAAAGACGGACCCTTAATTTCGTATTGCAAATGTTTGATGGAAATCGATGTGCGAATTTGTAAGAGACTTTTTTATACCGGGAATATATTTATTTCTTTTATTACTACTGGATACTAAGATAATTTACTTACTAGCTCCTAGCTCAAATCTATACAAAATTATCATTAATTTTTCCCTTTCCATCCTGTTTTTCCGTATGAACGCGATAAACGCAAAAACGAATTCGCGAGTCTAGTAACTGTATATATATATATATACTTATAAAACCAAAACCAATAGGAAAATACGTATAAACATAAGATGTTGTGATCAATATAAGATGAATAATAAATTTTAATATTTTATGACGATCTATCTTACAGATATTATAAGAGTTATGACCAATAGGAGTTACAAAGTAAAACTTCTGAAAACCCCATCTTAAATAAATCCTATCAAAATATTATAAGCCTGGCTAATACTTGTAACATTTAAGCCCTATATCATATATATATATATATATGTTATACTTTTTAAGTTTTCAAACAAGACCTTGAGGTCAAAAGCTAAACATTTTGTATTGTTATGATGTCACTACAACATTTTCAACAAAACGCTTTTGTGGTATCCGAAAATCAAACCTCAGACCCGACATAACCACGCCACGCTTACCACCGGAACAATAAAACCACAAAATAGTAAGAAGATTTCATAGAAAAGTTTACAATGGTCTGTCGGAAACAAATTGAAGTACGAAAATAGCGCTTAATATAAATGGAAACTTTTCTGAATTTAGGTGTTTCTTTGAACTCTCGGTGAGGTGGTGGTAAAATAGGCTAACTACGATTCGCTTTACTCTGTCGTTATGGGACGTCAAGGACATCGTGATTGTTTTTCTTGACGTACTACAAAAGATTTATCCGAGAGAAATAGGGAACGCCGAGAATATAAAAACGGTATTTCTTCAATAGGAGGATACTAGCCTATTGAAAAGAACTCAACTAGCAAAATTTTAACTTACAGGTGTCTCAAGACCAATATTTTTTACTCTTATAGCATACTTATAGACTGCTATAAGTGTCGATTAAGGTGCACTTTATAAAATAATTCTCACTTATAGTCATCTTATAGTCATCTTATTAAGAATTACTTTTCACTTACAAAAATCTTGTTATTGTTGTTGTAATACCAAATTAACTTACAAGGGTTTTATAATGGCACGCTTTGAGGGCAATAAGACTTAGAGCGCTCTTACGACTGCTCTTAATGACATAATATATAAATAAGTACATACACAACACATACATACACGCTTCACCATCTAGTCCCAAACTAAGCAGAGCTTGTACTATGGGTACTAGAAAATGGAATTACATACATATTTTTATTAAGGTACATACCTTACATACTAAGGTACAATATATAATTTTTGTTAGTAAATATACTTATATACCATGTTAATATTGTTTCACTTACGGCCACGATATTGTAGCGCGTTCTTGTGGCACTTGTCCGCGGAAACGACAGAACACCACACCTTTCGGCCAAAAGTCCTCCTTCATAACAACAGGCAGAAAGCATGTCGGGATCCGCACCACAAACGCCTTGAAGTTGACGTTGCGTCGCGACTCCAGCAGCTGTACTCTCGGCATGTAATTCGACTTTTGGCGCACGTACTCCGCCATGTCCTCCGCCTTAGTGGTGTAGTGCAGGCGAGAGATATAAACGAGTGTGTTCGGCGCGGCAGCGCGCAGGGTTGCACCAGGCTCCTCAGGAGCCGTGCCGCAGCAGTTCTTGACGGTCTTCTGACGACTCTTCCTCCTCTGCACCGTCATAAAATCATCATCTGCTACGTCAGACTGGTTTGTCGCCTTTTGACTTCGTAACTGCTCGCAGTTTCCTGCTGAGCCTTTATGGATTTAGCTTGCGCGGCAATACACGGAGGAGTCGCGGAGACGGGGGCAGGGCTGCGGGGCGCTTGTGTAGCGCACTTAGCAGTCACAATATTCCACGGCGACAGAACTGCTGACGCGAAGCTTGCGACTGATGTATTAACGCATGCACCTCGGCGCGTGTTGATGTTACTACGCGCCGGTGACCCACTTAAATCGACAACCTTACGTAAGTCGTCTAACTCCGTGCGCAAGAGTGCGACGGTATCTTGAGATGTCCCCTACTTCTTGTGTACATCCGCCAAACTTGCCTTAAGAAAAACTATGTCCTTCAAAAGGCTTGTAACATCGACGTGGTTGAAAGTGACAGGAGGTAACTTGTTTAAGTCCCTCGCTACAAATGTCGGCACGTCGTCAGGATCGGTCTCTTTGAGCAGCGTGATGATGTATTGTAGGCTTTAGTATGTAGTAGTAACTATTATTTGAGTGTGTAGTATTTTTATTTCATTGGATCATTTAGTTCATTTGCTTGATAGTTATGTGTCTATAAACCTAAATAACTTGCGGAGTACATTTCTTCGAATGTTTTGTGAAATTAAGTCATATATTTTCTCAGGCCCACTTAGGAATGTATTTAGAATATGAATAAAATAATATTAATTAATTCTCAAAATAAAATTTGACGCCATTACATATTGATATGAGCAATTTCTCTTCTAGAATTTCACACTTCCTAAAATAACTTTAAATCTTTTGGTCTTATTGTATACTTGCGTAAGTTAGCCATTGCAGCCATTTAATAAATATACGGTTCCTTTTAAAGACCATGGTATACAAATTAACATCTTATTGTAGGTATAATGTTTGATGAGCAACATATGCCTAACTAGGTATATATGTACCTAGCAGGTGGGTAGGTAGGCAGGTACTAATAAGTGAATGTGTTTTGGAATATTTTTTATTAAATCTTTTATAGAGTGGATATTGACTCCTGGCCGTGTCACGGTAATATAACGGTTGCCATAATGGATGTACCTAGACTGCTTATTAAGTAAAAAAAACAGATTGCTCAAGAAGAGCAAGTGGCCCGATCTTTTTTTTGTCTTCGCTGTGGAAATGCATTTACGCACGTATGTGGGACTCGACGGCTGGGAGTTCAAGGCCGTAATACCTACTAAAACTACAGCGCATACTTCAACGCCATTTTGGGCGCGCCAGGGGGTCACTTTAGCATTCTGCCCTGATACCCCGGCAGATAGCCCGAAGGCCACAATTTTCTTGGCGGCGGATGAAGGTGTTGGGCTCCGCCGCCAAAACACCCAGCGGCCGCAGAGCATAGGGAGGACGGCAATCTGACAACACCGCATCTGCTCTTCCTCTGCGACCCCACCGCGACGCAACAATGGTGCGCCTTCATTTAGTCACGGGAGATAGGGCGCGCGGCAACGCAACACCGACACGCCTCTCCACCCGCGACCGCGCCCGGCCCGACTGCGAGGAACAGACAGAACTGTTCCGCGCACCCGCACCTTTGGACACATCTAGCGCAGGCACCCTCCAGCCCCACGCGGAGCGTCCACTCCCAGGATCTCTTTTAGCTTCACTGCGGGTGTCCAAGCCACGGTTACTAAGCCCCCCACCGGGTCGAGATCCCACGGGGGGGAAAGCAAGTGGCCCTGGAGGATACCCGTTTCACAATCTCTTTCATCACTATCCTTACAACCAAAAATGAGACTAGAATTTATCAGTTCAAAGTCTTCAGAGATATTGTTTACTCGTTTTTGTACGGAACCATTAACGATTTACAGGTTCTATCGTTTTCCATTGTACTACTACTGGTTTTTTGTATCTAATGGTTTTTTTGTAAGGCTGTGCATTTTTGTTTACTTTTGTTCTCATATGCTCCACTTCTTTTAAATCGTGTGATGTCCGGCGGAGTAGAATAGCCCTCCTTCTGTCCTACCGAGGTGTCGTAAAAGGCGACTAAGGTATTTCGACGGACGCATTATCATCAAATATAATAAACATTGTCGTCTTTAACCATAGAGAAGAAAAACTTGAAACAAATCCGGCAGTCTGCACCGCCGTTAGGTACTGACTGTTAAATCCTAAAGAGAACATACAGTCAAATAATAACCGACGTGATCATGGCTGTAGGTAATATTACTGTAAGTGTACTCCAGGGGGGTACCGGCGGAGCCGGAGAATCCCCTCCTCGTCCTGTATTTGCAGGACGAGGCTGCTCCTCATATTCTGGGGGAAGCAACCTTACAGCTGTAGGTGGCGACGATATTCGCCATACGTCACGCCAAAACCATCCAAATCCTAAGCGGAATTGTTCGCGCCGGGGCGGAAAGTGGGCTACGGAATGCCGCTTTGCGACTTTAAATGTTAGAGGAGGGATAAATGAGAAGCTGGATGATGTTTATGAAGTAATGAATGAAAGAAAACTAGATGTGTTGTGTGTAAATGAGACAAAGCGTAAGGGGAAAGACATGCTGACGCGCGGCACGTTCACAGAGATATGGTCGGGGGTTACCGATGAAGAACATGGCAGTAAAGGTGTCGGTATAATTCTTTCAGAGCGAATGACAGAATGCATGCGTGAGTATGAGTGCGTAAGTCCGCGTCTTGTCTGGGTCCGGATGAAAGTAGGCCTGACACATCTGTTTCTACAAACCAACAACAACACAAATAAGGTATGTAAATACCTAATGCATGTTCGCGTTAATTCCCGTATATTAATATATATTCTTATAAACATGCAACGCGAGTGTTTAAAAGTTTCCACATCTGTTTCTGGTAGGTGTATATACTCCGGACTCCTCCGGATAGCAAACGGATTACGATAGCAAGGCGGTAAGAGCGGAATTTTGGGAACAAATGAGAGAGGTCGTGTTATTGCGTAAGGCGAATGAACGTATTGTCATGCTTGGAGATTTTAATGCAAGGGTTGGAGTGAAGCGCGATGGGTATGAAAATGTACTTGGGGCATTTGGAGATGAGAGTGTGAATGAGAACGGCGTATACTTGTTAGATGTATGTGTGGAGATGGGTCTGTCAGTGACAAATACGTGGTTTCAACACAAAAGGATACATATGTACACGTGGCAAAAGAAGGTAGGAAATGATGTGTTAAGAAGCATGATAGACTTTGTGATAGTTGATGAAAGAATGAGAATGAAAGTAGTGGATACTAGAGCGTATCGTGGACCTGATGTTGGCACTGATCACTATTTAGTCATTAGTAAAATTAGTGGTCTGTTCAAACGCTGGTGGCACAGAATTAAAGCGTATACCACTGAGTTAGTACGTATAAAAGTGGAAAGATTGAAAGAGCAGCGTGTGAAAAAGATGTACAAAAAGCAATTGAGTGAACGGCTGGATACAATCTGGAGTGATGTAAATGAGAAAAGTGTGAGCGATGTATGGTCGGTATTTAAAAGCAACGTAGTGAGATGTGCTGAAGACGTATGCGACGTGAGTAAAAGAAGAAGTAAGAAAAGTGAAAAAGCTGACTGGTGGGATGATGAAACTCGAAGTATGGTTGAGGAAAAAAAAAAGAATGGCTGGATATCCTAGCAACAGAGGCAACGAATAGAGCTAGTGGTGGTATGAATGAAGATCGTGTTAAAGAAATGAAGGACAAGTATAGGTGTGTGAAAGCTAAAGTTAAAGAATGTATAGAGAGGAAGAAGAATGAGAAAAAGGAGAAATATGAGAAGCAATTTGGCGCAAGTTTCTAAGACAATATAAAACTATTTTGGAAACTCGTCAAAGAAGCGCGAGGGAAAAATATGAATACATTGATCAAAGTGATTAGGAATGAAAAAGGTGAGGTCATGAATGAAGAAAAAATGATACTGGAATGGTGGAAAAAATATTTTGAGAGTTTATTTGGAAAAGACATGAGTGAAATAGAGCGAGAAGTGTGATAGCAGAAGATGCGTGTGTGGGCCCGGGTGACGAAATTAGAAAGGATGAAATTATGAAAGCTCTAAAAAGTATGAGGTCAGGAAAGTCTGCTTGGTGCGATATAGTGACGTCTGAAATGTTGAAGGCTGGCGAGGGACTTACAGTAAACCTGTTGCATTGCCTTTTTAATCTGTCCTTGAAACAGGGCCAAGTTCCAGTTGACTGGGCCAAGGCAGTGCTTGTTCCAATTTATAAAGGCAAAGGCTCGCAGCAGGAATGTCAAAATTATCGCGGGATCAGCCTTCTTAGTGTTGTTGGAAAAATGTATGCCAGAATATTAATTGATAGAGTAGTAAACGTGACTAATGACAAGATATGGGATGTGCAAGCGGGATTTCGGAAGGGAATGGGATGTACGGATCAAGTCTTTTCCTTGCGCTGCGTTACCGAAAATGTCTGGCAAAAAAACAGAAGGTATATTGTGCGTTTATAGACTTGGAAAAGGCTTATGATAGGGTAAATAGAAAGGAACTATGGAAGGTGCTATCTATGTATGGGTTGGACAACTTAATAATAAGGGCTCTAAAATCTCTTTGTAGGGATTCGAGGACCTGTGTCCGAATTAATGGTGCCTATACGGACTGGTTTGACATCTCAAAAGGTGTCAGACAGGGGTGTCCAGCCTCACCCTGGTTGTTCAACTTATTCATGGATAGCTGCATGAAAGATATGAGGGAAATTGATTGCGGGATGGATATGGCAGGATTGCGTGTTAAGTGCCTCTTATACGCCGATGATCAAGTCATTCTTGCATCATCGGCGAATGAGTTGCAATAAATGATGGACTGCATGAACGCGAGTTTTAAAGCGAAAGGTATGAAAGTTAATGCAAGAAAGACGAAAGTGATGGTGTTTGAGAAGGATGAAAGTTTGAATGAGTGTAATATTACGATTGAAGATGAAAATGTGGAACAAGTTGAAAGATTTGTATATTTGGGAAGCATGTTTACAAGAGATGGAAGATGTGAAGGTGATATTGAAAGGGGAGTGACTGCGGGGAACAGTGTGAATGGAGCGCTGCATGCCTTTATGAACGGCCAAACCGTGCCTAAAAAGGCGTGATTGGCGGTTCATAATGGAGTGCTGGTGCCCACCTTGATGTATGGAAGTGAGTGTTGGGTGTGGCAGAAAAAGCATGAAAGCAGAATCAACGCAGTTGAGATGCGATCACTGCGTAGTATGTGTGGGGTGAGACTGATTGATAGAATTCCGAATGCAGTAATACGAGAGCGATGTGGCCTGAAAGAAGATGTCGTGACAAGGATTGAGAAAGGAATGCTGAAATGGTTTGGACATGTGGAGCGAATGAGTGAACAAAGATTGACGAATCAAATATATATGGCAGAGGTGTATGGGCAAGCCGGTTGCGGCAGACCTCGTAAGACGTTCCTCGACCAAATTGGGGACGTCTTGAAAAACGGAAAAGTTCGAAGCACCCGCAACCGGCGAGCATGTATGAAAAGAGTAATGAATGTAGAGGAAGCGCGTGAGGTTTGCAAGGATAGAAGCAAGTGGCGATCTGTTGTCTCTGCCTACCCCGACGGGAAAAAGGCGTGAGCATATGTATGTATGTATGTATGTTCTTTTAAATCTTTTCCAATTTTCAAACTCCATGTTTAACTGTTACAAATACTCAGCGTTGTTTATATGAATGAAATGATCGACATTCTTAATAAAGTATTCAAAAGTCTTTTAAAAGACAAATTATTCATAAACCGTTCTATTATTATTCTTCTTCTCTTTAATTTGACACAGAAAAGACAATTTACACTTACAGCTTGTTGGATTTATAGTGGTTTTATGCTAAAGTTTATTAAGGTCATAAGTGTAATAAGACACTTACTGCAGATTCTACTAAGAAAAAATGTTCTTATACGGCCTGGTCACGAGATCGGTCTAAGCAGCGAGCGGCGCGGCAGGGGCGATATACATGGCGCGTTTACTCTGAGGCGGCCGCGCGCCGCGTCACAGTAAACGCGCTATGTACATCGATAACGCTCGCCGCTGCCGCCCGCCGCTGTAGGCCGTGACCAGGCCGTTAAGGCGCTGTGCTAAGCGACTGTGTTGGTAAATGAGGGGGTGAAGCAGGGGAGGTGAAGGGAGCTTAGCTCCGTCTACTGCGGGGCGCCCCCCTTCATTCTCGTCGCGTGCGGCCGTATTCTGGCGACATCCGTATTCCAATATTTCAAAATCGCAAGCAAAACGTTTTAGCATATTGAATTGAGATACTGATATTAAAATTTATATTACATACATCAATCTGTTTGTACAATATAAGCATAGCGCAATTTTTGTTCTCAGTGCAGCCATGAGCAAAACTGGTTTACATTAGACGTTATAGGTATTAATAGTTGACGAAAGTAGGTAAGTACCTACGTGCCGTAAGATGTTCAAAATAATTAAGTCAGTTCCATGTATGGAGAGGCCATTATTATGTTTTTTTGTTTTTGTATAAAAATAGTGAAGCAGTTCATAGAATACCTACATCTAATTCCATTCCTGCCAGTTTCCAAATCTGTTTTGCAATAAATTGGCTGTGACATACGGGCGGACAGACAGACAGACATTGCGAATCTATAAGGGTTCCGTTTTTACAATTTTTGGCTACGGTACCCTAAAAAACACAATACTGCTCTACTAAGCGCAAAAGCCGTATCTCAACTAAAGCGAGTTACGAGATAATTGAAGTTTAGTAAAAGTTGATTTCTTTTATTTATTTATGGATGTTTATTGTTATTATAGGTATAATTATTATGGTAAAGGTTTCGAAATACGTCGCCGTTTTTAGGGGTTGTGAGTGATTGCAGAGAGAGGAGGGGAGGTCTTGAAACCCCCCTCACCATTTTCACTTGCCGGAAATACTTGGTTTCCTCTGAAAAAAAAATCTCCAAACATCGATGTCATGGCACTGCCAACTTCCACATTCATCACACTAGTGTGATGCATGTGGAAGTTGGCAGTGCTTAGTTTATTAAACTAGTTTAATAAACTAAGGTTGACGGAGCCCTGCGAAGGGCTCCTATTTTCGGATTAAGGGTCAAAAGAGAACCTAACATAACCTGTTTAGTTACTTATTACAGTCGCACCTAACCCTAGGCACTCGAAAGCAATGACGCACAAATTTGACATTAGCTGTCAATATGATCATTCCAAGATGGCAGTTTTGCGTTTCGTTTCACGTTTTTCACATAAAACATAAAAAAGACATTTGTAAAACTGTACTAAAGTATTTGTCCGTGTGGTGACGGATTAAGAATACGGAATGTCACCACCCCATATCATCCCATGGGTGTCGTAAGAGCCGACAGAGGGAGCATATTATGCAGAGAACAGCAATGTAAGAGAAGGAAAACTTGATACAAACCCTATACCAACCCGTTTGGCCAGCGTGGTATAGTAGGCCAATTCCTCCTTTCAAAGGAGAGGCCTAGTCCAGCAGTGGAATGTTAAAGGCTGATGATGTGACTAAAGTATTAAAACTACGTTCCGTTTTGCATAATTGCCGAAGTATTAATGAAATTTTGGAAATTGTTTAAAAATATTTAGACGCAATTTCGGCAGCCAAAATTACTATTAGGTGATTAAAACGAACTCCCTTAAGCCTCCTACACTACCAATACCCTCAAATTCAGGCCACTTGTTTCGAAACCCAACCCATTATTATTTTTCAAAATAGATGAAACATCAAAAATATATGTGGATATACCTTATTCATGAGATACTGCTATGTCGCTTAGAAAATTATAGAATTAGAATTTGAGTTACTGCTTTTTCGTTAGCTCTCGTCATACATGTTTGTATGGAAAAATATAAAAAAAATCTTTCGCTTCAAATATGTGTTGTTTCAAAGAAAATGAATATTAAAAGATATTTATATATATTAATTTATAATTTATTAACGAAATACAGAGTTTACAGCCCATCAAAAGTTAGCTGTCTGCTACAACCCGGCAGGTTTTCTTTATTCTCATCGAATGTTAAAGGCAGTGTGTGAGGTGATAAGACTTATTATTTGCTGTTGCTCACGAGGCACAGTTTCATTTACTTTCCTTTTACGGCTTGGTATTGTAGAAATTTCAAGCACTGATGAAACATTTTCCTCTCCGTGATCTCGCAATGCCATCCCTTGAGCTTGACAAGAATCTACAATTTCAGGCAACTGCCAATTCATATAAAACGCCACAAGCTTCTCCCAGAAAACATCATCTCTTTCTATAATTTCTATTTTTAGTGGTATACTTTCGCCACTCCACACAGCAAATAAAAACTTTTGTTTGCGTGTAACGTGGCATTGCCCCTGAATTTGGTAATAACAATTACAATATTTGTTTAGACTAGTCAGTTCACATTTTTATCATGTTTCCATATTTGTATTTTATTTGCTCTTATACTATTCTCCAGGCCATTCTTATATGCAACTTTAGAACATTAAATTTCCACAATCGTGTTTGGACCTATTAATCCATCTGGCGTGGCACCAATAATCGAATAATCCACAAGGCTCGATTGTTACATTTTCTTGCTTCGCCAGTTGTTGCAAAGCCAGTTGTTCATTTTAGATTCCATGCGCAACTGATTTTACATTGCAAATATTTTATTTGTACAAAATATTTTTTACTAAGTTGGCTTTACTGCTGTTATCTCTTCTTTTTACAACTATACAAAAATTTCAATCTGCCAACATATTCTTACGCAATTCGAACCAGTCACTGCTATCCCTCTTGTAATTTTTGCTTATCACTACGGAATTTGAGTCAAATTTGTTAAAAAAATTGTTTGGCATTTCTTGGCTAGCTCTTGAAGAGATCGTGTTAGGAATGACTGAAGTCAAATGTGTGTAAGACGTTGCAGAACTGTTATCTTTAACTTCACTGTAATTACAATAATGATAATTAGTTACGTACTTTATTATTAAAAAAATACTATATCTTGTGTTATAGCAAACAGAGAAGTCACCTTCTTACTTATAAATGATTGATTTTAGAAATTAAAAATATATTAGATGTACTGAGACATACCTAATAGTTTATGAATAATCAAAGTTTTACCCGATGTACCTAAAAAGGTTTATGTTCAAAACACAATAATACAACATTCGTTACCGCTTGTGTGTGGATTGCGGAGCGCCATATTAGCGCTGTCATCATTATTGTTCGCCGTGGCGGCATCTTAGCGCTCCAGGCGCTCTGACAAGCTAATGAATTTGAAATATAAGTACATAAAATGATTCGATTTTATTACTCTTTCAAAAATTGAAAACTGTGGCAGCTATGTATTGTGAGAATAATTTATATAATTATATTATGCATAATCGATAATATATAAGTAACATAGTTAGTCATAAAAGACTCTTATGAAAATAATTTGTGTAAAAATGTTACATATTTCATAATCACTTGGCCATGGATGAATTTCTATTTTATTACGACGCTTTCTTGTACAAATCCTTCGTAGAAGTTCATTTCTCTAATTGTCCATATTTTATTCTTCTAATTATATATTTTTAAGCACAGAAACAATAACACATTAAACGCAACAAGAGTATAAACTTAGGTCCTAATTATATGTGCCCATAGTTACATGAAAAGCCTATTTGATTCAAAGTATTCAGTCTATAACATAAAACATGAAATTACGAACTCAAATTGGCGTATTATAATAACAAACAGGTTTACGTAAAATTTCGTGCAGCGGAGACGCAAGCGACATGACCTATCTCTCACAGGGCTCATAGCCGAATGATGAGGTCTGGGCGGGGCGTAAACTAGCAACTGACACTCAGTACACCGCTTATGCTAATAAGGTTATAATTGCTGAAGCGTTTGATATTGATGGGATCTACCGAGCGTCAAAATCATAGACGTTTGGCAGATTTTATTTAATTTTACAAAATATACAGGTATAATATTAAAATAAATAAGGTAATTCTTTAGTTCATTAGATTTCCTACAATATTATCAAAAAAATACGACAGCTTACGATCAAAATATTGCAAACAGTGAGACGAAAGATTATTTTCTGCCTCGATTTTGTGATTTTTTTACCGTGATTCTATTTTACGTACATGAAAAATTCTTTCAAAAGTCTTTTGTTCAGACTTTTGACTTTAAGCTCTAATTTTTGCTAGTTTGTAATATGTACCGTTATGGCTAGATGCGCGACGAAAAATTAGGTGTTTCACGGCTTCTGAGGTATAACCGCGCCTTAAAATGCTTTTATAAGAGCAAATAATATATAAGAGCAATTACTCTTTAAAAATACACTAGTAAGACAACTACGCTGATAAATGTATTATAACGATTTCTTATAGACCGCTATAAGAGTACCTACTAAGTGTTAATATTCTTTAAGTACAAAACGCCTTAACTCATGCCTTTATAAGATGTCCTGTCATAGACAAGACAAATTTTAATGTAAGACTGCTCTAATACCTTAGTTCTTAAATCAGCATAACCGTAAGAGAAAATTGCTAGTTGGGAGGGCTCAGAGAGAGTGTTATACGTGAATCATCGACACTTGATGTGACTAGAATGTTAGAATTTATTTAGGGAATTTGCAATGCCACCCAGCATGTTCATGGTGCCAGCCTATTGGCAACGCTAAGCTAGCAAATCCATGTATCACAGCTGAACGCAGCTGTTCGTAATCGATCTCGTATGTGTTTCGGATGCGCCTATTACAGTCAGAGTATAAAAACATTTTGTGTATGTTTTTTATGCGCACCTTGGACGAAATCCAGTATATAACATACATTATACATTTATCACCAAAACGAACGGTTTAAAATAGGGTCACTCTAACTACTAAGTCAGTGTAAGTCAGTGTAAGTCAGTGCAGCTCCTAAATATTTACTACCGTCATCTGAAAGAAATATTTGTATGTTTTTTAAGCACACAGTATCTATCATGATATAAAGGAGTACATAAGTTAATACATAATAATTATAACAGCGAAGGTATTTGGTATTTCTGGATTGATTAACGCTGTCGGAAAAATTCTAGCATACCTTTCCAACAAGTAAAAGAATTTGGAATGAAATCCTTTCTACATTGTTCGTCTATTTAATTTTTATTTAGTTTAGTGCTAAAAGTTGCTTGATTCATGGACTTCAACATATTGTTAATTAGACTTTGCCCGTAGCTCCACCCGCCTGATTTATAGGTACTCCTAATTCATTCTCAGGAATCTCACTATATTCTATTGATGAAAACCGTACATGAATCCGTTTGGTAGTTTTAAGTTGATTGCATAGATTTTATAATACTAGAGGTCGCCTCGTGGTCGAAATTCAACTATAATTTATTAAAATTTAAGTTTCTACATTATTAAGGTATTATTGTCAAAGTCTCTACAATCACAGACCTCGCCGCATAATGAAAATAAGTAAAATCTTTTATGAAATTACTGGAACGGTTATTAAATACTTTATTTGGTTATAAATCTCTAAAACAAATGTTCTATAGACTACTATAGACTTGCACTTTATAAACACGTCATTATTTTGCCCTGGTCCCAATGTATTTAAAATCAGCGCAGCAAATCCTCTTGCTTCATACATCCCTATCGCCCGTCACCTACCCTTTTCTCTCACATATCCATCCTCTCACAGTCCATAGATCCATTTCCTCCTTTCCTTTCTATCTTTTCTTTGACCTCCCTCTTCTCTTTCGTACCTCTAATTTTATATTCATTACTTATTTACCTACATACAAACCATCTCTTCACCATGCCTAACGATTTCCTTAAACTTTTTCGCATATGGGCGACACTTTCAGACTATATCTAACATACCTACTCATTCGGTCTGTCAGACTCTTACTGACTAAAAACCAACCCGTGCTCCTCATGTACCCATGTGTCGGAGGGTAGGGTTTCACCGGAACATTCCTCGCTACCCCCCGACGGATATTGGCCCGCCAGATGGTCAGGTGGGCCCCGAACGAAACTCCCTTGGCGGCGGATGAAGGTGTTGGATTCCGCCGCCAAAACACCCACCGCGACGCAACGATGGTGCGCCCCCATTAGGTCGCGGGGGATAGGGCGCGCGGCAACGCAACACCGACACACCTCTCCTCTCGCGACCGCACCCGCACCCTGGGACGTCAGATTTGTCCTGAGTGGGAATTGAACCCACGACATCCGGTTTGCAGTCAAGGTCACTAACTACTAGACGAACAATCTAATTAATTAATTACGAGGATTTATGTCTTTTCTTGGACTGCGATTTATCATATTTCTTTAAATCTTATTTCAGTAGTTTAGTCGTCCAATTGTAGCAGAAAAGAAGACGGCTTTGTTAATTAAATTATGTAAGTATGCGTAGAGATTACTTTATTTATTTATTTTAATTTGAATCTTTGTCAAATTAATTATTTCCTTTATCTCTGTGTTGCCGTATGGTTGAGGGCATAGAATACATGTGTCACCACCCCCTATCTTCCCTTGGGTGTCGTAAGAGGCGACTAAGGGATAACATGATGCAAATACCATCTTTGCGTAGAGACGGAAAACATCAAACCCTACACGACTGCCTCGTTGTTCTCGCGGCATGAATGTGCATGTGGGATCGGGAGGTCCCGGGTTCGATTCCTGGGTTGGGCAGTGTTATTGGGTTTTTCTGTCACGAAATTCTCAGTAGCCGCACGGAGTCTGGAAATGTGCCCGGTACGGCAATAGGCTCGCCCCTTATTACGTGGAACTAAAGTATATCTGGCGAAAAGTGGGTGTAGAAATACACCTCTGCCTACCCCTTCGGGGATAAAAGGCGTGACGTTATGTTTGTATGTATGTATCTCTATCAATTATAAATATGAATCCAGTAATCACAAAATTGCAAAACACGAAGCGCAAAATAGATGACATGATTATTACTCGTACTTAATTTGTCGATGTTTCGCAAAAGTCATAACAACACGATGTTAATAAATACTAAACTTATACAACTTGTGTGAATTTTGTACATATGTCTGCAACGATTTTAATTGTTAACATCACTATGAATATTCTATGTACGAAATAATTACAAACTTTCAACGTTCACAGAAATCACGCAGCCTTAAAATAACAATATAAATGACACAAAATATTGTCCCACACAATACTCAGCGCAGTCATCTATGCACTCAAATCTTAAACAATGAACATCGTATTTCATTCGACATCAATAGGTATTTCTCGCCTCAAACTTATATCCCGAGATCCCGGCAAAAATCCTTTCATTTTTGACGTCGAATATTTTTTGCGCCGTATCCTTGAAATGTCTGGATTGGTGTATTTCTCAAGTGGAATCCAGTGGGCTCTCAATACAAGATGGGGATGAGGGTTCTCGCACCTGGTTTATATCTATAAACCCTCTGTATAAGGGGTTTCTGAATACTGCAGACGTTTTCAAATATGAAGATATTTAGGAAGTATTTCAAGAGGATAAAATTTTAAATACGTTGTTTTAAATTTTGCTAAACAACTAATAATTTCTAGCTGCATGTTAATTGACAAACATAACAAGAAAAATTATAATTTGATTTTAAACATGTTGTTCTGAAAAGTCATACGTTACATAGCACAGTCGCAAGCAAATATAATTGAGATCGCATTCGTACCGTTCGCTCCAGTTCTCGTAACTTTAAGTTCATAATTGACATTCGACAATCACTCTTGTATCGTCGTGGTACCAAGATCAAATAAAACGTTAAATTCTTAACCACATCGGCTTCTCATTTTTACTCAAGAATATTACCTGAGATCCTTATCTGGCGTTTACACATGTTCAGCAAATTTTATTGGGTTTCAACATAATTATTTTAGTAACCATGTAATGGGTCTTCATCACGTATAGTATTAAAAAAAGGGAAAGTATCTTCTATTATCCCGACGTTTCTTACTTAAACCGTGGTCATAGAATGATGATCGACGATATTTCTTTCTTTCATAAATTTTATTAGACTTTAATTGTAATAACCATGCAAATAAAACGTTAAATTCTTAACCACATCGGCTTCTCATTTTTACTCAAGAATATTACCTGAGATCCTTATCTGGCGTTTACACATGTTCAGCAAATTTTATTGGGTTTCAACATAATTATTTTAGTAACCATGTAATGGGTCTTCATCACGTATAGTATTAAAAAAAGGGAAAGTATCTTCTATTATCCCGACGTTTCTTACTTAAACCGTGGTCATAGAATGATGATCGACGATATTTCTTTCTTTCATAAATTTTATTAGACTTTAATTGTAATAACCATGCTGATCTGGAATATCATTGTAGTGTTTCGACATCATAGACATCAGTCACACTTGCTTTTTATTTTTTTATGCATATTTGTTGAGCGACAGATGTCAGATTTTAATAAGACTATAAGAATAACTTTATAAACTATTTCAAAGCTAATCCTGTCTTATTAAATACCAGAATTCAAAGCATACTTAAAAAGTAAATACTAATTTTCGTAAATCTCGGCATTATTAACATACTGATTCTCTGAGTGTGGAAAGTGTGTCTCTTCAGTATTTTAATTAAATAATATTTTTGTGAAAGTTGGACGACTTTCACAAAAATATTATTTAAACCGAACTTACAATTTTATTTTTTATTTTATTCTCAGGTGAAGGTTGCTTGAGTATTAATTTATTGCATTTAAAACGTCACTGGAATACTGGATAATATTTTTAATTTCAAATAAAAAGCATTTAATTCATAAAGCGTATAAAGACGGATATATTGAAAGTCCGTATTCTTTTATTAAGTGGGACAGCACGGATGGATTATCCGCTTTTATTAATAATAAAATTTATGCACAAAATGACTACTAAGGCGGACTTAATGCCGAAGGAATAATCTACCAGTCAACCTTTGGGTGATGTGTGAAAGATGTATAAGGTGCAATTCTGAATACAAGACAGAAACCTACTCATTCATTAAAAATAATATAAGCCTAATATACTTACAAACTTAGATACCATAGACATATATATAAATCCTCTAATGAATAGTAGTAGTCTTTCAGCTAATATTCTTGAATCCAAATAAGAATAATATCTGCACCATAATTTGCCCAACGTCTGGGCATGGTCCCTTTTGACTGTAAGGACGCCTTTTTCGTTATAGAAAACTCTTAGACATATTTTTGTATCTGGTAATGGTCATACTGTTACATACTTGCCTCCATCACACGATATTAGAGATTGGGTGACAGGGATGAGATTTCTGAAACTCTCTGCGAACGTCTCCTCAGCTCGCCGTACATTCATCCTATCGATATAAAAACATCAAATTGTTTGTTATTTTTAATGACAACTCTAGCGCAGTAGGAATGAATCCTGTACCGCTGAAAATCCTCCTGAAAACATTAAATCATGGGATATAAACAACGACCAGAATTGAAACGACGGCTTGTAGATAATTCAAAGTATAGTCTCATGTAGGAATAGAACCTACAAACACTAGCATCTTCAACGGCGAGGCAGCTACTTAAACCACCAATTCATACAAGTGAAATTTTAATTTAAAAGGCTCACCAGTTTGAATCTGTGATGAAGAGCCAAGTTTCAAGTGTTTATAACCTACAATAGAATGATATGATGAGAATGATAGAATGATGAATGAGAATTCTGAAAAACCCAGTAATACTTTTGCCCGACCCTGAAATCGAACCCAGGACCTCCGATCAGCAGTCGCATACGCTATCCATTGGACCACAGAGGCAGTCTACTACTGAACTAATTTTAATAAAATTGCACAGTAATGTCCTTTGTAACAATAGCTAATACCCATGCTGGCGGCAGCATGCAGAATCTAGTTAAAGTGTAAAAGTTCTTGTGGGTGGTGTAATATATGAAGGTTCTCATAAGTTTATACATGGGTGAAACGTTTTAATTGTCCTCATATTCTCTGGCGACTGGCAGCATGCCCAAATTACCAACAATATTACTAGGTTAAACGTGAAGTACTTTTAGTTAGTTATTTGGCAGCGATCTTTAATGTTTTTTATTGGTTTTAAAGATTTTGGTGAGCCTTGTAATGTGTTTGTCTGTATCTTTAATGCGATACCCATATTGTAATGCTTTAAAACAAACACTTGTCTTTAAAAATGGCGCCTTATAGCCACCATAATTATTTATTCCAGAACATTTAGTACTTAGTGAACGTTACTATTTCACGTACATCCAAATCGGTTCATACATTTGGAAGAAATGTTGGCAAACCACATTTACAAGAGCATTTGACCTACATATAAATATGGACAGATTAAAATAATAATATAATAATAAATTTTATTAGCCAAAATAGTTACAGAAGTGTACACAAGTAGATATAACTAGTGGGTATATTTTGTACTTGAAAAGTATAAGTGTCAAATCTGTCTCCGTATACGTTAGAACTTCATCGTCATTTGTGTGTAGTCTGCTGTTCTTCACTTAGTAGAGATATTGTTAAGTATCAGTTAAAAATCCAAGAAGACTTTGATTGATAACCTGTGACTCGGATTATCAAAGTTGTATTTGCCCCAAAATCTTTTTTTAATAGTCATAGGCGGCAAACGAGCTGACGGATCGCCTGATGGTAACTAATTACCATCGTCCATGGACAGAAGCAACACCACAGGACTCACAATTGCGTTACCGCCCCTTGGGGTTGGGAAAATGGATAGGATAAAGAGTGGGGTGAGGGAGAAGGAATAGGGGATAGGGCCTCTGTAGTAACGTTATTAACGTGCTGTACATAACTGTTAGTTAATATAATAACTAATAGTTCTGTACTGTTTAACATAGGAATACAAATTGCAAAAGTTTTCAATCAGTTTATACAAATCTGAATTACCAAAGGTTTTAATAGACTATGTGGTGAAACTACTATGAATAAGTTTTCCTGTTAGCAAGCACATTATAAAACATATTTAAAATTTTGTTTGTAGGGTAGATGAAACTTTCACTAAATTAAAACTTACTACCAAAAATTCTTTATCATACTGTTAAAGCCGTGACGGTTCAAATAGCTATTTTTGTAAAAGAACTTAAAAAGGCTTTCAATAGATTTATTCTTAGAATTTCTACTTTCTACTTGAAATCAACACAAAACATCCAATGTCACTGCAAACGTTTCAAGACCTTTCATCAATAAATCGAAAACGTAAAAGTAATACTTTAAAGCGAGACTTTTCACCTAACAAATAAAACGCGTGGCCCCACTACCAAGCAAAAATTGAATGAAAGTAAATAATAACTAGAGAGCATTTTATAGAAAATAGCCTTTCAGTTCGTTCTTACGTTCTTTAAAAGATGTAGCTCCTTGTTTGATTGTGAACAACTCGACAATTTTTGCTGAGAGAAATGCATTTCTATTTTATTTTGTACTAGAACCCCTAGAGACTGAATACCTTCGACTTATATTTTCTTGTTTTATAGCTGCTGTGGTATACTTTCGAATACAGCATACGAGCCCATATCAAAATTGATAAATGTATGTTGAGAGAATCAGTAGTCTGATTTTTTGAAGCTGTAGTTCAAACTAAACCATATATCACACGGCATTTGAATACAGTAAGCTTGATAAAGTTGTGTTCGGTGGCCAAACTCCCAAATCGCCTAGACAATATAACTCTATGCACCGAAAAATTTATTCAATTTTCACTTAATGCCACAACATAATCAAAATAAAGAGTATTAAGAAACTGTCAGTGATTGAAACGTTGATATTATGAACATCTACAAAAGGCCACGCTTTTTCTTTCTGCCAGCCATTCTCTAGCTAAAGAAAAGCAATATTACACTCAAAAATAAGCTACATGTATCTTCATAAGGTTAATAAGCTCCTACTAACAGGTCAACAGTTGCAGTTCCAAATGGGCACCATTTGCTTGTACACGAGCCTCCTTTGGATACAAAACTACTCATAAAATACACTCAAATGTAAGTTGAACCGTTTTGACTTGGACATTATATGCAGTGTGATGTAATATGCAAACGTGTCGCATGAACAACTAGCAAAAGCGGCTTCATCCAAGTATAATTCGTTTTTTCAGCGGCTGAATAAAATAACTGCCTTTAAAAGATTCATACCAATTTTACATAAATCTGTTCAATGGTATAATCGTGAAAATTTAATTCACTTTTTGGAACACCACAAAAAGGACACTTGCCGATCTAGGCATGAATTTTATGTCGCGCGAGTTTTCAAAAACAATCAATTGACTCAAATCTGAATTGGTCATATGGAACATTCAGAGTCATAACAACATAAAAAACCTTAGCGCAGTGTAAAATTGCAACTAGACCGTTTAAACCATGTTATTTGTTTGAGCATTATTGTAGTTAGTGGTTTACATTATTTTTGTACAACATTTAAATTAAGCATCTTTCATTTAAAAGTCAACCAAAAGAACTCATAAATCAAAATAAATTATGATCAAATCACAATGAAATATCTACTAATGAGTCACGATGACCTTTCACATTGACCTCTTCAACCTTTATGACTTTAAACACCTTAAACGAACCGAATGCATTTTCAAAACAATAATCAATATCTTGACTCTCATTAAAGTATTTAAATATTAATCAGCGATTATCATGACTTTTATATGTGTTTTATAAATGACTTTTCGGAGTTATGTGCGTATTAAATTGTTAATTATCGCTAACTAAACGGTGAAGGAAAGCATCATGAGGAAACCTGCATGTCTGAGAGTTCTCCATAATGTTCTCAAAAGACATGTGAAGTCTGCCAACCCGCACTAGGCCAGCGTGGTGGACTATGGCCTTACCTTTCTCATAGTGAGAAGAGGCCCGTGCCCAGCAGTGGGACAGTTTATATATAGGGCTGATGATGATTATCTTATAATTCTTCATTCTGTACATGGCAGGTTTTTATGAGCTGGTAACACTTTAAAAGTTTATTAGATTCCAATGCTGCAAACTTGCAACTTGAACTCATTTGGGTTTTTAAATTTTTGAATAATTTGCTCGTGCTTAATGCATTATGAACGTGGATATGATATATATATATACTCGTATGCTAAGTAGTAATAGGGTTTGGATTTGTCATATTTCGAAATAGAGGACGTCCAAGAAGGTTTACGCCAAGCAAATTGGTGACGTCCAAAAAAGGTCCATTTCAAAAGTACCCATAACCGACCAGCATGCCTGATGAGGTTAGTGAAGATCTAGGAAGCAAAAGAGTTTCAGCCTACCCTAATGGGAGACAAGCGTGGCGTTTAGATACATATAATTATTATCAAATTTTCACTTATTTTGGTGCACAATTATAATGATATATATTTTTTAGAGATAGACAACACCCATATTCGAAAAATAACATTTTAAGGATTACACAAAGTGTTGTCACGTGCGGGCATCGGCGCCACAATACTTGACGTAGTGTCAAGCGGCGAGGCACGGTGAGTTATAAGGTATATATGGTTTGTCCTCGCTTATCATCCTCTTTTTATTAGCAAACATTGGCCGCTATTCGGCACATCTACGTTAAATTGCTAAGCAACTAAAATTGCTGTGTCATCTTATCTAATATTATTTGTGAGAATTGATGTTTAAAGCACCAAAAATATGTTTTGTTACCCCCAAAAGCTAATTTAAGATTAACATCAACCAACTTTTGTCATAACAATATTTCCCTGCGAATCCAGGGATTAATGGCTATCTGTATTTTGAGAAATCACTGTTTATCACGTTTGTAAAGCTGTTGGTTTTCCTAAGATAATAAATAAATAAATAAAATAAAATAACTTCTGAAAGTAATAAATGAACGAACAAAAGAGGCTAAACCTAATAAACTAATACAATAAAGCGCTGAACAATATCCAAAAAACACAGTTCAGCCTAATACAAACTATGTAATTATCTGCGTACGCAGTACGTAATAAGAGAAAATATAGTTTTGTAATGGTGTTGCTCGCTACACCAAATTAAATAATAATATATAGTCCTTAGGTCGCATACTTGTTTCCACATGTGTTTGTCTTATCGCTACGCTGGCGCCAACGTTATGCAATTAGGAAACTCATAAATCCCAAGAGTTTGACAAATTTATAAGAGTTATGTGACAGGCATATAAGTAAAGAAATAGCCATGAAATATGAGAAAATATTGGCACTGTAGTGTTCACATGCTGTATAGTTGAGGATCATAAAAAAGGGGATCAACGATAAAAAACGAACCCTTGTCAGGTAGTAAGAGGTCAGGGGCGTTGCCTTGGGGGTGTTTGACTGGACAGTCGATCTTAGGAGGCAGGGCCAGTCGGGTCCCAGGACAGCGTGACGTGGTAGTGGGGGTGTTGGATGTGACAGTGAAGGTGGGGACGCGGAACCGGGCGGATCTCGGACAGTCAGTCTTAGGACGCGGAAGAGGGCAGTTCACGGGAACGCTCTAGCGTGGTGTTTCAGACAGTTGGTCTTTTGGCGCGAGAGAGATCGGACCTGGCCTAGCGCGAAAGAGGTTCGGTGTTGGTCGATAATTAGTGCTTAGTGATATCGAAGAACAAGGCGAGCGGCTTCAAGAGAAGGTGATCAGCACAGGGCAAGGGGTAAGTTTGGCAGTGACGCAGCTAATAGTCCGGTGAGTGTCTGTTATTCACTCTACTGTAATTTATTGCATGAACTGTATAACATTAATAACTCTGTTGTGTATCTATGTCTATATCACACCATATATATATATATATATATATATATATATATATATATATATATATACCAGGCTGACTAAAATATAAAGTTCTCTATGAGATATTGTACATAGTTATATTATCAATAACCGCGTGTACCATTAGTAGTGGTTCGTACCTTGTTGATGATGGATGTAAAGACGAGCGATGTATGATGGGAGTCTCCGTATTTGCGATCAGGTGGTAGAATGCAGGACTTTCACAATCGCTGTCTAAACCTGCGTACAGGCCAGTACATAGCAGCTGACAAGGTTTTAAAGAGCGAAAGAAGAGCCACCTGTCGGTCACGCGGTAGCAGTAAGACCTAATGCGGCTAACCTAGCGGCGATTGTAACGAGAGCTCCTCTGCAATCTATGCGCGATGGCTTAATACGTTTTAATTGACTATGTTTGTATGGGCTTCAATGTTGTGACTTGCGGCAAGGAGGCGTTTTGTGACATCAGTTCTGAGACTGTTACTGTA
The DNA here is from genome assembly GCA_944739405.2 of Euclidia mi. Classification (NCBI taxonomy): domain Eukaryota; kingdom Metazoa; phylum Arthropoda; class Insecta; order Lepidoptera; family Erebidae; genus Euclidia; species Euclidia mi. Next base: position 68,746,905 of record OX123195.2, on the reverse strand, counting down.
CGTTCAATACTATACACTGGATATCGCTGAAATACTCGGCGCCGATAATACTATATGACTAATATACCTGGATCATGTTCTCCGTCTCCCTGGAGCTGCCGTCTCTGAGATACGCTGCCTTGTACTCAAGTACCAATATGTGAAGCATGAATATATGGAGAGTGATTTTGTGTTGACAAACCAATACTAATGTATCGCTGTCTTTAGTATTTTGATGTCCACTTTCATTCAATTATAAGCATTTACGTTTGGTAAATGCTGTCAGCAGGGGAATATAAAGTAAGGTCGAATTCCATGGTCCTGCGCGGGGTGGTGCGCGGGAACCCTGGCCAAACAAATTACTTGGCGGGGCCAGGCTGAAAATGATATATTAAACCCAGTTAGTAAGAAAACTAAAATTTTAATCAGCCTGGGGTCCATAGGATTCCGTTACATTTGGTGCCGTGACCAGGATCCTCGTCATACAATGTTCTGATTCACTTCAGAACAACGAGGAAGAACTAAAGGGTTACTACACAAACACAACGTAGAAAAATACAAACACAACGTAGAAAAATACAAACACAACGTAGGAAAATATCGATCTAATTAAGCACAACTTGTTATTCGATAATCGATAGACGATCATGTTCATTTTAGCAAGACGAAATAATTTAAGTCACGGCAATTATCACAATATGTAATAGTCCGAGGGGGGCGATATTGCGCCTAAGTGCCACACTTTTGCACATGTGTTATTTATTCTTATGGCACTGTGGTTCATCTTATAATATCGCTGTATCTTGAAAGTAAACATATAACTGACTACATAATTATGTTGAAACGCTTTACATAAATGCTGCTCATGCGTGGCATTTATACTGTATGTCGAGTTCGAGTCTCGACAGTGGTTATATTATTGGGTACATAGAAATGCTTTTGATAAAGCGCGGCAATCATCTTAATATTTAATAATCGGAGGAGGGCTCTCTCACACGTGTTATTTATTTTAATAGCACTTTGGTTCCTCTTATAACATCGCTGCAATTCGAAAGTAATCATATAATTGGCTACATAGATCCACCGCTTTACATAAAGCTCATGCGTGTCATTTATACTGGATGTCGAGTTCGAGTCTCGACAGTGGTTATATTATTGGCTACAGAAAATGCTTTACATTTTAATATCTCGAGTTCGACTCTCGATAATAAGCATATTATGGGTTACAAGCACTTGCGTATCAGGTTCGCTGTTTGAGTCCGATACGCGATGCGGACTAGCGATGGTTAGAACTAATTTTAGATAAGGAAAGAGAAGGATTTTATATTATAAAGATTATTTTTATAGAAAATCTGGTGTAGAACATTAACATGTCTTGAGATTAATGTATAATGCACACCAGAATATTCCGTGGAACATCTAGATGTAGTTAAATCAGGTTAGACTCCTGAGCAATGTCTGTGACTATAACTATATTGTTGTGCAACGTCAACAAACTTACTGAGATAGCAGGTTCGATTCCTGTTGCTACGATGTTTTAAAAATGTTTTCCACAAACTTACTGAAATAGCGGGTTCGATTCCTGTTGTTACGATATATTAACATGGTTTCTACAAGCTTACTGAGATAGCGGGTTCAATTCCTGTTGCTACGATGTTTTAAAATCTTTTCAACAAACTTACTGAGATAGCGGGTTCGACTCCTGTTGCTACGATATTATAAAAATGTTTTCAACAAAGTTACTGAGATGGCGGGTTCGATTCCTGTTGTTACGATATATTAACATGGTTTCTACAAGCTTACTGAGATAGCGGGTTCAATTCCTGTTGCTACGATGTTTTAAAATGTTTTCAACAAACTTACTGAGATGGCGGGTTCGATTCCTGTTGTTACGATATATTAACATGGTTTCTACAAGCTTACTGAGATAGCGGGTTCAATTCCTGTTGCTACGATGTTTTAAAATGTTTTCAACAAACTTACTGAGATGGCGGGTTCGATTCCTGTTGTTACGATATATTAACATGGTTTCTACAAGCTTACTGAGATAGCGGGTTCAATTCCTGTTGCTACGATATTTCAAAATGGTGTCAACAAACGTATTAAATTACGAAATCTAGTAATAATATCTATCTTATGCATACGCGTTCTTTGGACAAGCATCTATTAGTTTATTACATTGGTTGAGTTGAGATTCTTACAGAATGCATAGGGGTTTTAATGATGAAGTGTACACGAGCTATAATTGAGAAAAGGATTATTCTTAGATCATATATCTTTAGTCTCCTAACGTGTTAGCAAGTAGATTAGGGTAATATTAGCCCACTGCAGCATTTTGGTATACTTTATAAAAGCTCTAGGTTCGATTCCTGAGCATTGGTGAAAGTCGGCGGATATTATACTCATGTACCTAATGATCGGCGTCGGCTTTATAGAAGTCGCACAATGTGATTTTAAATATTTTGGGTTCGATTCCCAAACATAAAAAGAATGCACACTATTGTTGAACACGAAACTATTTTGTTAATTGTTGTTATTATTGTCTGGAGCTGAGTTTAGTGACCATTATTTTAAAATGTTTTGTTTTAAAATTGTTTCCCAAACTAGAAAGGCAATGCAATAAGCCGACATCTGGCACGTTTTGTTTCCAAATGCCAGCGTGTGAAAAAATAAGGGATAAAACAAAAAAGGGAAACACATTTTAGATGTTTATTACTTAAAAGAAAGAAGGCTAGAAAGGAACTATTGTTCTTTTGTATTATTGATGTGCTTTGTCCGAACGCGCCAACGCGCACGTGAAAAGGACAGGATGGGCTACTTTGTTAAGATATGATTGCGCATGTGGCGCATTGTTTTAAGGAACTGAATGGCTTTAGAAAGTCATTTACGCCGTTTTTTAGGATGGGTTCGATTCCCATCGTGAAAGAAGCCATAGTTCTTTTGTATTATTGACGTGCTTTGTCCAAGGGCCAAGATCGGCTACTTTGTTAAGATATGACTGCACATGTGCTGCATTCTTTTGAAAAACTGAATGGCTTTTGTAAGTCATTTCTGCCGTCTTTGGTATGGGATCGATTCCCGCCGTGCGTCATATGAAATAGATATTCTACACGTGTTAATTCTAAGCATCAGTATTCTACCTAACTGTTACAGTTTAGGCTATCTCAAATTTTAGTTTAGCTGAGTATTTACAATACTTACTCATCTGCGTTACAATGTGATAGCCAGTGGCAATGATGTATGCATATGTTATGCCTGGTATATTGTACACATAACTTTTAAGAGCGCTCAATGTACCAGGGTTCGAGCCCCAGGTTTGCTTAGAGCTTGACATTGAGTTCCTATTCCTCATGAGATTCGAGAGGTGTGTAAGCAGTATGCTAAGAACGTCTTGATACATACTAGACTCATAGACATAGTTTAGCCCTATCGTGTGATATCCGTAAACAGCTAACTTGATTCTGAAGTTCAAATAAAAATAATATTTTGTTGCTAGACTCATGCAAAAATACTTATTACGCATCCGTACTGAAAAATATTAATTGGTGATCCGCATCACATCTCTAATCATTTATTAGTTTGTATCCGGGTTTAGTACTCAAATAGAAGTCGTATATTATATGACTAATCTTGGAAGTTTGATACTCGTGGCATTTCATTTAAAATTCCAGGACCCTACGTCACCTTTTACTTCAACTACCGTACGTGTTGTTGCGTCCGTCGGCTGTGACTACAAAGTAGCGGCGTTCCGGTAACGTGAAAGGCAGCTGCAGTATGCGTCGAAGGACATATCTCGCATTGGATCATCTTACACAGAGCTAAGTTTTCATTATCTGTACTAACTATAAACGCGCACATTGACTAACTTCAAGCAAGTGGACTCCCTCTGATCCGAACTCTCAGATATACATACAATATTAAATGAAGGTTTAAGTTACATAGGGCCTTATGTGTGTCGTTCGTTATATAGAACCTTTATTTTATGGCATAATATATTTGGCAGCTGCGTCCAACTGCACGAGTAATAATCGTAATTGTTATTTACGTTAACTGTAATCAGAGCCTTAATAATGAAGCAGATATCATGTCGATACGCTTGATGATCCGAATGAAGAACTGATTGGCGGCCATCTCGCTGAACATTGTGGGTTCGATCCCCGCGCGTACAATTTCTAGCTAAATGGGAATAATTCCTAGTATGAGACCGAGTTAAGAATTGTTTAGTTGTAGGGACTGTCGAGCTATCAACTGGGGAAAACGACTGCTGCACTATACTATTGTTACGACTATTTAGCTCATTATATAAAACTATTGCAACTACTTGTCTGTAACTTTTGATAAAACTAGTCTCTTATACGAGTGTGTGCGAACTATTCCAGCCACTGCTACCTGACGCTATGTACACCCGCTACTGAACCCGATTTCGACGAGTGACAATGGCGAATCAGGTACCCTGATCATACCACGCTGCCCGTTTATCAAGAAGACATCTGGTATGTACACTTCCATTCTAAGCATGGATAGGATGTCTTATAGATTGTACTACTATTTTGAGAATTTATTGCTAATTCGCCATTTGGCTTATTGGAAAACATAGGTTACGGGCAACTGGTGATCTTGGTTATGTGCGCTAGTTCTAATAAGAAGGTTAGGTCTGGTAGGAGAAGTAGTACATAGACGGATTAGAATAAGCTTTTCAATTATTTTTCATAAACTTTAGATGGTAAACGAGGTTGAGGCAACAATTGCAATTAGATTCCTATAAGTGTCAATGTTGTCATAGTATAGGGATGGGCGGAGTATAGTTAGTTAGTGCATCGTACGGTACGGCCTTAGCAAGGGTAAAGTAGGGTTATTATTATCAATCAACTATAAGTTAGGATAAGTGGTATGAAGCAATGGATACTTATTGGAAGTTGTATGATATTTGCCGACAGTTAAATGGTGGAAAATAAGATGCAGTTTTAACTGGCGTACTCTACTACATATGCTATTGTATCTTTAGTGAAAGCTCATACGCTATGACTTAGTCTACGCGTCTGATTTTCAGAGGGGGGAATGTAATGGTGTTGCTCGCTACACCAAATTAAATAATAATATATAGTCCTTAGGTCGCATACTTGTTTCCACATGTGTTTGTCTTATCGCTACGCTGGCGCCAACGTTATGCAATTAGGAAACTCATAAATCCCAAGAGTTTGACAAATTTATAAGAGTTATGTGACAGGCATATAAGTAAAGAAATAGCCATGAAATATGAGAAAATATTGGCACTGTAGTGTTCACATGCTGTATAGTTGAGGATCATAAAAAAGGGGATCAACGATAAAAAACGAACCCTTGTCAGGTAGTAAGAGGTCAGGGGCGTTGCCTTGGGGGTGTTTGACTGGACAGTCGATCTTAGGAGGCAGGGCCAGTCGGGTCCCAGGACAGCGTGACGTGGTAGTGGGGGTGTTGGATGTGACAGTGAAGGTGGGGACGCGGAACCGGGCGGATCTCGGACAGTCAGTCTTAGGACGCGGAAGAGGGCAGTTCACGGGAACGCTCTAGCGTGGTGTTTCAGACAGTTGGTCTTTTGGCGCGAGAGAGATCGGACCTGGCCTAGCGCGAAAGAGGTTCGGTGTTGGTCGATAATTAGTGCTTAGTGATATCGAAGAACAAGGCGAGCGGCTTCAAGAGAAGGTGATCAGCACAGGGCAAGGGGTAAGTTTGGCAGTGACGCAGCTAATAGTCCGGTGAGTGTCTGTTATTCACTCTACTGTAATTTATTGCATGAACTGTATAACATTAATAACTCTGTTGTGTATCTATGTCTATATCACACCATATATATATATATATATATATATATATATATATATACCAGGCTGACTAAAATATAAAGTTCTCTATGAGATATTGTACATAGTTATATTATCAATAACCGCGTGTACCATTAGTAGTGGTTCGTACCTTGTTGATGATGGATGTAAAGACGAGCGATGTATGATGGGAGTCTCCGTATTTGCGATCAGGTGGTAGAATGCAGGACTTTCACAATCGCTGTCTAAACCTGCGTACAGGCCAGTACATAGCAGCTGACAAGGTTTTAAAGAGCGAAAGAAGAGCCACCTGTCGGTCACGCGGTAGCAGTAAGACCTAATGCGGCTAACCTAGCGGCGATTGTAACGAGAGCTCCTCTGCAATCTATGCGCGATGGCTTAATACGTTTTAATTGACTATGTTTGTATGGGCTTCAATGTTGTGACTTGCGGCAAGGAGGCGTTTTGTGACATCAGTTCTGAGACTGTTACTGTACGTTCAATACTATACACTGGATATCGCTGAAATACTCGGCGCCGATAATACTATATGACTAATATACCTGGATCATGTTCTCCGTCTCCCTGGAGCTGCCGTCTCTGAGATACGCTGCCTTGTACTCAAGTACCAATATGTGAAGCATGAATATATGGAGAGTGATTTTGTGTTGACAAACCAATACTAATGTATCGCTGTCTTTAGTATTTTGATGTCCACTTTCATTCAATTATAAGCATTTACGTTTGGTAAATGCTGTCAGCAGGGGAATATAAAGTAAGGTCGAATTCCATGGTCCTGCGCGGGGTGGTGCGCGGGAACCCTGGCCAAACAAATTACTTGGCGGGGCCAGGCTGAAAATGATATATTAAACCCAGTTAGTAAGAAAACTAAAATTTTAATCAGCCTGGGGTCCATAGGATTCCGTTACATTTTATATCGACATTTAATATTAGCAATTTTATTGTAATGAAACCTAGTATTATTAAGTATATTAGAAAAAAAATATTGTTACTGTAAAAATTGTGTTGTTATGTGACGTTTATAAGCCAGACAGTTTACTAGTGGAGATACCGACAGATCGCTATGTAAAGGGTGGCCTCATACAAAATTTCGTCTCTTATTTCAGTTGCTTGAAAAATTATCTTGGAAAAATAGCCTACGATTGACCAAGTATCTGCCAACTATGTCCATGCTAAATTTGATCAACATCGGTTCTTCGGTTTAGCCGTAAAAGATAGGCAAACAGACAGATTATCGCATTTCTAATAAATAATATAAAGATAGATTAGTAGGCAAGGAACTCTTTGAATATCGAGTCAACGTCACGCAGGAAGCCTTAAGGCACGCCTCCCTAGACTTTCAAAAGCCTCTATCGGTATTTGGTCGAACCATTCAATCGATACGATTACTACACGAGCAAGATGAAACTTGAAAGAAGCATATATTATGAATTGTCTAAGTATGATATTGTCATACTAGGCGAGCCGCGCGTTTTTATCCGCCACACATCATCCATTAAAACGTCGGATCGCATCACTCGCCCTCTATACAATATTTTTCTCGCGTTTTTTGTCTTTTTGTTTAGCTAGAGTCATGGCGTGATGTTACTTGGCCTAAAGCCTTCTCGATAAATGTATGTGTATATCATAAACTCACAAATATTTCTGACAAAAAGCTCTTCAGCTTTATTATTTTAATATAGTTAATGAATATTTGGCCTCAGTTGGATTGTTGAAGTAGGAACTAAAATATAAGCTGCGACAATTTTGGCGGCCTACCTGACGTGGTTCTTGATTAACAACTCGCTGAGAGATAGACTGACGTTGTTCAGTTTGTCTGTGACTCAAAACCTCTCTCTAGGCTACCGCTAAAGATCCGGAGGCTTAGTAACAGGTCTTTTGGTAACAGAATCCTTCAAATCAATTTATCTAAATGGTTCTATAAACACAGAACGTCCACAATCTGACCTCGAAGTGACATTAACCTGATACTGCGAACCGACACCTGCGGTTTAAAATCCGACCCTATCAGACTACGCTGGTGAGACCCTTAGCAATTTCACTTGGTTTTATTATAAATACTCCAATAATGTTAGTAGATAGTTAAATGAAGATGAAAGGGCTTAATGGCACGGTCTCTTTTGCTTTTCGTGAGAGTGTTTCCTGATGATTCAACACTGGTATCGGACAGTACATTATAGAAAGCCTAAAGGCTCAAAAGGACCTAAAGACAAGAAACAATGCCGATAACTTTATGAGCTCTCAAAAGTTCGGTAAAGCCATGATGCAAATAACACAATAAATGGTCTCCGATTCTAATACAATTTCCAACCAAAGACTATTACAGTCCACTTTTTCTTGGTAGTTAACGTTAACGTTTTACCTGGCAACTCCGCAATCTATCCTCGAATTAGGTTTATTTAACTAACTTAAAATCTCTGAAAATCGTTTGGGTCTGCGACTTGGTTGAGCGTACCAGAATTTTCCTATTTGACCCCAAAGTTTGAAGGCGAGAGCTTTATTTCCATCAAATATCTTATTTATGGTTTTAAAACTGTTAGGTTATTTTCCAGTGAAATGATGGGGTTAAAATAGTTTTACACAAAATGTGTTTTCCCTGTACGTGTTAAAGTTTTTACGAGGAGTGGAATGGAGAATTTGAGTTGGGTTATTTTTGCTAAAATAAGAAAATAATAATAAGGAATTACCTTAACTGAAACTGCAATTTTGCGACAATACAAAGAACACTTTCATAAAAACTGCAACGGAGCAATTGTCTTATGAATTTTGCCGTCAATTATGAAAATGATACGCAATGAATAGACTCAGTTTGTGTTTATCTAGCCACTAACCATTCACTACAAGTACTTTACAGTAGGCCGGCAAAGTTAAGCAACGCTTATCGTAACACAAATCGCCACTTGGATGAGTGACTGCGTGTAACATTTATATAAAAGCGTAAATGTGCTTCGGAGGGCACGTAAATTTGTCGGCTCCGGTTCTTGTCTTAGGACAAGGATCATTAGGCATCGTTTTGAAAACTTCGACACCAAATACACTTATACGAAAACGAAATAAATATATTTACAGACAGAGCCTGAAAGCAGAGAATCTATGGTATTACGTTATAGTGACCTCACGCATTCGTCAACACATTTAGAGCCATCTTAATCCCTTTGAAGACATACACTCAAACAATTATATACTCGTTGGTCTCGCGGCATAAATGTGCGCGTGGGATTGAGAGGTCTCGGGTTCGATTCCCGGGTCGGGCATTGTTATTGGGTTTTCCGTTAGGAAATACTCAGTAGCAGCATGGAGTCTGGAAATGTGCCCGGTACGGCAATAGGCTCCCCCCTATTACGTGAGACCTAAAAAAATTATGGCGAAATGTGGGTGTAATATAACACCTCTGCCTACCCCTTCGGGGATACAAGCGTGAGTCTGTAAATAAAAAATATAAATAAATAAATAAACAAATATAGATATTCCTCAAATTGAATCCCACAAGACAAAGGCACTATGTACAGCTGCATAGTTATTGCACACGAATGTATTATTACTAAAATTATAGGGCAACTTATCCATAAAGTTGCCAGTCATCATCATCAGCCTGCCACAGTCCACCGTATAGGCCTCTTTAAAGATGTAAAGTTGCCAGTAGGATTAAAAAAATACAAACAAACCAGGAATAAAATAGGAATAAAATAGAAAAATAACATCTACCTATATTATATTTGTACAAGAGTAAAGCATTATCGTCTGATGTAAATGTAGAATCATTAAGTAATTAATTTAAACTTTGACCTTCTTATGCGTCACTTTGTGGCCTAGATGAATTTTGACTTTGATAATGATGCTCAAAGGTAGATGACGAAATCATGAATTAATACTTAATACAGCCATCGACTTCGGACTGTTTATATTAATCTCAATTACTAGCTTTTTCATTTATCCTGATGACGGAAAGCATGACGTCGTATTTTGCATTTTATTTTTTAATAATAATACTGTGTATCCATTTCATGAAATTGAGAATTAACAATAAATTTACCAACCTAGACGTTGAAGCAATTTTCAATAATAGTTTCACCTACTATTACCCCGCGAAAATGGATTCTCATTCTCAAGGAATACTAATTGTTCCACAAATTGTAATTATTCTGAGTGAACAACGCTTGCAATAATTACTCCCAGACAGTTTACACATACAAGTCTTCGTAAAGCAATGCCATTTATGTAGTTGAAGAGAACATTTCGTTTTAGTACCAAAGATCTAGACGATATAAAGTAAAATATTTATTTTTCTGGTGAACCTTTAGAATAACGTACAAGTATTTCTATGAGGCTCTAGTCAACAGGTCTGAATTACTTGAATATTTTAGTATTTCTCAAAGCAATGTTGCCTGGGATAAAATCTTGTTGCAACCCCAAAGGAGTACCTTGCAACGTAATAGCAAGTACTAAAATAAATTAATAATAAAACGTGCTTATAAGCGCTTGGAATCACTATGTATAATGCTTAATACTTTACGCTTGCTATTTACCAGCAATTATTATATTTAATTGATGCTATTTACACTGAATTTTACGATAGCCTTCGAGTGAAATTAATGCTTTTCATTTTTTGTTTCGAAAGACTTTTTTCGTCGACATGCATAATTTAGCTGTGGCAGTGGGTGTAGTCTAAGCTTGTACTTTAGAGTAGCGAAGGCGACTGCACTCACCATGCTTTAAACTTATCAATACAGTCTTTAATTCAATGAATTTAAAGAATGTATAGACAAGTTGGCTGTTCAAATAACCACATAAAATGCTGCAGTGATTTTTTTTCTCACTTGGCCTGGAAAGCACTTTGGAGGCTTGAAGCGTCTCAGTCTTTTTATGAACGAGTTTGGACTAAAACCACCACGATGTCATCGACACGACCTCCTATAGCAGCTGAGTCACGCCAGTTGCAATTGCTTACGGTTGCTTTGATCCGCCTACATTGTGATTATATTGTGATCACAAGGATGCATTCGGAGAGCTATGTTGGTCACTTTGGTTCGCCTGTGCATCTCTTTATTTCTGATTTGATAACGCAGGGAACCTCCGAGAATAGCTTTCTCCATTGCCCTCTGAGTGACCTTCTGATTAGGCTCAAGGGTATTTTCTGCGTTATTTCTTACAAGTTAATAATTATAAAACACGAAAGTCGAAACCTTTGCATTACATCAACTAAAGCTTAACTATTAAGGTGCAGTTTTAAATGACTGTATTGTGAGAAGGTAAGCGGTATGCAGCAGCTAGCAAACTAAACCAGACTCAGGTTTCTAACGTTTGCACGAGAAAATAAAACTTTCAGCGTACCTATCTCAGATTGCTTTATTTAATGTTTCTTGACTTACGTAAGGGAATAAGATTTTATATTCAAAAGATTTTTGTGATATAAGTTTTAGCTTTATTGTAGGGATTAAATTCTTAGTCGCTTTAAATTGAAGGCTTTTGGAATTTCTTAACACTTTTTGAATACATGGCGTAGTAGTTTAAACGTTTGCCTTGGTAAACTGCTTATCTGTCGCTTGAGGTTAGATACCCGAGATAACACTTGTGTGATCTACGTTTGTTGTAATGACATGATGAGTCTATCATAATGACCCCAATACTAAAGCTTTGTAAAAGAAAATTGTTAGTAAGAAATATTCGACATTTAAACTTATTATATTATACTTACTTACTCAAGTTAGTATAATATAATAAGTGTAAGTTATTGTATTCTGTTTCTCAGTGCGGTACGCCAATACATTTTACCTTTCTTTCTTAGACATTTACCTGTACCTTTAAATGAGGATTTATTTAACCATCACTGGAAAAAACACAAAACTCAAACGGATTCAGTTTTTCATTACTTATCATGGCCACCAGGAAGTAAATGAAAATTGTCTGGAAACTGTATTCGGAAAAATAGATTATCCGGATTCCATGGTGCAACTCAATTGCGGTAATCATAATGAATAAAATTATTGAAAATCCTTTTTTTTCAAATTACGATGGATAATGAACTTTACGGATAGAATCAATCCGTATCCATTACGAATGATGTTACTGACGGCTGGTTTCAATTTGGCTACTAGCATTATACCAGCGATCAGAGAAACTTAGGTGTTAGGACCGATTAATCATCGTTTTTAAAACTCTTTGGAATACTATTACCGAATGTCGAAATGTACTGCTTACCCCAACGATGTTACATGTGAAAAGAAGGTTTACCCGCTTATCAAAAATGTTCAAGGTATTTTTAATTGAATTTAAGTATTGTTGTGCAAATAAACTAAAAGGATCGTTGTGAGTCTAAGAATTACATTTTTTTTTGGTTTTGATCGTTTGCTATAACGATGTAATGAAAGGGGTTTTAACGGTTTCTCAGTTATTCATCATGTGTTGTAATTTTAATTACCTTCGTGTAATACGAATTAAGAATACAAAATGTCGCTACTCTGTTTAATATCGTGGGTGTCATAGGAGGCGACCAAATAAAATACACGGAACAAAAAGTATACATATATTACTACAATGCCAACCCATCCGGATAACGTGGTACAGCAGGCCAAATCCTCCTCTAGACGCAAATTAAGCATAGTCGGGGCATTTTTTTTTCAAAAGACAACTCCCATATTAAGGTGGACGGAACTATGAAAGGCTGTACCAAAGCATAATATGTGTTTTATATTGATAGTGTTCTTATCCATTGTGTATTATCTTAATTATAATATAATATATTATATTATCCTTTTCAAATTACGTCAAGCATCTCACTAAACGCAATACCTGAAAGATACCTTTTCTAATCTATCTTTACATCTACCTTACCTTCAACCCAGTTTGCAGAATAACCCTGAAAATCATATAACATTTCCATTAGAGGGAAAGACAATCAAATTGCTGACACGTATGGGCCTAAATCAGGTTTTTTATCTTTCAATCTGACGAAGTGAACCCTTTTAGACGAGCTTGATGTGTATATTTATTCTGACCTTTATTTTTACATAAAGATATTTATGATACTTTATTTTGTGAGTCCAGTGGCAAGTGAAGCAAATTGTTACATTGTGCTGAGGACAATTTCATACAGTTATTACAATCAAACTAGGTATTTAGGATTTTACCACGGTAATCTTTGGTTTCACAGCGATTACATTGGAAGTTAATATTCTGTTAAGTCTGGTTAGATTAGTAACCGGACCCCGGGCTCTTCAATGGAATCTCTCAGATGCTGTTAAAACACGACGGTTAACTTAAGCTTGAAATTATTCGAACACTATTTAATTTTTAGTTATCATCATCATCGTCCTAGCGTTATCTCCGTTGCATCTAAGACTTTTGTCTTGGAGTCCAGGGTTCGCGCAATCGTTAAATTTTTGGTCTGCACCTTAATATAATTATATGACTTATCTTATCTACGCAGAAATAAATTTTGGAGGTAAGAGGCCTATTATGCCTCCAACAAGAGTAAAATTTATATAATTAAGCATCGAAATTGTCGGTAGCTTAACAGAGACATATTAAGGTATGTTTTGAAATGATTATACAACTGACCCAAGAATGCAGGCAACCGTGATGGTTATTATGAAAACAAGCACTACAGTCCTTATTATCACAACATTTGGACTTGAAGTTGGCACAATTGTTTAAGTATTTGTGGCTTGTTAATTGTGTACGATGATGATTTACGATATGAGATTATAAAGCCGTTCACAGACCTTAAGGATTTTGTTTAGTATAGTATATATGTCGAAGAATAGCTAGATTCTACCGTTCTATGCAATTCAGACACCACGTAGGCAACTCGGGCAAAATAAAATGTTTAGTTTTATCGGATACTTTTGCGAGTTTTATTTATTTAAAAAAAGGACAACTCCCGCACTAGTAATAAATCCTGTGTCAAGGGGGACTTTTACAAACATTCAACTAACGGACACAATGAACACCCAGACTCAAAACAACAATTTATGGATCACACAAAGTGTTGTCCCGTGTGGGAATCGAACCCTCGACACTCGGCGCAGTGCTAAGCGGCGAGGTGGCCGCTTAAACCAGTAAGCTAACCGTGCAGTCAGTATTTGCAAATAAATTAACTACGCAGGTACTTTTTATTTAAATTTGATCGTTTCACCCCGATCCCGCGGGAATTTTAGAAAGGGCCTTCTTGCGCCCAATAATCTTAGCTGTACGTTGTCTGTCAGTCAGTCAGTAACGGAAGAATTTTATCGAATATAAATATCGGTACAACATAAGATTTTTTTTTTCAGATATAAAATCCATTTTGTTGGTTTACAAACATCTTAAAAACACCTTAAAAACATTTAAAAAACTAGTGTTAGTACTTACGACTATAAATTACAAATAATTATTGAAATTATTACACGCCACAGTAGCATGTAGGCGTATCCAATGCCCCAGTATAGGGCTGTCCCACCTGTCCGCCACGGTACTCAGGATGCTATTGGGGCTGAGGGCTGGGGACGCGTACCCTGCGCATGATGGAGGCGCATAGTTTGCGTATGATGGCGTGAAAACCATCTATGCCCGCTTGTGTAAACATGCCAGAGGCACTGCAGTAGCGCCGTAACTCGAGCAGCACCCTGAATGCATTTTCGATAAATGATTTAAAATTTTAAATGGTGGGACTATATCCCGATATAACGGAGCGTTCAATTAAAAAGAGTAAAGGAACATATCGCAGCGGTAAAATCCGACATATTAATAAGTCAGCGATGGTTGAGCATTTGTTGGAGTCTGGACCAAACCACTGGATAGAACTGCATCAACCACAAGTCTTATCCACCGATCGTCACTATTACTCCAGGATAGTACGTGAAGCGGTAGAAATCAAGAAATATAACAATTCCAACCTCCCGGTTGGAATTGTTATATTTCTTGATTTCTATCGCTGGATGTTTCTTCCGTGGATGGATATAGATTATCGGCTACTTGGAATTCAAAAACACCGCCGCAGTGATAAATCTCAACAGTGTGTAGACGTCATTAGTGTAGTGTGTCGGAGTACCGACATTGCGAACTTAAATAAAGACCAAGTGAGAGTAAGTGCCGAAACCCGCACTTCCACAAGACGGCGCTGAGCTCGCATCCGTCTCTCCGCGACCACGCTCGGTGCAAGAGGAACGAAACGTCGGAAACAAATAGGCATTTATACCTTAAATAAGTAAAGTTAACGCGATTAAGACCCGCTAAATTATTTTGTATGATAAACTTTCGCTGTAATTTAGAGACTATTACTCATAAGTAATATATAAAATACATAGTATTTTCGACGAAACCTTAAAAGCAACTACTGCAGGTTATCTAATAGAAACATAGGCGTTTAATATGCATAAATTTATATATTATACTAACTTCATTGTAAAACGCAGAACAAATTGTTCTGAATATCGTTTGAAATACCATACTGTGTTCATAGCATTACAAAGCAATTTGGTTGGCAAGGCTAATTTAAATTCTAAACTACATATCTTATTACACGCTCCGGTTTAGTTAAACGATTGTGTTTCGTGTAGTTGCATATTGGGCCAATGAAATATATACTTAAAAATACAATACATATAGTATTATACACAAGCTTTTATAATTACCAAAATGCAACAAAATAGCTGAGTTTGTACCTATCTGTCACAGACTAATGCTATGCCTTGCGTTTTTTTTTATATAATATGTCATGCTTTTTTCTGTGTCTGTAACAAATAAAGGACTATTTTTCGACCTCTTTTCTTTCTTATATTTTTTTAATACATTGAATGGCTGGTAATCATGAATCACGTCTTGTGACAGGATAAGACCAGCTTTAAGTCTGAACTATTGGTCATCATGGTTATCAATATAGTTATTTCTGTTTATAAAAATTCTTGCGTTACTGACCGACATTCAAGAAAACCCACTGTTGAAAGTACTTCCGAGTGTATCGAAGGATTTTACTGAAATTTCCACTGAATTTAGAAGAAACGACTAAATTTAAAAAAAACGTAAATTGCGGGTGTAGCCTCGGGCATCCTGTAGTTTAAGTATAGAATAGTCTAGTAGCGCTAAGTAACTTATACGATAGTTTTTAAAACAAGTTAAAAATTATAAAAATATTGGGAATATAACTAGGTGGTCTATTTATAGAACCAATCTCTGATAAAATCGATAGCCTAGTCGAAACATTATTAGACACTTATTTTCTAATATTGCCAAAGGGCACGTAGGAGGTGACTGTTACTGTAATTCAAATTGAGACAATACGTTTCAATTTTAAGTAGAATACCTTCTATACATAATAATAACAGACTAGATGACCACGAACTTTGTAAGCTGGTTGAAACGTCGGAGAATACAGATATATCTACACATTAATTATCGCGCGTAAGACCCGCTAAATAAACTTCTATGTAGATAGATAGACTAGGTATGGAAGTATTTCCGTAACTAGTCTATCGCTCGAAAGGCAAGTATCCAATCCTTTTCCAAAATAGTTTCACTCCGAATCCGGCCCTGTGTACATATGGTGTGACCCTGCGTAATAAATCGGTGTGTGAGCGTCACGCGAGGTCAAATTTTCACCTCGTAAAACGAACTAACCAAACCTAGTGGTATTGGGGAACGTAGCCATGTATACGGGGTCTGATTTAGATCAATATTGTGACCGCACTTAGACTCCACCTTGGGTAGACACGATGCTAGTAAAACAAAATGTTTTATTTCACGCTAAAATTATTTGCCTTACATACGACTTTTTCATATTCATGAACAGAATATGGCTGTGAAATCACTTTATTAATTGCTTTTAGTTTACGAAATTAATTGAACGCTCCGTTATATCGGGATATAGTCCCACCATTTAAAATTTTAAATAATTTATCGAAAATGCATTCAGGGTGCTGCTCGAGTTACCGCGCTACTGCAGTGCCTCTGGCATGTTTGCACAAGCGGGCATAGATGGTTTTCACGCCATCATACGCAAACTATGCGCCTCCATCATGCGTAGGGTACGCGTCCCCAGCCCTCAGCCCCAATAGCATCCTGAGTACCGTGGCGGACAGGTGGGACAGCCCTATACTGGGGCATTGGATACGCCTACATGCTACTGTGGCGTGTAATAATTTCAATAATTATTTGTAATTTATAGTTGTAAGTACTAACACTAGTTTTTTAAATGTTTTTAAGGTGTTTTTAAGATGTTTGTAAACCAACAAAATGGATTTTATATCTGAAAAAAAAATATCTTATGTTGTACCGATATTTATATTCGATAAAATTCTTCCGTTACTGACTGACTGACAGACAACGTACAGCTAAGATTATTGGGCGCAAGAAGGCCCTTTCTAAAATTCCCGCGGGATCGCGATCGGGGTGAAACGATCAAATTTAAATAAAAAGTACCTGCGTAGTTAATTTATTTGCAAATACTGACTGCACGGTTAGCTTACTGGTTTAAGCGGCCACCTCGCCGCTTAGCACTGCGCCGAGTGTCGTGGGTTCGATTCCCACACGGGACAACACTTAGCCGTATCTTTCGCATTTATTTAATAGGATGTCATGATCTACACAATCGAATGCTTTGGACATATAAAAAAATATGGCAACTGCTGGTATTCTGCTATTAATATATTCGGTTACTTTATGCATGAGAGAGAAGGCAGCAAGAGTAGTCGACTTGTTTTTTTGAAATCCCTTCTGTTCTTGTCGAAGAATATTATGTTTACATAAGAATTCGTTAATTCTTAAATGCATAGCTTTTTCAAAAATCTTTGAAAGTATCGGTATAAGTGTTATTGGTATATAGTTTGTAAGTTCATGCCGATCGTATTTTTTGTACAGAGGTTTCACAATTGAAATTTTTAATTTTTGTGGAATAATACCTTGTGCAAAAGATAGGTTTATGAGATCTGTAAGAATGGGGGCAATTATATTAGCACATGTTTTAATAATATTAGTGGATATTGAATCATACCCTACAGAACTTGTGTTATTTAAACATTTAATAATTTTTAGGGTTTCATCTATTGTACAGGGTTTTAGGAATACACTCTGTAGTACAGTATCAAATTTAGTTTTATAAACGTCCTTATAATTGTCATTCTGAGCTATCTTTACAAAGAAGGCGTTAAATTTATCAGCAATCTTGATAGGGTCCGTAATTTTTGTATTATTATTATTTATGTAGTCTATAATTATATTATTTTTATTATTATACTCTTTGTTTTTAATAATATCCCATGTTGTTTTGCACACATTTTTAGTTGTTTTAATAAGATTGTTGTTTATATTTATTTTTGAACAGTTTATGCCTTTAATAACTTTGCATATTTTTATATTTGCTTTTACTTATTGAATTCTTATTTGCATAGTAGGCATACCTTAGTCTTCTCTTATTTTTGCTCGATAATTTAATTCCCTTAGTTAACCAATTGGGGTCTAGATTATTTACACTGATTTTATACTTTTGATTTGGGAAACAGAGATCATACAGTAAACAGAACATATCGTAGAAAGCATTAAATGATGAATTGAGCTCTTTAGAATCAATATCACGCCAAGAGAGAGATTGCAACGCTTCTTTAAATTTTCTAACATGCTCCATACAATAATTTCGTCGAGTTACAAACCATGTCTTCTTCATACAGTTTTTCTTTAAGATCGGAAAGCTGAACAGTTGGCATGTGTTATGGTCTGATAGATTATATTCAAGTACATTAGCATTAGGGTCTTTAATATTACTAACTATATGGTCTATACAAGCCTGCTGATGTGTAGGTTTATCGATGTGTAGTTTGAGATCGTAGTTGTGGGTAAGATTTATTAATTCATCTGTGATACTATTGGTTTTTAATGTGTCTATATTAAAATCACCACACAAAATTAGTTTTTCTACAGTGTTAGCAAACTGTTTGTGAAAAAGACTATGAAGTTTATCAAAGAATACGCGTATAGGCGAATTTGGTGTTCTATAAATACAAACTACCATACAATTGTAGAAAGGGATATTCATTCCACAACATTCGAAGTGTTTCTCTTTACTAAAATCTTTGCATAACTCAACGATTCTACATTCTAACGAATTGTCTATTAAAATACAAACACCTCCACGTTTTTCTTTAGCGCGACAGAAAGAGGAGGCTAATTTATAGTTTTTTAATTTAATATTTGTCTGGTCTCCTTCTCTGACAAAAGTTTCACTGAGGCACACAATATCTATATTTTTACCTTTTTCTTTCAGATCTTGTAGACATATTTCCAACATGTCAGCTTTATTTAATAAACCTGCTATATTTTGATGAAACAGAGTCACCTTATCATTCATATCATTTTTACAGCTGCCTTTAGGATCGAAAAAAATTGCAAGTCACATCGAGATTGCATGTACTATAGTTATAATTATTTGCTGAATTCGATAATTTCGAAAAGTAATCATAAATTAGTGTTTGTTTAAGACGAGTATTCATTTTAGACTTTGATGAATTAGTGTATTTTTTTATATAATGCGATACACGATTGTAATTCTTTGTGTGGCTCGATGGGTGTTTATTAAACATCGGCAAATAACTATTTTTATAATCAAAAGTATCTATAAATAAATTTAGTTTTTTACTAGTGTAATACATGTTGTTAAAGCGACTATGGAATACATTCAAGAAATGGCAATTTGAAAAATTATTTGACGTTAATTTTATCAAATTATTTAATAAATTTTCGTTTAAGTGTTTATTATTACTAACATTTAAAATCAGAACAGTGTTGCTACATAATTTCTTTAAGGTTGACATTAGTTCTATCTGTACAGTCATGGGATTGACGTCATTTTCACCTATACTTAATATTACTTTGTCGGGTTTATTCAAGTGGAGGTTTTCACAACATTTTACTATCTCCTTCGTATTAGCAAACGGTTTAATATATCCAAAGACACTGTATAATTCATATTTACTGTTTTTTCTAGAGTTAATCAGGCTTCTAAATAGTCCCAGGCATTGTTGACTTCCGAATATGAATATGCGCCCTATTCTAGGTAGGATTTTTGTAGCAGGAACAGTCGTTGTCTTGATACATACTTCGGATGTAGATTTTGGTGAATTGGAGAACGATAATCGCTGGTTACACTTTATTTCTGCGTTAGGTGTTTTTATCTGCTTCGTGAGCTTTGACGGTATATTTGGAAGTTGGATACTAGGGGATATTCCTGAGTCTTCATTACATACATAGACTCACGCCTTTTTCCCCGAAGGGGTAGGCAGAGGCATATTAAACGCCCACTTTTCGCCAGTGTTTTGATCCCACGTAATAGGTGGCGAGCCTATTGCCGCTTATTGGGACATTTTGTTTGCCAGAGCCTCGTCCGTTGATTGGCAGGTGCACCACTTGCAGGTGAGGTTGGCTTGGGACCCTAAGTTCTTGGTGGGAACCCTATGCACCCTGTCTTCATTATTATTTGTGAAATCAATCCGTCTTCTAGTAATACTGTCTTTCTTTGATGTTCTTTTACTAACTTTTCTGTTTGAAGAGCAAATTGTTGTCAATTGTTCAATTTTAATTTTTTGTTCCATTATTATTCTTTGAAGGTTTATATTTTCCATTAACAGATGTTACACTTCGTTATCAGCGCTTTCTAATTGACATTTTAGTGTGTTGATGGTGTCTTTTTGTCGAGTTATTATGTCGTCATAATCGAATGTCGATAGGTCAGGCAAGCTTCTATTTAAACTTGAGGGACTTGACGATAGCTGGTTCTCATCCTGCTAGTCATTCATGCGCCTTTTTGCGCGTCGACATTTTTTAGGTAAATACTGGAAAGGATTAATTTTATCTCCACTTTACACTTACTAATTTGTTAATTTGAAATTCTGTATTTTAAGTTTGCTTTTATGGATCAGATAAATCACAAAAACTGTTGTAGTACTTCACTGAGATTTGATACCCAGCTCTTCCGAACACGTTGTTGTATCCAATACGCCACGGAGTCTGTTACTAATATCGTCGAAATTGATCTATGCTTTGTAGGCGTGCTTACTAAGTATGAACGTTGTTGTGATTGGTCAGTTCGTTCGTGGTTAACAACGTTCAAATAAAATTAACGGATCACTTTTTCACTTCTTGAAATTTAATTTTTGCGTAGTTTTTTAAACATTTTATTGATATAATCTGGTATAAAATCTGTTTGTTGTTGCATTTATTGTTATGATTAATGATAACTTGTAGTTTATAATTACCTTTCGTTTGTAAACACTGCACTTTAATGTAGGATTTTTGAAGAGATATAACTTTTATTGTGCTATTTAATTATATCGGTTCACCAACACTTTATGGTTATTATTAGGTACTGAGTCACTAGGAAATTATGTTTATTCACTTTTAAATCTCGGTTTTATATTTTTAACACACGGTAAATACGGAGCTTATGTTTACGTGACGACTGGCGCCATCTATTGTATGCGAAGGTACTGATTGAAAGAGTTATGAAAGTAACCGACAAGAAAATATGGGATGTACAAGCGGGATTCCGAAAGGGTATGGGGTGTACGGATCAAGTCTTTTCCTTGCGATGCATAGCCGAGAAATTTTTGGCCAAAGGTCGAAAGGTTTACTGCGTATATGTGGATTTGGAAAAGGCTTACGATAAAGTGGTGAGGAATGAAATGTGGTTGGTACTGTCGATGTATGGGGTGAACAACAGCCTCATTCGAGCTCTGAAATCCCTTTATGAGGATTCTAGAGCTTGTGTGAGGATAAATGGGGCATACACTGACTGGTTTACCATCAACACAGGTGTTAGACAGGGATGTGTAGCGTCGCCGTGGCTGTTCAACCTCTTCATGGACAGTTGTTTGCAAGATTTGAAACATAGTGATTGTGGATTAAGGATGAATGAGTTACTTGTCAAATGCCTCCTTTATGCTGATGATCAGGTTATACTTGCGTCTTCAGTGGAGGAGTTGCAGGAGATGGTAACAATCATGCATGGTGCGTAAGAGAGGAAAGGAATGAAAGTGAATGTAAGTAAAACGAAAGTTATGGTTTTTGAAAAGGAGGAATGCGTTACGGCTTGTAATGTTATGATCGATGGACAGCGAGTGGAGCAAGTGAATGAGTTTGTATATTTAGGTACACTGTTTACAAGAGATGGTAAGAATGTAGAAGATATTGAAAGAAGAGTTAATGCAGGTAATAGAGTGAATGGAGCTCTGAAGGCGTCTATGAATAGCCAAAACGTGTCCAAAAAGGCACGTTTGGCTGTGCATAGAGGGGTGTTAGTACCTACTCTTATGTATGGTAGTGATAGTTGGGTATGGCAGAAGAGTCATAAAAGTAGAATAAATGCTGTAGAAATGAGGGCACTGAGAAGTATGTGTGGTGTTTCTCTGACTGACAGAGTAAATAATTGTGTGATAAGAGAGTGTTGTGGGGTAAAAGAAAATGTAGTGACAATCATCGAGAAAGGTATGCTAAGATGGTTTGGGCACGTGGAGAGGATGGATGACGAAAGACTGACCAAGCAGATATATAAGGCAAGTGTGGAAGGGACATGACGAAGGGGAAGACCTAGGCGGACGTTCTCTGACCAGATTGGAGACATCCTAAAAACAGGACAGGTGAGAAGTACCCTGAATAGAAGAGTATGCATGAGGAATCTGATGGGACTGAATGAATCGTTGCAAATGGCGTTCCGTAGTCTCTGCCTACCCCGCCGGGAAACAGGCGTGAGTCTATGTATGTATGTATGTATATTTTTTTCATTTGGACTCTTATTATACCAAAACCTCTCTACCTTAAAAACAGAGGTCAATGACTCACACCAAACAAAATAACATCGCAAAAATCTGTGTGTACGTAAACACAGTGTCATTACTTTTAGTGCACATACTCCGGCCCTGTGCGACCACGTAAATTTTGCACATACCGACCCAAGTTTGCCATTTGTCGTGACGTGTTTGTGGCAACATGAATTTAGATTGGATTTACAAATGTAAAAAGTGTTAGCATGCTTAGTTTATGAGAGGTCAACGGATGTTATAAAAGAGAGGTCATAAAACTAAAAATGTCGCCTATGACGTTCATGCATATGTAGTATGTCATGGACAGAAATGAAACTATATTTTAACGACCACCAACTTTTGTGATTTGTATATTCATCATCAGCCCTTTATACTGTCCCACTGCTGGGCGAGGGCCTCCTCTCACTATGAGAAGGGTAAGGCCATAGGTAGTCCACCATGGTAGTAGAGCCTTGCTGATTTCAGCATGAATGGGCCGGCTCGACCGGAGAAGTACTACCCTCACACAGAAAATCGACGTAAAGTAACAGTACCTAAACTGTTGCGGTTCGTTCGGTGAGCAAGCGATAATTAACAATTTAATACGCATTTAACTCCGAAAAGTCATTGGTACGTGCCGTGGATTCGAACCCGAGACCCTCTGCGTAGCAGTCTGTTGGTCTCTCTACTCAGCTATCGCTGCTTTTTCTGTCTGAGAGTTCTCGATAATGTTCTCGAAAGACATGTGAAGTCTGCCAACCCGCACTAGGCCAGCGTGGTGGACTATGGCCTTACCCTTCTCATAGTGAGAAGAGGCCCGTGCCCAGCAGTGGGACAGTACAAAGGGCTGATAATGATAATATTGCGTTAAAATTAAATAGAACAATCGTGTTAGTGCTAATTTATTCGTAAGAACATAAGTCATCGTGTCACCACAGCTTGTGTAACCCATGCCAAAAAGTTGTCTTGAAAATACAAGGTATTGCATCTTTCATCATCAGCCCTTTATACTGTCCCACTGCTGGATACGGGCCTTTACTTTCGAATAATTCCGCAACTGAGTCCCGTTATCTAATTATTGGTATTATATGATGACCACATGTTTAAAAAATATTTATGGAACTTGTGTATTTATTAACAACCACGTTGTCTACTGCTAAAAACGTTCCAGATAGTTTTTTTTACTAATAACATTGCGTACTTTCTAATAACAGCGTAATAGTTATGTATTTTACATTGTTAAGCTATAGTTTATTTTCTTTTATTTTACCTAAATAATTTTGTTATATATTTTTCTTTTGTAATGTCAAAGTCAAAATCGTTTATTCATCTAGGTCACAAGGTGACGCTTATGAACGTCAATTTTTTAAATCGAATAACTTAATGCTTCTACATTTACATTTACTGCCTCGTTCGCAAAGCAATAGGCAGAACCACGAGAAAGAACGGGCAATAAAACTCGTGGCCACTCTTTTGAATCGCCAATCTTATGGTACATATGTATTTTATTTTTGTAAGGAGCTGCAATTGTTTCACATTGTACTTAAATACTTGTAAATAGTAATTACTTAGCTACAAACATAATACTTAAGAAAATAATGCAGTTAATACATTAAGTGCCTTAGTTAGCCTTCCAATGTGAATATTGTGTAACAGGAGCATCCACTTACGTCTTATAATGTAGGCAACTCGCGACCATGTTCAGAACTATGGTAGAAATGTATGTTTTGTTTATTCACGACAGTCACTTCACTGTCGTGAATAAACAAAATTACAAAAACATTAGTTTACAGCTCATGATCACGAGTTATCTTCATCTTACAGTGCAGTAAAACTTTAATAAAATTAGTGGAACAACAATGCAAATGTAGATGTAGTAAGTTGAATGACCTAATAATACATGAACAGTAATTTAAAATAACTAGAAATATTATATAAAGATTATCTGAAAAATGCAAAGTATCTATATAATTTTAATTAAGTATAAAGATCATGAGTTGTCTAGCGTAAGTGACCAACTAACCTTATCACTGAAATAATCATTAATAATATAATAACCCTTCTTAATAAGGCAGTCTTTTATTTTAGTTTTAAATATACTAAATGGTTATTCTAAAAGACTTATTGGTATTTTATTGTATATACGAATACCTAGCCCTACAAAAGAATTATTAACTTTATGTAAACGATGATAAGGGGCATATAACCTATGCCTGTTTCGAGTATTTATATTAATTATGTATGTCACTTTTTGTGGTTAATAAACCTATATTTTGCCTAATGTACAAAATATTAGCAAATAAAAATTGCGAGGCTACTGTAGGAATTCCTATAGACTAAAAGCGTTCCCTAAGAGTATCTTATGCACCTAACATGTATATTGCTCGTACCGCTCGTTTCTGTAGAACGAAGATATTCTGAATATCCGCAGCTTTGCCCCATAACAAAATACCGTAGAACATAACACTGTGAAAATAGCTAAAATATACTAAACGAGCCGTGTCGATGTCCAGAAAGTTGCCTAACTTTTCTTACGGCATACGCAGCAGAGGTGAGCTTTCCTGCAAGACATGCTATATGTGCACCCCATTGTAACTTATTATCTAATGTAATACCTAGGAGCACTGTAGAGTCTATGAAGTCAAGTTCCTCCCTATCTAGCATAATATTGGGTCCCAGTTGTCTAACGTTAGGTAAAGCAAATTTAACGCATTTAGTTTTCCTAGAATTAAGTACTAGGTTGTTTGCTGTAAACCATTGTGTAACTTGTAATAGTGCATTATTTACATCATCAAATTGATTTCTATTCCTATCTACTTTAAAAATAAGTGACGTATCATCTGCAAAAAGTACGACATCACAGATGTTTTTTAAATAAAAAGGTAAGTCATTAATATATACAAGAAATAGAGCGAGTGGTTAAAAAACTACCTAAGTGACAGAACTCAATGCGTAGAAATTTCAAAAATTCATAAAAATAAGAAAAGTATACACAAAAGTGAGTTTAGACGAAACAACTTTGGGGTACCGCAGGGAAGTGTATTGGGACCATTCTTGTTCCTTATCTATATTAATGACCTGCCAAACATTACTAAACATAAATCAATCCTTTTTACTGACGATACTATACTTATTGTGAAAGGTGAAAACAAAGACACATATAAAACAGAAATTAATGAGGCAATACATAATACAATAGACTGGCTCCAATCAAATAACCTACAGATAAATATGGCAAAGACAAAAATGATACAATTTCAGACACACAAACGAAATCCAATAATGTTAAATATTATTATTAAGTATGATAATACTGCGATAGAACAAGTAGCAAACACAACATTTTTAGGCATAAGAGTAGACCAACACTGCAATTGGAAGGCGCACGTCGATCACGTCTGTGATAAGCTCGACAGATTCGTGTATGCAATAAAAAGACTTCGTATCACGGTTTCTACAGAAGCAGCTATGTGTGCATATCACGGATATGTGTCATCCGTACTTTCATATGGTCTTTTATTATGGGGTAACTCAGTGGATATGATAAAGGTATTTAGAGTGCAAAAAAAAATGTGTTCGTGCAATCTGTGGAGCCTCATTTACAGAGAGACAGAGCCACTGTTTAAAAAATTTAATATTTTGCCACTACCATCTATGTACATCAAAGAACTATGCCTCTTTGTACAACAGCATCCAACATATTTTACTAAGCACATTGATGTAACCAAACGAACTGTAACTCCAAGAAATAAATATAAACTTTGTATACCGTTATGTAGACTTGAATTGTATAAAAGAAATTCTTACGTGACTGCTATAAAGTTCTATAACAAATTGGACAATTCCTTTAAGTGTTTACCTTTAAACTTATTTAAGAAAAAATTAACGCAATGGTTAAAAGATAAGTGTTTTTATGATTTAAAGGAATTTATGTCATATCATGAGGAAAGAATGGCACACCTCAATATTGTATAAACTAATTGACAATATTATATATTAAATAATTAATGCTTTGACATAAAATAATTACGGACGCTCACCCTAATTATAACAAATGACATATATCAATAAATAGAAATAATGATTTAACCTCTGGAACGCAGGCGGGACATACGTATGTCCCAGGAAAATTTGTTCCGTCCAGCGCTTGCGGGAAACACGTATGTCCCGCAACGACAGCGCCATGTTTCACGACTTGAAATGACGTTAAAATAATTCCACCAATAAGATTATGTTCCACTATTGCAAAGTATGAATATTCTTTTTAATTCTGCATTATAATTGGTTGTCATGTTTATAGACTTTTTTTGCAATAATAACGACTGAAAATTGTTTGCCACAAGTTCGATTTCGCGCGCGTTAGAGTGACGACAGCTCTGCTTTGAAAAACGTGTAGCGTCGCAATCTCGTAATTTCACTATATGTATTATATGTCATTATACTCGGAAACTAATCTTGTTTGCTATAAAATATAGTTAAGATATGATCATTGTATAAATTATAACGAAAAACGATTTTCAAAATATCATTATCAAAAATGGCGGCAAGTTGTAAATACACCCGCCCGCATTTCAGTTTTGTAAGATTAGGTAGTTAAAAGTCGGTTCTATTACTCATAACCTTTCTTATTTATCACAAACTAATGAGTAAATAATAATAAAATAATAAACTTATGGTTGTAATATTTACGAAAGTGTATCTAAGTCGGCACAGTTTCGCGCGCGATTATGGCGGCCGTTTCGTATTCCGATGATGTGTTTAAACTTTTGTTGATTTATAAAAATATAAGTGAAGTTGATATTTACTGTTGATTAAATTCAATAATTCATTAAGTAAGGTATAAAAAGTGATGTGAATAATTGCTAAAATGCTAAGTATTTGTGTGGGTAGTGCGTGTTAAAAGTTTTATTGAAGAGGATTTTTTCATGTTTTCGAGTTTTATTTCAACGAACTTCAGAGAAAAGGTAATTATATATCATATATCTATAATAAGTTTTCTAAGCATATTTCAAGGATGCAAAAACAGTCATTATTTTTGTGATACGTTGAAAACTAACTGAGATATAGGTAAAATAATGACGCCGGTCAGCTGTTGCTCGATCAAGAAGTAAAGCAGCCTGCACTACCGGCCGTTTTTAATTTTTTACGTCCCGCGCGGGAGGGGTTAAGATAATACATACAAACATTTAATTTGGTATAATTTATTAGTTCACAGTATATATAAAAATATTATATAAAAAATCAGCTTACAATTTATTAAGGATCTACCCGTACTTTTTTATGTCCAAAATATTATAGAAATAAGTAAAACATTTGCACACCATATGTTATGGTAGAATGTAATGGACTACAACAAAATCAACACCATACTACGTAAAACTACATTCTGGCAAATAAACGATTATTATTATTAATAGAAAAGGACCTAAAATTAAGCCTTGTGGAACGTCTAGCTGTTTAGGTAATTTAGAGGATGTTGTCCAATTTACATCGACACACCTAAATTTCTGCCGCAGGTACGAATCGACAACACTAAGTGCGGTTTTCTCTACGCCGTAGTGGCCGAGCTTACGCAGTAGTGTGTCGTGCTGAACGCAGTCAAATGCTTTAGATAGGTCATAGAATATTCCGATAACATTCTTTGATGACTCCCAAGCGGGATCCTGCCTTTTTGCCGAATATTGTTTGGCCGATTATCACTTGCCAACCAACGTTTCGCCTATTTTTCACTTTGACGACTAACGATTGTCAAATTTTTGTATGAAAACTTTTCATTTGGTAGAATTATTGTTAAGCTGATTATTGTAATGACAAAAAACGTTTGGGGCATTTATCTTTTGTCAAATTATTAGGCCAGATAACTTTTAGACGAATAACGTTTCGTCTGTTCAGGTGATGTTTCGGGAAGGTCAGGTGAAATCGAAAGGAATCGGTTAGGTTACGTTAGGTTAGTATGCTGATAAACAATGCACGTCAACTGAAACAATGGCTGGTTAGGTTAGGTTAGAACTGCGATGCCAGAACCAAATCGCTTTTATTTCACTACACAGGGCATTTAAATATGCTACATCGGTTAGGTTAGAACTGCGACAGTAAAAGGAAGATCAAACGTAAAGTTGGCAACTGTGAGGTTGGGAAATAAAAGCAAAATTATATCACAAGTTGGCAAATGATTATTCTGCGAAATAAAATTCTGCGAAACGTTAGTTGGCGAGTGATAATCGGCTGAACAATTTTCGGCGAAAAGGCAGAGATCCCTTCCAAGCACTATAAACGTGTTTTATGAGAGCAACACCCGCATCAGTAGTGGATCTACCTTTAGTAAACCCGTATTGATCTTTGTGAAGCAGACTATTTAAATTGAAGTTAAGCCACTTCAATTTAAATAGCTGCTTTAAAATAATCTTCTCAAATAATTTACTAAATAATACAGTCACAGTATAGTAATAAATCACAGTATCTAAATTACATAATATAATAATATATTTTGCACACCATTATTATGGTAGAATGTAACGGACTTATTGTAATTATTATCACCTATTGTAATACATTCTGGCAAAAAAAAATCATTTCATTTCATCCTGGGACTTGTGACTTTGAAAATAAATTGCCTCGTGGTTAAATAAAATAATCATAAATCAACTAGCTTGCTAAACTTGTCAACCTGTCGGGTGAACATAACTGGCGACTTAAAGGGTTTCGTGAAAATAATTCCATTAAAAATTTACACTTAATACAATTTTAGTAATATTTATTGCAGAAGTAAATTGCGTGCTTGAAAAAAATATACTACTCATAAAACGCCTACGGAAAATTTAATTTATGATGACAAATTTATTACTGTTTAAAGTCTAGAAAAAATATGATTTACATATGTTCTGTAGTCGAAAATAAGCTTGCATATATACTATAATATACGGGTATTAAAAAAGCAATTCGTATATAAAGTAGATAATAATTATGGGCAATCTAAATATGACTGCACGGGTGGCGAAGTGGTTTAGAGAGTTGCCTACACCGAGACAACAGTTTAAGTAGTTAACATGAAATGAAAACAAAATGACAAATAGTTATTTCAAGGCCGGATGTTGGTATATATGGAGTACGTGTTGAATATGGTGTTCGTTGAGGAAATCGTCTTTTTTATAAGCGTAGATGACGATCAAATACTGCTGCCACACTATGGCCGTGGTAAGTAACTTTTTTGGCTTGAGCAACACCACTCCCATGCGTTCGGCACGCACTCCACTTCGCGGTATTTACGGCGTTTTAACAGTAGCCTGGAATTGAGAATACCTATATTATTATACTGGTTGATGGCTAATGGTCTTTCTTTTTATCATGCCTTTATTGGACTAAACTCACTATGTATATCATCATCATTCATCACTAATCATTTCACCACTTCTAGTATGTGTATTATAATGAACTCGGCAAAAGATTATTCAGTGTAGATTAGATGACAATAAAAAATATGGTATCACAGCTGGTCTGATGATGACAGTCAAAGGTAGGAATTAAACTCCTGGAATGAAATTCGAATAAATCATCTCGAGTTTGATCAAATTAGATTAATCTTTACTAGTACACTAAACTTCAGGGATGAATCTGGTGTCACGAGAGCCCTTACCTACTATAGAATCAAAGGACGCAAAGAAATTCCATGTTTTTATAGACTCACGCCTGTATCCCCGACGGGGTAGGTAGAGGTGTAATATTCACGGAGGTGTATACACATTTCGCCATGAATTTTTAGGTTCCACGTAATAGGGGGCGAGCCTATTGCCGTTACCGAGCACATCACCAGACTCCGTGCTGCTACTGAGAATTCGGAAAAACCCAGTAACACTTTTGCCCGACCTGTGAATCGAACCCGGGACCTCCGATCAGCAGTCGCATACGCTATCCACTGGACCACGGAGGCAGTCCACACAAAAATCCATGTTATTACTAATTTATTTATATTCTTCTTAATTATGTGGTAGAATGAAAATTCTACAGTATAAAAAGCTGGTGTTATTTTGTTGGAAATGTAGGCGGAGAACAAATTGGACGGCCAAGTGACGGCAACTCAAGTCTTATTATTTTTATAGCAAACCGTAATTGTTTTATAATAAACACAATTTTGGATTGATAGTAATAAAATGAACTTTAATTTATAGTGTGTACATTCGGAAATCCTTTAACGTTATTTATGATTGTTGTCTGCCTTTAGGTACTCAGGAATAGGACAGTATATAACTAAATCTAGAAAGGACCAAAAGTAGAAGAATCATAACAGGCGTTCTTACACGTAAAAGGTACGAGTAAACAGACATTAGTGCGACAACTTTAGGCGTGGAGTATAAAAAACAACCTTAATTGCTCCCTCACTGTCATAATTTTAGTAGGTATAAAGAACTAACTGTCAAAACTTTTAGCATGCTACATACTGATCTTATTTTTTGGCTCTTCGTAATATTATATCAAGAGAAAATGTTCAAGTTGAACTACAGATATTAATATGCAGCAGCACGTAGTCTGAAACTTTGGGAAACATTCATAGCCAGACACACAACTGTTCTCACGAGTTGTATAATATGTACTACTGGGCTAGTCAACAAAATTCTGAACTGTTTTGAATTCTACAGCCATACAGTGGTTACACTAGAAATATGTTAGATAATTGGGAGGTGAAAAACATCCAGAAATATCCTCTCAGTTTGTTTGCCTAGCTGAGCGCAGATTATTTTTCTGCCACACTACGAATAATTTTCGTATCTATAGTAGAGTTTACAAACATGTAACCAGTATGAGTAACCAGTGGATACAACAAACACAAGGACACGAAATAACAGTAGGTCGATAACACATTCCTACTTCCAGACCTATGAAAATTATATTTTTAACAACACCAATTTTTTAGGTCGGTGCCAGTCATTTTGATTTCTTTCTATCTCATCAGACATGCTTCTGCTGGCACTTTTGATATAAGTTGATACAGTAAGTAATCATCATCACTACATAGTACATAGTATAAAACAAAGTCTGTCTTCTGTCCGTCTATCCCTATGTATGCTTAAATCTTTAAAACTACGCACAGATTTCAATGCGGTTTTTCTAATAGATAGAATGATTCAAGAGGAAGGTTTATATGTATTACTATAATCATGTAGCACATGACCGCTATCGGGACCGCGTACAAAGTCATCTGGCGTCTGATCTGATCCAAAAGCTTTCTGGAAGTATGTTAGATCAAAAAGAGGTAACTCTAACAAGCAAAATTTGATAAAAAATGGATGTGCACTGACTGATATAGAGTGTGCTGAGGAGTTCGCACAATATTTTCACTCAGTATATAGTTCAACGCCAGCGGCGCACGATGTAGCGGTGGCGTGTGCAGCGGTGCCGCCGAGCGGTGCATGGGCGCACCTCGGCCGCCTCGAGCTCTCAGATGTGTGGCACGCGCTCGCTCGACTTCCAGCCAAACGGTCAGTGGGGCCAGATGGCATTCCACCTTCTATACTGAGGGACTGTCGAGTAGTCTTAATTGAACCATTGTTGCATTTATTTAATATTTTTATTACGTCCGCTAAATTTCCAGATCGTTGGAAAGTAACGCGAATAATACCGGTTCCAAAAGGTAAGGGTGGTAAGGAAGCAAGCAGTTACAGACCAGTAGCGATTCTTTGCGCTCCTGCTAAAGTGTTTGAGACGACTATCTATCAATGTTTATATACTTGTGTATATAAACATTGATAGATAGTCGTCTCAACGTCGGCTAACTTGTGTTAGCGCACATGTATCTGATGCACAACACGGCTGCCGGCCGGGAAGGGGAACAACGGGTAATCTGCTGCATCAAATGACAATTATGACACCAGCAGTTGATAGTGGGCTACAGGTAGACGTTGCCTATCTGGACTTCAGAAAAGCATTCGATACAGTCGACAATGATGTTCTACTTCAGAAACTAGCTTCCATAGGGTTTACACCCCATACGTAATTTTTTTTCTCCAGCTATCTATGTAATCGGCGTCAGTTTGTCGACTGTAACGGATGTCACTCTAAACCCTACAACACATGGTGAGGAGTGAGTCAGGGGAGTAATTTGGGACCATTTCTTTTCATTATAATGATTAACGACCTACCGAAAGTTATAGAACAGGCTACATGTCTTCTTTTTGCCGATGATGTTAAGCTTAGCTTAATAGTAAAAGAAGTTGGTGATCATTGTTTGCTTCAACAAGACATCGACAATGTAAACAGGTGGAGTAAGGAAAATAAACTATATTTTAATAAAGACAAGTGTTCACTACTATCATACACAAGAGTGCGCAGCTCAAGTTACTATCCGTACCAGATGGAAGGGCATTTGTTACAGCGAGCCACGGAGATAAAGGATCTTGGTGTTCCCTTCAGCGGGAACCTAAATTTCCGTAATCATATTGTGGATATAGCACAAAGGGCTTATCGAAATTTTAGGTTCTTATTGCGACAGGCGAATGACTTCACTAATATTGGCGCCATAAGATCTTTGTATGAAGCATTAGTAAAAAGTCATCTAGAATGTAATGCATGTATTTGGAATCCAAATGAAGCCAAGTATAAAGCAATGTTGGAGAGAATACAGAACAAATTACATTTTTGTACCTCAAATTATATGGCGTTTACCCAGCATATCCTTTAATCATCCAACATTGTTTTTACTTGGCATGGTAGGGTATTATAAATTGGAGGTGAGACGGGATGTGGCTCTTGCTACGTATTTATTTAAAGTATTACGAGGGAAAATTCATAATCCAGCAATACTTAGTGAGCTTAAGTTTAGCATTCCGGATGACTTTGGGGGACGACGGCGGCTCCCGCGGCTACTGGCAGTACCAACTGCGCGGACAAACTTGCTGCAACAAGCGCCGCTAACGAGAGCGTTGCGCACCCTTAACAACGTCGCTGAGAGCACCGACTTGTTTCTATGTTCGATGAACGATTTCACAAAGGCAACTTACTGGGTAGCTAGTAATGATATATTTATATAATATTTTTTTTGTGTAAGACTATTAAGTAAATTGTGTAACTTCTCTATCGTATTAGTATTTGTTACTGTAATGATGGATGTAAGTGTATGATGTAAATAAATAAATAAATGCATAACATTGCACCCGTGCGAAGCCGGGCGGATCGCTAGTAGTAGCATATTTGTATTAGTAACGTGTTGAACTTTTAAACTAATGCTCTGCTCACTTTCAACATGCGTCAATAATCACCAAAAATAGCACAAGAAAATTAAAAACATGCTTCAGGAACCACCGTGAAAATATTCGCAAAATATTTTCATTACCTTTTATATACGCGTTACTGCAAAATGAAATTAAACCCGACCAGCCCCTTAAATGAAACCGCTTTTAAATATTCAACAGTCGCGTAGTCGCTTCGTGGTTTCGCTTGCAAATATAATAGACTAAGCGTTTGGTGAAATATCCGTGTTAGAATAATTAATAAAGTTTGCCGTAATTAGTATTTAATTCTATGTGATCTTGTTAAGGATTCTGGCAAAAGGTTTATTATCCCCACCTACGTTAAAACAACCAAAGGAATATGGTAGGCGTAGTAATTATATATTTATGTACTTAATTGCTTAAAAAGTAGCAATGGTTTATGGAAAATGTTGTTTTAGGGTGTGCCTCAAAACGTGAAAAAGAACAATTTGGGCCATTTTTATGAGATGCTTAGCTCTACCGACCCTTGTAAATGTAACATTAAACAGGCAATAAAAGTCATGTTAGTTCAGCCGCATGCATTTTACAGATCAAAACCTAAGTAGGAACTCCATCGTATGACCATCGCACAGACGGCGTGGATAACGTATTTCAGAAAAAAAAAATTACATCTCTCGCACTACGAATCAATACAAGTGGCAAGTAGGACATCGCAAATATTCAATCAACAGACACAATAATATATATAATAACACTCTAACCTCAAATAACAATTTGTTTATCAAACAAAGTGAAGTCGAGTGTGTTTCGAATACCTACACAGAACTCGACACAGTTTGAAACGGCAAGGCTGGCGCTTAAACCACAACACCATCCATACAGTAAACATAAAAAGGCATTTACAAAATGCCCGTAGTGTGTAAATAATTATAAATAAAACATTACAAGAAATGTAGGAACAAACATACAATACTAGTGCCATCACGTACAATGTATTTTAAAAGGTAAATAAGTGTAAGAGCTAAAAACGTGTTGCTGCATACCGCAATACTCTCGGCGCATCTTATTCCACATACGTGCCCGTGCACCGTTCTAAGAAAGACGGGAAGATTGTGTAGATCCTGTTAAAAGTCAAATTGACTTGCTTGAGAAAATTTATTTATTTATTGTAAACAGGTTAAAAAAATGTAAAATTATCAGAGTGTTCCTTGAGTATGTTGATTGAATGTTTGTAATGTCTCCCACGAAAAGTGATTAGTCTCATACATACATACATACATAGACTCACGCCTGATTCCCGGAGGGGTAGGCAGAGACTACGGAACGCCATTTGCAACGATCCTGACGTACCTCTCTTGCTTCATTCACTACCATCAAGTTTCTCATGTATGCTCTTCTGTTTAGTGTAGTTCTGACCTGTCCTTTTTTTAGAATGTCTCCGATCTGGTCAGAGAACGTCCGCCTAGGTCTTTCCCTTTGTCCTGTCCCATTCACACTTGCCTTATATATCTTCATTGTCAGTATTTCGTCATCCATTCTCTCCATGAGCCCAAACCATCTTAACATGCCTTTCTCGATGCTTGTCACTACATCTTCTTTTGTCCCACAACACTTTCTTATCACACAATTCTTTATCTGTCGGTCAAAGTTATACCACACATACTTCTCAGTGCTCTCATTCCTGTACAGGGTGATTTAAAAGTCGTGTAATTCCTTTGAACCACATGATCCGCTGGTGATATAGAATGACCCTAACCATATATTTTTTTTGTTTTTTTTTTTTAAATTAACACTAGGTCAACTAAAATGTTGAATCCTAAAAGGAGGTAACAATACCTCGCGTCGCGTGGCGTCAGCTGTCATAGAGACACGGTAAGGTCAAACCCGCGGCGTTTAATGTCAGTGGCAGTAGATGGCGCTACTGCGAGTTTACTACTACGTATAAACCGCGCAAGAGGCGAAACTAGTCTCTCATGCCATCTTATTCTTTCAATTGATTGATATTTTATCATAAAAAATAATGATTATTTACGATATTACTAAATCTTGGACCGACAATCTTGTTAAGATCGCGGCAAGCGGTTGGTATGCCCAGCAGTGGACGTCCTTTGGCTGAAATAATGATGATGATTACAGATTCTGACAATAATCTATCTATCTAAACCGTCTTAGCTATTTGGATCAGTCTTTGTCAACATAACTACTTACCACACGACAGCAGCTGTTTTTAATTTAAAAATAGTCGCCTGTTGACACATGTTTGATTACTTATTTTTTCCCTACTTTATCTTTAGTACAGTACAGATGTTTCATTAAGGAATAACATTGGTGGACTTTTGTCTTTTACTTGTTACCGCTGGAGTTACCTACGTAAGTAAACAGTAGCACAGATTACATAAAAGTTAGGTACCTACCTACCTACTTCGTAAAGCGTAGCGCCGTGTGTCTGTGTACCCAGTACACACTTCGCACAGTACTAGTTTTTAGAGACATAGGTACTTTAGTTTAAAGATAGAGTTTCAAATGGTAAACATCTAAGTTAAACTGAAACTTTTACCTAGATTATTTTAGATACTAAAATTTAACTTTTTCACTTAGGTAGGTACCTACTCAAATAGACATTTTGATGTCAACTTTCCCTTCATACTTTTTTCCGGCTTAGGACGAACATAATTATGACAAAATTATAAATCATTAAGGCAGGTAGAGTGAAAGCTAGATGTCTATGAAAATACACACATTCAGAAAGAGATTTCATCACAATTAGGGCGTATTTAAAAAGTTGAAATCAAATTATGTACAATTATTGTCTTATTTACAAAAACTCACCGTCACTGCACGATGGAGTTAGATATTTACCTACACTTGGATATTTACACTTATTTACATGCACTTATTTCACTTATTTACACGCATTTTATGCCAAATGTACTAACTGTTCAAAGTGGCCGCCCTGCATGTCTAAGCACAGTTGCGCCCTACGTCTCAAATTATTTCTTAATCGTCTAGTGACGCCTGTGACAATATCTTCTCTGCGGACTTCATCGAAGGCATTTATTATGCGGGCCTTAAGGATATCGTGTGAATCCGACTCAACCTCGTACACCCTGCGTTTTATTTCTCCCCACAGATAAAAATCTAGCGGGGTGAGATCAGGCGAGCGAGGGGGCCAGGCTATTGGACCTCCGCGACCAATCCACCTCTCACCAAATTGGTCATTCATAAATTGCCGCACAACGTTATGATAGTGGGCAGGTGCTCCGTCATGTTGATAGTATAAATCCCGAAGGTTATTTAGAGGGACGTCTTCTAAATACTCCGTCACCACAAACCTTAACAACTGCAGGTAATCCTGTCCACCTAAACGTCCTTCGATAAAATAAGGACCAAGGACATTATTGTTTATAATTCCAGCCCACACATTCACAGAAAAGCGCGTCTGGAACGCATCGCGCCGCGTTACGTGGGGATTTTGTTCGGCCTACCAATGTTCATTGTGAACATTGGTAGGCCACATTAACCCTAAGCGGGTGAATGTGGCCTCATCTGTCCACAAAATGTTGCGGTCCGTTTCCAACAGCCACCTACGAAATGTAACCCTGGCAGGTTGGTCGGTTTCGGCCATGTCGTGTACCGGCTGGAAATGGAATGGATGCTTCCCTGCCGCATTTAGAAGCCTCCACACGTAGCTTTGGCTGACGCCAAATCTTCGCGCTACCGGCCGGGTGGAGCTTTGCGGGTTCTGCCCAAAATACCTTCTTATGCTACGATCCCACTGCTCCGGATACATGGTAGGACGCCCTCGAGCTTGTGCATGTTCGGGAACAGCTAACTGTCCGTAGTCTAAGAAGTTCTGCGCTGCCCGAAGTATCCGCCGTGATGAAGGTACAGGCGATTTTGGGCTTCGCCTCCGAAACCATTCTCTGGTTTCATTAAGGTCTCTCGAACTTGCATAATGCCAAACGATTTGGGCGAGTTCTCGGGTAGTAAGCGAGTCCATTTTCAAGTAAAACGGAAAACACGTGCGCTCGGTGACAATAAAATTATGCACTGATTTAATAAGCATTGATTTTAGAAAAAGTTAAAATCGCGGTCTTATTTGCATTAATAAACAAATTTAGTATTTATTTACATCTGCATTAAGTTTAGTTTTAATTGAAATTATTTGGTGTCGGCTTTATCATAAAGGTCTATTAAACTATTTGACGTAGCCGCCTCACCTATGACTAGAGCTGCCATCACTGAAATGTTTGCAAATTTTAACTTTATTGAGACGTACTAAGTGTGCTATTTGTCTGCGGATGCGGCATGCTTTAAATTAGCGGTACTCAACCAGCGGCCCGCAGGCCGCATGCGGCCCGGTAAGCCATTTCGTGTGACCCGTGGGCCGGTCCACCGAATAGCATGGAGTACATAATGTGTAGGAAAATATGTCAACCATTTTAAATTGCTTACATCCAAAGAAAGTGCGAACGTACAGGGCGTCCGCTCAAGTTGCATTCAGCGAGACGAGCAAATCCCATTTCTATCATGCCTGTTTTTTGAGTGTGTTATTTAAATTACATTGTATTGCAGTGCCGAAACTGTACCGAGGATTCAAGAGCCTTTACTTATTGTCTCTGGTTCTGTGGTTAAAGATCCCCAGACGTGATATAAAGGTATATCACGGCCTTGGTTAGGTTCAAAGACATGACTGTGTGATGCGTTTTGACAATATTATTTAGTAGACTCGTGGCGAAAACCGGTCGCGGGCTTTTCCCACTAGCTTGAGTTTGGGGCTGGTGGAGATGTGTGTGAGACTCTCCAAAATCTCCGCGGTGTTCACTTTACTACCTATGAAAATGGCGGAGCTGCGTAGACTGCTTTAGCATAACATGCGTTACCCCGCCTGAGTTAGTCTACCACTCCTGGCGAGCCCCTCCTAACTGTACGAGTTAGGTTAGGCTAGATGTAACCGGCAAATTGCTGATACAATTTAATATTGCGACACAATACGAAACAATAAATACATCGAGAGGCGGACACAAACACGTAAGCCGCCTAACGGGCCCGTCTGGTCGGATCGAGTGCTGCCTCATAGGCCCGATAATTAGGCCGCTGGCAGTACCTCACAGTGGCTGGAGATCAATTTCAATGATTTATTATAGATCGTCACTCACTCTCTAGTAGCATGCAGACCTGAGGTTCCACAGACGCTGACGCATCGAATCCTGCTCCTCCGTATATTTCCTCAGTTGCCATCTCATTCACGCAGAAGGAGAAGATGGTGTGTAGTCGATCGCATCGGATCATGGCTTCTAATAATGTCCGAAGAGCAAGTGTTGTTAACCGGCCAAATCGTAGTGAGTTATGACCGTAGATCAATCGGAAGCTGAGAACGCTCTGACGTCTTCCAGCCCCTTCCTCAAGATGGGTCTTACCCATATGACCCCTAGGACCCAGGAGGGCGCGGACCGCCACATCTCATCGTCGTGTCTCGCGTCAAGCATCGGTTTCTTGCCCACCTCAGGACTTTCTAGTAGCATTCGTGAATCGACGCCATAAGCCACGTATCCAGATACCCTCTCACGATTGTTTCTTTTATTCTTTTGACTAACGGTCACGGCGCTGTATGTGCCCGGATTTTATTAACCGTCAAGCACCGCAATTCAGCCCTTTGAAGGTTGTCTCTACGATTCGGACCCATTATTTAAGCCACACGGGCTCATAAAAAGAAATGGCCTTAGACTTGGAAAAGGCCACCTTGAAACCTTTCTCGCCACGACTTGTATCTCCCATTTAGCTCAACCCTTCAGAAGCCCAAAAACTCGGCCTACGTAAGCTCGATATTTTAAGCACACAAGTTCAGCACTTCAGCCTGCTGAAACTGCACAACGACGAGCATCTTGTAGAAGCTCAATAATTTGAATCCTCCAAATCCACAATCGTAGGATCTACTGAATTTTTCTGCGGCCCGCGGCGTGGCCCTGACTGGAATTCCTATGCGGCCCTTCTAAAATAAAGGTTGAATATCGCTGCTTTAAGCGGTCACTCCGCGACTAAAATGTGCCACCAACCAATGATTGTTCCGACTTCCAATTTTAGATGATTTACCGCCTTTACCGGTTGGTTTGTTTATGTGTTATTTGTGAACTTATTTCAAGTAGGTATGTATGTATTTGACTTCGGGATTTGTAATAATAAGTAAAAAATGTGGACAAATCTCAGACTTAGGTTATTTCTTTGATTTGAGCTTACTACAGATCAGGTTAGTGCCACTAAGAGCCCAGAATCTGTTACTTCACATACCTACTTATTACGTACATACGGCGGCGTGTAGTAGGTATCCGAATAGGAGTTAATTTCTTAACGTACTAAACGTAGGAAGTACCTACTTTGGCATTTTACTTGGAATTTTCATATTCCAAAATGTTTTTGTGGTAGTTGTTTTGAATGCTAACGATCGATGGGTAAATCACATAGGTCATAATTCAAACACTCATTAGGTATTTATCTGATAACTCACATTCACTGAATTATCGATCACCTAAAAGTAGGTACTTAGGTACTTACATTTTATCCGTTACGTACCTAGGTATTTATTTTATTAGTAGGCACCTACCTTTTATGCAATGCTTTGAATTTACCTAACACTAATTGAACTGAGATTTGAACTTAATATCTCAGTACCAATCCCAGGTCAATTCGGTCGCTTTTGTCTGATTTTGTACGTCATGGTATGACACCGTTTGCTATTTTAGCGTGGTTTTGCTTTACACGTGTAAATGACCATGTACCTACTACATTTATTTGGTACAATAATAATATCAAGAGGACCCCAACTGCAGCACGGATCGTTAACCAAAATTAGATTCAATCTTTGAAGAAATAAAGCCCAAATTAGTTTCAAGAGAGCCGCGTCGCCGCGGCGTCGGTACCTTTGAGGAACATGATACAGCCGATACCGACGGACGTCACCATTGGAACCTTATGTTACTGATACAAAGTCTAAATTAGCTCTTTTGTAGATATCTTTGAATTCGTTAGGTAGTAATAGCATAGTAAGTACAAAAAGAATAGTAGGATAGCTTCATACAAATTGGCCACCGTCGCGCGTCGGTTTGAATGTACGCGTGAGTCGCTGGCGCCGTGTACGCACGCACATAGACGAGCGCAGTCCGGCGCGGCCTCAGTACAGATTGCGCCGCGCGTCTAAGGACGCAAGAGTACTATTCTTTTTTACTATGGTAATAGGCATAGGTTTAAGTTTATAAAGTACAAAGGTAAAAGACTCTTAGTGGCTCAGTGTCTACTCGCCGACTGTCACGCGCGGAAAGATGACGTTTCTCAGCGCGCTGACGCGCTCGAGTCAACACCCCGCTCATCGAGCACCAGTGCCTCCACAGACCTCTGAGGAACGACGGCTTTAGTGTGCCGAAGAGGCCGGCAAGTAACGACACACACGATAGTCCCACATCGCGGCCACCTTTTGTACAACCGCGCTGTGTCCGTTCTCCGAGAACGTAGCCACAGCGTCGTGGTTAGATGGTTGACGCGCCGAGGCACTACATTGCCATCTACTGCACGGATGCAGAAAAATCTGCGACGACGCAGCGACGACACCGCTGCCCCGCCTACGCCAACAACGCCGCCGCCACAGTTCACACCGAAAACCCGCCGCTGGCTTACACATGGCTCACCGGACTTCTACAGGGAAAACTGCCGGTGGGGTCAGTCAGGTCTCGCTAGAGGCGTGAAGACTACTCGGACGCTTCTGAGTCTGATTTCTGAGCACACTTCGTGTCACCCTGATTGTAATAGTTTATGTAACTGGATTGGACTGGTTTACGTTCCTAATAAATTACGGTTTTACTTCACTGTTTATTTGCTAACAATTAACTGCTAAATACTAGCTTAGTGCAATGTTTATTAGTAGATATTATTTACCTACCTTACTAATGAATGTGTAGTGTAATGTTATCTTCAAAAAGGCGTCAGTGAGTGCCGTGGGAGTCGTGGACGTCAACTCGAAACATCTACGTTGCAGTCCGTCTCCATACAAAGATAGCACATCGTAAATTGTTATTTTTCTCCGGATTGTGTAGGTACGTACCTACTTATTTATGTGTTGGTATAATTTATACTTAGGTAGATCATACAAATGTTGTCTCGTGTAGGTATCAAACCCACAACACTCGGTGTATTTAATGATTAGAACTTCATAATAGTAAACTTACCATTAAGTAGGTAGGTACCTACTAGTTTAAACAAAGATATGCAGTCTGTTTAATAAAATAACACCAACACATTACACCAACAATTATTGGTGTGTTGGTTACCTATTAATTCTATTAAAATATCGTCGGCTTTCGCCACTTTCCGTGTCAAAGGGTATGCCGCCTTTTTAAAAGTTTGCAATTTTACCGTCAAGCGAGCCGCCGTACTCAAAGGGACCGCTCTAGTGATGTTTAC
Organism: Euclidia mi; assembly: GCA_944739405.2. NCBI lineage: Eukaryota > Metazoa > Arthropoda > Insecta > Lepidoptera > Erebidae > Euclidia > Euclidia mi. The sequence continues at coordinate 68,704,692 of OX123195.2, read as the reverse complement.
AATCAACAGATAACATCGATTTATTTAATTTTTAATATGACATGTAACAGACTGGTAACGATAGCCTAATGGCGATACCAACGGACTGCCATGCAGAGGGTATCTGGTTCGAATCCACGGTGCGCATCAATAATAATACATAATTAGTTAATAAGACTTTTCGAAGTTACGTGCGTAATAAATTGTTAATAAACGCTTGCCACGTGTCTCGGAAGAGGACGTCGGATAAACAGTCATGAAAATTCTTGACAGTCGTTACGGGGAGTCAGTACCCTCAAATAAACTGATACTGGTCTAAAGCATTGAATGGTGTTATTTAATAACAATACATAAAAGCATGCAATTACACAAAGCTAACATTTTAGGGTTTTACCTACCGATATTGTATCAGGTAAACAATAACAATTGTATAAAATATCGATAAAAACATTACTCCAGTGAATATTATCATCGGTACTTACATCTCTAATTATTTATTTGATTTACGAACAATTTGCCTACTTGACCACTCAGTCTTTCGCGAGCATTTCTTTTGTTTAGACTTCCGGATCTGTGAAATAGTAAATTCTGTAGGTATGTCGTATTCAAATCCTGAATATTTTAACATGTTGATGTGTTTAGGTAGGAGTGAATTTATTATGCAGGAGCTCGTAGGGAGTACGAGGAACGGTATGTTAGACCACGGGGTCTACCCGTGCCATCGAAACGCGCGTTTCGACGGCTTCAATTCGGTGTTCGCATCATTGCAGCTTTTCAAAGTGCTAGGAGTGTTAAGCCCAGGAGTGTTAAGTAGTGTGTGTTCAGCGATGGTGCAAAGGTGCCGTAAGTGTCTGGACGTGAGCGGAGGACATGCGGAGAATGGCCGTAGCATCTTACAGCACGTTGATATTTTTATCAATTTAAGGTAGGCACCAACTTACGTAAGATTAAACCAATTAAAAAGTTGTTATAAACATAGGTTAGTGTACCGTCGCGTCATAGCCATAGCTACGTTAGTACTATTTATTCTGTGCCATAGCGCGACTTGGCTTGCCGATCGTAATAGGTCGGCAAAGTTAGCAACGCTTGCAAAAGCCTTCTCTTAGATGGGTGACTGAGTGTGACATTACATGAGTGCGCTACCGGGTTTCCAACGGCACGTAAAGCCGAATCAAAAAATCGTTGGCCATCTCGTAGGCCATCGGGCAGTCTGAAAACACTGACATCAGAGTTGGCAAGGCACTCGCACGAAACAAACAGACAACCTAAATACCGCGTTTTGTTTTACCTACACCATCGAACCAAGAGATCAGCTGTTGCATCAAGTGCATAAAATCTGTTATACCTAAAATAATACTTGGCACGTGTAAAGGACGATGACTCGCGACGGCGGCTTTTGTCAAAGGAGGCGGTCGGGTGGCCTATGCACTCAAAGACGTCAAATCTTTATGAACTCTAGGTAAATACCTAGCTTTTATCTATCTGATATGATATTATTTAAAATTAATTAAATTTACACAAATACCTTATCATTTTACGCTACTCTACAAGGCTACAAGTACTACCTACAACCCCTTCATTGATCGGACGGAGGGTTATGAAACCCTGAATGGTTTAGACTAGATATGAGGGTACTGATTCCTCTAACGACTGTCAAAAATCTTCTGATGATAGCCAGGCCAGACGGCTTAACGTGCTCTCCGAGGCACGGAGGGGTTTGTCTTTTTGTAGCCGGTCACCCATAAACTAGACGGTGCCGAACGCGCTTAACCTTGGGGGTCTAGTACGAGTTTGCACTCGATCGTCACGGTGGACGACAGCCTAGTCGACGGGAACAATTTCCATACATTTTCTAAATGCGCCCCCTAGCGGCCTCTATCTATCGCTACTCTCCGTTAGGGGCGCTTTTACTAAATGTATGGAAATTGTTCCCATCGACTAGGCTATGGTCCACCGTGACGATCGAGTGCTAACTCGTACTAGGCCCTACTAGGTTCGAGCGGTTGTGCCACTTTGACACGGGCCCCTCTGGCCCAGGACTTCATTATCATAAAAATACTGGATTGCCAATTACTTAGTATAACAACGTAGTGCCTTCTTAACTAACGATGTTCTTAACAGAACACGTTTAGATTAATCAAAAATAATAAATCTCTTAATTTTTTGTACGATGAAGTGACAAGACAATGCTATTCTTTAATGAAACATCTAATCTGTACTAAAGATAAAGTAGGTAACAAATAATCAAACATGTGTCAACAGGCGACTATTTTTAAAGTAAAAACAGCTGTTGTCGTGTGGTGGGTAGTTATGTTGACAGAGACTGATCCAGATGGCTAAGGTTTTGATAGATCGTTTTCAGAATCTTTAGTCATCATCATTTCAGCCAAAGGACGTCCACTGCTGGGCATGCTATGCCTCTCCCGATCTTGGGCCGCCCGCATCCAACCGCTTCACGCAGAGACTGATCCAGATGGCTAAGGTTTTGATAGATCGTTTTCAGAATCTTTAGTCATCATCATTTCAGCCAAAGGACGTCCACTGCTGGGCATGCTATGCCTCTCCCGATCTTGGGCCGCCCGCATCCAACCGCTTCCCGCGATCTTAACAAGATTGTCAGTCCAAGATTTAGTAATATCGTAAATAATCATTATTTTTTATGATAAAGTATCAATCATTTTAAAGAATAAGATGGCACGAGTGAATAGTTTCGCCTCTTGCGCGGTTTGTACGTAGGCGTAGTAGTAAACTCGCAGTTGCGCAATCTACTGCCACTGACATTAAACGCCGCGGGTTTGACCTTACCGTGTCTCATAACTCTCATAACTCCAGCGGCGTCGCCGTGCCACAAGTAAAAGACAAAAGTCCACCAATGTTATTCCTTAATGAAACATCTGTACTGTACTAAAGATAAAGTAGGGAACAAATAAGTAATCAACATGTGTCAACAGGCGACTATTTTTAAAGTAAAATCAGCTGCTGTCGTGTGCTAGGTAGTTATGTTGACAGAGACTGATCCAAATAGCTAAGACGGTTTAGATAGATAGATTATTGTCAGAATCTGTAATCATCATCATTATTTCAGCCAAAGGACGTCCACTGCTGGGCATACAAACCGCGATCTTAACAAGATTGTCGGTCCAAGATTTAGTAATATCGTAAATAATCATTATTTTTTATGATAAAATATCAATCAATTGAAAGAATAAGATGGCATGAGAGACTAGTTTCGCCTCTTGCGCGGTTTGTACGTAGTAGTAAACTCGCAGTAGCGCCATCTACTGCCACTGACATTAAACGCCGCGGGTTTGACCTTACCGTGTTTCGATGACAGCTGACGGCACGCGACGCGAGGTGTTGTTACCTCCTTTTAGAATTCGACATTTTAGTTGACGTAGTGTTTATTTTTTTACATTTTTTTTATTAAAACCCTTTCAGGCTGTTAACGTACTATTGTATGAAACCGAAGCAAAGCAAAAAAAAAATATATTTTTTCTCAAAAAAAGAATTCTAAAAAAAAATATAAGGTTAGGGTCATTCTATATCACCAGCAGATCATGTGGTTCAAAGGAATTACACGACTTTTAAATCACCCTGTATATAAAGTATTTATATAAATCTCTTCTGCCATACCCAACTTTCACTATCATACATAAGCGTAAGCACTAATACTCCTCTATGCACAGCTAAACGTGCCTTTTTGGACACTTTTGGATTTTCATAAATGAGTGACTAATCTCAAAATTTGCTTTATTAGATTAAATAAAATAAATCTATCCGCGTACAGATCTTGTCCTGACTGAGATACCATCGCATCGTAAACTGAAGAACCAACCAAGAAACATTATATTTACACCCTTTTATCACGTAGGTAATCGCTAAGGATTTTTTCTTTAATATTCCACTCCTAAGCGGCTTGTAATGATATAAAAACATAATTGAATAGCTATTATATCCAAAGTGCTTTTACAAATGTGTGGGTGGGTTCATATGTATGTTAGGTACATGGATAGAATTTTTATGGTATAAGTACCTACATTTTGTTAAAAGGTTTTACAAAGTAATCCCCTATTGTGAAGAAGCACCACTGGCAAAACTTATTTCTAAACAGACTAAGCCGCGGGATTATCTAGTATGTAGGTACTTCAAAAGGTATTAACTATCATGTATCATAGGCATAGATCACTTAGTAATCTGCAACGCCTAGTGGAGATACCAACGGACTGCCATGCAGAGGGTATTACGTTAAAACGTCGTTCCCGGCCTTCATGAAGATCTTTGAAGTCGTTACAGGGAGTCGGTACCCTCAAATAAACTGACACTCGTCTAAGCCATCGAATATTGCTACCCTTTTGGGTTACGGAGGTCAGACGGCAGTCGCTCTGTGGAAAAGCTGATATTCTGTCATATCTGGTTGGACTAGTAAGTGGAGCTCAGGTTCCAAGGTCTTGGATGCAACCGGGATAACGCTAAGACGATGATGATGATGACTTAGTAATCTGTAAACGCAGGCCACTAAAGTGTGTCACTATACTAACGACTATTTATTAGTAAAATCATATTTAAAATATTATTTATGCGGACTCAACAGATATTAAACCATATAAAACAATAAAATCACTCAAAGATTTTTTCTAAAAGGTAAGTTAATATAATGTTTAAGTGAAGTAAATAAAATGTTTATTCCGAAACAACATGGGGCCATTACGGGAATACTGTGCAAAGAAACAAAGCGTCAGGAAAATACAAAATATAAAGAGCAAAAACATGAATATTTAAAAACAATAATATCTGTAAAGAGCAATTGAATACTATTGAGTGATGTTGCTACATTTATCGAACTAGTATGGAAACCATTTTGTCTAAAAGGTGTGATGTATCAATTAAATTTCTTAATAAAGATAAACTAAAAAAATAAAAATAGGTATCGGCGACGTCGCGAAAAAATTCACACACGCACATACTCCTCTATACTAATAATATATTCGGAATTTTTGCTTTGGTATAGCGATGGACGATTTCAGGAAATAGTTTTCCTCAATGGTGGGCGACAAGCCAGTAACAAACGGAATTTAGCTCTCATAACGTGACTTCATATATCGATCGCAGCAGCTAAAGTATAGAAACGCTTGCGCAGGTCACTATTTAGATAGGTGACTTGTTAAGGCATTTAGATGGGCGCTACTGTGCTTCGCGATAACACTTGAAAACTGCTCGGGAGGAGACACAATCGATGGCTGTCGAAATGACGTCGTGTCAAAGGGGAACCCAGATGGTTCCGGTTCTTGTTTCGGACAAGAATCGTTAGGCTATGTCGAAGGCCTTCGAGCGGTCTGTAAACTCCGAAACTAGAGATGGTCCAACACTCACGCGAATAAGAATAAAATAAATAATAATATTATTATAACTATTTATTAATAATCATTATTGAGCCTGCCTTCGTGGTCCATTTGATAGCGTATGCGTCTGCTGATCGGGAATTTTGCTGGTACCGGCTTCGATTACCGGGATGGGCAAGTGTTACGGAGTTTATCCGAATTCTCAGTAGCAGCACGGAATCTGGCAAGGTGTCCATTAAGGACAATAGGCTCTCCTCCTACTACGTGCAACCTAAAATTCATAACATGGCGAAATATGGGTATAATAATTACCTTTGTATTGCACCGCTGCCTACTCCTTAGGGTATACAGGCATGAGTCTATGAAAAAACTGTAATATTCTGTATTACTAAATTATACAATGACATTGCGTAATCACGCGACCTTTTTGACATCAGGTGACTTCTTGGCCAATTTATTATTAAGCCGATTATTCAGATTAATACGCTTACTATAATCAAGGCTAGGACAAAAAAGGTTAAATAGTCGAAAGGTTAACAACCTTGCCTGAAAATATATTTCGACTTCAATGCAACGATATATTGAAAGTATCCACGCGGGACATGTTCTGTGTTCTTTGTATCTGTTTCTCTAATGTTTGTACCTGTGGGACACGGGTATGATAATCATACAAAGTCTTTGCGAAATATTAGGAATAACCACCAATTGCAAAGTGTCTAATAGAGGGATCTTCTAAACTGAAGTGTTTATGGTATGTGTAGACTATGCTAAATACCTAGTGACTTATATAATGAAGTTCAATAAAAATCATAACAGCTAATAAGGCTTCTAATTAAGGAGTGATAGAAAATTAACTTCAACTTCTACGTCTTGTGAGCGATAAAATAAATATTGTGCTTGAGCCTACTATCCTTAGGACACTAGGTATGTGGTACTACGGAACCCTATATTGTGTGATTATTTCCGATTTTTTCTTAAATAACTAATGTTATATACCAACATGTACATACAAAGGCATGTTCTGACTGCCCCATCGTCGCTGAACCTAAACCACTAAGGCTAGAAACGGGATGATACTCAAAAAGTATATCCCATAAAAACAGTACTTGTCAAAAATACCAAGTCTCGCGACCGTAAAAAGTTGTGAGATCCATGTAATACCAAGTCGGTTAATTAAAAATCTTTATTTTTTTAAATAAATAGATTGACTCGGCCATCGCATGAAAACACAATATTCCTCATAAATAATACATATATAAATTAGATTATTTAATGCGATTGCCAAGTCAATATATTTATTTCAAACATTAAAGATTTTTAATTAACCGACTTGGTATTACATGGATCTCACAACTTTTTACGGTCGCGAGACTTGGTATTTTTGACAAGTATTGTTTTTATGGGATCTCATTTCTTTTTGTAGATAGTCTTACTTTTGTCCTTTCCGGTACCTTCCACTTCTTGTACACCAACAATGAATTTTCGTAATTAAAGCTCTAACCGCAAATTTAATTTTGTAATCCTATATTTTTATATACGATTACAAAGTTATTTATGCAGTTAATATATCTCAAAAACTGGACAGAAATTAAAAGATATTTTAGTTTTTTCTTATATCATACACTAAACACTAATTGATTTCTAAATTTGAAGCTTCTATGCCTGCTAGAAGTGCCTTAGACTTTTGATGATCCGTCAGTGAGTGACAAAATTAAGAATTTTGACTCGTTATAATTCTTAAACTACTGGTTTAAATTGAAAGAAATTTGAAATACACCATGTTTAAACAATTCCTGCATGGTTACTAAAAAAACAGACTTCTAGTTGTATCCACAACGAAGTTATAGGGGGTCAAAAATGGCCTGAATTGCTTCGAGAAAAGGATGATACGGCCGTGCCGCTTTTTTGCTCGACTTGGCGGGGGCACCGCCCCCAGATTTCAGAATTATTCACATCTCAGGCAAAAGTGTCACTGGGTTTTTCCGAATTCTCAGTAGCAGCACGGAGTTTGGTGATGAGCCCGGTAACGGCAATAGGCTCGCCCCCTATTACGTGGGACCTAAAAATTCATGGCGAAATTTGGCTATAATATTACACCTCTGCCTACCCCTTCGGGGACACAGGCGTGAGTCTATAAAAAAAAATAGTCTCTAATGTTGCTGATATACTTGAGCATTCACATGTTATGATCAGTCTTGGGAATGTTTTAATACAGAATATCAACGAGAGCGTTTTAGCGAGCATTCTACTGAGCGTTCTGGCGAGCATTATAGCGAATTTACAGTACATTTTCTTCAGGTTCCATACCGACTAGAGAGTTTGCTAGAAAGATTGTCAAAATGTTCGTAGCTGTTCGCGACAGACATTAAAACTATGACAGTGAATAGTGTATTCGAAACCGCGAGTGAAAATCGTATAAAATCAGTGTTACCTAATCGTGCGGTACACCGGGTTCGGTTCCCGGACGTGTCAAAACGTTAAAAAATAGCTAAAATAGTGTAAATGGTTAGATCGTTAATATAAACAACTATGTAATACATGAACATTAGTCTTAAACTTGTGCTAACTGTAAAGACCTAGATATCGATCATAAATAGTGTTATCAGTAGTGACAGATAAGAACTAATACTTCATAAAACAGCTGTTTGTTTACATATTCATTTTATAGTTTTATAAGTGTTTTTTGGCTTCATATAGGCTTGAAATCATGGCTAGATACTTTCTTATTGCTAGTTATTACCTTATATAGTTAAAATAAGCATAATAACAAACATTCGTATGTTTATCATAAATTTGTTTACTTACGATAGTATTTACTTAAGAAATTCTGTAATTTTTTTATGATTCAAAAGTTATCATGTAATAGGTTCGAATTGAATAAAGATAATTTCATGGTGTTTGTTTTAATAGATGCCCCATATAGTTGCACACATCGGCCTACCAAAATTATATATATAAATTTAGAATACAATAGTTTTTCAATAGAAAATATAGTGGGCGGGCCCTTGTGTGACAGCATTTTTTGGGAGTTTTTATGGAATAACTTAGTGACGCTAGTAGTTAGGTTTAGGTATTGTATACCGATAGATAGAACTTAATGAGACCTATCTAACGATGTATAGAACATGTACGTATGTATAATAGAAACAAATAATATGTAACATTTGTACTGTATTTGAAATAAAAATAAACGAAAGATTCTCTGTGCACGTGTTCGGTGCGATGGTCGTCGATAAAGTAAAGTTTCGAGGTACTTAAGCGACCATGTATTCGGCCAGTTGTTGGCGTCCCAACCACCATCTTGTAACCATCAAGCACCGAACACCTGAACAGCATCGCTCTCAACGTATGAAGATGTTTCATTTCTGAAGCCCCAATACATCGAAGCCATACAGTCCACACACATAGAAGAACACGCATCGTCGTAGGCACACGTCAGCAACACACTACCAGCGCACTGTAGCGGACTAGCAAAGGTTCGATTCCTGGCATCCGTTACAGTAGCGATGTTCGGCTTTATCCTTGGCTCTGATCATTGTTCTGTTATTAAAAACGCTGAATGCTCAAAGTGAATGCTTAAGAGTATCAGCGCCATAAGGGAGGTAAATAGGGAATTGAAATTTGTTTGAATATTCGTGGTTTTTTAAGCTAGCACTATGAATGCGAGAGACAGTTCAGTAATGATGGCAGAATAGATAGTGGTTAGGATTGTTTTTTACTAGAAATAATATGTGTAAAACTGTTTTGGTTTTAACTTGGCCCGCCTCCGTGGTCCAGTCGATAGCGTATACGTCTGCTGATCGGGAGGTCCCAGGTTCGATTCCCGGGTCGAGCAAAAGTGTTTGGCGTTTTCCGCAGCTGCACGAAGTCTGGTAAGGGCATCCCCTATTTAGTCGGACCTACATAACATGGTGAAATGTGGGTGTGATTTTACATCTCTACCTACCCCTTCGATGATAAAGGAAAGGTATGTAGAAAAAAAAACTTTATTATTTATCAAACCAACAGGTCTAAAAATAGCAACAGTTTGTATATAGGCGTAAACAATATCATCATCATCAGCCCTTTACACTGTCCCACTGCTGGGCACGGGCCTCTTCTCACTATGAAAAGGGTAAGGCCATAGTCCACGACGCTGGCCAAGTGCGGGTTGGCAGACTTCACATGTCTTTCGAGGACAATAAAGCGATAATTAACATTTTTTTTTAGTTATATCGGTTCGCGTTTGACCACTATTATGCCTGATGGTAAGCACTGATGCGATCTAGGATGTAGCACGCTTACCTAGAAGATGCCTATTCACTCGCGTCTTGAAGACACCCAAATTGTACTGATCGGAAAACACAGATTCTGGCAGGGAGTTCCATTGTTTTGCAGTGCGCAAGATGAACGAGGAAGCAAAACGCTTAGTACTTGTGGTTGGAATATCAACCATGTACCGATGGCGCTGGGCAGTGTTTCTGGTTGTCCGATAGTGGAAAGGGGATGAGGGGATTAAATCGTGCTGTTCCGCCGCACACTCTCCGAAATGTATACGGTAAAATACCGATAAAGCAGTAACTCGTCGTCGGTGTTCGAGGCTTTGAAGGTAGCTTCTTCATCACCAATGAGCATCCTGGATTTTCTCTCTATTGAGTCAAGTGTCTCAAGCTGGTATTTGGTCGATCCATCCCAGAGATGAGAACAATACTCCATACAGGATCGGACGTATACTTGGTATAGACTTAGCAGTTGTCCCAGTGTGAAGTATCGTCACACTTTGGCCAATATTCCGAGCATTTTGACGCAGTCGCAGCTTTGAACTCAATAAATGAGCCAAAATTGAGGGTCGGGGTGAGTGCAATACCAAGAAGCTCAAGGTGGTCAGCTATCGCCACAGATACATTCCGGAAAGTTGGAGACATTTTGAACGCACTACGTTTAGTAGAAAACAGACACGCCTGGGTTTTTGTTGCATTAAACTTGACCAGGTTGGCATCTCCCCGTTGGGAAACTGCCATCAAGGCCATGTTCAAGCGCTTAACTATATCTTCCCTAAGCTCTTCTGTTTGTGCTCCACTAGCTCGAGCATTGGACGTGTAACTCTCTACGATCGTGGTATCGTCTGCATAACCTAGAGTCCCCGGTATAAGCATATCATTGATATGCATCAGGAACAGCTTTGCAGAGAGTACAGACCCTTGAGGAACTCCAGCATTAATTGCCATGTGGTTGGACGTGCAGCCATCAATGACTACTCGAATCGATCGGTCCTTCAAAAAGTCTGATATCCAAGCACTGAGTCTAGTGGGTAGACCAAAAGATGGAAGTTTGCTGATAAGGCTATCGTGCCAGACCCTATCGAATGCCTTAGAGATATCAAGAGAAACTGCAAGAGACTCTCCATGATTCTCGATAGCTTTGCTCCAGATATGCGTAGCATATGCTAGAAGATCCCCAGTGGATGGGTTTCGGCTAAACCCGTATTGTCGATCACTGAGGAGATCATTTGCTTCTAGATATGTAAGGAGCCGGTTGTTTAGAACACCTTCCATACTCTTGCAGAGTACGAATGTGACTGAGATGGGGTCGGCTTGACTACCTTTATAATTTAATACGCACTTAACTCCGAAAAGTCATTGGTGCGTGCCGATTGATTGATTGATTCGAACCCGAGACCCTTTGCGTAGCAGTCTGTCGGTCTCTCCACTCAGCTATCGCTGCGCTATAATATTAAACCTTTTAGTACTGATGTAATAATATACTTACTTTATGAAATAAGAATAGGCTTGTGTCCTAAAATGTTATTAGCGATTGATTCGTTCCTTTATGAGATGGTAAACCGCAATAACTGATTTTTTCTGTTTCGATCAGCAACATTACTAATTACGGCTTATTAAAAACCTTTTTGAATTTGACACGAAAACGCTGTAAACCATCACGGCGGTTGAGTGATATCACAAAGTGCAAAACAAAATAAACCGTGAATGAAGTCTGGTCTGGTGTACCCACTTTAATTTTTTATTTGACAGGTACAAAGTTTGACGTTTTAGTTGAAAACGTCAACAACATGAATGGCGGACGCACTGTTAGACGTGATGCTCTCTGATTGGTGTTCACTGTCACAAGAATAAATACATTATTTTTAGTTTTAGAATCCTAAAAATAACATTAATCTCACCTGTTTATAATGAATAATAAACTTTATTGACATCTTAAAATCATAATGGATGTAGGTATAGATACTACAATCAAACCGATTAATTTTTAGTGGACACAGGCCTATTCACAAAACCTTTTTTGGTTCACAAATGATATGATAATCCGACATTACGTCCTTTGGAGTGAAAATTTCCCCAGAGGATAATTTTTCAGTGCTATTGGGATTATGTAACTCAATTTTACAATAATATTTAACCTCAAATACATATTATCATATATTACTTTGTCGGATCAAAGAGTTCTGTCATTATAAAGTACATGTCTAGCCTCGTCCAAGGTGGATCACCATCATCATATAGCCTTTCATAATCCACTGCTAAATATATGGCATCGAAATTTACGAAATTTTTGAAAGCTTGACTCCTCATGCGAATGTTTAAAATTTCGACACATATTTTAGACGATCAAGTCGCCTTTTTCACAGTCATTTTGGTTTTTGCCAAAGAACACGATAAGAATATTTCACAATAGTCGACGTAGTCGCAGAATCATTTCAAAGTCATCTCAATCTCAATGAACATGAACATGATCGCGAGTTGCCTACATTATAAGACATAAGTGGATGCTCCTGTTACACAAGATTCACATTGGAAGGCCACTGCAGCACTTAATTTAGTAACTACATTAATTGTTTAAGTATTATGTATTATAAGTAATTAATTACAACGTGAAACAGTTGCAGCTCCTTCTAAATCAAACATATATAAATATTATATCTCTTTGAATGCCGTAAATCTGCTGCAGGACTACTTTTTAGGGTTCCGTAGTCTACAAGGAACCCTTATAGTTTCGTCATGTCCGTCCGTCTGTCCGTCCGCAGCCTAGCTCAAAGACGCCTCGTGCTAGAAAGCTGATATTTGAGATCAATATAGACATAAGATATTGCTACAAAACTGTAGAATAAAATTTAGGAAAATATTTTTTTTAAGGGTATCTTACCTACATATATAGTGTGGTTGAATTTTTTTTTGGTTGAGTACCCCATTATGTGGGGTATCATTGGATAGGTTTTAAAAAAATATTATAAGTTTGCTCAAATCATTTTTCGATCAAGTGATTGGTTTGTCAAATATCAAGCTTTGAAGTGAAAAAAATTGTTAGACTCAAGTGTCCCCCCCCCCTCTGCCGGCTAAACTATTAATTTGGAAGAAGTGAAAAAAAATCACAAATGTTGTTCATATAACGAATTTAAAAGGAAAAGTATCACGGCTACGTAGATATCACTAGTTTACGAGTAATCGTCGGTTAACTTATAAATACCTATTTCTGTGAGTTTACATTGGGCGCGCTGGCTCAATCTTAAAGATATACGTACTTTGGTATGTAATGTACTACGGTACTACGTATGTATAGTAGTAGTATATCTTGGAAACCACATTTTATGTTAACAATACATAACTGGATACATACCTAGTATTTTTCTAAACAAAACTTAGGTTCTTATAATAGTGTTATTAAAATTATTTTTTCAGCAAAATAAACAGTCGGATTTGTTGTACATTAATACCCTTTGCAGCAAGTCATTATGGGCAACTACGGAACCCTACATTGCGCGTGGCCCTACACCCACTTGGCCGGTTTTCTTCTACCTGAAGTCCCTAGTTCACAAGGTCGTTAAACAACAGTTTAGTGTAACAAAAATAAAACAAAGATCTTACGTAAGTACCGACGCCACGACGTGAGGTCTGAGAGGCCAGACCGTAATTATGCGCCAAATGCGCACCTTGTCAGGTGAATTAATTAATTAATAATCACTTCCTATTCCGTCGTCAACGTGGGCACTGTCCTTGTGGCTACTTAAAAGCGAATGTCGGTATTGGCCGGGAAAAGGGAAAACTAGCAATTCTAGTACCTACCGTCCGTAGTTCTTACCGTCGCCCATGGAGTCGCATGTGCGTTGCCGCCCCTTGGGTTGGGAAAAGAGATAGGACGAGGAGTTGAATGAGGGAGAAGGAATAGGAGATGGGGCACGCTGGCACACTCTGCTTCGTTAAAGGTCACATATTCTTTAGTATATTTTGTAAAATAAAAGCTATAATAGTATGTAGCTCATATGTCATGGGCTGAGTACATACTTTTCGAGAAAACACTGACTTATACATGGTGTAAAGCTTTATAGTTCACTTTGATTGATTTTGATGCTTGCAACTTCACAGCAGGTTCCTCTAGATTCAAACCTTCAGGTACCGAATCTAGTCATTTACCATCAGAACTTAGGAAAATGACGGTGCACCATCGTCCAACACTTTGCAACGCCGAGCTCAAACCTACGCTATCAAATTTACTTTAGTTCTCGGAGGTCATTTGCGATGCATTTATATTTTGAGCCGTGTACATTATGTTTATATTTTTAAGGTATTCTCGTAAGCAGCTTACCTATGTATCACCTGAATCTAGTAAACTGATATGCACGTTTCAACGCGCAAAGCTAAAGTCTTTTGAATACTTCATGAAGTTGGATTTATGCAGGGTTCACTGTCTGAACTCTTGACTTTAAGCTAAAGTATTTGAGGCTAGGTGGACTTAGCTTTGTTATTTTGTGTTACTAGTAAAAGTAGTATAAAACTTCTTTATTTTCAATAAAATCCTTTCAAATATCAGTAAATGAAAAGAGAGGCTGCGAATTAATAGTCATAGGCATCATCCATAAATTTTATAAAATGAGTTCCGCCTTCCGACTTGTCTGTCAGAATTAACGTGATAAACTCAAAAACTGCCGAACGGATTTTTGTAAGGATTTCACCAATATATAGTGTAGTTCTTGAGGAAGGTTTATGGCGTGAGACAGTCTAGACATCTAATGTCATAATAAAACCGAAAAGTATCAATAATCCAGAAAAAAGTAGGTAAGAGCTTGGATGGTTTTGTGGTAATTTTTTTTTGTGGCTTCAGATGTGGATTGTGAATCATTCCGTATAACCGTGTACTCTTACTTACACTTAAGAGAAGTGCCTCGTTACTGAGATCAAAGCTACAATAACAAAAGTCCTTATAACAATAGTACATAGTCAAACTAAAGCGTTGAATGATCAAATTATTTGAGGACAGCATCTTTGCGAGGCATCGCTTTTGTACCCTTTCTCAAAGTACATTATGACATTATTTATTCAAACTGTAATGTACTATATTTGGACTTTGACATCCTTTTTAGGGTTCCGTACCTCAAAATGACAAAACAGAACCATTATAGGATCACTTTGTTGTCCGTCCGTCTGTCAAGACCCATTTTCTCAGAAACGCGTGAAGGTATCAAACTAAAATTTATATCAAATAGTCAAGTCTACGGTCCCGTGAAGCTGTGAAAAAATCAAACTTCTAAACCAACGCAATAAAAAAATACAGCCGTTTATGCTGCAAATTGCCGCAATTTAAAAAAATCGCAAAGGAATCAAAACCTACAAGGTACTTTTCCGTGAACTCAGAATCTTGAAATTTGGTACGAAGCAATGTCTTAAAGCACAGATAAAGGAAAAATTGCGAAACCGTAATTTTTTAATTACATCATATCATAAAAATGTTTTTAGTAATTTTAAAGTTATTACTATTTTCACATGAACGCGTAGAGTTATTAAATTGAAATTCATATCAAATACTCAAGTGTATAATACCTTTAAGCTGTAACGAAATCAAACTTCTATGTCAACGCAATAAAAAGAAAGAGCAATTTAAGCCGCAGATTTTCTCGCAATTACTCGCAAGGAAATCAAAACCTACAGGGTACTTCCCTTGAACTCAGAATCTTGAAATTTGGCACGAAGCAACGTCTTATAGCACAGATATAGGAAAAATTGAAAAAGAACGTAAATTTTTAGTCACAACATATAATTAAAATATTTTTAATAATTTTAAAGGCACTACCCCGTTCCTCATGAACCCGTAGAGATATAAAATTGAAATTCATATCAAATGCTCAAGTCAAAACTAAAAAGTACTTGCAGTCAATGTAGAATCTTAAAGTTTGGCATAAAGTAACGTTATAATTATAGCACATAGGAAAAATTTCGAAAACCTTAAGTTTTTAGTTACATCACATATTTTTTGAAATCTTATCTATATATGTAAAATTGTCGTGTCACAGTCTTACTTAAAATACTCCTCCGAAACGGCTGGACCGATTTGTATGAAATTTTGTATGTATATTCGGTAGGCCTGAGAATCGGTCGTTATCTATGCCTTGAACCAACTCATAAGGGTTGCAATACAAAAAATATTTTTTTTTATATTTTGGCTAATTTTTATTTTTTTATGTTATGGCAATAAAAAATAAATACAACACTTATTTTTCCCCTTTTATCACCAACCGATATTTTTAAAGGCCATTTTAGTAATTTAATCATATCAGTAGATACCTACCTAGATCAGTTATTCACGCCAGGCGCATACTTACAGGCGTTAAACAAAGAATTGTGTCACAGTGTTAGTCACAATACTTGATTTGTATGAAATTTAATATGTATTTCGTATATTATGATAGGTCTGAAAATCGGTCGTAATCTTTTTTCTAAGTCCTAAGGGTGGTCCAACACAAAGACATTTTTGTATATTTTTGGACAACATTTTTTTATGATGTGGCATTAAACATACTGACAACCCTTAATTTTCACCATTTTATCAGCAACCCCTGTTTTTAATAGCCATATTAGTAATTTAATCATATGTCTAGATCAGGTAAACATGCTTCGCGTATAAGCCTGGCCGCACACATCCGTTTTCAGGCCCGTTTTTCAGGTCCGATTTTCAGAACCGTTTTCAGTTCATTCCGTGAGCAAAGCGATTTTCATTTATTTTCCTTTGGCTTAGACATGGGCTAAATAGGTAATTTAAATATTAGGTATTACATGACTGTGATTAAAATGTTTGTGTGAAAAATACCTGTGACAAAATATTAGGTACCTACTAAAAAATCCGGACAAATGTATATCGAGCAACGCACAATGTAGGGTTCCGTATTAGCCTTTATCTTGTGTCCTTACGATAAAAGAAGTCAAGCAAAATTATTAATTTAATCGCTTAATTGCGTAAGTTTAAGTTAATCGAATATTAGGTACTAGTTAATTGTAAAGCTAGCCAGTAGCCAATGGCCCACTTGATATGGTAAGTGGTATCCGTGGCTCATACTTAGCTGTGTTTACTTAGCATCACAGGAGCAGTGTCAAATAAGTACAACCAAGTTGCTGCCTACCCGAAGGAAGAGGAGAAGGTAAAGCGATCAGGATGGGGACCGGGAGAGGAAAGGTGATTGGGCCTCAGGCGTTCTCACTCACTGAACAAAACACAAAATAACAGATACTGTTACTTTACATCGATCTTCGATCGAGTGACGTCACGAATGTCAAAATCAGTGGATTGACCTTTGTTGTTGTTAACGTAAATAAAATTAAAATCAGTTCAAACTAGTGATTTTTTATTGTAGAAAGACTTATAAACTAAGTTGCTACAACATAAATTGTGCGAAGGAGTTTATGTGTTGTGTAAGGACAGAAACAATAAATGTAAATATATTGACCTTCTGGAACAGTGATATCTACCCGTACTTTGGTGAAAATAAGGTGAATTTACAAATATATAACTTTTATTCGTCAGTGACTTATTTCTAGTGTGTGCGCACCCTTAGACCGCCTAGTGCTTACATCCACAGCGCTAAGTGTCATTATTTACTACCGTAAACACACTTTTATCAATTCGACCGTTGCAGCGCCATCTAACGCTCCACTAGTGTATCACATACGACTTCATTCAGCTCAACTTTGCTACAACAACAGTTCAACATGTCGAAGTGCGGTGGTTGCGGTCGATTCATATCTCCGGCGGACGCCGTGAGATGTCACAGGTGTAGCGCCATGTATCATCGTCGTTGTGTGGCATTACCATCCTCCGGCCTGATAGCTCAGTCATGGCAATGCCCTGAGTGTAAAAAAACCAGGCCAACGGACAACAAAGCCGATACTCCGGTAAGGGGCAGCGGTTCTTATCAGACTGTGGGTAGGAGTCCCCCCGGTGATGCTTCGGAGCAGTCCACCTCAGTTGACTGTGGCGACCTGCAGCTGTCTGACAGCGTTTTCACGACCGGGACGTCAGTAACTGCACATAGTCTGAATGAGGAGATCACGACCGAGATGCGTATATTTCGCGACAATATGCGCAGCATTAATAAGGGACGTACCTATGTGCGTAAGAGTCAGGGAGACAAAGCTTATTGCATTCGGGAAGACACGGACTTTGAGAGTGTTTTTGGTCCGACCCTGTAATAGTTTAATTCAAAACAACAAGTTACATTTAATGCGTAAAATCCCTAATCTGTTTCGGTTGTCATGGGCCATTTCTTTTAAAAAGAAATACTATTTTTGTATTAGCACTGTTATGTTTGTACATTATCTCACAACTGTTCTATCACCGAGGTCAAAGTGTAATTTCAGATACCATAATAATTTTGATAATATATCATATATATGTGTGTATGTACAATTTTATTATATTTTAACGTCATTGATCACACTAGAACAAGTTTATCTTATTGTTAGTTTATTATACAAAGACAACCAAATATATTGCACTGGTTCATGTGCGAAAATGTTTAAATATACATTGTTACATAATGGGTGAGAAACATTTTAAAATTGGTTTTATAAATATAGGTTCATTAGGCACCAACCATGATGATTTTATTGCTTTGATGCAGCGAAACCAATTAGATGTAATAGCCATCAACGAGACGTGGTTGCGTCCGGGCGAAGACGGGCGAGCTCCTACGGTGCCCGGTTATTATCTCCGTCATATACCACGGCCAGCCAGCGTTCGCTCGGGCCGAGGTGGAGGGGTCGGATTTTATATCAGGCGGGGTCTCAACGTGCGCATACTTACTATAGCGGTCGATCCTAGGTTCGAGTCAATAGAACAGATGTGGCTTACTATCACTCTCAATGGGCAAAGGGTTACTATTGGAACCGCGTACCGGCCGCCATGGCTCGATTTAAGTCTCTTCCTAGATGCTATGACCGACACAGTGGCGTCACTTACTAACTCGGACTATTGCGTTTTATTAGGGGATTTCAATGTCAATTTGCTCAATGGGACGGACTCCAGAACTAAGGCGATTGAGGAGTTTTTGTGCAGCCTTAGCCTCTCACAAGTCGTTACCGTCCCAACACATTTCACAGAGTCAAGTGAATCCCTGATAGACCTAGTTTGCACTAATCTTCGAGCTAAAAAAATTTCAACCGAATCCTTTGGAAATATATGTGGACATTCGTTGATTTTGTGTGAATTTGGTATACGGAGGGAGCGGCTTAAACCTTATAAAGTACACTACAGACCACTGAAACACGTCAATTTACAATGTTTACAAGATAGTCTCTCTCGCGTGACTTGGAACAATATTTTGCAACTGGATACGGTAAACGAGATGGTTGACACTTTTAATGCCTACATTATTGCAGTGTTTGATGCCTACGCGCCAGTTAAGACGGCTCTAATTAGAGAACGATCATATCCGTGGGTTACAGACACTATAAAACTTATGATGAAACTGAGGGATAACGCACTAAAAGCATATCATAATTGTAAAACAGAAAGCAAAAAAGCATATTATAAGCAGCTAAAATCACTTGTTTCGTCGTCTTTATACAATGAAAGAGTAGCGTATTTTAAATTTAATATTAATAGTAAAATTAAAGACCCGAAAACATTATGGAAAAATATTAAAACCACTTTATTGCCAAACAAAAAAAATTTTGACCTTCCGTCTCACCTTTCAGACCCAAATTTAATAAATAACCATTTTTTAAACGTACCAGGTAATCCAGTAGTCAAAATTTCGGCTATGACATTTTTTGAATTTAATAAACATAGCGATGCCGTCTTTTCAATATTACCTGTAAGCCCTGAAGTTATTACTAAATATCTATCTGTACTCAAATCTAATGCAGAGGGTTGTGACGGTGTTAGTTTGGAGATGTTGATGCTATCTCAGCCTTATTCACTATCAGCAATTACTCATATTATTAACTCATCAATACAGACGGCAACCTTCCCTGACACCTGGAAATTGGCTATAGTGAGGCCACTGCCAAAAAATCATAACCCTAATGATTTTAAAGACCTTAGGCCTATAAGTATTCTTCCTTGCTTGTCAAAGGTAATTGAGAAAGTGGTAAGTGGGCAACTCTCTCAATACTTAGAAGATAATAAAATATTACCAACACATCAATCGGGCTTTAGGAAAGGCCGTGGTACCGCTACCGCGTTGCTTGACGTGACAGATAACATTCTTTCTGCACAGGATAAGGGTATGTGCACCTTACTAGTTCTTCTAGACTTTTCACGTGCTTTCGAAAGCATAAATATTTCTTTGCTTCTTTCTAAATTAAAATACTATGGCTGTGACAACAGAACGGTCAATTGGTTCAACAGTTATCTGTCACACCGCGGGCAAGCGGTGGAGGTGCGTCTGTCTGACGGGGAAATGGTGGCCTCTGATTTTAGTCCGGTCGTGCGGGAAGTCCCACAGGGATCAATCCTGGGACCTTTACTATTCATCCTGTACTGTGCTGACATTACTAACTGTATAATTAATTCGCAGTATCATATCTACGCTGATGACATTCAAGTCTATGTGTCATTTAAATCTAATGAGTATGCTATGGCTATTGCGAGTTTAGAGCAGGACCTCAATAGAATTGTGGAGTGCGTTGAAAATAATTCCCTGGTTCTGAACCCAAAAAAAACTAAATATATGGTGTTTGGTACACAAAACCAACTGCGTTCATTACCAGACTTTAATATTACGCTCATGGGCGAGGTGGTAGAGAGGGTGAGTGAAGCCCGTAACCTAGGTCTGAATATTGACTCGAATCTAAGATATGAGAAACATGTCGCTGAATTAGTGCGTAACTGTTTTTACAGGTTACGTATTCTTTACAAAATGCGACCATATTTATCCGAAGAATTGCGAGTACGATTGGTAGAATCGTTAGTTCTCTCCAAATTGAACTACGCGGACACTGTGTATGGACCACGTCTGCTAGCTCGTACGGATCGGTTGATCCAGAGAGTCCAGAATGCCGCCGCTCGTTACTGCTTCACAATAGGCCGTAGAAGTCACGTTACACCTTTTTTAAATGATAGGTTGATACTGAAAATGAAATCACGGCGTAAGCTACACTTGGCATCCCTTATGTTTGGTGTTGTTCATTGCCGGCAGCCAGTGTATCTTTTTAACAAGATCAGCTGGGTTGCTGGCAGACGCGACTGTGCTAGCAGACAGTGTTCGCAACAGCTTTCCATATTGCCTCATAAAACAGCTGCATTTAGAGGTAGCTTCCGTTATGCGGCTTCTAAAATATGGAATAATTTACCCCCACCTATAAGATCCCTCAAAACAATAAGCACTTTCAAAATTCATCTGCGTAGGTATCTTATTGACGCACAGCGGAAGCTAGATATGGTAAATGTGAACACGTCGCTTATATAGTCGCGTCGCGCGTCGTTGCGTCGCGTATAAGTACTGCTTGTGCATGTGTGTATGCGTGCGTGCGTGTGTGTGTGTGTGTGTGTGCGAAAACAAAAATATTATTACTACATAGCATTGCGCAGCTGATGCATGATGATAGCTGTTTGTCGGATGTCTGTGGTGCTTGTGGTTGTGCTGACGGACCTTTTCCTTCTTTACTGGGAGCGTTGGTTGCATTTCCCATCACAAAACGGGCGGGTGGGGTGACCTTTAAATGTAACAAATATACTCATTTTTGGCATGGATAGGTGTAATATAATTGGTTCATAGTAAAATGTTTCACATTTGTTTTTATTATATATAGATATTTATTTATTTTTTCACTATTCTAATGTAATTTGGTATAATTTTGTTGTTATTGTAATTTTTTTATACACACTTACCTATGGAGTGCGGCCATCGTGCTCTGGTGTCGATTGTATATTCCCTTGGATATTTGTCATAATAACTAAACTTGTCATGATTTCTCCGCCAGTCGAAAGTGCTAGTCAACAAGATAAGACGACTTAGGTGACATTTGCTTCAAGACGATAGTGTACCACGCTAAACACAGTAATATTGTTAGAAATTAGTAACTATCGCACTATTAGTAATGTAAGCTGTTTGATATTGCACTATTATTCCGTGAGTTCACAACGCAGTGCGAGTGCGCGCCGTGCGTGCGGTGAGCGTTCTGTCGGTTCCCTCACTATTATTATACTCTTTGTTCTGTCGGTTATCTCTTTCTTGTTGTCGGTTGACGCGACGGAGACTCCGCCCATACCGCCCGCGCCGCTCGCACCCGTGTTGCTAATGTTGTTTGTTTTGTTATCACTAGATAAACTTGTTTATGATTTTGATGTTTGGTTTTGTTTGGCTTGTGTAGTGTAGGTAGCCACTGCTTTGGACCTTCATGATTCACTAGTAGGGCCCCGTAGAATATCAGTGCCAGCAAGTCTGGTATTATGCTGAACGGGGTCCTATTACTGCCATGACCTGGCCTAAGCATATTATTGTATAGCTGATAAAGATGTTTTTTTATTTTTGTTTGAACCTTTATTTTAATTTTTTATTGTGTACCTACTTGTGTATGGTTGTGGCAGCAATAAACCATTTTTCATTTTTCATTTCATTTTTCATTTTCATTTCATCTTCTGTGAGAGGGTAGTACTTCCTCGGTCGACCCAACCCATTTGTGCTGAAATCAACATGCTTCTATTACCGACAATTTTCGAGCTGTGCTTATTTTCAGTAATATGCATGGCAGAGACGCCTAAACGCACTGATATTCGATCTGCTTGCCACAAGAGCCGCATAATACGCTAGACCAGAAGTGATTAATTATGAAAATCATTAGGCATATTGTTAATGTCAGATTGGCAAAGACCACACTCACACACAAAATGTGATGTGCAGATTACTCACATTTGTTGTCAAAGAAAACTGAGTTCACTGGTTAGAAAAAAGGTTAATTTCGAGGTGCAAAATTCACTATTGTGAGCATGTAACATATCTGCTTCTTTTTAGGGTTCCTTAGTCCACAAGGAACCCTTATAGTTTCGTCATGTCCGTCCGTCTGTCCGCCCGCAGCCTAGCTCAAAGACCCCTGGTGCTAGAAAGCTGATATTTGACATGAATATAGACATAAGATATTGCAACAAAACTGTAGAATAAAATTTAGGAAAATATTTTTTTTAAGGGTATCTCCCCTACGTATATAGTGGGGCTGATTTTTTTTTTTGGTTGAGTACCCCATCATGTGGGTATCATTGGATAGGTTTTAAAAAAATATTATAAGTTTGACGTTTTAGTTGAAAACGTCAACAACATGAATGGCGGACGCACTGTTAGACGTGATGCTCTCTGATTGGTGTTCACTGTCACAAGAATAAATACATTATTTTTAGTTTTAGAATCCTAAAAATAACATTAATCTCACCTGTTTATAATGAATAATAAACTTTATTGACATCTTAAAATCATAATGGATGTAGGTATAGATACTACAATCAAACCGATTAATTTTTAGTGGACACAGGCCTATTCACAAAACCTTTTTTGGTTCACAAATGATATGATAATCCGACATTACGTCCTTTGGAGTGAAAATTTCCCCAGAGGATAATTTTTCAGTGCTATTGGGATTATGTAACTCAATTTTACAATAATATTTAACCTCAAATACATATTATCATATATTACTTTGTCGGATCAAAGAGTTCTGTCATTATAAAGTACATGTCTAGCCTCGTCCAAGGTGGATCACCATCATCATATAGCCTTTCATAATCCACTGCTAAATATATGGCATCGAAATTTACGAAATTTTTGAAAGCTTGACTCCTCATGCGAATGTTTAAAATTTCGACACATATTTTAGACGATCAAGTCGCCTTTTTCACAGTCATTTTGGTTTTTGCCAAAGAACACGATAAGAATATTTCACAATAGTCGACGTAGTCGCAGAATCATTTCAAAGTCATCTCAATCTCAATGAACATGAACATGATCGCGAGTTGCCTACATTATAAGACATAAGTGGATGCTCCTGTTACACAAGATTCACATTGGAAGGCCACTGCAGCACTTAATTTAGTAACTACATTAATTGTTTAAGTATTATGTATTATAAGTAATTAATTACAACGTGAAACAGTTGCAGCTCCTTCTAAATCAAACATATATAAATATTATATCTCTTTGAATGCCGTAAATCTGCTGCAGGACTACTTTTTAGGGTTCCGTAGTCTACAAGGAACCCTTATAGTTTCGTCATGTCCGTCCGTCTGTCCGTCCGCAGCCTAGCTCAAAGACGCCTCGTGCTAGAAAGCTGATATTTGAGATCAATATAGACATAAGATATTGCTACAAAACTGTAGAATAAAATTTAGGAAAATATTTTTTTTAAGGGTATCTTACCTACATATATAGTGTGGTTGAATTTTTTTTTGGTTGAGTACCCCATTATGTGGGGTATCATTGGATAGGTTTTAAAAAAATATTATTAGCTTGCTCAAATCATTTTTCGACCAAGTGATTTTTCGATCAAATATCAAGTTTTGAAGTGAAAAGATTTTTTATACTCAAGTGTCCCCCCCCCCCCCTCTGCCGGCTAAACTACTAATTTGGAAGAGGCGAAAAAAATCACAAATGTAGTACATATAACGAATATAAAAGGAAAACTATCACGGGTAAGTAGACATCACTAGTTTACGAGTAATCGTCGTTTAACTTATAAATACCTATTTCTGTGAGTTTACATTGGGAGCGCTGGCTTAATCTTAAAGATATACGTACTTTGTTATGTAATGTACTACGGGGTACAAAATGGGCCCGTTTTTAGTCCCATGTGAAATAGAAGTTATTATCAATAATGGCCATTATGGGCAACTACGGAACCCTACATTGCGCGTGGCCCGACACGCACTTGGCCGGTTTTTTCTATATAATATAATTCATCTGAAGAAGATTCATCTGAAAGTAGTATTTTCACTCTTCGGGCGCCTGGTGGGTCTGAGAGACCCGTCACTTCGACAAATCGACAATACCTTTTTAAATTATTGTCCGAGACTCCCTTGCTTACGTGTACTACCGTGCCATTAAGTACTTATTGAGTAAAAGCATTGAGTGCAAAGTATCCAGTACAAAGTTATGGATATCGAAAGGAAAAATACTCGATACCACAGAGTATCGATATTTTTCCGTGCATTGGTTAGTATAGTCAACGGAGGAGAGGACGTGTTCGGCTTGAGCATCGGTTGCATGAAGCAGTATACAGCCACGACGATAGCCCCATTTAATTAAAAATACAAAACCTTTTTGCTACCTTGTTATTAAAAACTTTTTAAGAGTTATATTGACAAAGTAGATTATTATTTATAAAAAATATGCAAGTAGGGTATAGTCTGCGTAAAAACCTGTTACGTATGCGTCAGAGGTCTATAAAGCCTGGCGTCGACTACATTCGAACCGCGTCGAATCGCGCCGAGTCGCATTTTATCCGTATGCGTTCATTACAGACGAATCGAATCGAAGCCAGTAGACGGCGACTAGCTGCTGTAGGTTTTACTTGTGTTGGTTTCTTGTTTCAAATTCTTTCATTATTCCCGCTAGTTCTTTCCATATATTTTGTCTACGCCGCTCGTCATGATAATGAGTATCTTCATGATCATAATTTTTTTTAGACTCACGCCTGTATCCCCGAAGGGGTAGGCATAGGTGTAATATTACACCCACATTTCGCCATGAATTTTCAGGTCCCACGCAATAAAGGGCGAGCCTATTGCCGTACCGGACATTACCAGATTCCGTGCTGCTACTGAGAATTTCCTAA
Organism: Euclidia mi; assembly: GCA_944739405.2. NCBI lineage: Eukaryota > Metazoa > Arthropoda > Insecta > Lepidoptera > Erebidae > Euclidia > Euclidia mi. The sequence continues at coordinate 68,679,353 of OX123195.2, read as the reverse complement.
CAGAAAAACCCAATAACACTTTACCCGACCCGGGAATCGAACCCGAGACCTCCCAATCCCACGCGCACATTTATGCCGCGAGACTACTGAGGTAGTCATGATCATTAAGTTTAGTATATTTCTGAACTAGAGAAATTAACAGCTCTTCATTTCGATAACTTTTCATGTAGGTAACGCAATGTAGTACCCGTCTACACTCATCCGCTGACACGCGTCCACTAAGGTGCGCCGAGTCGAGTGGAAACGCGTTGCCGCAGAAATTCACCTGACGAGCGATGCGCGCGGTCGATTCGATTCGGCGCGCCGCGGCTCGTCGCTAATGAACGCAGGTTCATAGAAATATATAGAGGCGACTTTCTGCGTTTCGATTCGGCTTGGCTCGGCGAGCTTAGTGGACGCTAGCCTTAATAGAGAATTTTAGTTGGACAACTGTAATAAACATTTTCATTACCCATTTTTTTAATATTTAGTCCCTATATTTGGTGTTTTGGTGGATTCTATGATATGTTTTATAATTTTTGTATGGCGACGGCGCGTCGCAACCCTGTCCATCAGAAACAGCCACGACCACTCTAACAAGTGTCTGATTTATGCAGAATAAGTTTTATGATATTGTCAAATTTAATGTGTGAATGTGAATGCATCATACAATTTCAAAGCTAACAATACAATTTGAGGAGTATGATTTGTTTTACGTTCTTTAATTGTTTTTATCTCGCATAGAGTATATAATATGTAGATATAAATCATTATATTATTCCCTCTACCACTTTTATACAGGATACCAATCTTCAAAAACCTAGTTGCATAACGGGTCTCAGACCAACTTTTTTGTATGACCGAAATAGCCATTGTGTACATTCCATAATAATATTCTTGGACAACTTACACCCAATCATGTGATCCCAAAATAGGCGGAGCCTATAGTATGGTAACCAGACACCTGATAAATATATACTTCTAAACATATAGGTACATATTATAGATAAATTTTATCCAGACACTGAACAAATATCATCGTGCCTATCACACAAAGATTATCTAGGATCCATGGCCTCCGGCGTAGAAGTCAAGGTCACTAACCATTAGACCAATAGGCTAGTCATATAGAGAGACAAAGTATAAGCAGAGTGGTATTCAGTAGCCAATATAAACCTTTCACGTCACACATTATGATGATCTGACGAAAATGCTAAAATAACTTATATTATTATATTATCTTCTTGTCCGTAGGTATGTGATTTTTGCGTAAATTTGAAGACCCCAGACAAGAGTTTATACACGTCTACTACGCATACATTGTCGTGTGATTCTGACAAAATAAACGTCAAACCAATGCTATATATCGTTACATGACAAGATGTACGCATGCGCTAAATTCAGTTATGACGTCACGAGCCGTTCCGCGCGCGCTTGATTTTCATTTCTTTCAGTCCACGGAATGTTTTCTGTTCAGAGCAAAATCAAACGTTCGTGGTAGGTAGTAAGCTCATTTTTGATTAACTGTTTCAAAAAATGCCTTAGTAAGAATAAATTTAGAAAATTGTTTAAGTTAAATAAATTAATTAAGAAACTTAGATCTGGTCCTAAGTGGTCTACCAAATTGAGTCAGTATGCACAAGATAACTGTAAATTAAATAAAGAGTGTGAGTCTCTTTTATTAAAGCTTGAGGAAACAAATGAAGAATTAGTTTCTGGTAGGTTGTTATATGAACAACACACAAGTGAGTTGCAAGCACAAATATCAAATCTACAAGCTCAACTCACTAGAACTATAATGGAACACCAGAATGAGACTCATGAATACATTTTAAAATATGAAGAAATTTCAAGAGTTGGTCGAGAAAATTTAAAACAACTTATCTCATTATCCAACTCTAATAATTACTGTTCCAGTTGTACAACTAATTGTGCGACTACACCTGCTGAATCAATAGAATTGAATGCACATGGATGTCAGTATAATACACAAAACAAACTGCATCCAGTAAAGACTGACAGTAAGAATGTAATAATTTTTTCAGACCAACTGGGAGTGGGTTTAGGGAGCTTAATTAATCATTACACTGAGCAACCAGTACAGAACTTTTGTTCACCTGGAGCTCAGTCTTGTACCCTAGTTGATAAGATTAAGAATGCCGACTTGAATGCACAAACTACTGTCATCATATTGTATGGTGACAGCTCATTAGTCTCCAAAAACAGTCTCATAGAATTAACAGACTTAATGATAGATGTTAGCACAAAAATAGGATGTAGCTTTATTATTTGTGCATTGCCTTATTCATATGCTCTCACAGATGACCAAAACAGGCAGATAGACAAATTAAATCTATTATTGTACAATAGGACATGTCATAGTGACAGTATTTTATTTTTTGACACTAATATTTTTATTAGTAATTTCTTTTTAACAAAAGATACTATGTATCTTTCTTATGTACATAGGCGACAACTTGCTAAATTATTAGCATTTAATTTATATACTGACAGGAGTACTACTAGAGTACTTAGGAATTTGGTAGATAATAGTTATACCAATAGTAGTATTGACACATCTATTAGTTTAAACTATTAGATGAGACAACAGATAGGCATTCATGTGTTTTAAACTTAGTTCATCAAAACATACAAGGCCTATCTGGCAAAGAATTAGAAATAGATTTATTTTTAAATAAACATAAGATTGATATCTTATGTATTACAGAACATTGGTTGCGAGGTGACCAATTAATATTTAACAATCAACATTACTCAGTTATAAGTGCATTCGTAAGAAAGAAGGCTATTCGTGGTGGCTCTCTAATATATGTATGTAATAGTTTGAAATGTAAAGAACGTAAGGATATAGCTAAACTTTCTATCGAGCGCACTGCTGAGATTTCTTGTGTTGAGCTTGAACAACATATTATAGTGTGTGTGTATCGACCACCACAAAGCGACTTTACTCAGTTTGAAAGCATTATTGAGGATGTCTTAAAACACATAATTTCTAGTAGGAAGTCTATAATCGTATGCGGCGATTTTAATGTCAATTTGTTAGAAAAATCACCAATTTGTACTAGGTTAGTTAGCTTATTAAGGTCATTTAATTTAAATGTTTTGTTCTCTGAACCAACTAGAATAACCTCACATTCGTCTACATGCTTAGATAATGTTTTTTGCAATTGTCTTTATTTAAGTAAGACTGTTTTAACTGACTTGACATCGGATCACTGCGGGCAAAAGGTTGTAATTCCAACTAATACAACCCCTAAAGTACAAGAAATTACATGTAGGCCAATGACCTCTGCTCGCCTAAAACACTTTAGTAATGATGTTGCTGCCAAGATCGCCAGTATTGACTTAACCGTTGATGATCCTGATGAATTATATAAATGCTTATTTAAAATTGTTAATGATGAGTACAATAAAATTTTTAAACTGAAGACGTTTGCAAGGAGCATTAAAGTAAATTTTTGTGATTGGGCAACAGTAGGTATATACAAAAGTAGAGCTAGGTTGTATGATCTATATGGTATGAAGAAATACAATTTTAATCCAGAATTTATTCAATATGTTAGAAATTATTCCAAGGTTTTTAAGAGGACATGTGCTTTAGCCAAATCCTTATATTTAGGCAATAAAATCAAAGAATCCAAGAACAAAATTAAAACTACTTGGAGCAATATTAACAATGAGACTGGTCGAGCTAAATTGGTAGATAACAATTATGAATTAAAATTTAATGGTGAAATTATTACTAGGAAAACTGATGTTGCTCAGACATTTAACAATTTCTTCATAAACATACCAGTGAACACAACCAGCTGTCTAGATTCATGTCCAAACAAAGCAGAAATGTTGGTTAGGGGCAATGTGAATGAGTGTGATGTGCTTTTTAATTTTAAATATATTGACACCAATGACATACAGAAGGTATTCAAGACGCTCAATAATAAAAAATCTGTTGACTTATGGGGCATTTCTGTTAAACTTGTGCGACAAATTATTTCTAGCTTAGCTCCATATTTAGCTGCAATATTCAACAGATGCGTAGATACAGGAGTATTTCCTGATCTAATGAAACACAGTAAAGTAATACCATTATTCAAAAAGGGATCAAAGAGCGACCCTAGTAATTTTCGGCCAATTTCTATCTTGCCTGCTATTAGTAAAATTTTTGAAAAGATTATTTTGCATCAACTAGAGAGCCACTTTCACGCAAATAATTTATTTCACAGTGAACAGTATGGCTTTACTAAGGGTCGCTCCACCGTTGATGCCGGTGTAACTTTGTTAAAGCATATTTTTAATGCTTGGGAAAACTCGAAGGATGCCATTGGTGTTTTTTGTGACCTATCAAAGGCCTTTGACTGTGTGGAACATAATACGCTTTTACTTAAATTGAAACTTTATGGTATTAGAGATACCGCACTCAATCTTGTTGCCAGCTACCTTAGTGATAGAATTCAGTATGTAGATGTTAATGGGAGTAGGTCTCTAGGTTTGCCAGTAGGAATGGGCGTTCCACAGGGCTCTATTCTCGGTCCATTTCTTTTTTTAATATATATTAATGATTTGCCGTTCTTTGTACAAAATTTATGTGATATTGTTTTGTTTGCCGACGATACGTCACTAATTTTTAAAGTTGATCGTAAATTAAGTAACTTTGATACCGTCAATAACACTCTTGCACAAGTATTAGATTGGTTTTCGACAAATAATTTGGTACTCAACTCAAGCAAAACCAAATGTGTTAAATTCTCTTTGCCTAATGTCAAAAGTGTTCCTACTAATATAATTTTAAATAAGGAAACAATTCAACTAGTCGAATCAACCGTATTCTTAGGTGTAACTTTAGATTGTAAGCTTCAGTGGGGCGCCCAAATATCCTGTCTCGCAGTAAAACTTAGTTCTGCAGCGTTTGCAGTTAGAAAAGTTAGGGAATTCACAGATATAGATACTGCTAGACTAGTTTACTTTAGTTATTTTCACAGCGTAATGTCTTACGGAATAATGTTATGGGGTACAGCTGCTGATATACAGACTATTTTTGTCATTCAAAAAAGGGCCATACGTGCAATTTATAAGTTAGGTGCTAGAGATTCTTTACGTAATAAATTTAAAGAAGTAGACATATTGACAGTTGCATCGCAATATATATATGCTAACTTAATGTACATCAAGAAAAACTTAATTCTATACCGCAAAAATAGTGATTTGCACAACGTGAACACAAGGAATAAGCATAAACTGGTGGGAACTAACTACCGTCTACATAAAGTTCAGAACTCATTTGCGGGGATTGGTATACGATTTTTCAACAAATTGCCTCTTGAAATAATGAATTTACCCATGCACAAATACAAACGGACAATTAGGAACTTTCTTTTACAAAGGGGTTATTACACTATTAAGGAATTTTTAAATGATAAGACACCGTGGGGATAGGCTTAGGCTTGTTTAACTCACGATTATTTTATTTACATGTTAAGTGGAGGTGCCTCGTGAACACATGATTTTTGCAGGATTTGGATATTTTTATGATTTGTTGAATGTAGTTTAACATTATTTATCTCTGATCATATCATTGTTCACTTGTCACCTTCACAAAATTCTTTCTACATTTGCATTCCTTCACGTGTTCCACTAACTCATGTTAATAATAACGATCTGGAAAATGGAGGTAATTGGCGGTCATGGTCAGTATACCAATAGATTGTTTCTTACTGCTGGTTCGTATACCGTTGTCGTCATGCTCACTAAAATGTCATTTCTTGTGGTGGCGTCGTGTGTCGGGTCATCCCTTTCCCTCTAATATGGCGAGAGGGATGATGGCTGGCACATGCGTCATACTCGTGAACGGGTGCTACTTGCGATGACTGGTCGATGACGGTCTTGCGGGCTGGTATTAGATTTTAATATTTAACTGCATCATTTCCATCATGGTTCTGATCACTTTCGCGGATTGCCTGCATTATTAGGTATATATAATGTAAGTGGATGCTCCTGTTTCACCATGTCTATTCTGAGAAGGCTAACCAAAAGTATTATGCTTGAGTATTATGATGTACAGTAAATATATACAAGTGATATAGAAGGTGTAACAGTTGCAGCACCTTACAAAATGTAAATTGTGTATTATGCAAAACCTGGCGATGAAAAAGAGTGACCGTGAGTTTTATTGCCCGTTCTTTCTCATGGTTCTACCTATTGCTTTGCGAACGTGGCAGTAAATGTAAATGTAGAAGCATACAGTAATAATGTTTTAAATTTGAGTATAAGTAATTATTTTATAAATTTATTATTTTGACGTTCATAAGCGTCACATTGTGACCCAAATGAATAAAGGATTTTGAATTTGAATTTGATTTTGAATTTGAATTAGATGATTTTGAGAGCCTGAAAACATTACAAACCTGAAAAGTCGTCCCTGAAAACGGGCACTGAATTTTTTCAGTCCGGAACGGAATGAAACTTTTGCGTGCTTTCCGATCAAAGCAAAATCTATCGTTTGCGGTAGTAAGTACGTTTATTTTACAAAATACATTTGATACAGTCGACAAATGAAGCTCGCTAGTCTCACGGAATTCCGCCATGAAAAATCGGTCCTGAAAATCGGATGTCTGCGGCCAGGCTAACGGTGTCAAAAAAACGTGTCACAATGTTAGTTACGATACTCCTCCGAAACGGCTCGACCGATTTGTATAAAATTTTACATTTATATTTGGTAGGTCTGAGAATCGGTCCTAATCTACTTTTCAAACAGTAAAGATGATTTGAATTTGTATTTGAAAAACACCTTAGTTATAAGGGTGGCCAAAGTAAACATATTTTAAATTTTTTTGGTATCATTTTTATTTTAATTTCTGTAAGATGTGGATGAGACTTATATATTATATTATGGATTCATCCGTGTGGTGACGGATTAAGAATACGGAATGTCACCACCCCATATCATCCCGTGGGTGTCGTAAGAGCCGACAGAGGGACCATACTATGCAGAGAACAGCACTATAAGAGAAGGAAAACTTGAAACAAACCCTATACCAACCCGTTTGGCCAGCGTGGTATAGTAGGCCAATTCCTCCTTTCAAAGGAGAGGCCTAGTCCAGCAGTGGACTGTAAGGGGCTGAAGATGATGAAGATGTGGATGACGAAAGATGGACCAAGCAGATATACAAGGCAAGTGTGAATGGGACAGGACGAAGGGGAAGACCTAGGCGGACGTTCTCTGACCAGATTTGAGACATCCTAAAAACAGGACAGATTAGAAGTACCCTGAACAGAAGAGCATGCATGAGAAATCTGATGGGAGTGAATGAAGCAAGAGAAATATGTCAGGATCGTTGCAAATGGCGTTCCGTAGTCTCTGCCTACCCCTCCGGGAAACAGGCGTTAGTCTACGTATGTATGTATGTAAGATGTGGCTTACATCACCAACCCCCTTTTTAATGGCCATGTCATTCATTTATTTATGTCACCAGATCAGTTATCCACGCCAGGCATATACGTGTGTCAGTAAGTGTCAGAAAAATCATTTCACATTGTTAGTCAGACAGACTATCTCCGTGGTCCAGTGCAAAGCCCCATGTGACTGCTAATCGGTGGTCCCGGGTTCAATTCTCGGGTCGGGCAAAAGTGTTACTGGGTTTTTCCGAATTCTCAGTAGCAGCACGGTGTCTGATGAAGTGCCCGGTAACGGCAATGGGCTCGCCCTCTATTACGTGGGACCAAACAATTCACGGCGAAATGCGGGTGTAATATTACACCTCTGCCTACCCCTTCGGGGATACAGGCGTGAGCCAATAAAAAAAAAGAATTGTTAGTCACCAATTCACATTACTCCTCCGAAAGGCCTTGACCGATTTGTATGAAACTTTATATATATTTCGTTAGGTCTGAGATGTCACATCAAAATTTATTCGGCCTATGTTGTCCCAATGCTCGGCAAAGGTCTCCTCTTCACTTTTCCAAGCGTCCCTATCTTCTACCAAGTTGGGCCAGTTGCTGTCAAAGTTGTCTAGATCGTCACGTCACGCTATCGTTTTCGGGGTCTGCCTCTGTACCACCGGACGGTGGTGGACGGTCTTGCGGTACCCATTGTGTGACGATCTTTGCCCATCAACTAGGATTCATCTAGATCACGTGACAAGCCCCCGAGCAATACATGTCATGTCAGAGATCGTAGAACGGCATTTTGCACTCGATCGACCTTATTACAATAAGATTTTTTTCCAAAAAATCATTTATATGGCAAAACAACTTTTGCTGAGTCACCTATTATATAACTATTAATATGAAAATGTTCAATGTTTGTTGCTTCTTTATAGACTCTTAAATGGCAAGAGATTAATTAATTTTTCTATCAAACGTCTTAGGTAACTTTTTCCGGAACCGTTTGGAAAAAAAGGGGAAAAGTGAAAAACCTTGAAAAGGCGATACAGCTGAAGAGTTAGTTTGTTTGGTTGAACGCGCTAATCTCAGGAACTACTGGACCGATTTAAAAAATTCTCTCAGTGTTAGATAGCCCATTTATCGAGAAAGGCTATAAGCTAAATAACATCACGGTATGAGCCACGGGAGCGGAGAAGTAGCCTTAAATAACGCGGGTGTAACCTCGGGCTCATCTAGTAATTATATATACCTACAGGTTTGTACGGAACCCTCGGTGCGCGAGTTCGACTCGCACTTGACCGGTTTGTTATTATGAACGTGTTCCATTTATTTTTAACATTAATAAACGTTTTGACAAACCTAAACAGCAACAAATACATAATTAGCCTATTTTAAGGGTTCCGTACCTCAGGTAAAATAAGGAACCCTTATAAGATAACTTTCTTGTCCGTCCGTCCGTCTGTCTGTCTGTCTGTCCGTGTGTCACCACCGATTTTCTCAGGAACGAGTGGACCTAGCAAATTGAAATTTATACCAGATACTGAGGTCTATAGTTCCTATTAGGTGTATAAAAATCAGGGTCCTGGGTCAAAGATATGGTCAGAATTAGATTTTTGCGAAAACTTGTAAGTACCAAAATTAACCTTAATTTTCAACTTTTTTTAATTTTTGGAATTTTTCCTTTACTTGTGCTGTAAGACCTTGGTTTTAATCAAAATTGACAATTCTAGGTCAACCGTAAGTACCCTATAGGTTTTGGGTCGAAAACCTATATGGTAGTTCCCGTTAAACTAGAATTACGAAATTTGGCCAAAAGCAACAAACAAAGCACAAATAAAGGACAAATTACAAAAAATAAAAAAGTTGTGACGTCGGTGTCGTCGCGCCGTTTCCCACTACTCCTGGCTGGCCGCCCCGCTCCCCAGCGGCACATAAATACGGCGGCGCGACAGCGAACGGCCTCTTTCGGACCCTCAACGCTGTTCAAGATAAGTGCCTACTCTGCTGGAGCACCGAAGCCTAGTCAGCCTGCCTGCCTACCCTGCCCTGAGTCTGAGTCTTAGTCTTATCTACCGGGTTATTCTGTGTAACGCTTGCTAAATAAATTATATTTTATAATCAACAAATAGTGTATCTAATTTATCTCTCAACACACCAATAAACGTTACATTGGCGCCAAAGTAGTTTTAAGGGTTCAGGCATCTGACTCGGCTTCTGGTCGCTTCGTTTTTCTATGTTTCTGTGTGTAAGTGTGTTCACAGTCGGTAAGTCGTTGATTTTTCGTTTCTAAATGTGTTACATAAATTATAACGCATTAAAGCTTATATAAATCGGGCAATATAGTCGACTAAAGGCTTGCGCCACATCTTATATACTTTTATAACTTCTTTTCTAACCCAAATTCGTTAGACTAAGTAACGGTTTTGGTAATTATTTTAATTGTACAATTACATTTTTTTATGTGAGGGTAAATTCCGCTTCGCGTTATTCTTACGCATTGCGAACGTAACTTGTTTACTTACTACATAGGTATATCTTTCTTTTAAACTACCCACTGTGAACATATTTACATTATATTTTATTGTTATATTATAAGTATAACCCCTCTGTAAGTGATTTTTGGTGCTGTAAGTTTTTCTTTTTAAAATTAACTTCAATCATTTGATAAAATCGGAGCTGGTTTATGAACTGATTATTCAGGGTGGCGACAAGTCTGGTTCCATAGCCGAGCTGCGCCAGCAAATAGCGACACTTGCATCCCAGTTTCCCTCTGAAACTATATTGGATTCGGATTTGGACCCCGAAGAGGAAATTTCGGCTATCGGGAACTCCTTAATTAGGGTTACTAATAATATTTCTCTCCTAAGATCACAATTCGACCAAAACCTCTATTCGCGCACAGAATCTATTCTCAATCATATTTATTTTAGATTGAATAGACTGGATCTGGGGACCGCCTTTCTGATACGGACTCGGCTGAGATAGTTTCGAGCAATTACCGCAATCAGTTAGCTATTTTTAAATCTTAGATGTCGGGTACATCTGAACCAACTTCGCACGTAGTACAAAAGGACTGCTCTGTATCTACCCCCGTCGTTTCTGACGACTTTAAGTACGATCGTAAATTGTTTTCCGAACTCGCTAAATTTAAATATAATGGCAAGTCTTGTGCTCGCGGGTTCATTGAAAAGATTAATGAGTTTATGCAGGCTAGGTATATTCCCGAAAATAAAATGTTACTATTTGCTTTTGAGATATTTACGGGCGATGCATTGTTCTGGTATCGTTCGCTCAAAGAACAGCTTTCTAGTTGGAGTGAATTGTGTTGTCTTTTGAAGCGTGATTTTAGTCCGACTGACTATGATTTTAAAATCTTAAATGAAATTAGATTTTGCCTTCAAGCTGAGGACGAAAATATAACACTTTTTGTTACTAAAATGCAGGGTATGTTTTCTCGTCTTGATGTGCCTATTAGTGAGTCTGCAAAATTAGATATTTTGTTGCGTAATGTCCTACCATGTTACAATTAAACTATTTTAACGGCTAAGGTGGCCGATATCCCTAGTCTCGTTAGTGTCTGTCGTGAATTTGAGACCTTTCATAAACGAACTAAAGACCATCGGGAATCTTCCAAAGCCACACCCAATATCTTGTTGCCTGAGTTTGCTCACCAACCTCAAAAACCTAATTTTTCTAATTACAAACCAAAAAAGTATTATAATAATTCTAATAAAAACTTTAACGCTCAACCACAGATAAACGCTATCAACTTACCCACCGGGTACCCATTAATAAAAACGACAACCGGTTCTGTCCCAGGTGTCGATCCAATTCTCATAGTTTGTATAATTGTCGCCAACCACACTTTTTAATTTGTTTTAAATGCGGTCTAAGTACTCTTTCAGAGTGGAGGCTGGCGCGGGTGCTAACGCGGGCGCGTGTAATTCAAATGTATGCAGACGCCCTTTGCGTTCACAGTGCGCGCGCGAGCCGCGCGTCTTCATGTGGCGGGCGCGCGTGCGGCTGGCGCGGGTGTTTCTAATGGCTCAGTCTGCCCGTATCGTTCAGAGTGATATAGCGTCTGTTAGGTGACTACGCGTGTGGTTCTAAACCATTTTGATTTACCCGCCGAAGCGTCGTCAATCATGGACATCAATACTGAAGAATTTATATCTGCATTACAACATCGCACAGCTATTTGGCAAAGTAAACATCTGCAACATTTAAATAGGGCAGCCATAAACAAATTATGGGAAGAAATAAAACAATTGTTTCGTCCGTAAATCAGCGTATAATACGTAAAATTCTCCAAACCTTTCTTTTCCATTTTAAGTATGAATTTTCCATTAATAAAAACAAATCTTCATCCATGTCTTCTAAATAAATACGTAGCAGCTCAAAGTTTGAGAACGACCAAACACATGTGCAATGACGCTCGAAGCTCGCTCGGCACTGTGAATATGCAGACGCCAAGACCCGAGCGCCCGCGCCCGCGCCCGCGCCCGCGCCCGCGCCCGCACCCGCTAGTGCAGTCTGATTGAGCACTAAATGTAATCCTAAAACTAATAAACCAAAAAACTAATAAGCGAGGATTGGGGAATAAATAAATCAAATAATTTCAATAAAAATGAGTGGAATAATTGGTTAAATTATCTAAAAATTTTTTTTATTGTTACAGTCTATCCCCAATCCGTAATTCTAATATAGAATACTCGCCATATATTTCTGTTATTGTAAATGGTAAACCTGTAGTCAGCCTGTTGGATTCTGGCTCATGTGTTACAATCTTGGGTAACAATTCTCATAATTTATTTTTAAATAATGAGTATCAGTTGGATTGTTCTCAGCCTTTGAGTTTGGTAACTGCTGGTGGTTAAAAATTGTGTTCTTTAGGGTCTATCTCTCTTGCTATTGAATTTCAAAATAAAACAGTTTCCCTAAATTTTCATGTAGTGCCAGGGATTAAAAATAGTTTAATTCTCGGTATGGATTTTTGGCGAATTTTTAATTTATTTCCTTACCATTTAGAGTCGGTGTTGTTATTGAATGAAATTGATTTACAAGTTACTGAGCTGCGGACTGATGACTCACCACACCTTGTGTCTTATAATAATTTATCTATTAAACAGAGAGCTGCCGCTGATAACAATATTTCTAAACTTTCCGATATTTCTTATAAAAAGCGGGGTATCGGTTGTACAACTCTCATTACTCACTCTATTGACACAGGCGATAGCCCACCTATTCGTCAGCGTTATTATCGTATGTCTCCCGATAAACAACGCATTTTGATACAACAACTAGACGAAATGTTGAAGGAAGATGTCGTAGAACCCTCTGAGAGTCCTTGGTCTAATCCTGTTATTCTAACCCCTAAAAACAACGGCGAACTAAGGTTTTGCTTAGATAGTCGTAAATTGAATTCTGTTACTAGAAAAGAATTTGTCCTACATTTCGGAAATTCTAGATAACTTGACAGACGCTAAATACCTATCTAGTTTAGATATTTCTAAATGTTTCTGGCAGACGTTAATTAAAGAGGAGGGTCGTTTTAAGACCGCTTTCTATGTACCTACTCGTGGCACGTTTCATTTTAAAAGGATGGCGTTTGGTCTAACAAACGCACCCGCAACTCAGCAACGTTTAGTCAACACTTTGTTTTACGGTCCTGAATTTGAAAATGAGGTCTTTTGTTTTATCGACGACATTGTATGAATATTGTCAACGTTTGAAGAACATATTACGCTTTTATTACTTATTTTCGAAAAATTGAAAATGGCAAATCTCACTATAAACTTAGATAAGTGTAATTTCTTTCGTGATAAAATAAAATATTTAGGTTACGTTGTCGATTCGCAAGGTCTCCATGCGGATCCTGATAAAATTGATGCCATAATTAATTACTCTACCCTTTCTAATAAAAAGGAACTACGTCGTTTTCTGGGCGTGGCTTCATGGTATAGGCCATTTATTTCAAATTTGTCGTATATTGTCACCTCTAAACAAATTAATCTCTCAAGGTAAAAAGGCTCCCCCTTTTTGTTGGTCTAAAAAGGCGCACCAGGCTTTTATCAAATTGAAAGACTGCTTGTCCTCTCCTTCTATTTTATCTTGTCCGGACTACTCCGAACCTTTTGAGATACACACGGACGCCAGCGACTACGGCGTAGGCGCTGTCCTCTGCCAGGTTTTGAAGGGCGAAGAAAAAATCATAGCCTATTTCAGTAAGTCTCTGTCTGATGCTGAAAAGAATTACAGCGCTACTGAGCGCGAGGCACTCGCTGTGTTATCTGCCATCGAGCACTGGCGTTGTTATATCGATAACGGTAAAAAGTTTATTGTTTACACTGACTACGCTGCGCTCAAATGGTTTCTAAAACTTAATAATTTAGGCAGATGGGGTGTTCGTCTTTCGTCATACAATTTCGAGATTCGACATCGTCGTGATTCAGACAACATATTGCCCGACCTCCTGTCTCGTTCTGTTCCCGTTGCAGCCATTATCAATGATAATGACATTACTCCTAATTTAAACCTAACACTTCCAATGTCTACTAACGACTCGTGGTATCTAAACATTTATAAAGGTTGTCTAAACAATCCCACATCTTTCGTGGACTACCAAATTATTAATAATAACTTATATCGTTTTAAAAAGTGTCTAAATCCTTTAACTCGAGATTTTCAATGGAAAGAGGTAATTCTGTCTGAACAAAGTTCTAATATTATTGCTGAGAACCATTCGCTGCCCACGGCTGGTCACCTAGGTATTTTTAAAACCTTCAAGCGCTTGGCATTAAATTATTACTGGCCGAATATGTATTCCGACGTTGTTAAGGCTGTGAATTCGTGTGATGTTTGTATAGCTCACAAACATCAAAACCATTCAACCTTAGGTCATATGGGTAGATCTAAGTCTTGTTATAAACCATTCCAGATGTTAAGCATTGATCTAATTGGTCCACTACCTACTTCTAGAAGGCTAAACAATTTTATTTTTGTTGTTTCTTGTTGTTTTTCCAAATATTTTATGCTTTTTCCCATTAAACGTGCTACTGCCGAAATAATTACTAAAATTTTAGAAGAAAATGTTTTTTTGGTCCATGGTATTCCTTCAACTATTGTTCTCGATAATGTTAAGCAATTCATTAGTACTACATTAAAAAATTTTATAACTAAATACAAAATCCCTAATTTGCACTCTACGCCGCTGTGTATACCCCATGTAAACTGAGTCGAGCGTTACAATAAAACTATTATGACTGCTATTTCTACTTTTATCGAATGAGATCAGCGCGTTTGGGATTTAGTTGTTCCCAAGGTTCAGATTGTAATAAATTGCGCAGTAAACGAGGTAACTGGCTATTCTCCATCTTTTCTGGTCTTTGGTCGTGAATTGGTTACTTGTGGGTCACACTATGTGGTCAACAAATCTGACCCTAATATTGTTTTCGAACCGCGTGATACATATGCGGAGGCCCTCGGCCATTTGTCTCCTATCTTCGAAAAGGTACAGGCCGCTTTGATAGCCGCTCACCAACGTAATTGTAATTCTTATAATCTTCGTCGTAAACCGGCCGAATTCAATGTCGGCGATATTGTGTGGCGACGTACTTACTATTTAAGCGATAAAGATAAATATTTCAATAAAAAACTCGCTCCTAAATTTATTAAATGCAAAGTTGTAGCTTAAAAGTCTCTTTTAGTTTACAAATTGTCTGATATGACTGGCAAGCCAGTTGGCGAATGGCATATTAAAGATTTAAAATTAATTAAATTAACAAAAGATTACCTCATAAAAAAAAACGCCAAATTTTTGTCTTAATTACTCCAAATTACTTCTGCTCACCCGCGGTCCATAATGGTCGTTATAGTATAAACGATTTTTTTCTATCTTTAAGATCTTTTTGTTTTGACTCCGTGGTTAAAATGGTAATCAACTGCGTCTCACGGGTTCGAAGTTTCTTGAATCTATTTTACTTGTTGTACTAATCACTTTGTTTACGTTATGCTGTAAAGTAGGCTCGGAGATATTAATATTAACCCATTCTATTTAGCGAGCCACTAGTGCGCCTTCTAAATAATACCTTGTCCCGCGCACATAAGGCTTACTCTCGTCTACATTCGTCTCGACTACCTGCGTTGAGTTTTATGACCTGTCACTCACTCTTTTGTTGTCGAAGCGGACCTTTTATTTCAATTGTTTTTTTATGCAGTAGTATTATAATAGTTGTACTTCATAAACTGAGCAGCTCTTTTGTATTCCATTTAACTCAACTGATATATAAATTTTCAAAACAATTGCTTTGAAGTGTCACTAATAAATGTTAACTATTTATTCTTGACTATCTCAGTTATGTGTAACCCTCGACGTGTTTTGCATTCAAGCAGGAACCGTATTGATTTGTGTGATGGCTGGTGCACTGATTAAGAGTTGGCATGTGTCTGGCATGTGTGTGAGATATGAAGGATTTTTTTGTTATTAGAGGGGTCCATTGAATGCGTGATGTATGAAAGGTTGGTGGTTATACATAACCAAATTTCTTTTAGGTGGTGTTTGGCCCTTAAAAGACTGACACCACTTCTCCTTCTCTATTCCAGGTGCTTTTGGCGGCAGGGGGTTAGGGATCTTTTCCCCAGGAAAAATTCCGGCCTAAAGGGGGAGTGTGTGACGTCGGTGTCGTCGCGCCGTTTCCCACTACTCCTGGCTGGCCGCCCCGCTCCCCAGTGGCACATAAATACGGCGGCGCGACAGCGTCCGGCCTCTCTACGCTGTTCAAGATAAGTGCCTACTCTGCTGGAGCACCGAAGCCTAGTCAGCCTGCCTGCCTACCCTGCCCTGAGTCTGAGTCTTAGTCTTATCTACCGGGTTATTCTGTGTAACTCTTGCCAAATAAATGATATTTTATAACCAACAAATAGTGTATCTAATTTATCTCTCAACACACCAATAAACGTTACAAAGTGAAAAATTTAAGGGTGTCCCCTGTATAATACTGTCCCCAATATATACATAGTAGACTCCATTTAAGATAGTCCTCTAAGTTGTATGGGCGCTCATACAGATTTAGAGGACTAGCGTAATTAGCACCATCCTCAAATAAGTTAAAATGCGTACGGAACCCTCGGTGCGCGAGTCAGACTCGCACTTGCCCGATTTTTTTTAATTTGTCTGTATATTATAATAATAGATGACGTATCGAAAGAGAAAGGGGTAAATAATCAGATGACGGGCGAAATATGGAAGCGAAGGACGTACTGCGCCAACCCCAAATAAATTGGGACCAGGGTAAGAAGATGATCAGATGACGTATCGTAGGGACTTCAGTATCGTATAAAAGATCTAAACTAAATGATATCAATTACAATCACAGAATTACGCCACTCATTAGGAAAGCAGGTAAATGTTGCTAACTACCGCTTTCACTTAATGCCACTACTTATATTTGCTTGAAATCAACTTTGTGGTTATATAGAAATCCAAATTGATAAAGCTTATTCTTCTGTATAAGAATATTATTTTTATGCTGTACTAGATGAGCCCACGGTTACACCCGCGTTATTTAAAGCTACTGCTCCTCTCCCGTGGCGCATAGTGTAATGTTATATAGCCTATAACCTTCTTCGATAAATGGGCTATCTAACACTGAAATATTTTTTCAAATCAGACCAGTGGTTCCTGAGATTAGCGGGTTCAAACAAACAAACAAACAAACTCTTCAGCTTTATATATCTGTATTAGATTAGATTAGATTACTTAAGCCTCTATTATAAACTAAGGACTTGACGGTTTTTCATAGCATGGTAGCGCTCTGGCGTGATTACCACAATAAGATGTGCCCATCCAAGGGCTGACCTCTGCAAACATTGCTTTACTTTGCCGATCTATTAGAAATAGCAAGTCAATTGCAACTAAGACGAAGTCTGCTGTGTATGGACATGTACATCAAGGAACCAACCATTACCTGCGATTTCATGAACCACAGATACTCGCAAAAGAACACCGCTTTATTCCAAGAATGATACGTGAAGCTATTGAAATTAAAAAACACCCTTATTTCAATAGGGAAGATGGTTGGAATGTTCCTCCAGCTTGGGACCCTGTTATCAGGCTGATGAAACCCAAGAAGGACAAAGTTACCAGAATACATCAAGACAGAGTGAGCACATTCTGCGTAGATAGTAACATCAATAGTTGAAAAATATTCGGGTACTTTGAGATAGCTTTTAAATTCAAGACAAAGACAAATATCACCTCAGTCTGCCGTGATCACAGTTCCTGTAAAGAAACTGAAACGTCGGCTAGTAATAATTAAAACATGTAGTTCTAGATCATTCGGTTTAAATATAAATTAACTAAAACAAATATATCGCGATAGATTCCGTAAACCGTAGTTTGATTTCAATGAATGACGTTAACTTAATAACTGTTAATGTTACTTGTTAACTTTCTGATCTGACCGATAAATAAAATAGTACATAGATAATAAATATAAATAACAAATTAATAAAATAAACATTACCGAGCACATTCAAAGAAATGCCCATTAAAGGGAAGAGTACATCTAAGGAACGAATATAAAAACACACAGACTTATTACATTAAGACAAGTTATGTTGCACATAATATTTTCATAGCTTGCTCATCTTAGCGTAATCCCGGTTGCGACTCATCAAGACTTTCGCTTTTCTACTACAACTTCTCCACTTTACACCGTCTTCGGCATTCTTAATTGCTTACAACTACGGAGTTGCTATGCATAGATATTAGTCGACTTATCGACTAATATCTACGCATAGCAACTATTCAGATAGCTTATACCGTTCACCGGAGTCTCACAGAGCGTCACCGGAGTCTCACAGAGCTTCTTTCCATGTAGTAAACGAGTGAATGGGACAGGAGGAAGGGGAAGACCTGGGCGAACGTTTTCTGATCAGATTGGGGACATCCTAAAAAAGGGCTAGGTTAGAAGTACCCTTAACTGAAGAGCATGCATGAGAAATTTGATGAGAATGAATGAAGCAAGAGAGATATGTCAGGATCGTAGCAAATGGCGTTCCGTAGTCTCTGCTTACCCCTCCGGAAAACAGGCGTGAGTCTATGTGTGTGTGTAAACGAAAACACATTTTGCCATTTGGTTGCATTTGCGTGGAGACTATGCATTGCGAACAGTAGGCGGTGGCGTAGCGGTTTAAACGGTCACCCCATCGTTTAGCACTGTCCTTCAGTGTTGTGGGTTTGATCCCCACGCGAGACAACAAGTTGCATGATCCACAATTTGTTGTTTCAAGTTTGGTTGAATTTTGAGTTCTTTGCTGGAATGTTTGTAAAGGTTCTTTTGACACATGATGTATTAAATAGGCAACATTACAGTCTATGTAAAAAAACAAATCACGAATTTCATATGCATTTAAAACAGATCATATCATGTAAAATCCTAAAATAGATTGAAAACCAATATCACGGGATGATTCCCCAAACGTTATTTGTGTGTCGAGTATGATGGTGTAAACATAGTTTTAGTTTTTATTTCAATTCCGGATGCCGGACATTTTTTCAATTATTTAGGTGCATTTTATATTATACTAGCTGACCCAGTGAACTCCATATCGTTTTTATTTAATTCCCTTTTTCCAAGCCCCTTTTCCAAAGTTACCATTGACTTAACGCTTAATCTCTTATCATTTCAGAGTCTATAAATGATAGACAAACAAACATTGATTTTTATATAATATTGAATTCCCCAACCCTTAAATCATAAGAGACGATACCCATATTGATTTTTTTTAATTTTCCCATCCGCCATCATTGATTTACCATCCGCCATCTTTAATCACGAAATAGATGTTGTATTTCGATTCCCCACCCCTTAAAATATCGAAGGCGATACCCATATTGATTTTTACAATTTTCTCATCCGCCATCTTCGATTTCCCGTCCGCCATCTTGGATTACTAAATAAATTTCATATTATTATTCAAAGTCCCGAAAATCTCGAAAAGGATACCCATAAAGATTGTATCCTATTCGTTTAGCCTTTTTTTGCCTTTGACCCAACCCTCCCCCTTCTCGTTTGACCATTTTATTATTTTTGTCTGGCCCCTAAAAGTTATGGCGTAATTTTATATAGCCTTTCGGAATAATTGGGCTATCATAGGCAATAACATTTTTAAATCCAACTGCTAGTTCCTGAGATTAGCCGACATTAGCGTTTTTAGCCTTTTGCCTGGCCCCAAAGGGTCGAAGCGTTATGTTATATAGCCTTGTGACGTCGTGCCCCGGCGCCCGCGAGCCTCGCTACGAGTGACGCACAGCAGTGGGGCGCCCCGCTCGCCTCCTCCTCCTCGCCGGCCTTATATATACCGGGGACACACGTGGTTTGGCCTTTTTTGCTCCGGGACAACACGACCAAAGCTGAGTACCCCATCTGAAGACCTGTGAAGTGCCAACAACGTCGCTCACGCCCTGGATAATAGTCTCTTCTGTGTATGTGTATAACTGGAATTATAACGCGAGTTTAAACTTTCCTGGTGATATTTTTTTATTTATTTCCCGTAAGCCAACCTAATTATCTCTCTTTAATTGCTCGGCGAGTGATCGATCCCGGCTACCCCGTGGAAATCAATCACTCGTGCGACAGCCTATAGCCTTCCGGAATAACTGGGCTATCGTATACAAAAATATTTTTTCAGATCCGTTTGATAGTTCCTGAGATTAGCGCGTTCAAACAAACAAACTCTTCCGCTTTATTATAGTAGTATAGATTGCTTTTGTCTAGTTATACTTTTATTTTTATTTGTAACAAGCCGTGCCCCGCGGTTACACCCGGATCTCTTACACGGCTCAGAATATCAGCATGCCTTTGAAAGTTTTTTTGCGATATCTTATGGTGTAGCAGGAGTGTAAATGATTCGATTTTCGCTCAAATCAAAAAATTGTGAGCGTGTACATGGATGTTTGTCTTGGTCTGGGTGTTTCTAGCTATAATATGTATGTATTTAAAAATAAGTATATAACCATTGTCTAGTACCTATACCTACCCATAAAAGAGCCTTTGTTTGGGACTAGATGGTGTTGTGTGAATGTGGTGTAGAATATTAAAAATAAAAGTCAGCTCAACTTAATTTTACGTAGTGGCTCTGTTTCCCTCATTCTCTAATAAAACTTCAATGCAGTCAATAAAATCACACTACAAAAGAACAAGCTAATAATATTTAATAACAAAACTAAAATAGACATGACCACACCTTCCTGTTCTACGATAAATATCATAACATGATACGCATGTAAAACCTCATAGTCACAGCCCGGTTCCCCTACGGTATGAGTTTCGAATCAATGGCTTCCAATGTCTATATCTCGCTTGACAAACACGCAACAGACGTACCACCCATCAAATAGATTCTTATCACTTTACAAACTGTTAGGTGATATTCATATCGGCGATAGACGAACGCGCGAGTTGAAAGTTTATTGCTAGTAGGCTTAAGGGAGCTATAAAGTAAACTATTTTAGGATAAATGTTATGACGATAATAATATAATATTCTACCACATAATTATATACAACAAATATACTTAACTACATTTTTTTGTAAATACAAACATATTATACATAGAAATACCAGATTAATACAAACATCCATTTTCACACACACAAATGTTTGACTTTAGCGGGTATCGAACCCGCGACCTTTGGCGTGCCAGTGGGTAAAATTTTCGCTACGCCACCGCGTCGCCACAATGTTTATTATGTGTATTATTCTTCTTTTTCTTTTTTTTTACAACTCCCGCACTGGAAATGAATCCTGTATAGCGGGGGACTTTACAAACACACAACCAACGGACACAATCACACCCAGACTCGAAACAACAATTTATGGATCACACAAAGTATTGTCTCGTGTGGGAATCGAACCCACGACACTAGGCGCGGCGTCAAGCGGCGAGCCGGCCGCTTAAACCACTACGGCAACCGTGCAGTCAACAATAATATAACTTATGTGATACTATTACTACTGCTTTGGCTGAGTGATCCGAAATGAGTCTTGGCGTCCAAAACAAAGGGATTTCTCGGCAGATTTCTTGCCATTCAGCGACAACCGGTGGTTGATTGTGAGAAGTAAATTCAATGACGACTTTAAAATTATGCATTAATTCATTAATAATACATTGTACTTTTTTGAGCTAAACAAATATCTAATATGGAGTCTAATACGTACTCTGGTGTTGTCTTACGACTGGTCCCAATATTTGATCTATACACCGATACATACCTATTTGACATAAGCTACATACAAAATATGTCAAAAATTAACATATCTCTAGTAACCAAATGGATGGATAGGTCAAATATTGGGAACAGCCTTTAGTTTTTACATATACGGCATATGGTTGAAAGGAATACAAGTTAACGCAATCTGTAACAAAAGCATTACTCCTACTAATAGCGTACTGTGTTATTACTGGCCGATGGCGACCGCTAAAGGATTTTACATTGACCGCCAATATAATCAACTCTTGTGTGAAAGGGGGCTTAGGATTCATACACCTGATTGCGAGAGGCTCCCATCTATCACGAGCGTTACATTCTGCTATGTGTTCACGCGACAAAGTGAGCTGCACCATGATGACCATGCGGCTGATAATAATGACGATAATTCTTTGTATTATTTTATATAAATTTTCATTATTGTTTATTCATAGTATTAACTACACCATCGCTATGTATAACTGCTGCAGCGCGCACCGCTCACGAAAGCGATACACACGCTCAGTGCACTGTCTGAGGTAGTAGATTTGTTTTCGTGCTCACTGAGTGAACTCACACGGGCCGCTTTTTGTCATAAGCTTTTAGTTATAGGTATATCATAGTTACTGTATATTGTTTTACTTTTTTGTGTTGCTACACTATTGCAATGGGTTATCCAGTAATGATAGTTATATGTAAGGATGTGATAAATGAATAAATAAAAAAACATCATCCCTGTCCATCCGAAGGTTGCCTGGAAGAGATGGCACTTAGCGTGTAGTTTTAAGACACTTGTACCGTAAAATTTTATTTTGGTGTGCAATAACGTGTTATCTATCCATCATTTTGCGGTAGCAGTTCAGCTCAAGTCACGGTAGCACAGTGATAAGATACAATTGATCTTACAATGAAACTACTGTGGTGTCAGTAATGTTCGGTTCGGGACACCGTCGCGGCAAGACCCGTTGCTCAAGCTGATGGATGGTAATTGGTCATAGGTACCCGAACAAGACATGAGTTTATTTGTTATATTATTTTACATTCATCGTTGTCTCGATTGCGGTCCAAGGTCCTCGCCTTGGAGGCCTTGATCCTCTTTTTTTCGTGGGTTATATTATTTTACATGGTTAGACCCTATTTAAGTAATTATTTTATAAATTTATTATTTTGACGTTCATAAGCGTCACATTGTGACCCAAATGAATAAACGATTTTGAATTTGAATTGAATTTGAATATACTTAATAGACCAGACCAATAACAAATATTGTTATTGCTTTGAACATATGAAAGCATTAATTGAAAGTGCTTGGATAAAATGGATACTGATGGTATAATCCTGCATCCGATTGCCAGTTAAGAAAGGAGAAAGCGTGTGTTTAGATGTATTTTGTATTAGATAGATTTGCCCTAAAATGGCTTTAAAGTTTTAAAACTATTGCCACAAAAATAATTAGTGCTGACGGGCTAACATTAAGAACAGAAGAATGAAACGAAAAGAATACTTCTTCTACTTATACAAGAGTACAGTTCATATCAGAAGTTCATATGTACTACCTTAAGTGTCGATAACCAACGCGTGTAAAGTCACAGGCAGAACCTAGTGATATTAACGTGCTATCAAACGCTTACGTATATTTATTAAAAAGTGTTGGCAAAACCAGGCCCGATAAGTAATTAAACATAAATGTACAGTACATTCTACAGAGCATCGACCGCGCCTATATCAAACAGTGTGTAATTAGTAATTAGCCCTAAAAAGCCTAATTAAGATCGGCAACAAAGGATTTAGTTCGTTAACGATTATTTAGGCTGTTAGTTGATACTAGTATAGGCGTGGATTGTTCGCTTTGTCCAGCCGTTGCCAGCCACTTTGCGTATATCGTCACTCCACCTAGCCGGACGGCGTCCAATACTACGTTTGCCAAGGCGCGGTCTCCACTCTAGAACACGACTACTCCATCGTCATTGGAGAGGCCTATATCCAGCAGTGGACTATGGTAGACTGATGATGATGATGATAGGAAGTATATTTACAGGTAAGGTAAATGGGCGCTCATAGCGAGACGTTACTTGCTAAAGTACCGTTGGTAAGGCCACGTGGATGGGTAACCGCTTATTGTAGCATGTATTTCAGTGTGAAGATGCCCGTGCCCAGCAGTGGGACAGTATATAGACAGAGCTGATTTTATAATACATAGCAATCAGACATAAAGCTATTAAATTGTTGACTTCAATCAATAAGTTGGCATACTGCGCTTTTTTGGCGGAGCCCGCCAAAAACCTTCTGTTAGTGTTCACGTACATTCTCCTAGAAACATACATGCATGCACATTTTAGCAACTAGCGCCCAGTGGTTTCGGCTGTGTGTTGTCTGTCAGTCAGTCAGTAACGCAAGAATTTATATACAGATTTTGTATCAATATATGTGGTGCGAAATGCATCGGCGAGAAAATACCTAAAATTATCCGGACATTTTAATAAAAAGGCAGCACAATTAAACACTTCTTTCAAACTTAATATCTAAGGTCTATCTACACAACATTTCTGAATAAAAAATTATGCAAAACACCATACTTTTTCGTTTAACCTCGTGCCGAGAAAAAACACGCCATGTTTTGGCATACTTATAATGTTATAAAATTTGTTCTGATAGAAGAATCCTTAAGTTTCACATTCAAAATACTTTGATAAGTGATGAAAAAAACTTACCTATCCTTTGGCTCAATAAAAATTCTTTAGGCATAATTTTGAGATACCTTACCCTGTTCGGATAATATCGGTGAAAATTAAATTATACTACTTTCTAAGAGGGTTACTAGGAATATTAATAATTAGATTTCGTTTACGCCCGTCTTCCTGTACCCACGTGAGCGTCGGTTTAAGCGATAAAAAGACGCCTATTTGATATTCTGATGTAAAAGCTATAAATAAAAGGCATTTAAAGTTTAAACTGATCAGCGGTTTATGTGAAATTCTGACAACCATCCGTCCTCACAAACATTGCATTTTATATCATACAAATTAAATAGCTGGTCCCTTAATAAACTAATCTAAGGCCTCTGTTTTGCCTACATTTTGACTGGCATGCAACGGACATGTACGTAGAGGGACTGATTATTCCGTATAAAAATAGTTATAGGTAACAATAATAATTCCTAGTAATTCAGCGATAGTCCAGTGGAAATACCAACAGTCAGACTACCACACAGAGAATCTCGGCTATAAAACCACAATGCCCAGCACTAATTTTTAATGTATTTTGCGTAAAATTAAATAGAAATTTGATGAGAGTGAATAAAGCAAGAGATATATGTCAGGATCCTTAGAAATGGCGTTCCACAGTCGCTGCCTTCCTCCTTTTTGGGAAACAGGCGTGAGTTTATGTATGTATTTGCGTATGAAATGATTATTTATCGCTTGTACTGTGCTTTATAGAGCACGTTAAGCCGTCGATCCCGCCTATCATGAAGACCTTTACAGACAATTTTTGACCAATTAATTAGGCGCTCTAGATAACTTCGAAACGAGCTTAGATTGTAACGTGACATTACCACTACAAAAATCTAATTTTGTAGATAATCTAAGCCCGATTTATTTTAAATAATCGGCCAAGTGCGTGTCGAATCACGTAAAACACGAGACTTGGCGGCACGTAGCAAATTTGTTTGTTTCGTGAAAATTGTAAAATAAACAAGGAACAAAGTTTTTATGTTGTCTTTTGGTTGGCTGATTACTTATAAACTTGGTCAGCTGTAATGCTCATGGCGTGTTTTGACTTGCTATTTGTTACAGAGAGGTAAATTAAAGCAATGTTAGTCGAGGTCGCCACTTGGATGGGTAACGACACGCTGAGACATACAAATACATCAGCCCGCCACCGCTTCGTAGGATACTTCTTTGCATTTGTAATCTATAACTATGCTAACAATAGTAGCACCTACTTCATTAGTGTAGTTTTCGTCAGCCGATCGTGAGGTGCTGGATTTGATTCTCCGACAGGAAGATATTAGATACTTTAAAGATCTCTCCCTCTACGTGTGGTTGATATAAAATATAGGCCAAGTGCGGGTCCCTTACACAGTGAACACATAAAACATAAGGAGCTAAATAATTACTGCGTACAGTAAAATAAGTGTTCTATGTCCTATCTTCACTATTATTTTGACTTATATGTTGTTGTTATGCTGTAGAATTTATACTTTCTAAAAAGTTTCAATATCACTGACTGACTGACGGAAGGACGTACGGATAACGACGGCTCATTAATCGCATCGTATTGGCATCCTCCGGGTACAGAATCCTAATAAATGCACATAAAATTTACGAAGTAAGAACAATGTACACCGGCCTGTAGGGATTTGATACGTGACGGACCAAAGATAAGAATCTTTATATATATGTCACGGTAAATCTGATTAATTGAAAATTTTTACAAAATTATTAATAATAACCACATGTTTTGGTAAATGTGAATAAAGGATCGAAATTTATTTCTTTTAGTAGTAATTATTAATAATTCACGACACATATTGGTTAAAGGTATAAAATAAATAAAAACCCAATGGTTTTTGACCAGCAGGTATTAATTTAGGGACACACTGAAGTGCGTTACGCAAAATACTTTATTCATTCACTAAAATACCAATTGCAAACCAAATAATAATATGCCGATCGTTCTACAAAATATCATTTAAAAGTCTCGTCCGCTTAGGAAACTTATCCACTCAGAAAACTTAATAGGTTATGTTAGGTTCTCTTGTGACCCTGCACCCAAAATAGGAGCCCTGCGAAGCAGGGCTCCGTCAACTCAGCTTATTAAAATTGGCCACTTATTACATTTATCACTACTAGGGTTAAATTATTAATAAAAACCGAAAAATGTGATTATTTTTCACTTTAACTTCGACTTTCGGTAATTATTAATAATAATAGATAATTATTAATAATCTTCAATTATTCACTCTTACCGTAACATATATATTTCTTGTGTGCGTGTGTATGTCACTGAAACGACTGGACCGATTTTGATAATTTTTTTGTGTGCGTTCAAGGGGACTTGAGAATGGTTTAGATTCACAATTTAGCCCACTAGAAAATGATTTTTTGGTTAATTTTTAATTTTAATATAACCTTATGGCGTTTGACATAATATTGACAGAACAACGTCTATCGTGGCAGCTAGTAAACATATAATAAGGATAAGCAAATGCATCAGTATAGTATCACTAATTCTGGCCTACTAGTCAGAGCAGAGCAGGCAACAAAGCAGCTTCACTAAAAACGAATGTCGTCTCTGTGCATTTTGTATAAAACGTTTTCAAGCAACGTCCGTCCGTGCCACACCTTTCCTGTATATTTCACGCCTTTAGAAGTGGCCGTGAAGCTATAAGTAATAAGCCGCTAAAGGGATACCACGATGATAATTTTTAATTAACCCGAACGTCTCTAGGTATATTATATCACAACAAAGTGTTTGAGTAAAGTAAGTAAACAAAGTGTTTAAGGAAGTCTCATTTCCAATTTAAAGCAGATATCTCCTAAAATCTACTTCAGGCCTAAAGATGCTTGTATATTATTAAATATCCATACGAAAGTCGGATATGAACGGATTGGGTTCTGGATAAGCGTAATAAAATTTTGAAGCAAACAAAATGTACCGCCATAAATCAAACAAAAGTAGTTTAGTTTCAACTAATCTATCTCAACCCCTCTAAACCCCTGTTAATAAAATAAATATATTTGCGTTGAAAAACTGCCTCACTAGAAATCAATTCATATAAAGCTGACAACGCACTAGTGACTGGCTATTAGTCAACTATTCTTTGTGGCACGCTGGTCTTACTACCTTCGGCCTAAGTAGGCGTACACATTAGATAAAATATATTTGATTCTTGGGTCAAGAAAATATTGTGAACTTTTACAAAGGAATATCATTAACTAATAGAGATATGTAGGACCCTCTGATAATAGACTTTATTTGTATAGTATCGTATATCTTTTTAAAGCACATCTCTCGCGCAAAGAATAAGTTCTGTATCGCGTGAAACTTTCAAACTTCTTGGATTATCCAACGGACACAAAGTACACCCAGAACCGAAACAACAAAATTGATCTATTCTGCCTTTCGATTCATGCCAAAAGTCGCAACTTTCCCACAGCATCAAACTATACCTTATTTTACACGTATCACGACCAAACCACCTGCACCGTTGGGACTACGTTGTTGTCACCCGCTTTATAGCGTTGCTGCGAGGTGGCTACGATGATCACCGCTAGATGTGGTCCGTGTGAATTTATCCATTAAATTTCATACAAAGGAGCACCCGACCACATATTGTGGTTATAGTCATAAGATACTAAGAACTTCACACTCACACGCAATCTCATGCATATATCATCATCATCATCATCAGCCTTAAACAGTCCACTACTGGACTAGGCCTCTCCTTTAAAAGGAGGAATTGGCCTACTATACCACGCTGGCCAAACGGGTTGGTATATGGTTTTTTATCAAGTTTTCCTTCTCTTACAATGCTGTTTTCTGCATAACATGGCCCCTCTGTCGACACTTACGACACCCATGGGATGATATGGGGTGGTGACATTCGGTATTCTTAAACCGTCACCACACAATGAAAAATCTTATATCAAACTCTTCACATATTAATAAATACTAAAACGCAAAGGCGTGGAAAAATAAAATATTGTAAATATAATCGACGTATGTACGATGTAACATATTCAGATATAAGTAACTCCGACAAAAGAGAATTTAGTATTAATATCGTACTTACTGCTTCAATTATTCACGAACATCTGAAAACAAAAAGATTTTGTCAATGACAGTTTCTCGTTGGTAGGTAATAAAAATAAAAATGTATTCATACTGGCTGATAAATTTGCTTATGAACATTCAATTTGATGGAGACAGAATGTTATCTTAAGAGTGAATGGATCAATAAAAGTAAAATGGTGGGAAAGTATGCTAACCGCAACTAAGGTAGCCCCGCCACTATACACTACAGGACATTGACGGACACCGTGGTGGTAATAATTGGTAAGCTCCTACAGGCCTACAGGGGAAAGTCAAATATACACGCCATCTGCTGGAATACACTCATACCGGTAATTTAGGTTTCCATCGTAGAGACCAAAACAACCATGGACGCCTTTAGGAGGAGCGAAAACATCGACGTGGTTCGCTTATGTAGACGTTATCTCGGCAAGATTGCGCATACTATACCACAGTTACATCAGTGATCTATTCACCTGATCCACCACTAAGGTCAATCGAAGACTTGGCGGTGTTTTCAGTAAGAAAGTCCAATCTTTTGAATGTCTTACTTCAATTCATCTATCAGTCTCTAAGCTCAATTTATTGTATTTGGAGCCTGTTAGAGGAAGACCTGCAAATAAGATTATTTTATGGTGACACCAAAATAAAGCTGTGTAAGCAGACACAATTTTATCTCAAATAGTCTGTGCCGATTTGGCTCGATGATATCCCACTTTGGCTTAAATTTGATAAACAAATATGACCTTAAATGCCGTTAAGGGAACCCGGAGACTAATTAGGATCCAGCCGTATATAATGTTTCTTCTAAAATGAATATTATGCTTGATAACAAGTATACTACAGGTATAGCGAAGTTGCTAAGCGGTCGCCTCGACGGTTAGCACTGTTTTGAGTGTTCTGGGTTCGATCGTCACAGAGGCAACACTTTGTGTGATCCACAGTTTATTGTTTAGAGTTTGGGTGTACTTTGTGACCATTGGTAGAATGTTT
Source organism: Euclidia mi (assembly GCA_944739405.2). Taxonomy (NCBI): domain Eukaryota; kingdom Metazoa; phylum Arthropoda; class Insecta; order Lepidoptera; family Erebidae; genus Euclidia; species Euclidia mi. Next base: position 68,649,934 of record OX123195.2, on the reverse strand, counting down.
ATGAAGCCCTCCAAAACAAGATTTATACAAAGTGTGCCAGTTGTTTTAAAAAGAAACGAAATATACAGGTAATATCCAATAATGAAAAATCTGTAACATTTTAGGAAAAGCATGCAGAGCTTTTTGATACTATTTTAAAAATAAGTATGTAATAAAGATACAATGAGTTTTTGGTAAGTTTTATTCATTTTAAATAAAATTGCAACCCAAATTTTCTTACTTCTAAATTGTCACCACAGAGTATAAACTACTGAAGCTTTTTTTGGGTTCATTTAAAGACGTAGGCAATAAAGAAGGACCTTTTCATATTTCACAAGTAAGGGTGTAAAATAGGTGTAGAAAGTTTGTACCTATCAAAATCCACTGGATTTGAATCAGGATCTATAAAAACGCGGGCACACGGGTTTTGTACTAAATAGGTTAAAATATGACATTGACCTTACCACAATCTTATTTAAGCAATAAATAGCTAAAAAATATAGTGTGGTTAAAAATACGTTACTCCTTAATTCTAGATGCAAAAAGGCTTTCATATTCTATTTACTATTACAAGAAATACTTACATACCCAAAATTGCTTACACAAATATTATTGAACAACATTTTTTTAGATTAAACACGGAGTCTTAAATAGGATAAGATTCATAAAAAGTTACTGCAGCATCAATTTAGATAAGCAACATAAAGATCTCGGTGACGATATCTATCACAAGCAAGATACATTTGGATCGCATCCACCTGCTTCCCCTAAATTATTATTATTTTACGAATAAACTAACTTCTGACCGCGGTGTCACCCGCGTCGGTGTCGGTTATTGGGACAAAAGGTATATGTATATATTTTAATTTTTCTTTTAATATTTTTTTGTTTATAGTCTCACGCCATTATCCCCAAAGGGGTAGGCAGAGGTGTAATATTACACCCACATTTTGTCTTATGAATTTTATGTCCTACGTAATAGTAGGCGAACCTTTTGCCGTTATCGGGCACATTGCCAGACTCAGTGCTGCCACTGAGAATTTGGAAACTCCAGTAACACTTTTGCCGGACCCGGGAATCGAACCCAGGACCTACGATCAGCAGACGCATACGCTAGCCACTGGACCACAGAGGAGGAGTTTTCAGTAAAAGCCGTTTGCATATTTGGAGAGGCCTATGTCCAGCAGTGGACTAAAATATGCTGATTGATGATGACGGAAATACTGCAACCGGGCATCTTTATAACAAGTAATATAGAATTTATAACCCACGCTTTCACTGCAACTGCGCCCTAAAGTCTAAAAGGATCGCATTTACATTAGACGAGGGATTAATAAAATATGATCGTTCGCGAAAGGGGTTTTCGCGAGATAGACCGTTCCTCATTGAAACATAATTACAGCGAAGCGGGAACGCCGGATTATGAACTACATATAAACATCAGTAGCAGCAGCTATTGCAATTATTAACGGGGTCTAAGCATATTGACTTCGTGAGTTATGTGAAAATATGCGCGTAAGGTTTGCAGGGATAGAATTATACTTACATACATAGACTCACGCCTGTTTACCGGTGGGGTAGGCAGAGACTACGGAACTCCATTTGCAACGATCCTGAGAAACCTCTCTTGCTTCATTAATTCCCATCAAGTTTCTCATGCATGCTCTTCTGTTAAGGGTACTTTCTGACCTGTCCTTTTTTAGGATGTCTCCAATCTGGTCAGAGAACGTCCGCCTAGGTCTTCCCCTTTGTCCTGAGTGTAAGCAACTGCTACGTCGAAGGTTGCGGGTTCGATTCCTGCTCAAATCAAACATTTGTGTGCATGAACATGGATGTTTGTCTTGGTCTGGGTGTTTCTATGTATAATAAGTATGTATTTACAAAAAAAAAGTATATATGTATGTTTATCCATTATCTAGTACCCATAGTACAAGCTCTGCTTACTTTGGGACTAGATGGTGTTGTGTGAATGTGGTAGAATATTATTATTATTTGTTTCTCTATCACGCATAATTTTCTAACATATTGTGTTAAAAAAGTACACGGCCCCTTGGCAGGCGTACACGGAAACATAGGTCCAACGCGCAGAGGCCCTTTGAGAGTTTTAATCTATAATGTGATGGGACTCCTACTGAGGAGCCTCCATAACTGCACTATTAAGTATAGCCACGGATTAGCCGCAGCAGGTGTAGGACTATTACTACTTGTCTTGAAAACTAATTACTCTGCGTGGTCGAGGTGTTAAAAGCCTGGCTATGTATTTTTACATGCTTAACGACGTGCGCTACGCATATTGAAGTTGCGACAGATTTAAGCACGGTGTCGTTGCTTGCAGCCCTTAAACGATTTCTCTCACGGCGCGGCCCTATACAGTGTTTGTACACGGATAACGGCACTTGTTTCGTGGGTGCAAGCTCATATTTACGCGACCTTTATAAGTTCCTCAAGGAAGAATATCGTACTCGTCTTCAGGAGGAACTTTCCATAAATCATATTGACTGGAAGTTTATTCCGCCAGCATCTCCACATTTCGGTGGATGTTGGGAAAGCATGGTCAAAGTAATTAAGACGCATCTCTTCAAAGTTAGAGGCCAACAGATCCTCTCTTACGAAGAGCTTTTAACTGTCCTTGCACAAGTCGAGGCACTGATCAACTCGCGTCCACTCACGGCATTGAGTAGTGACCCTGCAGAACCATCCGCGTAAAGCCCTGCACATTTTCTGAACGCAGTGCCATTATCGTAATTTCCGGCTCCTGAAGCAGACTCTTCGAGCTTGCTCTAGAGACATACTCTGCTGGATAAAAACGTGCAGTCGTTCTGGCAGCGCTGGCGTGCGGAATATCTACACCAGCTTCAGGCTATATCCAAGTGGAATAGTCCTGCATCCCCTATACAGGAGGGTACGTTGGTCGTCATAATACATGATAATGCTCCGCCGCTGCGCGTGCGCTCTGTTGTACGTCTCTGTCCGTTTCCAACTCAGTGAGATCTAGCCTGAAGTTGGATCTACCTCTTAGTTTCTCTTAGTCGCTTTCGGGGTACGCCCTAACAGTTGAACTTATTCTCTTTCCGGTTGTACTTTTCATGTTAAACGAGGAGGATGTGATTTGGCTTTCATTTTACAGCCGGTTGCCACCTGAGGCCAAGACTGTCGCCTGCTACGAGGCGTGAGCGCCGCCGTTGGCCCCTTGGGGCTCTTCCGCCGCCATCTCTTCTGCATACTCCAGCCCAAGCACGCAGCACTGCTCTCGACCTCGACCCAGAATATGTCCAGGAAGCTCGCTGCAGGGGTTTTATATCGGAGGATCCGTCTCCGGCCTGTTTGGTCCGCGGGAGGTATTTTATTTCCCTCCAACCCTTCCGACGCAATGTCGGACGAGCACCCCCTATCCGCCACCTGGGGACGCGTTCCCTGGGGTTCAGGCTCCCCCCGGGACTATAATCTACTCAGATTAAATATAACAAATGATAAAACCTTCAAGAACATATTCATTAGCAATAATAATATATGTAAATGTACAACGTACGTTGTACATAATATATATCCAAGGCTGATTGAAATGAAATCTCTCGCAAAATTTCCGACATCATTTTATTTTGTAAAATTATGTTGAGACGCAGTTTCTTTGTTCTGACATGTTATTTCGTTTTACGGTCCTCTTGAAATTTAATAAAAAAATACAATGTTTTACGTGTTCAAAATGGGTTTATACGCGGCTGTGTTTCTTTAAATTAGGATAACATGATACTTGTTTTTTTGTTATGACAAGACAATAGTCATGTTGGTGCAACATTGTATTTTATTCTGTTAACAGCACATTATTGTATTGCGCTCGCACCGATCACCCATCGTAGCACCAGTCGTCCCTAAGCTTTCTAACGGTTATGTCGTGTTAGTGTAAGTACCATATAGGAATTTAAACTTTTGTGGTCATTTAAACTTATTTTAAATTGTCTTTCGGGATATATACCACGTACCAAACAAAGGTACGTAGTATATATCCCGAAAGATAATTTAAAATAAGTGTTAGTACCAGTTATGGAAAGGGAATAGAATTTGTGTTGCCCGAACTATCAGTTTAATTTATTCACCCAATAATATAACCCTGCAAATAATTATTAATGTACTGTATTAATGTAAATAGACAAACAGTACATATAAAAACATAGTAGAATACATTAAACTTTACATAAAACTAGTGTTACCTGGATACACCAGAATACACCTAAGCTTTTTGAGTAATGTTATCTACCCCATTTCATACCGTGGCGCGTGGGTGTCGTATAAGGAGTCCACTGAAAATAGACGAGGCAAATGATATCTTTGCGACGAAACGTCAAACCCTTTACCAAGTATTTACTAACCCATACTTATCTAGATCTATACATACTAGATTCTGATTTACACTATGCTGATAGGCCAATGGTAGTTTAATAACTGAGGCCCAATTCTCCTAATTATATTTGATCGAAATGCAGTTTCGATCTAATGTCAGTGTTATAGTCATGTCACTAATGGTATTCTAATGAGTTAACTGATATTTGAATGATATTTGACTGCCTCTGTGGTCCAGTGGATAGCGTATGCGACTGCTGATCGGTTCGATTCCCGGGTCGGGCAAAAGTGTTACTGGGTTTTTCCAAATTCCTAGTAGCAGCACGGAGTCTGGTGATGTGCCCGGTAACGGCAATAGGCTCGCCACCTATTACGTGGGACCTAAAAATGTGGGTGTAATATAACACCTTTGCCTACCCCTTCGGGGATACAGGCGTGAGACTATAAAAAAATTGAATGATATTGGAATGTTATCGTGACTAGATCGTAAATTGAACAATGTGTCAACGTCGAACTATAGACGTCAAATTAGACGATAATGACATTAAATTAGCAGAATTCTGAGTTAATTCAAATAGTTTCAATGTCAAATAAAATACGAAGATTGGCCTTAAGAATAAACGGCTAAACTTAAAATCAGTTTACCTGGCTAAACATTAGGTGACAAATCTTTTCTAAATACACGAATACCTTGCATCACTTTGATCATTTAAAATTTCTGCACGAAGAAGGAATCTCTGTACTTGGAAAATGAAGGCATATAATGATAATATTCTACCACATACACACATCACCATCTAGTCCCAAGCCAAGCAGACTTTGTGTTATGGGTAATAGATACTGGATAAACATTCATATTATTATATACTTTTTTTTGTAAATACATAATTATTATACATAGAAACACCCAGACCAAGACAAACATCCATGTTCATGCACATAAATGTTTGACTTGAGCTGGAATCGAACCTTCGACGTAGCAGTCTCTTCCCAATCTTCTCTGTCATCTTTTCTCCTCCACAACTCACTAGTTAGCTTCGCTTGCTTTTGCAGTTCACTGCTGGACATAGATCTTTCATAATTTGCGTCACAACAGTATCTTGTGTCAACAAGAGGCTTTGATCTACTGGACCATGACGCTGGCCAGACGGGTTGGCTTAGGGCTTGGTGTCGATTTGATGTGGTACAATTGTACTTTATTCTGGCGCTGCATGTAGTTTTTTTCATATTATACATTTATGAGTATTATATAAAAATTATAGCCCAAGTTACTCCTTGATACATTAGTTATCCGCCAGTGAAAGTCCCGCCAAACTCGGTCCAGTCGTTCCAGAGATTAGCGAGAACAAACAGACAGACAGACAGACAGACTAAAATTTTAAAAAGTGTCATTTCGGTATAATTATGTACCGTGTATACATCCATATGCATTTAGTAAAAAGCGGTTGTTTTAATATTACAAACAGACACTCCAATTTTATTTATGTGTACAGCTGATATGTAAAAGGAAAATTGGTTATTACTTTAATAATTTAATTTACAAATTATGATTTCACATAATTTCCTTTGTCCCAAAAACCCTACAAGATTTTGAGAAAAATGATTAATAGGGACGATATATCCATCCTGAATTACATGTTAACATGATCATGCACTTCTGTACCTGACTGTCCCTTATTAATTACGTACAAATAAAATATCAAGAGGATATTGATTCCATTGCCGTGGCTACGGAAGAAAGAAAGTGTGCAAAACTGCGGCGACAGCTAGTAATAAAGTCAAGACAAAATGCAATTTATACACTGACAGTCACGATCCTCGAGACTGAGGTACCGACAGCAAATAAGAAATATTAACTCCAAGCTTTATATACGAGATGAAGGGTCGCTTGAAGGTAGTATTAGATGTTAAAGCGTCCACTTCGAATCCAATTCCAAGTTATAGAGACGAGAATATTTATAATATAATATTACTTTACTGCTTTCGTCAAAAGGGTATTCAAGCTAACTACTAATTCTTGAAGTCAGACATTGTTCGCACTTAGGAACACACCGGACACACAAAGCACCGGGTTAAAACATGTTTTTATCTGCACGATAAATACTGTTGCTTTTTGTTACATAAATGGTTTACTAAGATGGTTTGGGCACATGAAGAGGATGGATGACGAAAGACATGAGCAAAAAGACTTATAAGACAAATGTTAATGGGACAGGAGGAAGGTCAAGACTCAGGCGGACGTTTTCTGACCAGATTGAAGACATACTAAAATAAGGATACTCTTACCCTGTCCGTTCTGTCGTTTTCCCTATCCCTAGAATGAAAAGCATGCATGAAAAAAATTATGAGAGGGAACGAAGCAAGAGAGATCATTTTTTCAGGGCCTATGTCCAGCAGTGGATTGCAAAGGGTTGTATGATTATTGTTGACAACGTACTGTGTCCCCTGGACGGTTCTAGCCATAGTTGGTATCTGTAGGAAACACCACTTTATGCAAAGGTACTCACATGGTACTCACATGACCTTAAACGTCTATATAAACAAAAATACAAATACCACGCTCGTTTCAAAAAATATAATAATCCGTTAGACTTAGTACACTTTGAAAAACTAAGAGAAGATTGCAAAATACTGAGAATGACAAGTTATAAGAAATACTTAGCTCATATTGAGAGCGGAATTACTAGGAATCCCAAATTATTCTGGTCATTTATTAAAAGTAAGAGAAAAGGCAGCAGTTCATATCCAACTCAAATGCAGCACAACGATAAAATAGCAAGAAATGGAGATGATATTTGTAATTTGTTCAGCGAGAATTGTTCACAGGCTTTTAATCAGTTGACAAATAGCTCTTACAATCCGAATACACATACGATTACTGTATCGGCATCACTGTGTAAACTAAAGTTCACTACCGAGGAAGTATATAGAGACCTAACTGCATTAAATGAAATTAAAGGAGCGGGAAGTGATGGCATTCCGCCTGTATTCATAAAGCGCTGCGCAAAATCACGAGCGGATCCACTTCAACAAATTTTTAACAGATCTATAATATGTGAAGGGACCTTTCCAGATAAGTGGAAAGAAGCTCTGGTGGTGCCTATATTTAAAACCGGCGAAAAACACCTTGTTTAGAATTACAGACCAATTTCAATCCTAATTACTTTTGGCAAAATATTTGAAAAACTTGTAACCAAACACTTAATGTGGTACCTTAAACAACATTTTACCGAACATCAGCATGGTTTCATAAAATCGCGATCCACTAACACTAACCTACTATGCTTCACATCTGCCGTATCCGAGTGTCTGGATAAACGTATTCCAGTTGACGCAATCTACACAGACTTTAGCAAGGCATTCGATAAAGTGGACCACAACCTCCTCACAGAAAAGCTTGCACGCTTAGGTATCGATGGACCATGGATTAGGTGGTTCAATTCTTACTTAAAAGACAGACCTTCTAAAGAAGTAATAAATGGATATTCTTCTTCTAGTTACAAGTCCACCTCTGGAATTCCTCAGGAATCTCATCTAGGTCCAATCCTCTTCAACGTTTTTAATAAAACATAGTTAATTGCTTCCAACACTCAAGATTTTTTTATTTGCGGACGACTTAAAGATCATGAAACCAATCAAGACCGATGTAGATGTTAAAATGTTACAGAATGACGTCAGCAGACTATCAAACTGATGTAAAGAAAATAAAATGCATTTAAACACAAGTAAATGTCATCATATTCAATTCAGTCGTAATAAACATATACGTGATAATACCTATAAAATAGATGACGTCCATTTAAACAAGGTTAACGCTATTCGAGATTTAGGAGTCCAACTAGACAGTACACTAAAATATGATGTTCACATTTTAAATACAGTTGCAAGGGCTTTTAAGGTACTGGGCTTTGTCTTACGTAACTGCCAAGGTTTCAAAAAACCATCCACTAAAGTAAAACTATTTAACTCACTCGTACGTCCCATATTAGAGTATGGCTCAGTCGTATGGAATCCTCATTACGACGTATACACAAAACGTTTGGAGAGTGTGCAAAGGCGCTTCCTTTATCACCTAAGCTACGGCGACCAACTAGCAAAACAAATGGCGAGTTACACAGCACGGTTGACGCATTATAAATTAAAGACTTTGGCAAGCCGCGGAATGAAACTTGATTCCATATTCCTACATAAGATACTCAGTGGTGCCACAGACTGTAGTGAGTTGTTGAGTGCCTTAAATATAAAAACGCCTATTCGTATCCCAAGAAAGTCTTTACTTATTTGATATACCGTTCTCTAAAACTAACCTGGGTCATTACGCTGCTTTGCCAAGGATTTGTAAACAGTACAATACTATATCAAAGGCTCATGATATTGATATTACTGAATCATTACCAAAATTTAAGAGGCTACTGGAAAATGTTTTTAACGTTTTATATTGTTTTGTGTCCCGTTTGATTTATTCTTATTTTATTACCATTAAGTTGTTCATTAAAATTTGCACGGTTAAGTTTTATATTATATGCTTTGTAAGTTTTTTTTTATTGTAATATGTTGCTCATTAACTGTATTTGTATTAGGTTAGCTTTTATATTATAGTGCATGCTGTGGTCTCCTATAACTGAAGCAGTGCACTGTTCAAAACTCTTGGTTGTATAATATGTCTGTATTTGTGTATATTCTTTGTTGGAGATCCAAAAAAAAAAAAAAAAAGGCATTCATTATAAAGTTTTAATATTTTATTAGTGCTGTCTTATGATAACATACAGTTGCAAATATTTTACTTCAATGTACTCTTCAATATTGTACTTAAGCTTTAAAACTCTAGTAATTAAATAATTATGATTCTTGTATCACTTTCTTCCCGTTGGACCCGTAGCCCTTATAAAACGCTTGTATAATTAGGATTCGATTATCATAACCAACAAAATCTCAACAATATAATGAAGTACGGCCTTTTGGGTCTCTAGTCAAAGATTTTGTCCCAAAATTGTTTGTTCCCAGATTATCGCACCTAAGCCAATATTGCCGACGACGTCGCCTTTAATCCTTAAAATTATATTGTTAACAGAGCAATTTATTTTGGCCCGACTTGTAATTTGCATTAGGAGTCGTCTAGGAATTTTAATAAAATATTACTGCGTTAACTTTGTTGTATGTGTTATAGTATGTTGCTATAGTGCTGTTTGTGTTTGTGTTTTAAATACGTTTATTTGGTCGACCTGTAGTAAACATATTCGGTGATATAAAGAAACCTTATACGGAGTTGTCCGTTATACATTATCAACAATTTGCTTAAAATAAAATAATAATATAAAAAACTTTTAAATCTAGTTAGACTAGTAAGCGAAGCGTGGGGAGCAACCTGTAAAACGATAGGATGATGAAAAGGCAAATAAGGAGAGGCTTTTGTGCAGCGGCAGTGCACTATAAAAGGCTGCATGATAACGGTCTAAAGTTTTAAATGTAGCTCCCGTCTGAGCCTATTTATATAACCCTAGTGGTAAGAAATTCCCCAAGTGAACAGCAATTACAGAAAAGTTTTCGTCTAAGAAGTCAAAAATTTCAAAATTCATAGTTCAAAATCGTTTATTCATTTGGGTCACAATGTGACGCTTATGAACGTCAAAATAATATATTTATAAAATAATTACTTAAAGACTCTACATTTACATTTACTGCCTCGTTCGCAAAGCAATAGGTAGAACCATGAGAAAGAACGGGCAATAAAACTCACGGTCACTCTTTTTCTTCGCCAGATTTGCATAATACACATAATTTACATTTTGTAAGGTGCTGCAACTGTTACACCTTCTATATCTCTTGTATATATTAACTGTACATAATAATACTCAAGCATAATACTTTTGATGTTCATTTGGTTAGTCTCCTCAGAATAGACATGGTGAAACAGGAGCATCCACTTACATTATATATACCTAATAATGCAGGCAATCCACGAAAGTGATCAGACCCATGATGAAAATGATGCAGTTAAATATTAAAATCTAATACCAGCCCGCAAGACCGTCATCGACCAGTCATCGCAAGTAGCACCCGTTCACGAGTATGACGCATGTGCCAGCCATCATCCCTCTCGCCATATTAGAGGGACAGGGATGACCCGACACACGACGCCACCACAAGAAATGACATTTTAGTGAGCATGACGATAGCGGTATACGAACCGGTAGTAAGAAACAATCTATTGGTATACTGACCATGACCGCCAATTACCTCCACTTTCCAGATCGTTATTATTAACATAAATCAGTGGACCGCGTGAAGGAATGCAAATGTAGAAAGAATTTTGTGAAGGTGAAAAGTGAACAACGATATGATCAGGAATAAATAATGTTAAACTACATTCAACAAATCATAATAATATCCAAATCCTGCAAAAATCATGTGTTCACGAGGCACCTCCACTTAACATGTAACTAATTAAGAAGAGAGTATTTTACACAGTCATAAAAATAACAATAATGGTGAATTTAAAAAAAGCAACTAGACCCATGATGTCTTGTCATCTAGAAATTCTTTAATAGTGTAATAACCCCTTTTTAAAAGAAAATTCCTAGTAGTGGTTTTAAATTTGTGCAGAGGTAAATTCATTATTTCCAGAGGTAATTTGTTGAAGAATTGTATACCGAGTCCCACAAATGAGTTATGTACTTTATGTAGACGGTAGTTAGTGCCCACTAGTTTATGCTTATTCCTTGTGTTCACTTTGTGCAAGTCACTATTTTTACGGTAAAAAGTTAAGTTTTTCTTAACGTACATTAAATTAGCAAATATATACTGCGATGCAACTGTAAATATTTCTACTTCTTTAAATTTATCTCGTAAAGAATCTCTAGCACCTAACTTATATATTGCACGTATGGCCCTTTTTTGAATAACAAAAATTGTCTGCATATCGGCCGCCGTACCCCATAATAGTATCCCGTAAGACATTACACTGTGAAAGTAACTAAAGTAAACTAGTCTAGCAGTATCTACGTCTGTGAATTGGCGAACTTTCCTAACTGCAAATGCTGCAGAACTAAGTTTGACTGCCAGACAGGATATTTGGGCACCCCACTGAAGCTTACAATCTAAAGTTAAACTTAAAAATACAGTTGAATCAACTAGGTTAATTGTTTCGTTATTTAAAATTATATTAGTAAGAACATTTTTGACATTCGGCAAAGTGAATTTCACACATTTTGTTTTGCCAGAGTTGAGTAGCAAATTATTTGTCGTGAACCAATGTAGTACTTGCGCAAAAGAATTATTTACGCTGTCAATGTTACTTGTATTACGATCAACTTTAAAAATAAGTGAAGTATCGTCAGCAAAAAGAACAATATCACATAGATTTCTAACAAAGAATGGCAAGTCATTAATATATATTAAAAAAAGAAACGGACCAAGAATTGAGCCCTGTGGAACGCCCATTCCCACTGGCAAACCTTGAGACCTACTTCCACTAACATCTACATACTGAACTCTATCTCTAAGGTAACTGGCAACAAGATTGAGTGCGCTATCTCGAATACCATAATGGTTGAGTTTACGTAAAAGTGTATCATGTTCAACACAATCAAAAGCCTTTGACAAGTCGCAAAAAACACCAATGGCATCCTTCGAATTTTCCCAAGCGTTAAAAATATGTTTTAATAGAGTTACACCGGCATCAATGGTGGAGCGACCCTTAGTGATGCCATACTGCTCACTGTGCAATAAATTATTTGTGAGAAAGTGGCTCTCTAACTGATGCAAAATAACCTTTTCAAAAATTTTACTGATTGCAGGCAAGATAGAAATTGGCCGAAAGTTACTAGGGTCGCTCTTGGTTCCTTTTTTGAAAAGTGGTATCACCTTGCTGTGTTTCATTAAATCAGGAAATACCCCTTTATCCACGCATTTATTAAATATTACAGCTAAAAATGGAGCTATGCTAAAAATGATTTGGCAAACAAGACTAACTGAAATACCCCATAAGTCAATAGATTTCTTAATATTGATGGTCTTGAATGTCTTGAAGATATCATTGGTGTCAATGTATTTAAAATTAAACAGCACATCACACTCATTCACATTGCCCCTAACTAACATCTCTGCTTTGCTTGGGCATGAGTCTAAACACTTGGTTGTTTTCACTGGTATGTTTATGAAGAAGTTGTTAAAAGTCTGAGCAACATCAATTTTCTTTGTAACTATTTCTCCATTACATTTTAATTCATAGCTATTATCTACTAACTTAGCTCGACCAGTCTCACTGTTAATAATGTTCCAAGTTGTTTTTATTTTGTTCTTGGATTCTTTAATTTTAGACTTAGCTGAAGCACATGCTCTCTTAAAAACTTTTGAGTAATTTCTTACATATTCAATAAATGAAGGATTAAACTTGTATTGCTTCATACCATACAGATCATACAACCTAGATCTACTTTTGTATATTCCTACTGTTGCCCAATCACAAAATTTAACTTTAGAGCTCTTGGCAAATGTCTTCTGCTTAAAAATTTTATTGTACCCATTTTTAATAACATCAAATAACCACTTACATAATTCATCTGGATCATCGTGAGTTAAGTCAATGCTGGCGATCTTAGCAGCAACATCATCACTAAAGCGATTAAGGCGAGCAGAGGTCATAGGCCTACATGTGATTTTTTGTACTGTAGGGGTTGTATTAGTTGGAATTACAACATTTTGTCCACAGTGATCCGATGTCAAGTCACTCAAAACAGCTTTACTTAAGTACAAACAATTGCAAAAAATATTATCTAAGCATGTAGAAGAATGTGAGGTAGTTCTGGTTGGTTCAGAAAATAAAACATTCAAATTAAATGACATAAATAAACTAACTAACCTAGTACAAGTTGGTGATTGTTCTAACAAGTTAACATTAAAATCACCACATACGATTATTGACTTCCTGCTGGAACTTAAGTGTTTTAAGACGTCCTCCATGATGCTTTCAAATTGGCTAAAGTCACTTTGCGGTGGTCGGTATACACAGACTATGACGTGTTGCTCAAGTTCAACACAAGATATCTCAGCGGTGCGCTCGATAGAAAGTTCGGCTATGTCCTTTCGTTCTTTACATTTAATACTATTACAAACATATATGAGAGAGCCACCACGAATAGCGTTCTTTCTTACGAATGCACTAATCACTGTATAAAATTCATTATTGAATATTAATTGGTCAGCTCTTAACCAATGTTCCGTAATGCATAATACATGCAACTTATGTTTCTTTAAAAATAAATCTATCTCTAATTCTTTGCTAGATAGGCCTTGTATGTTTTCATGAGCTAAGTTTAAAACACATGAATGCCTATCTGTTGTCTCATCTAGTAGTTTAAACTAATAGATTTGTCAATACTACTATTGGTATAACTATTATCTACCAAATTTCTAAGTACTCTAGTAGTACTGCGTTCACTATGTAAATTAAATGCTAATAATTTAGCAAGTTGTCGCCTATATATAAAAGAGAGATGCATAGTATCTTTTGTTAAAAAGAAATTACTAATAAAAAAATTTGAGTCAAAAAATAAAATATGGTCACTATGACTACAAGTGATATTATATAATAATAGATTCAATTTACCTATCTGGTTATTTTCTTTATAAGATAAGTTATTTGAATATGGTAATGCACAGACAATAAAGTTGCACCCCACTTTAGAACTTTGTTCTATCATAATATCTGATAAAGCTAATATTTCTTTCTTGGTAACTAGTAGGCTATCCCCATATAAAATTATAACTGTAGAATGTTTATTTAGTCTAGCATACTTTAATTTATTAATTAACATAGACATTCCTTGTCCTGGTGAACAAATATTTTGTATTGACCGATCAGTATAACTATTAATCAGGCTACCCATACCAATTCCTAATTGGTCAGAAAAAATTAAAACATTGTTATCTAAAACCTTATTATTTTCATTATGTAACAATGTGTCAGAACCTGAACCATGACATGTTTTCGAAGGATATTTATCTTGAAAGTCACTATATAACTTGGTTGTACAATTAGGTGAAGCCTCTAACTTATGATTTGAACAATTTAAACAGTTACCGTTGTTGGTCATAGAGAGCAGTTGTTTTAGATTTTCTCTACCAACTCTGCTAATTTCATCATATTTCAATATATATTCCTGTGTTTCACTTTGATGATCTATTATCAATTTGTTGAGCTGTGCATTTAATGATGTGATTTGTGTTTGCAGCTCACATGTGTGTTGTTCATATTGTAATCGGCTACAGGCTAATTGCTCACTACTATCCTTAAGCTTAGAAACTAATAACTCACTCTCTTTAACTAAATCATGGTTAATTTGTGTTAAATCTACAATTTTCTTTGACCTCTTATAGCCTAACTCAAGTCGCTTTATTAATTTATTTAATTTTGTCAATTTCCTAAATTTACCATTTGACACCTTATATGTAAAGTTACAATTACATTTTACAGATTTAAAAATATTTGCTTTTCCACCAATGACTTCAGAGAACAGGTCCTGGTTTGCTGCGCTGCTTAGTGACTGAATGGAATTCTCCAAGGTTGTTATTTTGGATTGAGCTTCACTCAAGCTTGTTTCCAACTCCATGATGCGACTGAGCTGCCTCATATATGTATCATCGCAGCTACTATATGATCTGATTTCTTCCTGCAGTCTGTCCCGCTGGTCCAGAATGTCCATATGTTCTATGTGGAGTTCCGTCAATTGTGCTTTCAGTTGTGAGACTTTGTCATTAACATACTTAATTTCCTCTTCACTGTCAATTCGTTCCTTCAACAGTTGACTATGATCTTTCTTATATTTCTTGAGTTCCAGTAGTGCAATCTTCAACTTGTGCTCCGTTTCCTTTGCCAAAGCCTTACGGGTCATCAAAGTGTGTGTAGACATATTTTGTACCCAAATTACCTTAAAAGAAGAAAAATAAAACAGCTGAATTATTTGAAAAATATTATAGGGTATGGGGAAAGGGATGTTAATATATAAATATAACAAATACTCAGAAAAAGTTGAAAGAGAAATATTTTAAGAAAGTACAGTGATGTAGGTATGTTACAAAAAAATAATAAGAAAAGTTATACAAATTGAACAGAAAAAGAATAACAAAGGAACTAGAAACGTAATTTGATTACTAGATACCTATATTACTTATAATATCTTAGTTTCTTGGACAATCTTAAGTACACTAGGTAAGATAGCTGTAGGCTGTAGCTATTATTATACTAGGTACTAATTATATTCAAATAAATCAACTGGAAACTGATGCATATACACTTAAAATAATAATTGTGAAGTGTGATTAGTGTAGTGGGTGTTTGTATGGGGCATTTGTTCAGTCCTCGATTTTGCTTCCACTTTTGTCAAGCAAAAGGAGACAGAAACTGTGCCAGTGTGTGATGGACGAAGCTCACGTTATGTGAGCCGAGTAAATATGTGATGAGGAGTGTAAGTTTATAAGTAAAATACTCCCCGGGTTTCAGGATGATGATTTGAAATCCGTCCGTTGACACTGGGTAGTTGATCTGTCCGCCAAGAACTGTCGGCAGCGAGGTTTCAATCCTTTTATAACACCAAACTCAATGTCTTTCACACTTCTTTTGGCATAAATACAACTTTAGTGAAACATAAACGTTTAATATTGATTTAAACTTTAGTAAAAATTTTAAAAGCACGGAGCTACGTAATTTTACGTCTGACGTTTTCAGTGTTGCCCATTAGTAGTCGTGAAATATACCGCTATTTCCACTATCAAATTGCCTGATGTTTTTATATTATCAGTTATGCGTATCATGTAGCCACGTCCTTTAAGATAGGAGTGAGTTGAAGTGTTAAATAATATATTATACAGCAAAGTGAGAATGTGAGCACACCAGGGAAGTCGAATGTGTAACCACTTGCGTTGTGCTCGAAATTGTGAAACATGATCGTGTTTGCGCAATCCAAATATTAATCCAGTCATTTTAGGCCAAGTTTGGTTCAAATCTCGGAAAATTGACATACCCAGTATATTACCACGTAAAAACTTGTATTTTGGCATCCTAAAACTGTTCTCAAAAGTCACATATATAATTGGATGTCCGCAAGTTTTAAATTCAGGGGTCAAAGGTCACAAAAATCGATTATTTTAAAAGTTTTTGCAAATATCTCGTTTTCTATGGTCTTACGCTATTTGTATTCACTGTTAATATTGTAGAAAATTAAATTCTTTACAACTTTTCTATTTAACATTTTTTTATACCTTGAACTGTTCTCGAGATAGAGAGCGTAGAGCGCGCGGTCAGAGAATTATCTGAGGTCAACTGACAGTCTGGATCAAAAACTCGTAATATTAAGGTTATAATTCATTACTAAACATTTAACAAAAAAAGGTGTAAATATGTTTTATCATGACATGAGTGACTGAGGGGCTGGTCATTGCTTGTATCATTTGAGTCGAAATTTTATAAATGCATTCACCAAGCAGGTTGCTGTTCAAAGTTGGAACGTTAAGGCTGTACGTGCCTCAGAGCTCTTCTAGAGTGCGAGATCGTTTGACTAAAAGACTGGTTGATGCCTCACGTAACCTTACATGTCTCTAGCTCCAGAAATTAGTTTATCCAGCATGGTATTCTCTCGTTTTCCATAAATTCATTTGCACTAATATTGTTTGCCATAGTCATCCCCGATCATAATATTTACTTGCACTATTATCATTTATACTAATAACGTTTGCCTTAACAACTCAACAGTGATAACCTTTATTTGCCATAAAATGACTTTCTATAACAACATATATCATAATAATTACTTTCCATAAGTAACACATCTCATAATCGACCCTCGACATAATCAAAATTTGATATAATTATGAAAATAATACATAATATTGTTAGGTTGAAATTAATTATCGTTAACACCCCGACTCAGTGCAATCCGACTCGGATAGGTTAGATTAGGTTAGGGTTCTCTTTTGACCCTTAACCCAAAAATAGGAGCCCTGCGAAGCAGGGCTCCGTCAACTTAGTCCACATTCTTCACACTAGTTTAATAAACTGAAGTTGAATTAATTATCGTTAACACCCCGACTCAGTGCAATCCGACTCGGATAGGTTAGGTTAGGGATCTCTTTTGACCCTTAACCCAAAAAAAGGAGCCCTGCCAAGCAGGGCTCCGTCAACTTAGTTCAAATTCTTCACACTAGTTGTTCAACTTCAGTTTATTCTCTAATTTCTTTTTAGATTATTGAAAACGAAAATTATAGCAAATAAATTTATGGATTTAAATTATTATGACACTTGATCGATTATGACCAATGGAATTAGTGAAAGTAATTTTATGTCATTTCACGATTATGACAACTGAAGCGTTATTTCTAATGAAATTATGACAAATACCAGTATGGCATATGAAATTATGGCATTTTAAATTATGGCAAACATTAGTAAACCATCCAGCATACTATCTATCGTAGCAATGCTGTTTTTTGAGAACACTAAAAGTTAACAGGAAAATGGAGACATAATAATTATGATGCTTTCTAATACACCTTCTATTCGAAGAGAAATTCTGACTCGCTCTTAAAATAAAATCACAAAAATAACAGTTATAAAAAACTTATTTTATAACAATAACTGATTTACGTACCAAACACGGTTGGACCATAAAAGAAAATTAACTTTCAAACAATACCTGTGTACCTTCATACCTTTAGAAGTATTTATTTTTTTATGAGAATGTTTCAAAAGCCAAAATAAATGCTAAACAAGGAAGACGGTCAATTTATATCGTACACTTTATTAAGACGAGGATTTTGAATAAACCGTCGGTATTTTTTCGACTGAAATCCCAGAAAGTTGGACCTTTCAATGTCCTTTAATAAAAGTCGGTGCTCCCATGATGGTATAAGGGATAAGCGCTCGGACGATGGTTTGCATACATAATTTAATAATGCTGATTGCCAGATTACGGCTTGATGCTCTCCGATTACCGTGCGCATACTCGTATAACATCAATAGCATTTTGGCAATACCGACCGCGACCCTGTAAAAGTGTCAAGAAAGACTAATTTTATTGTTATTCGAATCTAGACGAATCCTTATGGTAAAATCACAAGACGACACAAGCAACAAGAAAGCTTTGAAAGACTAGAAATCAAAGAAGCTTCAAACAAGAAACTCAGGCTTAACACTTTGAAGGACGGTTGACGTCTATAGACGTCATAAAAATAAAACTTCTATTGTGTCTCGTTTACTGTCCTTTTAAGGGTTAAGTTGTTTTATACAATTAAAAAAGTACCTCGCGTAAGAAGCCTGCGGCTTTAGCAGATATCTGACAATGTTTCTTATTTAGTATTAAGCATTTTTATATTATAATGTCGAAATTAGTGTACATATCTAAATTAAGGACGGAAATAATAAGGAAGATATTTTCTCCTTATCTCTTAAGGTACTCTACTTACGGCCATGATAATAGGACTGTCACTTCATTCACGCAGTATTGGGAATTTCTGAATTTCTGAGCCACTAGTAGAGGTAGCCAAATTTAACTACCTCGGAAGCCAAGTCTGCAAAGACAATAAGCTGACTGCTGAAATTCCAGCACGGATCGCTAAGGCAGCTGCTACATTTGGGAAGCTTAAGCAAAGGGTATGGACATCTCACGACCTCAAATTGCAAACTAAAATATGCGTTTACAAAGCGTTGGTCCTACCTATACTCACCTACGCCGCGGAAACCTGGTGTCTCTACAAAGGTGATATTAAAAAGCTCGACAAGTTTCACTTACGATGTCTGCGGTCGATACTGAACATAAAATGGCAGGACTATGTTCCCAACACGGAAGTTCTAAGACGCACTGGTATGATGGGTATGGAGGCAATACTAATGAAGATCCAGCTGAGATGGTGTGGTCACGTACAGCGCATGGGATCCGATAGATTGCCTAAAACCGTTTTCTACGCGGAGCTAGCCCAAGGCAAGCGAACACAGGGCGGGCAATACCTGCGGTACAAGGATGTCTTTAAGCGACACCTTGTTGCCTGTGGACTTCCCGTTGATCGATGGCAAGTGCTGGCTCAGAATCGCGAAAACTGGCGAACTTCAACCTATAAGGCAACCGAACGTTTTGAGGAAAGTCGTCTAGCAGATCTGGACAGGAAGCGTCACCTAGTCAAAAGCCGTCCGAAACCTACTTATGACTACACTCTCAATGATGCCGGTCAACTCTTCTGTCCACAGTGTGACCGGGTTTTCAAAACCAAGTTTGGATTTGCTAGTCATCTAAGAGCTCACAACAGAAGGGAGAATTAGTCTGGGTCGCTGTCACCGGACACGGTGAAGAGGACTATATTGGGAATTGAGATAGGAACCGAAAATTTTGACGATTTATAAAAAGGTTTGACGTTTGATTCGTTTCGTTGTTTATGCTTATGAAATTATGACCTATGAATGACATGACATGTGTATGCTTCAATGTAACTATTTTGTTTTATTGTGTAGGAATGTATATAATGAAAATTGTTATTTTATTCTATATAATGTTTTTTGTTTTGTGTAATTAATTTGATAATACTGTATTTTTTTACATTATTTTTGCATGCCGCAAGGAAAAATATAGTGATACTATTATTTGTAAACACTGACATCACTTCGCACCTATGTTTGAGCAAAATAAAGAAATTGATTTCAATTTAACTGAATATATGTGTTCCTTCAAGGGTATTGTCACTTATACCTGTAAAGCAACCGCAATTTCTGCAATTTAATAAAAATGTATCGAGAATATACTCGCACATACATAATTATTACAATCCATATGGATTGTAATAATTATTTATGAATGTAGAAGACCAGTGAGAGAAAATAGTCAACTTGGACAAAATACAAGGATGAACTTGCATTTATATAAAAAAATATTATATATACCGCATTTTTAATTGTCACCAACAGGACGGAAACCCTTAAATTCAATATTCACTTTACCCTAATAAGTATAAATTTGTAAATATAATACAGCACAGGTTTATAGAGACGACTAATTTAAGGTTAGGATTCAAAGTTGTCATTCAATAAACAATATTAGTGGTCCAATATTATTTTCTTCAGAAATCACAATAAGTAGAAAGTTTAATGTTAGCGTCCAGAAACAAAACGCTTTCAACTATTTATTTGCTCATGAAATCACATCTGTTTACTCTGTGTTACTTTTTGATTATTGACGCTTCTTTATAAAGCATATTAATATGTTTACCCGGCATAGAAACGAATGAAAAATCGCCATACAAACAAAAAGGCAACGTCGGCATTCATATTTGGGGATATTATTACCTCAGCCATATTCTTTAACCGAATATTAAAAGGCCAACCTTTATCTATGTCCACATTTTATAAAAGCCTCTTCATTTCCCTAATTGTTAATCATCATTCCGCTCCGTGGAAGCTTTGTACCACATTACAGAGCCTCCATTCACACAAACAGAGTAATGGCAAATTTGTGGGCACCAACCCCGCTTAAGCACACCTTTTGGGTCTGTCTACTCCCAATTTGGCATCGTTTGATGTTCCAAATTGTTGGCATTTTTTTCACCACCGATTCCTTTGTGGTTCCCATAGTGATCGACATTTATTATGTAAATAAGAATCCTCGCAATTATTATAGGTTTGCGTCAAAGTTACTTTTTTTCTGACAACCGTAGTTTGAGAGAACTCACTGAACGGTGAAGTGGGCTTTACTTTTTAAATTTGTAGGGAATATCCGCAGAAAAATATTTGTCAACGGTTTGTTAAGGACCTCATTAGTAGATTGGAGGAAAGCGCTATACATCTAATTATATACCAGTTAAACAGGCCAACAGTCGACTCAAAAATAAGAGGAACGTTGCCTGGGCTATTTTGAAGATGTGTCTGCAAAAGACCAAATACTCAGTAGGGAGATTTTTGGGAGTATAAATGCTCTCAATAAAATATCCCTACTCAACGCCTGCCAGTCGTATTTGGTGGTTTGAAGTAATTTCTAGGACGTTCTCAATAAAAACACCTTACTGAATGCCCTTTGAATATCTTCTTTACGGACCAGAATAAGACTTTTGTCGTTTCTACACCAAGGTTATGGATAATTTCAATAGTTCAGTATCAAATTGCACAGTTGAAATTGCGTCAAAGAGGTGCTGATAAACCCGCATTGATACAAAGTTTCGAGTTTCAAAGCATTCCATGTCCCAAAAATTTGAATGTGTGAGTATATCTATAGTGAAATAGGTTTTCTAAAGAATAGATTTTATGCTGCAGTTATCAGAAGATTGATGTGCCCATATGATGTCTTTGAGTAACATGGCTTGCGTTGGAAATGTTATCAGATTTTTCAATAGAGCTGCTCTCAAACGTCCACATGATCACAGGCATAACTTTGAAGCTAAGACACAGTCAGCAAATTACAATCGTTGTAGTGGCAAAGTGCGTGCTGAGAAAATTTAAAGTGTATAGCTGTTTTGTTAATTTCGACAAATCGAAGATACAGGTACTCATAGATAATTATTACAATCCATTTCAATCAAAACGACCATGTATCAAATTGATGAAACCGAATTTGAACGTTGCGTGTGCTCAACATAGTGTCGAATAAAATTTAATTTTTTCTTGTTCATTGGACGGGTTCACAGAGGTCACCTACTCAAAATTATCTGAAGTGAAGTAGCTTTGCAACCTTATTGTTTAGTTTATGTATTAATAATATTTATATTAATTTTGCATTGGGTTCGCCTGTTGTTTGCTATGTGATTATTAAAATTAAATTAAATAAACGAGAAAACAGTAGCCTACCTGCACTATATACCCACGAAACTTTTTTTTTATTGGTTCCTATCAAATTGACTCTATGCCGCCTGCCACATACGTCATAATGACCTAATCATTATTCTCACTATATATTTTTCAAACGAAGTGATAGTTGTTGACAGATCCCTTATTATTTGCAAGATTCTTATTTTTGTCTTCAGGGTCACAAGAAACCGTACAAATCAAGTCCAAGCAATTCATTTAAACTTTTTCTTCATTATTCAACCGTAGAGGAATCTCTCTGAAATTATTTTGATTGCTTTCTTCTATCTCATTAAATTCCTTGTATTGGCATATCAGAAAGACGGGATGCTAATTCTCTTAGTATTTTTATTGTGTCGATCTATCGAGTTTTGGGCCAAATATATTTAAAGTGTTGCCATCGGCACGATACGTAAGTAAGTCTGTTTATTTTATTCGTTCAGTGTGACCAACTCTGATGCCGGAGTTTTCAGACCAAAGGCCTTACTATACTTGCCCTGAGAGAAGAACCGGGACCGACAGCGTTACGTGACCTATAAAGCATGGTAGCTTTCTGATGTAAATGCCGCACGCGGTCACCCATTCAAGTGGCGACCTGTGCAACCGTTGTTTAACTTTACCGTCCCATAACGAACGACAAGCCCAGTCACGATATGAGCACAACATTTTTTAGAACCGTTCCATTAATGAAAGTTAGTAGTGAGCTTCTTAAACGTTTTCTTATCCAGAGGGACTCTGAACAACTTACTGTTCGGCAGTCTTGTTCCCCGTATTCCTGTGCCTATAAATAGTCATCAGCCGTCTTCTGATCATATTTTGTCGACTGTGGACATCATCATCGTCGTCATCAGTCTGCTACAGTCCACTACTGGATATAGGCCTTTCCCATACTCCGAATTTCAGCTTTTCGCGTCCCGCCGCTGCCAGCCAATTTATGTATATCGACTAAGGGAATAGGCTTATTAAATTTCATACTTTATGAGAGAGCTACAAACCATAGCCGTTCCATAACCATTCCACAAAACTGCGAAACAGTATGCATACAGTCAAATAAATTGTCTCGTAACCATTATTTTTACAGCGTGTATCAAATAGATGCGGTCATTTATGAATGAATTGATGCGTCCAACGAAATTTTCCTGGAAATCATATGAAAATAAATAGCTTTTATCATTCAAAGGTTTTTAATTATCATCATAGGTATGCGAGCGGAATGTTCAATATCACGTTTAATATCTAGCAGAGGCAAATGAGTAGAGCAGCTTAACTGATGTTGAGTTATAATCCTGACGTAACTGCCTAAAATTGTCATCTTTATCGTCCTAGCGTTATCATGGTTATATCCAAAACTAACGAATAAGCTCCCGTGTTCTGTTTTCTTGTCACACCAGTTGTGAAACTTTTCTATTAAGCGACTGCCGTCTTATATCGACAGTCTAAGAATTGCGATATTCCGTGGTTTAGGCAAGACTAAGTGTCAGCATATTAAGGGTAATGACGCACCAAAACAACTGCCTAAGATCTTGATTTTTCTGTAGGTAGACACATCTTTTAAGCTGCAATTAAGTTGTTGTATTCCAAATAAGTAGGTATTTGGAACATGGCACGCATGGTATGCACCGATGGATAAGTATCCATGGGTGCACAGGACCTCTATAGATCATTATCTAAAGCTATATTTTTTATATATTTGCATTATGATAAAAGTTTTATGGCTAAAGTTGTAGAGACTTTAATTATCAAGAAAATCTATTTGCATCTGCACTCTTTCCAAGATGGCAGCCGAAGAACAAGAGGTACGTCCCCACAAATTTGACTCAAGCTTTACAATAGCGCTTCCCACACATCTGTAAAATAAAATTACATCGTTTGATAATAGCAAACCCAAATGTAACTTTTTAATGGACTAAAAATACTTTTGTCATCGTCTGTACTCAAGAAAGAGATAGTAAAACGAATACTAACGTGTGACAGAGACACATTATATCGCACCGAAAACTTCAAAAGTAAAAAAGAGATGTGCAATGTACGTGTTTGACGCATAATTTAATCGATTTTTATTGATATCGATTAAAATTAATTAGAAAAAATATACGTGTATTCAAATACATACATATAAAGATTTTAAATGTGTTCCGACTCTTTTCATTTATATCATCGTTAATAGATAACTAATATAAGTAAATCTGGTCTTTAATCCGAGAAAATAAATATTACATTTGTTTTTTTACTAAATCAAAATATCACTATATTGCTCGGTTTAATAAATCTATTTTATTTTATACCTTATAGTATTTTGATTATAATAACAAAAATAAATGAATTAAAAATTAATTATAAAACTAATCGATTACAATTTATGTTTGATTAAAGTATAAATTTGTATTTTCATAAGGTGCATGACTGGCCTAGACAAAGAGATTGGATAATATACATAGAGACCGTCCTAGTTCTTCCAAATTGAACACAGTCAACTGACGTGTAAGATACAATTTAGACAATATTATGCCATCAAATTATATAAACTTCGTGATTTTTTCTTTTATCTGTAACAGTTCTATCATGACGTATAATATTTATATCGACTTTTCAAGTGTTGTAAAAAATCTTATCGATATGTCTATCCACCGTATATTTTTACCTCGTTATTTTTTAGATTATATGTGCACGTGATAAAGATTTATAAAATAAGTGGCTTGCTGCAGTATGTCGTGGAGAAAATTGGGTGCCTAGAAAGCACCATAGAATTTGTTCCAAGCATTTTACTGCGGAATGTTTTTATAGTAATGACAAATGGCTCCTCCCTTCTAAACATTTCAGTGTGAGTGCTTAAATAATTACTTGCTATTATTTAAACTATCAGCAACAGTAATGAATTCCGAAGCTTGTTAGAATCCATCATATTACAAAAAAAAAAAATAATGTACCAATAGAAAAAATCTGATCTTTTTTTACAAAGACAGTAATATTTAAAGGACAGTAATTTGAAGGTTTGATAAGAATTGACTGCTTTCACAGTCACGACTACTGAGTGGATATGCATCAAAATAAGGGAATCTTCATTTGAAAGAAATTTTGTTAAATATCATCTACCCAGAGACCAAAACTTGGTTGTTCTTGTTCGACTAGTGGACTAATAATGTGCCGATCCCAAGATAAAATCGAAGGGCTAGTCTAGCCACAATTTTTTGCTCTCTAAATATTCTGTGTGTCACATGTATGACCAAAAAGTGTCCGATCCCGCACATACATTTTTTACACATAGATTTGTATTACCTACACTATGTAATGAGAAAATTTCAATAAAGTGAATATTATTTTCTTGGGTTTACGCGAATGTTACACATTGAAATTAAACTACAGTTTACGGATTTTATCGCGTTATATTACTTTCATTGGTTATTTGTTATTACATTTAAACCTATAACTCCATCCAGAATACCGTATGAGACCATTATTTGCAACGTTGAGGATTGTCTAGTCAAGAACAATGTGTGTAAGGAAGATTTCGAGGCCATACGTCAGGACGTTTCTGCTGTATTGCGTCAGTCGACAATGCCGAGAAGGAATCTACCAAAACCAGAGTATTTCGCACTGAAGAACCTACGGGCTAGACCTGAACTAACAGTACTTCGAGCAGATAAAGGAAATGCAACGGTAGTGATGGACACGTCCGATTATAAACGAAAAATGGAAAATCTTTTATCGGATGAAACTACATATAAATTGGTTAAGACAGACCCTACCAACAAAATACTCAAGCAAACGAGTGACATTGTGAAGAAATACTCCGAACAACTGAATCTGGACGTGAAATACTTAATACCATCGTGTGCAAAACCTCCTCAATTGTATGGTCTACCGAAAATACACAAAGAAAATGCTCCACTGCGCCCTATAGTCAGTCAAATAGGGGCACCAACCTACAGATTGGCTCAACACATTGCGAAGATTCTCTTGCCACTCAGAGGCAAGACGAGAGCGCATGTAAAGGATTCCTACCATTTTGTCAGTGAAATAAAACACCTACATCTCTCTGACAAGAAAACTATGGTTAATTTTGATGTACAGTCATTATTTACATGCTTACCAGCACATGACTGTATTAAAATAACTAGAAAGAAGCTAATAGAGAACAACATACCCGAGAAATATGCAGAAATATTAAAACACTGCTTAACAACCGGCTATCTGCTATGGGATGAGAAATACTACATACAAATAGACGGTGTGGCAATGGGCTCTCCAGTATCGCCTGTTGTTGCTGACATCTTCATGGAGGACTTCGAGGCGCGAGCCCTGCAGACTGCCATCATCACACCGAGGTTCTACAAGCGGTATGTAGATGACACTTTTACCAACAGATAGTGTTAATGTATTCCTAGACCATCTCAATTCTATTCATAACAACATCAAATTTACAATAGAATTAGAGGCAAACAATTCTTTAGCTTTACTAGATGTACTTGTTATCAGGAACAAAAACAACTCTTTGAGCCACACTGTGTATAGGAAAAAGACACATACAAATAGGTACTTAAACGGTGAATCTCACCACCATCCTAAACAGTTAGCTACCGTAGGAATGTCTTTGTTTCAGAGAGCCCGGGGGATCTGTGACAAGAAACACCTGGACGCCGAGCTTCAACATGTCAAGCAAGTTCTGCAAGACAACAAGCTCCGACCACCGCGCCAACGTCACAGATCCCCGAAGAACAAGCCAGCCACAGTAGAGAGACAACCTGCTGTCCTCCCATACATCAAGGGCGTGACCGACAAGATTGGCTACATCTTGAAGCGAGCTTCAATCAAAACTTTCTACAAGCCGCCAACGAAGATAAGCCAATTATTACCATCTGTCAAGAGTCAGTTACCCTTACAAGAGGCCGGGGTTTACAAGATAGACTGTGAGTGTGGGCTCTCATACATTGGACAAACCAAGAGAAGCATAGGCATTCGACTAAAGGAACATATAGCTGACATTAAACACAAACGCTCGACGAAGTCTGCTGTGTGTGAACATGTAGAACAAGGAACCAACCATTACCTGCGATTTGATAAACCACAGATACTCGCAAAAGAACACCGCTTTATTCCAAGAATGATACGTGAAGCTATTGAAATTAAAAAACATCCTAATTTCAATAGGGAAGATGGTTGGAATGTACCTCCAGCTTGGGACCCTGTTATCAGGCTAATGAAACCCAAAAAAGGACAAAGTCACCAGGAGACATCAAGACACCGTGAGCACATTCTGCGTAGATAGTAACACCAATAGTTGAAAAATGTTCGGGTACTTTGAGATAACTTTTAAATTCAAGACTAAGACAAATATCACCTCAGTCTGCCGTGAACATAAATCCTGTTAAGAATTCGAAACGTCGGCTAGTAATAAAAATGTAGTTTCTAGATCTTTCGGTTTAAATGTAATAACAAATAACCAGTGAAAGTAATATAACGCGATAAAATCCGTAAACTTTCAAAGTGATTATTGTTAATAACAAACCTTTGGGCACTATTCAAGGTTTTGTCTGATTTATTTATTTTAAGTATTTTTTTATGTTTTTTGCTTGATAAAATCCATGTCGACTATCTCCTATCCTTGTAAAGAATTAATTTGGATATGCCATTCTCAGTTATCATAATGCTTAAGCTATGAGTTTTGCTTTTATCTTAATTATTTGCTTTCTCTAATAAAAATATGTTATTGAGATAGAGAGAGAGAGTAGGGGGTGATGATTTATTTATTTAATATTTATTAATCCCACTTACAGCTTTCATTACAGCTGAAAAACTAACTATAAATAAGTATAAATAAACATTTATGCCGAGGGTGTCGTATGAGGCGACTAAGAGAAACAAGAGAAGGAAATCTCGAAATAAAACCCTATACGAATACGTCTGGCTAGTGTGGTATTATAGTAGGCCAAACCTCCACCACGGAAGGTTAAAGACCAGCAGTGGACATGAAAAGGCTGTTGATGCGTAAAGAAAAATACCATGAAAATTAGAAAATAACGCCTCGAAAGATTATGTGCTACTGAGTACCCATTTGAAACAAAAATATATAAGTTCAGTTTAAAAATGCAAGTTTGTGTAATAATTATTTAAAGACTGTCCATCAACTAGCGTTCTGACTGCTGTGGACATAAAGTTACGGAATTTAAAATGTATAACATATAAATAATATACTTTACAAGTCCGTTTGATTTTGAACCAATATTGAAACTTTAATCGATATCGATAGCGGATTTGCTCAGTCACTATTAAATTAAAAAGTTACGATATTTGTATTCAAATTTTTTTTAGCCCTAACTGACAAACATAGTGCCATCTTCTTCTGGCAACTCTAATTTATCATATGAGTTCTTAAAAATATCGTTCCTTCCATGCTTCAGTTATTCTTCTGTGGGCCTAGACAACCTCCCCGCACACCCCGCTTCACGACTCCCCGTAGCTCCTAAAAATGATTATTGCGCAGCCGTCTGTGCGAGTTTCAGACCCGCCATCGTAAAACGGCTGTACGGTAAACAATTTAATAACGACTACTATCAAATTAAATACCAGAGATTGTCTAGATTTTACAACCGTTCATGGAATTTAAATCAATTTAAATGACACCAATAATGAATAATTACAAAATTCTAACGGCAAGATACCCTTTGGCATATTGCCAAACATTCAAAGTTGCTTCAAAGATCCGTAAATTACAGCCCGTATGAATTATTAAAGGCTGTAAAACTTTGTTTAAAGGCTCTATTGAAATATTTTAAGGTGCTAGGATTATGAGAGCGCTGCATCTGTTTCGCCTAGAGACTTTTATTAAGTTAGAAAGTGGAGTGAAGTTGTATTAAAAATTGAAGAATATTAAGACCACTTCGTTAGTCTTGGGGATTTAGTGCCAATCGCATTGCTAATGGAGAGTTACAACTGCATGACATCTATCTATAGTA
The DNA here is from genome assembly GCA_944739405.2 of Euclidia mi. NCBI lineage: Eukaryota > Metazoa > Arthropoda > Insecta > Lepidoptera > Erebidae > Euclidia > Euclidia mi. The sequence continues at coordinate 68,620,852 of OX123195.2, read as the reverse complement.
TAAAATGAAATCTCCGCTGCGTCTTGTTGTCTATATGAACGCGATAAACCCAAAAACTGCTGAACGGATTTATAATAGGGTGATCCCTAAGGAAGATTTAAGTGATTCATTCGGACGGTGTCGCGGACGAAGTCTTAAGGCTAGCGTCCACTAGGCTCGCCGCGCCGAGCCGAATCGAAACGCAGAAAGTCGCCTCCTATATATTTCTATGAACATGCGTTCATTAGCGACGAGTCGCGGCGCGCCGAATCGAATCTACCGCGCGCATCGCTCGTCAGGCGAATTTCTGCGGCGACACGTTTCGACTCGACTCGGCGCGCCTTAGTGGACGCACTGGACGCGGGTCAGCGGATGAGTGTAGCTGAGTACTATTTGGCGTAAATACCTACGTAAAGAGTTATCGTAATGAATGAAGAGCTGTTAATTTCGCTAGTTCAGAAAAATACTGAACTTAATGATCATGACTGCCTCGTTGGTCTCGCGGCATAAATGTGCGCGTGGGATTGGGAGGTCTCGGGTTCGATTCCCGGGTCGGGCAAAGTGTTATTGGGTTTTTCCGTTAGGAAATTCTCAGTACCAGCACGGAGTCTGGTAATGTGCCCGGTACGGCAATAGGCTCGCCCCCTATTACGTGGAAATAGGCGTATGTATGTATGTATCTATGTATATATCTATGTATATATATTACGTAGGTGATCACTTCTATAATATACCAATTAAGATTATTAAAGAAAGCATTACTTTCATTGCTGATCCGCTAGTGCATATAATTAATGTAATGTTAGAGACTGGAGAATTTCCTACAGAACTTAAAAAAGCCTTTATAAAGCCACTGTACAAAAAAGGATCACGCCATGACATTAATAACTACAGGCCAATTGCTTTACTGCAGTGTCTTTCAAAACTTTTTCAAAAAGTAATTTATAAAAGAATAACGAAATTTTTTGAAGTAAACATTATTTTAAATACCAAACAATTTGGCTTTCAAAAGAAAAAAACTACGTCTTTGGCAATATATAAACTACTAGCGGACGCCCGCAGCTACGCCCGCATATTATTTTTAATTTTACCCGTTTTGCCCGATTTCGTGGAAATTTCGGGAAATCCCTTCTTAGTGCACCCCTAAATTCTTTAAGGAACATACATGCCAAATTTCAGCTTCCTGCGTCTAATAGTTTAGGCTGTAGCGTGTCTGTCAGTCAGTCAGTAACGCAAGGATTTTATATATACAGATTTCATACAATTTGGGAAAACATGAATAATAAAAAGCAATCTGCGGCTCTTTTCATTGATATGACAAAGGCTTTTGATTGTGTAAAATATAAAATCTTATTAAAGCAACTAGAATACCTAGGAATACGAGGTGAAGCCTTAAAACTAATAGAAAACTATCTAAATAATAGAATGCAAGCAACAAATATAGAAATATTCAATGTAGACACAAAAACTATAGAAGCAGTAACATCAGACTTCCAAAAAGTCAAAGTTGGCGTGCCCCAAGGCAGTATATTGGGGCCGTTTTTATTCCTAGTATACATAAATGAGCTACCCACCATAATTGACCATCTTTGCGTTATGTATGCTGATGATGCGACGATATTTATTTCCAACGATGATTCAAACAACTTCCTCTTTTAGAACGAAGTAAACAAAACCTTATTAACAGTAACTGACTGGCTACAATCTTTGAACCTAAAGGTAAATCTTTCGAAAACAAAATTGTTGCAATTTAGAAATTATAAAAGTAAACCTACAACATTAAATATAACTGAATGTAACACTGTAATTGAAGAAGTTCAGGACATCAGTTTTCTTTGAGTTGTAATAGATCAACATGTAAATTGGAAAGCACACATCGAAAAAATAAACAAAAAGATATCCAGCGCCTGTTATGCATTATCAATCTTGGCTGAAACAACTGATATTAATGTCACCAGAAATGCATACTTTGGAAATGTTTACTCTTTACTTATGTACGGCATTATATACTTGGGAAACTCAACAAATGTTCAATCTACATTTATTCTCCAAAAAAGCGTATCAGAACAATATATAACATGTATAGTACGGAGTCCTTACGAAATATATTTAAAACGAAGGGTTTCTTACCCTCACTGGTATCTATATACTAGAATTAAGTTTATTTGTGAGAAACAACCTTCAATATTTTAATTTTAAATCCGCTTCAAAGACTTACATACGTAGTAAATATAAATTCAATATTAACCTGCCAGTAAAAAATAATATGATTTTATATAAAAGTACCTACATTACCGCTATTCGTGTATATAATAATTTGCCAACAACATTAAAAGAAATTAGTGGAAATAAATTTAAGAATAAATTGAAAGAGTGGCTTATTGACAATGTATTTTACAATCTGGATGATTTCTTTCGTAAGAAATAAAGTGAAATAATTGTATTTTTTATAATTTTATACTGGTAGATACCTAATGTTGCATGTCCGATATGGATAGACTGTTGAGTCAAAAAACTTATGTTTTATTTTATAAGACCTATTTGTACACAGTTTTGCAATAAACAAATCTTTATCTTCTTATCTTTATCTTTAAATCTCTTTTAGGTGGCACTTATATCACAGAGCTTCATTTGCGAAAAGAATGCAATAAATAAATATATTTTTAATTAAATTATTAGGTTTGGTACATGGCTAGTTGAATTGATTGGGTAACTAATATATACTACGTAGGTGATCACCTCTTGTAGTTGGCACTTATATCACAGCGCTTCATTGGCGAAAAGAATGCATAAATATATTTATGATTAAATTATTAGGTGTGGTACATGGCTAGTTGAATTGCATGGGTAACTAATATATACCACGTACGTGATTACCTATTGTAGTTGGCACTTATATCACAGCGCTTCCGGGCTTCCGAAGTCACGTATAGTTGTCGATTCTCCTCCTCCAGGTCTCATGACCTGATTGGTTAGTAGTCGGCTTTGTCAGAGGCCATCTTTAATCTCTGATACCAGATAAGACCACTGACACAAAGAAGAATAAATAATGAATAATGTTCAACTATTCTATTATAGAGTCATGCAAGAAAGCGGATTTTTATATTGAGTTAAATAGCTCCTATGTACTGAAATTTACTTAGCATTAAGTAGGATAAGATTTTCTTAAGTAAATGAACATAAACTTACTCAGAATAATCGCACCGTTATTTTGCAGATTTCCAAGCCGCTGGTCTGAGAAATGGGGCAAGCTTTAAACGTGATCGGACGATTATGGGACAATAACTAAAAAAATAATAGCTAGAGCACTAGGCGGAGCTTTGAACTGGCCTTTGAGTAAAAAAAACTGTATCGGCATTTTGTATTTTATCCTGAGAGGAATGCTAGTTCAAGCATCTTAAATAAGTTTATAATCATCTATCACTATATTGTGAGCGCCAGAGACAAAGTGGTGATAACAAAATTGAGTGCGGTTTGATTCTTGGCTATCAATATTGGTATACATAAAATTCTGACTTACAGACAAGCTACAGCCCGTACTATTAGGCGTAAAAAGCTGAAACTTGGCATGTATATTGCTTAGGGACCGTAAGGGCGCACTAAGAATTTTTTGATTGCCACGGAATTGGGCAGAAACGGTTAAATAAATGTGCAGCCGTAGCTGCCAGCATCCTCCAGTAATATACATACATAATTTCACTGCCTCCGTGGTCCAGTGGATAGCGTATGCAACTGCTGATCCGCGGTCCCGGGTTCGATTCCCGGGTCGGGCAAAAGTGTTACTGGGTTTTTCCGAATTCTTAGTAGCAGCACGAAGTCTGGTTATGTGCCCGGTAACGGCAATAGGCTCACCCTCTATTACGTGGGACCTAAACATTTATGGCGAAGGGTAGGAGTAATACTACACCTTAGGTACATATACAACTCTTCCGCCACTGTCCGACTGATTGATTGGTAATGCACGGCTGCACGGCTGGAACTACTGGTCGCAAGAAGCTGAAATTCGGCATGTCTTGAGGAGTGTAGAGATTTTTTTTTCTAATTCTTTCCTTCATCACTACATAGTATAAAGTCTGTCTTCTGTCTGTCTGTCCCTATGTATCCTTAAATCTTTAAAACTACGCAACGGATTTTAATGCGGTTTTTTTAATAGATAGAATGATTCAAGAGGAAGGTTTAAGGCGCTGTCCTAAGCGACTTTTTTGGTAAATGAGGGGGTGAAGCAGGGGAGGTGAAGGGAGCTTAGCTCTGTCTACTGCGGGGCGGCCCCCTTCATTCTCGTTGCGTGCGGCCGTATTCTGGCGACATCCGTATTCCCATATTTCAAAATCGCAAGCAAAACGTTTTAGCACATTGAATTGAGATACTGATATTAAAATTTATATTACATACATCAATCTGTTTGTACAATATACGCATAGCGCAATTTTTGTTCTCAGTGCAGCCATGAGCAAAACTGGTTTACATTAGACGTTATAGGTATTAAAAGTTGACGAAAGTAGGTAAATACCTACGTGCCGTAAGATGATAAAAATAATCAAGTCAGTTCCATGTATGGAGAGGCCATTATTGTTTGTTTTGTTTTTGTATAAAATTAGTGAAGCAGTTCATAGAATACCTACATCTAATTCCATTCCAGTCAGTTTTCAAATCTGTTTTGCAATAAATTGGCTGTGACATACGGGCGGACAGACAGACAGACATTGCGAATTTATAAGGGTTCCGTTTTTACAATTTTTGGCTACGGTACCCTAAAAAACACAATACTGTTCTACTAAGCGTAAAAGCCGTATCTCAACTAAAGCGAGTTACGAGATAATTGAAGTTTAGTAAAAGTTGATTTCTTTTATTTATTTATGGATGTTTATTGTTATTATAGGTATAATTATAATGGTAAAGGTTTCGAAATACGTCGCCGTTTTTAGGGGTTGTGAGTGATTGGAGAGGGAGAAGGGGAGGTCTTGAAACCCCCCTCACTATTTTCACTTGCCGGAAATACTTGGTTTCCTCTGAAAAAAAAATCTCCAAACATCGGTGTGTATGGCACTGCCAACTTCCACATTCATCACACTAGTTTAATAAACTAAGGTTGACGGAGCCCTGCGAAGGGCTCCTATTTGCGGATTAAGGGTCAAAAGAGAACCTTACATAATCTGTCTAGAATTTTGGCTAGAAGGAGCTGGGATCAATTGCAGCAGATTTGTGGAAGCGCGACTCTATTCACCAGCCCCTGTCAGCCACAACAAATCTCAGACACAACTGCACTGTGTTGCACAGCGAATACAAGTAATCTTAATATTAATGTGTTTCACTTACCCGCTATCCTTGCTGATGTCAGGCTTGAGCTAAATTAGACACATTCATACAAGTATATTGGCCAAAATAAATGAATGAAGTATCTTATACTTAGCTATTAAGCTTCAAACGCGACGTTTTCAGGACACGTTGGCACGTGGAAGTCGATACCAGATTCACAGTTTTCACAAATGTCAATCAATAGTTCACAATCAATTTACCGTTGCCAGCACTAGATCAGGCGGCGTTCAAAGCGGTTTTTCTCTATTTAGTTCAATTAATCAATTCACACGAAATGCAAAAAGGTGTGCTCACAATAACTTTTCACAAAAGTTCACTATGTCATCAATTTACAACAAACCTCGCCGGAAGTCAAAAGGCGGCAATTTAATAGATTTCACCACTATTCGCGTAGCTACAATGATGTGCTTTTCAAAAGGCGAACAATTATTTTATTTTACGTACGAGTCGACAACGTGGTAACTTTTCAACGGGAAGCGAACGGAAGTGACAATAGACTAAACAAAATGTTACTCAATCGATCCAATCGATCTGACTTATAACAAAAACCAATTCCATCTCAAACATCCACCCGCCCCGGACCGGCCTACCGGTCCGCTAATTGGTTGGTAGACGTGACAATGTTGCAACCGCTCTCCTCAGAATCGAACCGTCCACCAAGACCTCAGCAAATCGGGGAACTCCATCAGCCCCAGTCACCAAATTAAGGATGCGCCCCCTGCGCCATCAGAGTGGCGGAAGGCTAGCCTCCCCTATCAAAACGAGGTCACCAATCTTGGGTGGATCGGTCCCGTCGGTCCACCTAACGCGTCGCTGGAGCATGCGCAAATATTCCAAGTTCCAGCGTCTCCAAAAGCTCTGAGCAATCCGGCGCACCAATCCAAAACGCGAGAGACGACCAGGTCTCGCATCAATATAGGGGTACTCAGGCAAGGCGACAAGTGGGCGACCAATCAAAAAATGGCCCGGCGTAAGGGCCTCCAAATCATTCGGATCCGAGGAGATCGGGCACAATGGCCGAGAGTTCAAAACGGCCTCAATCTTACAAAACACAGTTGCGAGTTCCTCAAATGTAAGGACAGACTCACCGATTGTCCTGCGCAAGTGTGTTTTGGCCGATTTTACGGCGGCCTCAAATATACCACCCCAGTGTGGACAACTTGGTGGGGAAAACAACCAATCCATCCCACGTCGGGCAAGCCTATCACCTATATCAGCTTTGTTGGTTTCAAGGAAATTAACAACATCATTCAAATAATTATAGGTGCCCTTGAAGTTAGTGCCCCAGTCAGAACGGATCAAGGAAGGCATCCCTCTGCGGGATACAAATCCGTCAAATGCGGCCACAAACGCCTCGGTCGCAAGCGAGGAGACCAGTTCCAAGTGTACGGCCTTTGTGGAAAGACAAACAAAACACACAAGTAGGCCTTGACAGTCTTGCTGTTTCGAAGTGTCGACGCTTTCACCAAAAAAGGACCAGCGAAGTCCGCGCCAACACCGCCAAACGTCCTGCCCTCAGTCACGCGATCCGCCGGCAAGTCCCCCATCAAGGGCTGCATGGCAGAAGCCTTGAGCCTACAGCAAGGGATGCAGCGAAAGACCACACTCCGAACAATTCTTCGGGCAGACAAAATCCAAAACCCGCGTTGCAAAACGGCCAACAAGGCACCACAACCAGCATGCGAATTCTCAAGGTGACGGTCAGTCACCAACAAGCGTACCAAATGACCGTCCCTAGGCAACAAAAGGGGGTGACGAGCCCCGCAAGGGAGGTTGGCGCTCCTGAGACGCCCTCCAACGCGCAAGAGACCCGCTTCGTCCAAAAAGGGGCTCAATTTAGATACAGCTCCCGACAATTTCGACTTCCCCGACCTGAGGACAGCAACCTCCCTTCCAAAATGCGCCAACCGCACAGAACGAACCCAAAAGGTGAGGGACCCCTGTCGCTCCTGTGGTGAGAGAAACGGTGTCAGTCGTTTCTGTTGTGGGTGCCTAAAATTAAAAACAAAACGCTTTATCCAAGCAGTGACACCTAACAACTTGTCGAGGGAGCCGCAACGATTCAACAAAAAATCGGGTCGAAGGCGCATTCCACCTTCTCAAGAGCGAGTGTTCGTAGACCCGGCAAATCAGAAGTATTCAAAACTGGCGTTCGAGGCCAATCAATCTCTGGTCGACCCAACCATTCCGGACCCCACCACAGCGAACGACCCATCAAACCAGGCGTCAAGCATCCGCGCGAGGCACAATCAGCGGGGTTGAGCCCACCCGGCACGCGTCTCCAAACAAGTTTGACCTCGGATTTCCGGATTTGGGAAACGCGATCAGCGACAAATACCTCCAAAGTGCGGACAGAAGCCTTCAACCAACAAAGAACAATTTGGCTGTCTGTCCAGGCGCAGGTCCCACTAATGCAAATGCCTTTACCCAAAGTACTGGACACGTGGTTCAACAAGCGTACAAGTAGGGCTGCTCCCGAGAGCCCCAACCTTGGGATGGTCAGAGATGTCCGAAGGGGTGCGACCCCGCTCCTCGCCATGATCAGGGAAACCCTCACCCGACCCGAGGCACTGACCGTGCGCAAGCACACCACAGCCGCGCGACCACGCTCCGAGGCATCACAAAACCCGTGAAGGGTGGCCCTGCACTTCCCGGGAGGAAGAATGGGACGAGGCAAAGAGACCTCGCTGACGGCAGGAAGTGAAGATACAAAGGAGGTCCATTCCTCAACAAGAGTGCCGTGCAGAAGCTCGTCCCAGGTCAATCCCGCTGTCCAAAGCTTCTGCAAGAAGCACTTTGCCCAAAATATAATTGGACAGATCCAACCGCTCGGATCAAAGGTTCTGGCGACAGCAGACAATACGAGACGCTTAGTCCAAGAACACGGCAATCTCAAGTCTACGTTATATGTAAAGATGTCCCGGACCGGTCTGCACTGAACGCCGAGAACAGCCATCATGGCGGGGCTGTCAACAATCTCAAACAAATGCGGATCCCGCCGATGATCCTCTGGCAAGCCCTCCAAAAGCGCCGGCAAGTTGGAAATCCATCTGCGCAACTCACAACCAGCGGAGGCCAAAACACCCATCAACTCGTCCCGCAGGAGGACCGCCCCGTCCACCGTGGAGGCGCCCGAGCAAATGTCATCGACGTAAACATCGTCCTTCAAGACGGCGGAGGCCCGCGGGAAGCGCAAGCCCTCGCGGTCTGCGAGCTCCCAAAGAGAACGCATTGCCAAGCAGGGGCTTGACCCCAACCCGCACGTATTAGTATTGAGCTCGTAGACGACCACGGGACCGCGAGGAGACCCTCTCCAAAGGATCAGCTGGAAGCGACGGTCATCAGGGCGGACAATAGTCCGCCCGAACATCACTTCCATGTCGGCCACAAAGACAACCCGATGTCGTCGGAAGCCGGTGACGACGTCACAAAGGTCCCCGACCAACTTGGGACCAGAATGCAAGCACTGGCTCAAGGACACGCCTGCTGAAGTCCGCGCAGAACCATCAAACACCGTGCGCAGCCCGCCAGTCGATGGCCTCAACACCGCATGATGCGGGCGAAAGCAATGCTCCACCGAACGCCAATCCAAACCCGACACTGACACGTATCCCAACCGCTCACATTCCCCCATGAACCCAACATACCTCCGTCCGAGCTCCGGACCACGACCCATGCGACGCTCCACAGCCAACAATCTCCCCCCGGCCAAAGGTCGTGACTCACCAAGCGGCGGCCGAACAGACAGGAAGGGCAACCTCGCAACAATCCGACCAGAACGGAGTCGACCAGCGCTGCTCTGGAAGAACAGCCCGCACTCCTCATGCTCTGGACCCAAACGGGCAGCTTGAGGCGGCTCCTCTACCTCCCAAAACCTCAGAACCGCATCAGAGAGAGCGGAGCCCACAGCCAACAAACTATCAAGTTCGGGTGGAGGGGGGTCCCCAGGTACAGGTCCCATCAAAGCAAATCCAAACATGGTCGGAATGGCAGTCAAACCATTCGGCACCAAGACCCGCCTTCCACCAATCAAAATTCCACCGAGGACACCAGAGCCAATCAACAAATCGACCCGTCCCGGCGTGTCAAATCTGGGGTCCGCCAGATCCAATCCCGATGCCAAACTCACCACAGCAGCGGGCAGCTGCTTCTGTGGGTGCATACCCAAAATATTCTTCAACACAATAGCCGAGGTTTTAATCCTCGGGTGTGAAGACTCAACAGGGCCAAACAAAACCCCAACCCGCCCCTCAACATCAGAGGCCACGTCACCCATGCCCCGCATACAATCTGGAAATAAACCCATATCCAATTTAACCTGCCCCACCAAACAAGTGGAAACAATGCAACCTTGTGAACCTGCGTCCAACATAGCACGGACAACAACAGAGGCCCCCGTGGGTCCCCAGACCCCAACAGCAACCGTTGGCAGGACAACGGTCTCAATGGGGGAGGTCGGCGCTATAGGGCAGGGGTCAATGACCCACTGCTGCCTGGGCGGCGACCGTTGGCCAGGACCTGGCAAGTCAAAATGAGGGTGCGGCCCGAAGTCCTCAAAGGCGCGATGACCCGATCCGCGCGCCATCTGTGGGGGGTCACAGTGACGCACCCGCCCAAAACGAGGTGGGCGCGAGTCAAGGCGGGGACGCTCCGCCAAAGGAGGGGAACACCTGGGGCAGCAGTCATGGTGCCGGTGACGCTGAACAGCACATTCAGGCGCGCGAGAGAGAGGAGGCGCGCGCACGCTACGGCTCTCCAAGCGGGGCGAGCGGCGATCAATTAAGCGAGGCGACTCTCGGCTGCGTGCCGGTGAGCCTCGGCTGCCACCTTCAAAACACCCGCCCGTGCGCGGCGTCGGCTGGTTGGACAAGCGGCCAACCTCTCTGGCATTCATGCAGAGAACGTCCAAATGCCGTCCCCCACAGTGAGGACAGGGGCAAGAATTTGGGCAGTCTCGCCGGTAGCGGGACCCCAAGCAAGAGAAGCAAAGGCGGCGGGCACTCGCGACGCGCCCACGAGAGGTGACATGTAGGTCCAAGAATGCCCTACAACTGGCCGCTCCGTGCCCCGTGACCCTGCAGCAGGAGCACTCCACTGGGCTCCGCGCGACTGCAAAGCGAGAAGGGCGCCGGTCAACACCGGCTCGGGCGTGAACGCGAGCCCGCTCCCCGACCCCGGGCGGCCGCGACCCAGCCGGCGCGCCACCACCGGAGCTGTCCAAGACCCGGCACCCATCCTCCAGGAACCCCTCCAGGTCAGCAAAGGGGGGCAGATGGGTCGCGCTATCCCCACCAAAGCGCTGTTCAAAACGCGACCTCAGGTCGGCAGGCAGCCTCTTCAGCACAATGTGCACCAATAGATAGGACCACTGGTCCACGGGCAGGTCAAGGCACCTAAGTGCGTTGATGGCCACCAAAAGCGGGTTCAAACGTTGGGTGCGCAACCCAGAGACCCGGGTGAGCGTCGGCAAACCCAAAATCCGCTCAATATGCGTGTCGGCGAGGCCACGCCCGTCATGGCACCTACGTGCAACTAGGTCCCGAGCCGTCTGGTACGCCTCGCCAGACACGGGCAGATGCTGGACGAGGCCCCCTGCCTCCCCATCCAGCACCGACATTAGATAGGCCAACCCCTGCGCCGGCCGAAGGTCAGCCCTATCATGGACCAGGCCGTCGAACAAATCAACGAAGCCCAGGTAGCTTCCTAGGCAGCCATCAAAATGGGGGAGGTCCAAAGTAGGGAGCCTACTCACCAGCCCCGGTGGTGACCTAGGAAGCTCCTGCCTCAGGCCGGGCCGCCCTTCCCTATCGGCAACTAGCTGTCTCGCACCACTGGAGACAGCATCACACAGGTCCAAGACCCGGGCACAGTCCTCGCCGACCCTACTTCGCCGGTCAGCGGCGAAACCATTGACTGACACTTCAAGACAGCAAGCGCCGAAAGTGCGGAACCGCTGCTCCACACTTGCCAGGCGATCGCCAATCCGCTCGCACCTCCGAAGCAAGGCCCGCTGGCGATCAGGCCGGTTCACCAAAGCATCGGCCGAGGCAAACCAGCGCAAATCCGATGCAACAGCACCAGCAGCCGCACGCTAGTCCTTGACAGCTGACACAATCAAAATTCAAAAGAGCCCGGACAAGCGCCAAATAAAATTAACAATCAAAACCCAATCCCTCTTAATTCTTTGAAACCAACAAAGCATCAGCCCGCCCACTGCAAGTGAAGGCAAGCGACAGGCACCCACTGCCCAACAAAATTTAAGGTTTCAGTATATTGAAACAAACACAAAAGTTATCAAAGTTACAACCCATAACAAACCAATAAAGTTGAAACTTCAACTCAACTAACCAATCATTTGCAACAGACAGGCCAACTGTGTCACTTATGATACACAATAGGAAGTAAGCACAGAACACGTGCTACCCAACAATACCATCTTTATATTATAACAAAACAAAGCCTACCAATGTGACCCGCCCAAGTGGCAAGGTCAAGCCGGTTGCTATGTTTATGAATATATGCAACAAACCAAATCCACTAAATTCATCGATACATACAGCCGCCATGCATCCAAACAAACTGACCTACCAATGCAACAACAAATCTAAGTTAGACTTTCCAACAATACAAATCAACAATTACTGACTGAGGCCACGCGACAATGTGTTTCAAATTATCTAGGTCAACCCATACAACCAAATATTATGTATTTTAGACAATAACTGACCTGACAAACACCACAACACTGTCCACAAGGCGACAAGACACAAGCTCACACCAATCTGAGTCCAGATACAATCAACGGCCAAGACACAAATCCACAATGCAGTTAACCACGCTCTTGCTATCAAAAAATTATGTCTAGAATTTTGGCTAGAAGGAGCTGGGATCAATTGCAGCAGATTTGTGGAAGCGCGACTCTATTCACCAGCCCCTGTCAGCCACAACAAATCTCAGACACAACTGCACTGTGTTGCACAGCGAATACAAGTAATCTTAATATTAATGTGTTTCACTTACCCGCTATCCTTGCTGATGTCAGGCTTGAGCTAAATTAGACACATTCATACAAGTATATTGGCCAAAATAAATGAATGAAGTATCTTATACTTAGCTATTAAGCTTCAAACGCGACGTTTTCAGGACACGTTGGCACGTGGAAGTCGATACCAGATTCACAGTTTTCACAAATGTCAATCAATAGTTCACAATCAATTTACCGTTGCCAGCACTAGATCAGGCGGCGTTCAAAGCGGTTTTTCTCTATTTAGTTCAATTAATCAATTCACACGAAATGCAAAAAGGTGTGCTCACAATAACTTTTCACAAAAGTTCACTATGTCATCAATTTACAACAAACCTCGCCGGAAGTCAAAAGGCGGCAATTTAATAGATTTCACCACTATTCGCGTAGCTACAATGATGTGCTTTTCAAAAGGCGAACAATTATTTTATTTTACGTACGAGTCGACAACGTGGTAACTTTTCAACGGGAAGCGAACGGAAGTGACAGTTCAGTGTGACCACTGTCAGAAACCTTCAATAGACTAAACAAAATGTTACTCAATCGATCCAATCGATCTGACTTATAACAAAAACCAATTCCATCTCAAACATAATCTATTTAGTTACTTATTACAGTCGCACCTAACCCTAGGCACTCGAAAGCAATGACGCACAAATTTGACATTAGCAGTCAATATGATCATTCCAAGATGGCAGTTTTGCGTTTCTTTTCACGTTTTTCACATAAAACCTAAAAATGACATTTGTAAAACTGTACTAAAGTATTAAAACTACGTTCCGTTTTGCATAATTGCCGAAGTATTTATGAAATTTTGGAAATTGTTTAAAAATATTTAGAAGCAACTCCGGCGGCCAAAATTACTTTTAAAGGATTAAAACGATTTCCCTTAAGCCCCCTACACTACCAATACCCTCAAATTCAGGCAACTCGTTTCGAAACCCAACCCATTATTATTTTTCAAAATAGATGAAACATCAAAAATATATGTGGATATACATTATTCATGAGATACTGCTATGTCGCTTAGAAAATTATAGAAATTGAATTTGAGTTACTGCTTTTTCGTTAGCTCTCCTCATACATGTTTGTATGTAAAATATAAAAATTTTCTTTCGCTTCAAATATGTGTTGTTTCAAAGAAAATAAATATTAAAAGATATTTATTTATATTTATTTATCATTTATTAACTAAATACAGTTTACAGCTCATCAAAAGTTAGCTGTCTCCTACAACCCGGCAGGTTTTCTTTATTCTCATCGAATGTTAAAGGCAGTGTGTGAGGTGATAAGGCTTCAATACTTATTATTTGCTGTTGTTCACGAGGCACAGTTTCATTTACTTTCCTTTTACGGCTTGGTATTGTAGAAATTTCAAGCACTGATGAAACATTTTCCTCTCCGTGATCTCGCAATGCCATCTCTTGAGCTTGACGAGAATCAACAATTTCAGGCAACTGCCAATTCATATTAAACGCCACAAGTTATTCTTCTCCCAGAAAACATCATCTCTTTCTATAATTTCTATTTTTAGTGGTATACTTTCGCCACTCCACACAGCAAATAAACACGTTTGTTTGCGTGTAACGTGGCGTTGCCCCTGAATTTGGTAATTACAATATTTGTTTAGACTAGTCAGTTCACTTTTTTATCATGTTTCCATATTTGTATTTTATTTGCTCTTATACTTTTCTCCAGGCCATTCTTATAGGCAACTATAGAACATTAAATTTTCACAATCGTGTTTGGACCTATTAATCCATCTGGCGTGGCACCAATAAACGGATAATCTACAAGGCTCGATTGTTACATTTTCTTGCTTTGCAAAGTTGTTCATTTTAGATTCCATGCGCAACTGATTTTACATTGCAATTTTTTTATTTGTACAAAATATGTTTTACTAAGTTGGCTTTACTGCTGTTATCTCTTCTTTTTACCACTATACCAAAATTTCAATCTGTCAACATATTCTTACGAAATTCGAACCAGTCACTGCTATCCCCTCTTGTAATTTTTGCTTATCACTACGGAATTTGAGTCAAATTTGTTAAAAAAAATTTTTGGCATTTCTTGGCTAGCTCTTCAACAGATCGTGTTAGGAATGACTGCAGTCAAATGTGTGTAAGACGTTGCAGAACTGTTATGTTTAACTTCACTGTAATTACAATAAAGATAATTAGTTACGTACTTTATTAATAAAACAATACTATATCTTGTGTTATAGCAAACAGAGAAGTCACCTTCTTACTTATAAATGATTGATTTTAGAAATTAAAAAGATATTAGATGTACTGAGACATACCTAATAGTTTATGAATAATCAAAGTTTTACCCGATGTACCTAAATAGGTTTATGTTCACAACACAATAATACAACATTCGTTACCGCTTGTGTGCGGATTGCGGAGCGCCATATTAGCGCTGTTTATTGTTCGCCGTGGCGGGCGGCATCTTAGCGCTCCAGGCGCTCTGACAAGCTAATGAATTTGCAATATAGGTACATAAAATGATTCGATTTTATGTTATTACTCTTTAAAAAATTGAAAACTGAGGCAGCTATGTATTGTGAGACTAATTTATATAATTATATTATGCATAATCGATAATCTATAACATAGTCGTATGAAAATAATTTGTGTAAAAATGTTACATATTTCATAATTACTTGGCCATGGATGAATTTCTATTTTATTACGACGCTTTCTTGTACAAATCCTTCGTAGAACTTCATTTCTCTAAGTGTCCATATTTTATTCTTCTAACTATATATTTATAAGCACAGAAACAATAACACATTAAACGCAACAAGAGTATAAACTTAGGTCCTAATTATATGTGCCCATAGTTACATGAAAAGCCTACTTGATTCAAAGTATTCAGTCTATAACATAAAACATGAAATTACGAACTCAATTTGGCGTATTATAATAACAAACAGGTTTACGTAAAATTTCGTGCAGCGGAGACGCAAGCGAAATTACCTATCTCTCACAGGGCTCATAGCCGAATGACGAGGTCTGGGCGGGGCGTAAACTAGCAACTGACACTCAGTACACCGCTTATGCTAATAAGGTTTAAATTGCTGAAGCGTTTGATATTGATGGGATCTACCGAGCGTCAAAATCATAGACGTTTGGCAGATTGTATTTAATTTTATAAAATATACACGTATAATATGAAAATAAATAGGGTAATTCTTTAGTTCATTAGATTTCCTACAATATTATCAAATAAAATATGACAGCTTACGATCAAAATATTGCAAACAGTGAGACGAAAGATTATTTTTTTGCCTCGATTTTGTGATTTTTTTACCGTGATTCCATTTTACATACATGAAAAATTCTTTCAAAAGTCTTTTGTTCAGATTTTTTACTTCAAGCTCTATTTTTTCCTAGTTTGTAATGTGTACCGTTATGGCTAGATGCGCGACGAAAAATTAGGTGTTTCACGGCTTCTGAGGTATAACAGAGCCTTAAATGTATAATACATGTGCCTATAAACATTGCACCCGTACGAAGCCGGGGCGGGTCCTAGTCTAACAATAACTTCCTCCCATGTGGGAGGAATTTATTGTTGTTTATATATAGAGTGTTGTTTATAGTAAGTAAGTAAGTAATTCATTTATTGTCACACCATAACAACGTACAACAATCATGTTACATACATAAACACTGTGACTGTAAAGGTTGCCTTTTCCCTGTTCTGATGTATAAGCTTTAATTATATTTTAAAATGCATCTAAGGCCACGCAAATAACAGCTGAAAGTTTTTGCGTGAAACAGTAACAAACATCTATCAATTCTCAAATCTCTTTGAATTTTATACCAGAAGTAAGATTGTTTTCTTTCTAAACTCTTATTCACTACAGTAGTGGTGTTTTGATTCTTTTGCAATATTTCAAAATAAACAACAAAACTACTCTGTTGTATTTTTATTACTTTCAAAATCTTTGTTATTTCACAGCACAGTAATCGAGCCTTTGTTGCTTATGTTTCTCGAAATAACAAACAATATATAACGTATCTCTGTTAGCTTTGGTATTCCAATAATACCAATGCCAAATACGATAATATCTCACATGAATCATAATTAAATAAAAAGGAAAAATAAGATTTCCTCCGAAGATGATTAACGAGGCTATTGATAAAAATAGAAAATATTGTTGGAATACGCTGCGATAGTGGTGTACGTAACGGACTGCCGAGACGTTGGTCTTACCTCTGACTTTTTGAATTTATGTGTGTGTGAATTAAAAATGTTTATTATCGCTCGCTCAATGATGTACTACGCTAAATGGCAAAACGCTCGCCTCCTATTAATTGGGACCGAAACATAACTGGCGAAGTGTGAGTGTGTAATACACCTCTGCCTACTCCTTGTAGGATAAAGGCGTGAAGTTATGTTATGCCACCAGTTCAAGCATCTTAAAACCGCTCCATACCCATGACCCCAAATTTGGCCCACAATACATATAACCTTGGCCCGAATGCTTGGTATAAGGTTTAATGTTGAGTTTTGCGTATCTTCTCTAAAGATATTAAGTACTTAGTTAGTGTATTTTCCTTAATAAAAAGGGCTACTAAGGAAAATCCGTCACCTTTCATAAAAATCAACATCAGCCTTTTGTAGGCCACTACTGACCACAAGACTCATAAATAGGTCGGTTTGGTATACTATACCACGCTGACCAGATGGGTTAGTAAAGGATTTGAGGTCAAGCTTTCCATCTCAATTAACCAGAGAATTTAAAATGAAAAAATTCTGCTAAACACTACCATAACATACAAAAAGTACAAAGATAAAAATTACATCATCATCATGTCAGCCTAGCTAGAGATGTCTACTGCTGGACATAGGCCTCCCCCAAGGTTCCCCACACAGACCGATTTTGAGTCACCCGCATCCAACCGCTTCCCGTGATCTTAAACAGATCGTCGGTCCACCTTGCGGGAGGCTTACCCCTGCTGCAAAAATTACATGCCATGATAAAAATCTAGAGCTGAATAATAAGTTACTGTTTTGCACCCTGGGAAGAAGAACGCTATGCCGTAATTTTATTTGCAATGATGACATGAATCGAATCGTGATGGAGACTAGTGATCTCGGATTAGACAATATCGTCTTGTCGTCGAAGCGACACATTGCGGAGTTGTAGACAATCTATTGATTTATTCTATAAAAATATTATTGAATAAATAAAGCGAATATTAATTTGTTCGACGTTTTATCGACCTGAAAGGCAAACATTTTTATTTTCGTGCAATTCGTTTTATCACTTTGATACGTTAATGTAGTATACGGTACATTCAGGGGCTTAATAGGAAACATTAAAAATTGTGACTATTAATTATAAAAAAATCTTAATAGAATAGGTATCTGTTTTAAATTGGGGTCTGGAGTGGAGGTTGTAAAAAAATACCTAAAAATATTTGAATATTGTTGATAGTATTGATACGTGACAATTTTTAGTGTAAAGTATTTCTACTTGAATAACTTGAGGATTTAACTTTTTTCTTTGATACAACAATAGCTAAAAATTAAATGCGTACGCAAATAAAATTGAGTTTATGTTATGATAACCTGAAATGGAATTAAAAGTGGTAAAACGGGTTATCTAAGGCTCACGCAGAATAGGAATTAAAATATTTTTATATACACTTGTCACGCCACATTAAAGGTTTTTTGTGTAGTTTGTACGTAATTTACTTTTATTTTTAATTAAATTTAAACTATAGTAAGCATGAAATAAATTATTTGACATTAAGTCCGCCTTGTGCAATGTATTTATGTGTGCCTTTAACGGTCAACATCTACTGATGTATTGTGTAGTATTGTTAAATAAATAAATAGAATAATATAAACTTTTATTGACATAAGACATTATATACAGATTTACAATAACTAAAGTGAGTTGCTAGCACGAAGTGTGATTGAAATTAAGTAGTATTTATGATTATTGACTTTTAGAGTGATAAATTGATAATACAGTAATTAGAATAATCTCGAACGTCTGTTGTTATCATATTTGACCAATTTTGTTCGAGGAGGCCTATGTCCACATGTGGACATCTATAGACTGATATGATAATGGAGTACATACTGCAATGGTTCATTAAATACTTTATTTTCATATCATTGGTATATTCCTGATAAGTATCTGATCTTTTTTATCAGTAATGACATTTCAATACCAATAGCTATAAGCTTTACATTTTGTACTACTACAAACATGTTTCTAAATTTATATTAAGGATAGGAGTTTGGTTTATATTTTATTGCTAACTAGACGACGCCAGCAGCTACGTGCATTTTTTTAAAATTTACCCGTTTTGACCGATCCCGTGGGAATTTCGGGAAATCCCTTCTTAGTGCACCTCTACGGTCCTCAAGGAACATACATGGCAAATTTCAGCTTCCTGCGCCTAATAGTTTCGGCTGTAGCGTGTCTGTCAGTTAGTCAGTAACGCAAGGATTTTATATATTAAGATTGCAAATGTAGGTACTTGTATTGCTACATTATTGCTTTTATCTGTGTTTTTTGGCTTAAAAGGGTAAGCTTCAGTGATCTTTTGTTTATTTGTTAGTGTTACAAAATATTAGAGGCATGTCTGAAAAATAAATTGTATATTATTTTCAGGGGGGACTTTCTACTTTATAGTTTTTATATTCTAGTCTTGTACGCGTTCTCTTTATGCAGATATATGTATTTCATGGCTATTACCTATAAAGTCTTCTTATTTTTTCTCTTAGCATTATCCCAGTTTCAATCTGGGGTCCGCTTCCTAGTCTAACCGGATTTGGCTGAATATTAGCTTTTCCACAGAGCGACTGCCTGTCTGACCTCAGCAACCCGAAGGGATACCGATATTCCATGGTTTAGACTAGTGTCAGTTTATTTAGAAGGTACTGACGCCCTATAACGACTGTCAAAGATCTTCATGACAACCGGGACCGACGACTTAACGTGCTCTCCGAGGCATGGGACAAGCGATAGTTAACAATTCAATACGCACATAACTCCGAAAAGTCATTGGTGCGTGCCGTGGATTCGAACCCGATACCCTCTGCATGGCAGTCTGTTGGTATATCCACTCGGCTATCGCTGCCATTTTTATCTATAAAGTCTTGTTGATACAATATCCATATGAGAATATTCTAGTAGCATAAGTGTGTAAGAGCTTTGTGGATAGGACTGTTACTAGCTATTTTTTAGAATTATTTACGAGTTTTGCGTATCTGCTTGTTACACAAGTTCTCCAACATTAATCAAATAACCTCTTTCTAAAATAGTTATTTAATTTGTTTTTCACGCGTCAATTTTTCCGAAATCCTACTATCTATATATATCCAATATACTTTGTGCTGTTTTCCTTATGCACTAGGTGCACAACATCACCTTATGGAGATTGGGTAACAGTGGATCACGGGGTACAGTGGATAATTCACTATAACTCAGTATGTGTTACGCTTAGGAACACAATCAAAGTTGTTTTTGCCGCTTGTCCATCCCCCTCCCTAACGTACTAATCGTCAACGCGGTGTCAAAGCTACAAGTCGCGCTGCTATAGTCCACTCAGTAGGTAAGTAACAAAAGTATTTTTCACATGGTTTTGAAATTTGTTTTATATCTGAGTGAATAAGAAATCTTAATGTTTTTATTGTGTCGTAGGCTTGTTATAGGTATCCTAAGTCTTATGTTAACTGCGTATTTTTCCTTTGCAATAGGTAGTTTTTTCTATGATATTTTTATTCCATAACCGCCATTGGGTCACAATGAATCATTTCGTTTTGGGTCACAGTGAACTACTAATCCGCTGTCACTCGCGGAACTGAAATTCATTCTTAATTTATTTTGTTAGGGAAAATGCACTGCAATTGGGTTAGAATATGCATTTTAATCATGGTGCAGTTAATAAAATATTTACCGATGACCAAAAAAAAATATAGTCGATTATATTCTTAAATGGAGTCAATTGTTCTATGAACTGACTATTGCAAACGTTCGACGGCTAATTTATGAAGTACCGATGACGAATAAAATAAAAATAACAGATAAATGGCATGGAAGTAAGGTACTGAGTATCTGTGTAACCTTAGAAAAAAAAATATAATGGATTATCTTTGCGCACTCTTAGTCGATTCACTGTCACCCATGCAATGATCCAAAGTGACCCATTCCCGGGACACACTGGATCATTTCTCATTTTTTAATCAAGTCGTTGTATCTTGTTACTTTATGTACTGAAAGCCTTGAAATGACTCTTTCTTTAAATATTAATTATGATATACTATGATTTAATTTCAGAGATTAATAATTCAGGCATAAACTTTCCAGTTGCACTGTTTGAAAAAAAAAGTGATCCACTGTTACCCACTCTCCCCTATTCTATTTAATATTCGAGATAATGGGTTTGATAAAGTGCAGATCTCTTCGACCCAAGTGAGTCTCCTTGGAATATTCCATGTGCAATTTTAATGGCGTTCGATCGAAGGATATCTAGTTCTATCTGAGTATTGAATATTTTGATGTTCTTATAGTGAGGCAGCTTTTTCTGCTGCAGATTGTAAAGCATTCGACATAAGTATACGATTACACACGTAGCAAAAATCTAAGGCAATACAGAAAGGACAATGGGCAAAAATGTATGGAACGTGGTACCCGCTCCAATAGTCATCATTGATATATCATTGAAAAGACATTTTGATGCAGTAAAACGTCGACCAAGGCGCTTGTCCCTATTCACGTTTGGGAAGCAGTAATCACACTAAGTTTCATAAATCAGAATTTACTACAAACTACTTATATTAGTAAAATAAAGCAGGAATAATATAGAATTAGACGCTGATATAACACACTTAGGATTCTAACAATAAAAGAAGTAAGAAAACAAGCGTTCTTCAAAAAGGAATCATATATTTTAGTTATCTTTTTATA
This sequence comes from Euclidia mi, assembly GCA_944739405.2. Classification (NCBI taxonomy): domain Eukaryota; kingdom Metazoa; phylum Arthropoda; class Insecta; order Lepidoptera; family Erebidae; genus Euclidia; species Euclidia mi. Next base: position 68,599,595 of record OX123195.2, on the reverse strand, counting down.
TTTTTAGTTAATAATAGTTAGTAAGATTTAAAACATTATATCGGTATCAACTATAACAGCATTGAGGAAAGATAGCGGAGCAGTAACTCCCGTGGTGGACAAGATTATTTGCACTGTTGATTAATATATAACATAAATATGTTTTATACGGACATGTCGCGACTGGATTCGTCCACGCAAAAGCCAGGCATCTTCGTGTATGCCATAGTCTGGCAGATTTTCAAGTGCTCCCGCTCTGCACGTTTCAATTATATACAGACATGAACATGAACGGAAATGCAGAACATATTACCTTGGTACTCATTTTCTTACATAGATAAGTGGTACCTTATATTATACTCGTATATGTACGTTTATCGCCGGGGCCAGGACTGTCTAAACCCGTTTCCCTTGGCCCTGGAACGCAAAGGGAAACCGAAGGAACAGAGTTTTTATTAGTTAGTAAGACTGTCGTTTATCTCCAGACGCAATCAGATTTGAGACTGGTGACTATAGTAAATATTGTTCCTCTCGGTAAGATCTTTTAAACGACACTACAATCAGATCTATTGGAGCCGGGTACCATTTTGCCCATTGTCATTTACATTTACTTTTTGCACACACAGGATAATTCGGTTAGCCGTTCGTAATAGACCGGCAAAGTTACGCAACCCTTGCACAATCAACCACATGTTCATACGAAAGAGAAAAGAATTGTGTTAAAAAAACACACTTTCATGAATAAGGCACACTATAATCTCTAATAGTCTATGTAGACGTAATAAAGGTTTTAGTATGTTTGCTTTACTTAGCTATGTATGCATATTATGCTATTATATGCTATTATATTATTATAAAATGACTATTAAATTTGTAAAATGTATGCTAATCTTATTCGAAATTGCGGATGTAAGTAGCTAGTGTGTGAGTAAGCACGTAATAAACCGATATTTTGCTGAATTTTCAGTATCTGATTCTCTTTTTTATATGTATATTGATATTTTTTTACTGTAAAAACAATCTAGCTATATTGTGTGGATATTGTATAAGACAATTAAAATCTTAATAGAAACGTTGTAATATGTTCGTGTTTAAAATAAGTATTTTACCAAAAGTTTGCAAATTTTCTTAAGGCTATATTCTTGATATTAAAAAATAAACTTCTATTCTGGTTTTCATCGAATATTATCACATTTTGAACCTATTTCAGCAGTACTTTCGTAAATTGATTGCAATGGTCGACTGCTTAGAGCATCGATTGATGCCTGATTTTATTGTAATATGATATAAATCTATAAAACGACAGGTCTTTCCATTTAATGTCCATAATACAAAAAATCGTAACTGAAAATAAATTGTGGCGTGAAAAACTAAATGATTTGAACCAAAACCAATACATCAATGAGAAAGAAATAATAGATGTTTCGATTTTCCAATCTACCAATGATAACAAACCAACATAATTGTTCACAAACAAATACTTCAGCTAGAACAAAATAATAGATACTCAGGTCTATTATTTTGTTCTAGCTAGCACACGTAGTGTTATTAATAAAATACTGAAAGGTCTGTATACACTAGACTAATAAAATTTGTAAGAGAACAATCAGCAGCAGTAATAACTTACTGGGTACACTGATAGACTGTCATTCAATGAGACTCGTGTAAAAATGCCCGGCGCGCATCATTGACTTTGCGTCAAATCTGGTAAGATTCTTAGAGTTACATTTCGTCACAATCTGTATTTTAATATCGAAGGCCGAAGTGCTGTAACTTACCACCAATGAAAGTAAACACATGACTCGTCGTATATATTCAATGAAGAGTATAAAAAATCAACTACCTACAGAAATAAAAAAATAACTTTCAACTGACCGGTTATCGCAGCAGTAGTGTATGCGACTGTAACGCTGAAGGTCGCGGGTTCGATTCCCGCTCAAGTCAAACATTTGTATGTATGAACATGGATTTTTGTCTTGGTCTGAGTGTTTGTAAGTACTATAATATGTATACATTCACAAAAAAGTATATAATATGTATGTTATGGTTTTTGAAAACGAGGAATGTGTTACGGCTTGTAATCTTATGATCGATGGACAACAAGTGGAGCAAGTGAATGATTTTGTATATATAGGTACGCTGTTTACTAGGAATGGTAAGAATGAAGAAGATATTGAAGAAGAGTTAATGCAGGTAACAGGGTGAATGGGGCTTTGAAGGCTTCTATGAACAGTCAAAACGTGTCCAAAAAGGCACGTTTGGCTGTGCATAGAGGGGTGTTAGTACCTACACTTCTGTATGGTTGTGAAAGTTGGGTATGGCAGAATAGACATGAAAGTAGAATAAATGCTGTAGAAATGAGAGCATTGAGAAGTATGTGTGGAGTGTCTTTGAACGACAGAGTAAAGAATTGTGTGATAGGAGAGTGTTGTGGGGTAAAAGATGATGTAGTGACAACTATTGAGAAAGGTATGCTAAGATGGTTTGGACACATGGAGTGGATGGATGACGAAAGACTGACCAAGAAGTTATATAAGTCAAGTGTGAATGGGACAGGAGGAAGTGGAACCTAGACGGACGTTCTCTGACCAGATTGGAGACATCCAAAAAAGGACAGGTTTGAAGTACCCTTAATTGAAGAGGATGCATGAGAAATTTGATGGGAATGAATGAAGCAAGAGAGATATGTCAGGATCGTTGCAAATGGCGTTCCGTAGTCTCTGCCTACAGGCGTGAGTCTATGTATGTATTTTTATCCATTATCTAGTTACCATAGAGCTCCTTTATCAAGTTTGCCAGCTCTGCTTAGTTTAGGACTAGATAATGACGTGTGTAAGTAGTGGAATATTAAAATATTAAACATTACAGGACGTGCACGAACATTATATTTAGCTTTATTATATACCTTTCATAAGAACGTAACATTACGCCCTAGTTCGTACTCACCTTTACAAAGCCTGTGACCTTACTATAATTCCGTTGTAATGGCTTAATTATAGTCATCATGTTACGTGACGTCGTTTGAATACCTACGTTTTATATGAACCAGGTTGAAATTATTCGTATAATTATGTTGTAGTGGCGACAATGACTCATATTGTCTTAAGTTTAGTATTATTATACTTGACATAAATTTCAATGCTTTTTAGAGAGTAATATACTAGTGGAGTATGGGGTTCAAATGACACAGTGTACAACACTGGCTTTTCGAAGCTATGTGCGTATTGAATTGTTGCGTATTTTCCCCGTTATTTGGAGGAACACCACGCGTATGTAATTTAAGCTGTAGTCTCTTCGTTTAACAAGTGGGTTTAATCCACACGTGAGAAAACATATAACATGTGTGATACACCAATCGTTGTTACAAATTGAAGTGTTCTTTGTGTTCGACGCTGGAGCGTTTCTAAAGTGCCTCGAGCCACAAAATTTATTTCTCATGCTGGTATACTCGTATTGTTAAGATAATACAAGCATATTATAATATTAGTTGGTATTTCTTCTTTGAACGTTCGACAAACGTTAATACAAACATTTTTATCTCGACAATCGCGAAGTTGCGAGCACTTACTCGCACCAGTCTTGACAAATTAATATCTTCGCGAACTAACAATGACTTAACATCACAGAAATCTTGAAAGTTTCTCGCGATATCATCCGTAATATCAAAATGTTTGTGAAACTATTATATATTGTACCAGATTTTATTAAGACTGAAAATATCCTGCAGTTTTTTCCGTCGATTTTATACTCCTAGCCTTTAAACTTATAATAGGGCTGTTACAAAAAAAAATCTTTACAAACAAACAAAACACAACAAAAAAATCAAAACAAATAAAAACAAACACACTTTTGAGCTTTGTTTCATCAAAATAGAAATTATAAGCGTATATCTGTCTACATCAATAATCTGTGTTTTAATATGAATCTATTCATTTAGCTTAGATAAGCCATTTATGTAAAAAATTGTACAAAATGTTATAAATCCGTGTATACTTTTAATATATAGTATAACGTAACTTCACACATTTATCCCCGAAGGGGAAGGCTGAGGTGTATTTAACACACACACTTAGCCAGTTATGTTTTGGTCCCAATGTAATAGGGGGCGAGCCTCTTGCCATCTACCGCGCACATTATTAAGCGAGCGATAATTCACATTTTTAATACACCCATAGTCAGAGGTGTGTGACCCAGGTACCTGGTGATCGAACCCGAGACCACCGTCTCGGCAGTCCGTTACGTACTCCACTGGGCTATCGCTGCTATGTATTGTCAAAAGATGTGTTTTGTAATACGTGCAGTAAATTTTTCAATTGCACACATTTGAAAGAAGCAGTTGAAACTTTTTCACTTGGCACGTATGTTAGAAGCTTTCTTGACACAAAGATTTAGCTTCGCCATTCAACGTGATAATGCTGTTAGACTGCACATTTCTAGTTTGTGGAGATTGGGGTTAAGCTACACTAGATACTTGTAGCATTTGCAATAGAAATTTTGAGGAATACAATCTGCTTTGCCGATTTACTTGGATGATGCGCTTTCATTTTTGACGAAGACTAATTTAACTTACGCAATCAAGTTGCAATTTTACATTATAATCAAGGAAAGTTGGTAAATTTTAGGTATGTCAAAACATAGTTATGGTAAAGTTATGTATACCAAAAAATTACATTGAGATAATTATTCCAAGTATGTATATTAGAAAAGATATTGTGCGATTTGAAAAGAAGCGGTCCGAAAAATACTTACTATTCAAAACAAGACAATTCTATTCCTAATATTATTATAACAATGTGAGTAAACCAAACGAGTGTCATACTAAACTAAAGTGTTTTTGTAACCCGCGCTGTCGAGTATTGGACAGACGATTGCTACGTGTCAATACTACCATCCATTAGGCTTACTCCATCGATATTCGTAGGGTTAAACGATAAAGCAGTATATCGGTCACCGAACGTTATATTGGCTTGTAATTTTATTTTTGCAAAAGCTAATATAAAGCTCTCATCTGAAGCCGTTTATTGCGAAAGTGATATTATACCTACATCGTCATCACAAGTATAATTACTAGTATTACAATCTTTATTATTTGTATGGTAATGTATATTTTTACTATAATAAGGTACCTATTAGGGTTTCGTACCTCGAAATGAAAAAACGGAATCCTTATAGGATCATTTTGTTGTCCGTCCGTCTGTCAAGACCCTTTTTCTCTCAAACGCATGGAGATATCAAACTGAAATTTATATCAAATAGTCAAATCTACTGTCCCTTAAAGCTGTGAAAAAATCAAACTTCTAAGCCAACGCAATCAAAAACTACAGCCGTTTATGCTGCAAATTTACGCAAATATTCGAAACTCAAAACCTACAGAGTATTTCCCGTGAACTAAGAATCTTGAAATTTGGTACGAAGCAATGTCTTATATCATGCATAAAGGAAAAATTGCTAAAACCGTAAATTTTAGTTACCGCATATCATTAAAATATTTTTAATAATTTTAAAGTTATTACCATTTTCTTATGAACGCGTATAGGTATTAAATTGAAATTCATATCCAATACTCAGGTCTATAATTGCTTTAAGCTGTAACAAAATCAAACTTCTATGTTAACGCAATAAAAAGGAACAGCAATTTATGCCGCATATTTTTTCGCAACTATCGCAAGGGAATCAAAACCTACAGGGTACTTCCCGTGAACTCAGAATCTTGAAATTTGGTACGAAGCAATGTCTTACGGCACAAATAAAGGGAAAATTGTGAAAACCGTAAATATTTTGTAACATCATATATAAAAATATTTGTATAAATTTTAAAGTTACTACCCCTTTCCTCATGAACGCAAAAAGTTATTAAATTGAAATTCATATCAAATACCTGGGTCTGTTATACCTATAAGCTGTCGAGCATCTATCTTAACGCAATCAAAAGAAACAGCAATTTTACTATATTTTCAAACTTGCAACTACTGGTAAGAGAATCAAAACCTACAGGGTACTTCCCGTAAACTTAGATTATTGAAATTTGGTACAAACCAACGTCTTATAGCACAGATAAAGGAAAAAATGCGAAAACCGCAAATTTTTTGTTACATCATATAATAAAAAAAATTAAAGTTATTAGCCCTTTTCTTATGAACGCATACAGGTATTAAATTGAAATTCATATAAATAATCAAGTCTATAATATCTTTAAGCTGTAACAAAATGAAACTTCTATGCCGACGCAATCAAAAGATACAGCTGTTTATGCCGCAAATTCTCGGATTTTTTTTTAACTCACAAGGGAATCAAAACCTACAGGGTACTTTCCTCTTCCTCTGCGGCTCCACCGCGACGCAACAAATGGTGCGCCACCATTTGGTCGCAGGAGATAGATAGGGAGAGCGCGCGGCAACGCAACACCGACACGCCTCTCCTCCCGCGACCGCGCCCGACTGCGAGGGACAGACAGAACTGTCCACCGCATCCGCACCATCCACCAAGCCCAGGCGGATCGTCCACTCCCGGGATCTCTCTTAGCTTCACCGCGAGTGTCCAAGCCACGGTTATTAAGCTCCCCCCACTACGACAAGATGGAGATCCAACGGGGAGGCGATCTAGAATCTTGAAATTTGTCATAAAGCAACGTTTTATAGCACATAGGAAAAATTTTGAAAACCCTAAATTTTTTGTTACATCACTTAGATTTTAAATAATTATAATTATATACCTACAGCTTTATGCGGAACCCTCGGTGCGCAAGTCCGACTCGCACTTGACCGGTTTTTTTTATTTACAAGCGCTAGTCTATAAAATATGTAGTTTTGTGGTCGTGATTCGTGCTTGATGATAGACATACACCAGATCAAGCAGGAGTTGATAGTTGAATACTTGTTGTCGTATAATCTCTTATATATACCTAAATTTGACCTAGCATTTATAATACATATGTTTAAAAAAATACATAAATATTGAGAATTTGCTTTCATTCTAAAACGTGTCTGTCAAAACTTTGTTATCTATCGAATTTTATTTATAATTCGAATTTGTTGTCAGTCAAGAATTTTTTGCCAATCAGGAACTAGTTGTCAATCAAGAATTGGTTTTAAATCATGAACATGTCGTCAATCAAGAGCTTGACATTCATTCAGAACGTGTTGTCAAGCAATAATGTGTTGTCAATCAATAATTTGTCCTCAACCAAGAATTGATCTTCAATAAAGAACTTGTCGTCAATCAAGCACATATCGTGAATCTGTTAGAAATGATCAATCACCTTCCTATGAATATCATCCTCTCAGTGCTACGAACCAAAACAATTGCTCCGAACATAGTGTTGGGAGCTGTACATCGTATATCCATTATAGCAAAGTTATATCTAACCAAACTAATATGAACTTCACACAAAATAACTAGAGCGTCCCAAACTGCATGAAATTCTGAATTAGATTTAGTATAAGCTGTTATAATAAAATTTAAACTAAAAGTTCGAGAGCTATTTTTGTGTAATGGGAAAAGCTACAGAAACATTTTATTTTATGTATTTTACGTACTGTTTATTAATGATTGTATAGCAGATTATATTTGTATCTTTGTTATTTAGTAAACTAATCGTATAAGGAGCATTTGTTTATTGTGCCACACCTTTCAATTGATTCATTTTAAATCTGTTGCAACAAAATACAAAACAAACTAAAATTTGACACGTACCTACTTACTGAAATATTGACAGTTGGAAAAGGCCATTGGCATTAAATCCACAGTTAATTCATATCCTACTAATACCAATAAATTTAATTAATACCAAGAGCCTGTAATAAAAGTCAATGAAACTAATTCAGCTAAATTACCAGAAAAATTTATAAAGACCGTTCCGATAACTCAAATAATCGTAGCGAGTTAATCTGGACAGCCATCCGTAATAAACTGGGTTTCCTCAATCCAGTGTTCGAAGCAAAAAATACACATACGTTGGCTCTGATTCTGTTGTTTACTGACTATAAATAAATTGATCTAAATATTTTTGTCTGCTGCAGAATATAAAATATAATAATGATCACAAAATCAAACGGAATAATTACATTTCAACTTTAAATATTAATTTAGCATTCCAACAGTGTAATCGGTTACAATAATTTACATTGTAACAAAATACTTCACACCATCGAATCACCATGCCATGCAGGCTCGCCCCCAAGATTCTTTGAAACTTTTACAACAATCTTTCTGCTAACGTTCTTTGAACAAGGACTTCCATTTCTTTATTCAAAAGCAATTCCAGATTGTTATCTCGTCTAGACCCTTTAAGCGATGTAAGCTTTCCAAAGAATTGCTATCTGTTAGATCGTATGTCGCTCTAATGATGCAAAACATCATATTTATTCAGCGCCCGTCATTGCTAAAGACGTCAGCTAGAGAGGGGCGGATAGATCCACTGGAACATGGTAACGAATGATCTAAATTTCATGAGCCGCTTTCAGCCTGCAATTGTGTCGGAATACAATTTGTATCGGTATGCGTTTATGTAAGCTTGGTATGGTGGATAATGCACTTGCCTTGGATAAAACATAATAATATATAATTGGATGATAATATTATAGCAGCTGCATAATATACGTACATCTACGACAGTTTCATAACAGACATGCCAAATTTGATATATGTCTTTGTGTGTTTAATAATTAATATGAAAGTGGAGTAATTTAATAATAATATAGATCCCGCAATATACGATCTAATTCTAGGGTGTGTCGTGTCTTATTTTCTTGTCCCTCTGTGGCTATCGCAAGTTTAATTCATGCAGATACATTGGGGTAATTATATGGTATTTCACGTTTCTATTTTAATAATGAGTCTATTGGTATCTGTCACATACGCATAAAATGTTGTGATTAGTTAAACTACTAACGTAATTTCTGCAAAACGTTTACGCAAAATCTCACTATACAACACAGCTTATAATAAATAAGTACTTACAGAGATGCCTTAATAATTAATTAATTATTATAAGTAGCAAATCAATCGACATGTCATTATGTAAGATCATTCTTGTAGGTTGAATAAATAAGTTTAATACGTCATACACATACACGTGTGCGTTTGTCAGAATCATCAACTGAATATTCTAAACGAATCATAGCTAAACTTATTAGAGTTTCGTATTTTGGCTAGAATAAACTAAATTTCTAGCAACTAGACTAGCTTCAGGTATTTCGCTTTGGATGTGAGAATCATAAATTAAATACGCAAGCTGTTGCCAAAGTTTAAGTTTAATTTCCAGTATAAGTAGAGCTCTTATTGCAATTGGTGTGCTCGGTAACACAGCTCAATCTATCTAGCTATTCGTTTTTTATTTGCGTGACAGATTATACCTACCTATTACTGTCACGACCTAATCTTAGCGTGTTGTAATGTATTGTCTTTTGTGTTATTTTTATTTTGTATTTTTGTATGTACCTTACTGTACAATTACTTATGTTTGGTTGTGACAGCAATAACATATTTTTGATTTCGTACCATTTTATATATAATTATATTATTTTTATGAATGATAGTAAACTTAAGGCGCTGTTATACCTCAGAAGCCGTGAAACACCAAATTTTTCGTCGCGCATCTAGCCATAACGGTATATATTACAAACTAGCAAAAAATATAGCTTAAAGTCAAAAGTCTTAACAAAAGACTTTTGAAAGAATTTTCATGTATGTAATATAGAATCACGGTAAAAAAATCACAAAATCGAGGCAGAAAATAAACTTTCGTCTCACTGTTTGCAATATTTTGATCGTAAGCTGTCATATTTTATTTGATAATATTGTAGGAAATCTAATGAACTAAAGAATTACCCTATTTATTTTCATATTATACGTGTATATTTTGTAAAATTAAATAAAATCTGCCATACGTCTATGATCTTGACGCTCGGTAGATCCCATCAATATCAAACGCTTCAGCAATTTAAACCTTATTAGCATAAGCGGTGTACTGAGTGTCAGTTGCTAGTTTACGCCCCGCCCAGACCTCATCATTCGGTTATTAGCCCTGTGAGAGATAGGTCATGTCGCTTGCGTCTCCGCGGCACGAAATTTTACGTAAACCTGTTTGTTATTGTAATACGCCGATTTGAGTTCGTAATTTCATGTTTTATGTTATAGACTAAATACTTTGAATCAAATAGGCTTTTCATGTTACTATGGGCACATATAATTAGGACCTAAGTTTATACTCTTGTTGCGTTTAATGTGTTATTGTTTCTGTGCTTATAAATAGAAGAATAAAATATGGACGATTAGAGAAATGAAGTTCTACGAAGGATTTGTACAAGAAAGCGTCGTAATAAAATATAAATTCATCCATGGCCAAGTGATTATGAAATATGTAACATTTTTACACAAATTATTTTCATAAGAGTCTTTTATGACTAACTATGTTATAGATTATCGCTTATGCATAATATAATTCTATAAATTATTCTCACAATACATAGCTGCCACAGTTTTCAATTTTTGAAAGAGTAATAACATAAAATCGAATGATTTTATGTACCTATATTGCAAATTCATTAGCTTGTCAGATCGCCTGGAGCGCTAAGATGCCGCCACGGCGAACAATAAACAGCGCTAATATGGCGCTCCGCAGTCCGCACACAAGCGGTAACGAATGTTGTATTATTGTGTTGTGAACATAAACCTATTTAGGTACATCGGGTAAAACTTTGATTATTCATAAACTATTAGGTATGTCTCAGTACATCTAATATCTTTTTAATTTCTAAAATCAATCATTTATAAGTAAGAAGGTGACTTCTCTGTTTGCTATAACACAAGATATAGTATTTTTTATAAATAAAGTACGTAACTAATTATCTTTATTGTAATTACAGTGAAGTTAAACATAACAGTTCTGCAACGTCTTACACACATTTGACTGCAGTCTCAGTACATCTAATATCTTTTTAATTTCTAAAATCAATCATTTATAAGTAAGAAGGTGACTTCTCTGTTTGCTATAACACAAGATATAGTATTTTTTATAAATAAAGTACGTAACTAATTATCTTTATTGTAATTACAGTGAAGTTAAACATAACAGTTCTGCAACGTCTTACACACATTTGACTGCAGTCATTCCTAACACGATCTGTTCAAGAGCTAGCCAAGAAATGGCAAAAATTTTTTTTAACAAATTTGACTCAAATTCCGTAGTGATTAGCAAAAATTACAAGAGGGGATAGCAGTGACTGGTTCGAATTTCGTAAGAATATGTTGACAGATTGAAATTTTGGTATAGTGGTAAAAAGAAGAGATAACAGCAGTAAAGCCAACTTAGTAAAACATATTTTGTACAAATAAAAAAATTGCAATGTAAAATCAGTTGCGCATGGAATCTAAAATGAACAACTTTGCAACAACTGGCAAAGCAAGAAAATGTAACAATCGAGCCTTGTAGATTATCCGTTTATTGGTGCCACGCCAGATGGATTAATAGGTCCAAACACGATTGTGAAAATTTAATGTTCTATAGTTGCCTATAAGAATGGCCTGGAGAAATGTATAAGAGCAAATAAAATACAAATATGGAAACATGATAAAAAAGTGAACTGACTAGTCTAAACAAATATTGTAATTACCAAATTCAGGGGCAATGCCACGTTACACGCAAACAAACGTGTTTATTTGCTGTGTGGAGTGGCGAAAGTATACCACTAAAAATATAAATTATAGAAAGAGATGATGTTTTCTGGGAGAAGAATAACTTGTGGCGTTTAATATGAATTGGCAGTTGCCTGAAATTGTTGATTCTCGTCAAGCTCAAGAGATGGCATTGCGAGATCACGGAGAGGAGAATGTTTCATCAGTGCTTGAAATTTCTACAATACCAAGCCGTAAAAGGAAAGTAAATGAAACTGTGCCTCGTGAACAACAGCAAATAATAAGTATTGAAGCCTTATCACCTCACACACTGCCTTTAACATTCGATGAGAATAAAGAAAACCTGCCGGGTTGTAGGAGACAGCTAACTTTTGATGAGCTGTAAACTGTATTTAGTTAATAAATGATAAATAAATATAAATAAATATCTTTTAATATTTATTTTCTTTGAAACAACACATATTTGAAGCGAAAGAAAATTTTTATATTTTACATACAAACATGTATGAGGAGAGCTAACGAAAAAGCAGTAACTCAAATTCAATTTCTATAATTTTTTAAGCGACATAGCAGTATCTCATGAATAAGGTATATCCACATATATTTTTGATGTTTCATCTATTTTGAAAAATAATAATGGGTTGGTTAATTTCCAAAATCAATCATTTATAAGTAAGAAGGTGACTTCTCTGTTTGCAATAACACAAGATACAGTATTTTTTTAATAATAAAGTACGTAACTAATTATCTTTATTGTGATTACAGTGAAGTTAAAGATAACAGTTCTGCAACGTCTTACACACATTTGACTGCAGTCATTCCTAACACGATCTGTTCAAGAGCTAGCCAAGAAATGCCAAACATTTTTTTTAACAAATTTGACTCAAATTCCGTAGTGATAAGCAAAAATTACAAGAGGGATATCAGTGACTGGTTCGAATTGCGTAAGAATATGTTGACAGATTGAAATTTTGGTATAGTGGTAAAAAGAAGAGATAACAGCAGTAAAGCCAACTTAGTAAAAAATATTTTGTACAAATAAAATATTTGCAATGTCAAATCAGTTGCGCATGGAATCTAAAATGAACAACTGGCTTTGCAACAACTGGCGAAGCAAGAAAATGTAACAATCGAGCCTTGTGGATTATCCGTTTATTTGTGCCATGCCAGATGGATTAATAGGTCCAAACACGATTGTGGAAATTTAATGTTCTATAGTTGCCTATAAGAATGGCCTGGAGAATAGTATAAGAGCAAATAAAATACAAATATGGAAACATGATAAAAAAGTGAACTGACTAGTCTAAACAAATATTGTAATTGTTATTACCAAATTCAGGGGCAACGCCGTTACACGCTAACAAAAGTGTTTATTTGCTGTGTGGCATGGCGAAAGTATACCACTAAAAATAGAAATTATAGAAAGAGATGATGTTTTCTGGGAGAAGAAAAACTTGTGGCGTTTTATATGAATTGGCAGTTGCCTGAAATTGTTGATTCTCGTCAAGCTCAAGGGATGGCATTGCGAGCTCACGGAGAGGAAAATGTTTCATAAGTGCTTGAAATTTCTACAATACCAAGCCGTAAAAGGAAAGTAAATGAAACTGTGCCTCGTGAACAACAGCAAATAATAAGTATTGAAGCCTTATCACCTCACACACTGCCTTTAACTAACTTTTGATGAGCTGTAAACTCTGAATTTCGTTAATAAATGATAAATGAATAAATATCTTTTAATGTTTATTTTCTTTGAAACAACACATATTTGAGGCGAAAGAAAATTTTTATACAATTCTAATTCTATAATTTTCTAAGCGACATAGCAGTATCTCATGAATAAGGTATATCCACATATATTTTTGATTTTTCATCTATTTTGAAAAATAATAATGGGTTGGGTTTCGAAACGAGTCGCCTGAATTTGAGGGTATTGGTAGTGTAGGGGGCGTAAGGGAGTTCGTTTTAATCACCTAAAAGTAATTTTGGCTGCCGGAGGTGCGTTTAAATATTTTTAAACAATTTCCAAAATTTCATAAATACTTCGGCAATTATGCAAAACGGAACGTAGTTTTTATACTTTAGTACAGGTTTACAAATGTCATTTTTAAGTTTTATGTGAAAAACGTGAAACGAAATGCAAAACTGCCATCTTGGGATGATCATATTGACAGCTAATGTCAAATTTGGGCGTCATTGCTTTCGAGTGCCTAGGTTAGGTGCGACTGTAATAAGTAACTAAATAGGTTATGTTAGGTTCTCTTTTGACCCTTAATCCGAAAATAGGAGCCCTTCGCAGGGCTCCGTCAACCTTAGTTTATTAAACTAGTGTGACGAATGTGGAAGTTGGCAGTGCCATACACACTGATGTTTGGAGATTTTTTTTTTCAGAGTAAACCAAGTATTTCCGGCAAGTGAAAATGGTGAGGGGGGTTTCAAGACTTCCCCTCCTCCCTCTCCCATTGGAAAGTTGTAAGTCATTACTTACAACCCCTAAAAACGGCGACGTATTTCGAAACCTTTACCATAATAATTATACCTATAATAACAATAAACATCCATAAATAAATAAAATATATCAACTTTTACTAAACTTCAATTATCTCGTAACTCGCTTTAGTTGAGATACGGGTTTTGCGCTTAGTAGAGCAGTATTGTGTTTTTTAGAGTACCGTAGCCAAAAATGTTAAAAACGGAACCTTTATAGATTCGCAATGTCTGTCTGTCTGTCCGCCCGTATGTCACAGCCAATTTATTGCAAAACAAATTTGAAAACTGGTAGGAATGGAAGTAGATGTAGGTATTCTATGAACTGCTTCACTATTTTTATACAAAAACAATACAAACATAATAATGGCCTCTCCATACATGGAACTGACTTAATTATTTTTATCATCTTACGGCACGTAGGTATTTACCTAGTTTCGTCAACTATTAAGACCTATACCATCTAATGTAAACCAGTTTTGGTCATGGCTGAGAAAAAAAATTGCGCTATGCCTATATTGTACAAACAGATTGATGTATGTAATATAAATTTTGATATCAGTATCTCAATTCAATATGCTAAAACGTTTTGCTTGCGATTTTGAAATATTGGAATACGGATGTCACCAGAATACGGCCGCCCGCGACGAGAATGAAGGGGGGCGCCCCGCAGTAGACGGAGCTAAGCTCCCTTCACCTCCCCTGCTTCACCCCCTCATTTACCAAAACAGTCGCTTAGGACAGCGCCTTAAAGCAGTGCTATCACTGTTTGAATGTGTCTCCACTGGACTATTCCAGTGGAGACACATTCAAACAGAGCTGTTACGCAGACGATCTCTGGGTCAAACCTACGTCGTACACCGCTGACTTTTCAAGGATATCTGGCTTGATAAATTATTGAAACCTGCAGGTCTGAGGGTTCATGTATTACGTGAGTATAATCAATGACAATAGTAAGTTATATTCTATATAACGTGCATCAAATACCATGTGAAGTCTACCATCCAGTGCCATCCAGTTGGCAGGGTGATATTCTTATAAGTACCTATCCATAGCATTATTATGGTAGAGTTTGTATAAATAAGAGTCTAAACCAATTCCATGAGCTACATTCAACATTTTATTCCTAATCATCTCATCTCTACCTTAATAAAACGATTCCCATTGAAATTTTCGGTAGTTTGATTTCAACGTTTAAAATTCGCGTAAAGCCAAGAAAATTATATAGTATACCTTTACCTACATATAAACGGCTGTAGTACGAGGACCTTTTTAGTGCAAGAATACATTTTCGAAAAATAGAATAATGATACATTGAAATGATTAATTGAAGGGTTCAGACGACACGTTTAAGTACATCAATATGTATGTTATACCTCAACATTTCGCAGATTTTTCATGACAGTAGCGCGGACCTTTATTGATTAGAACATCTAATCTGGCAATTTTCAATAGATCAATAATATAAGTAAAAGTACTTGTTCTAACTAATGTTTCACAACAGAGCCTAAGCTTCTAAAGCTGGAAACATTAAAATTGGTATACCTACTACAACTAATACATGGTATACCTATTACTCTTATTTACCTATTAGAACGAGTTCTTTAAAATTTAATCCTGGTGGTTAAATTTTAAAGAATATTTAAGGTGGTTACATAAGGGCTGACAGTTTGATTGAAAATTACTGATTTTGAGAAGTATCAGGCGCTAAAATCGCAAGGCATACATTGTATTATTATATAGCTTTTACAACTCATTCTTTCGTATTTGGATTACGCTTATATTCACAAAATTCTATGCAAACCTCACGTGAACGAGTAGATCAATAGGGTTATTGAAATTCGCTTCTAAGAGATGAGCTCCGCAACTAATCTATGTAAAAAGTAGGAACGAAGAGACGTCATTTTTCACGCAATACGTATACCAACCTTGATCATAGCTTGAAACCCAATATTCCGTAAATTTTTACACTAGACTGTTTTGAAAATGTATCACAATTCTGTGCAGGCTAAAATAAAATTTAATTAAAATTTGACTGAACACCATTTTTAAACAATTTGACGGATTGAAAAAAGGACGTTAAAAACCATATGTGTTCCACAGTCCTAACATACTTCATTCGTTTACGAAAGGTCACCACAATATTTCATTACGAAGCGGTCGGTTAAACGGAATGATTCCTTAAATCTCTCGAACATTATCACACATCAAGCGGCTTGGCGGCCCTCGAAACTGACCATAAACAAGGTTCGCTAAGGACACACTCTGACACTTTTTATAATATTAACCCAACGTTCTTTGTCTTTTGGACATATCATTACGAATTCACGAGGGTTCAGCACCTCGATTAGGGTTTGTTTGTGCACCAAAAATATATACAAAGACTCGTTTTTTTCCGCGAACGGTATTTTAAAAGCGTCCGTGAAAACACAAATGAAATAGATACCTTTAAAAATATATCCGTCGCGAAAACCGTAGGTTCGTACCGTTTGCCAACGATCGGATTTACATTTTTAGGGTCTTTTAATTTTCCGCTGGAAATGACAGATGATCTGGGTTTGTAGAACATCAGCTGGTTTAAAGCTTGATTAAACGTAAGAGTGAGGTAAGGGTGGTTGGATTCCTTTGTTTTTGGCGTCTTCTTAACAAGGTTGGATTACCAAAGCCAACGCTCTTGAGAGGAAATTTTCTGGATTTTTCTTTGACGGTTACGTGCCTAGGCAATGAAATTGGTTTTCTGAATAATGATAGATTGGACCCATGTCATCCGAACGTGTATTATCGACTAACTATAATCCATTTTAAATCGAGATTCAGTGAAGTCATGATAGACAGTTTAGTTACAGTGTACGTCATACACAATTATATTGGTAACTGACAAGATACGTATTTGGCATTGATGGCACATGTGCTGGGTACTCATGTGCATGCGATCATTTGATACTAATTAAGACAGATTGTTCAGCTTGAATACTTAGTGCAGAAGCTCCCAGTTATATAGAGCTGAAATTGAGATTAGTGTATCATGGATGATCGTATAGAAAACTAACAGCATGATGAAACCAGGATGGTGGGTACCGCCGAAGACCGCTTATCTGCATCTTGGAATCCTGTCATCAACAAATATAGATAACGACTAAGAGATAAAATACGCTTGTGTGAAGACGCGTTTGTTGTATGTGTAGAAGTACCTACAGTTCTTTTGATAAAAATTAAAATAGTTCTGAAGACCAAATGAGGGTAAGTGCCGAAACCCGCACTCCACGGAATAGGCGCTGAAGGACATCAGTCATCTCGTGATCATGGCTGCTGAAACCCGTACTGAAACGTCGAGGAAAATAAAAGGTATTTTATAAAATTTTGTTATTATAATAGAACACACTGTTGTAATTTTTTTTTATATTACACCAAACTTCTAAGTCAATTCTCTGAGACAATATTTAGGTTTGAATATATGTCTCAAAGTACCGTAGAGCAGTTTTGTTTTGACAAAAGTGATAAATCAAAAAGGTGTAAAGGTGGTGAACTATACGTTTTCAGCCTAACGTGAAATACTTGAGCCTTAAAATGCAGAGCGCTCATTAAAAAAGTAAAAAATATTTCTTTTAATACTTCTGACTAAATATAAAAATATCCTCTAAACCTTTAGTAGAAATGTCTATGACCGGCCAGGTACAGATGTCTTGTATACAGGCATGCCACCATAGTGGCGCTAATTCCTGTTCCCTATATGTGGTTGAAAAGATGTTGCGTCGCGACGTTCTCACTTTCCGTTGTTTTGGCCGGTACTTGTGGACAATAGGCTAGGAGGAAACGATTGGATATCACAATAGTGACAGCAGCCGCAACCCTGTCCAAGAAACGGCGCTGCAAATGTTGGCGGAATGCCCCGCTTATGCGTCCCAGCGCCGTGATCTCATCACCATCTTAAGCCTTTTTCGACCATTTTGGTGTAGACCTCTACAACAACTTCCTTTCCGTTCTGTTCTGGGCAGTCTTCAACCAATTATTGCCCGCTATCTTTATGATGTCATCTTTCCATCTTATTTGCAGTCATCCAGCTGGTCGTTTACAATCTCACGGTCTCCATTTCAATATTTGCTTGCACCATGTTTCGGGTTTTCGGGCTACATGTCCGGCCGCTACTCTTTTGGCAACATCTGATACTAGACTTTATTTTCGGAGCCATTTATTCGTCTTTCTGTCTCTGAGTGTCACTCCTACCAGTTTTCTCTCCATTGCCCTTTGAGCTATTTCAAGTTTCTGTAGAGCTGCCTTTGTAGTAATCTAAGTTTCGGCTCCATAGGTGGGCACTGGCAGGACGCACTGGTTATATATTCTTGTTTTTTGTTGCTTCGTAAAAGCAAATGCCAGTTTGCCGAAAGTAGCCCACCCAACCCAAATGGATGCGTCTATCAATCCTGTTCACCTGGTTTGCTTTGCCCATCTTTATTTCTTGCCCTAGGTATAATTATAATATATTTATTGACGAATTCCAATCGGGTACCTCCTAATGCAATTGTTATTCCGCTGGAGTTTTCACTGGCCATGTTTCGAATTGACCGTGAACTGATCGCGGCAGTTGTTACAGTCGTACCCTCGCTACCTGCCCTGCCCATGGTCCGGTGCGTGATGGCTTGGAACGTCACCGTCTCTTTTTGTGAGGCAGTAATGCTGATCAATCAGATGGCGATGCGAGAAAGGTAGATAATGGCAGCCCTAGGGGCCGCTCCTCGTCCGCCAGTAGGATGAGGCGGCCGCGCTGTGACCACGTGTCCCTCCAGAAATGTTAATTAGCAAATATGGCGTGGCCTGCCAGCATCCATCGGCGAGCCGAACCCTGACAGGGTCACGGTGTACGACGCAATGCTAACCGCCATTCGCGTGGCCGCTGTCAAGGAACACCGTATTGGTAATAGTGAGTAGATCTAGCCACGCACCAACAATAAGGTGGCTTGCATATCTAATGTATCACACAATACACATTACATGGAACCAGCGCACGCAGTGAGCGCAGTGCGAATTAGAGCGAGACAGCATGACAGCGTGACGCGACGGCTTACTACCTGCCATTACCTGATGCCATTTAAATTGCAACTAGCACATTATTTTACGCAAAAAATAACAATAATTAGGATTTATTTCACTAACAGAATAGATTCTTTGAGCTCGAATATGATCTCACAGGCTGCACTTAGAACTTTAGTGTAGTAATAAAAAGAGTTTATTTCGTACTATTCTATAATAATTTTAAGTTTATTTTAGTTGGCCGGCACTTTTAGAATTAGCCCAAATTTGTATGGGTGATGTCCTTTATAAGCTAACGGATATCCATTCGTTAGATTCTAAAAAGTTGAACCTTTTAGAAGAATTTTCCAATCACAGAACAGCTTTTAATTTTACGCTTCTTTAAAATACGGCAAATAACACACTGCTCTCTGATTGGTCGACATTATCAATCGTTTTTCGTTACCAACTGTATTAAACAAAGAGTTAGGCAATAAAAGACAGGTTCTAGAAAACATATTTTTAAATCTTGTTACTATGTATAGCGATGTCTTTTCAGCTAGTTTCGGTATTTTTGTTAAAGATTGGTCGCCGTCGTACTATTGTAACTCTTTATGTTCCGTGACGAACAAGAGCGGTGGAGAGTAAGGAAAAGCAACACGTGACTTATTCAACCAATCATAGTCATATGGCGTTTGGTTATTGCTTACTTATTATTTTACGCTTGAGTTCGGTAAGTTTATCAATTTGCGCAAAATGTGGGCGTAAAATAATACAATTTATCTCTCGCTTAGAATCCTACGAAAGTTATACATTTCCTACGAAATTTATGAATTTTCGGTACTTGTTATTTTTCGGTAATATACAAATATATCTGTTATACTCCGAAATCTCGTTTGTACCACAGATTTTCAAAGGGACATCGCTGTACCACGTTTTGGTTAAAAACGTGGAATGTGCTTACAATTTTCCATTTAATAACATTTCGAAAATTCGAGCAAATTTCACGTAGGTAGCAAGCTCAAGTATGTTTCTTTTTACTGAACACATTTACAGCTTCTAATTAGAAGAACCTAACTGTTTTTTTTCGGGGGTAGGTGAATAAAAGACAAGACGTTTCGAAATTTGAAAAGTATAAATTTAATTATTTAAAATCTAAATTTTACCTATATAATCACCATATCAAGTTCTATTAAGCACAAATACATAGTACTTACATTGGTATAAGCATTAGAGGGTTATTTGTATGTAACTCTGTAATCTGCAAGTCACATCACCTGCCAGCACTTCACACACTTATAGAAGCACTGCACTGAAACACTAGCCAGAATGTCTGAACTTGCTAATATTAAGACCGCGCAAGACAACCTGGAGGAGACCTTCACCAAAAGGATGGCGGAACTAGAGGCCCAGCTGCAGGGTGGCTCTGCAAAGGACACTGTTGCGAAGGTAGCTGAGGAGTTCCGCACCTTCAGAGAACTGATGTTTACAATGTTGAGTCTCTTAAGGAAACAGATTAATGAGTGCTCTCATGCAATAGATGTCATCGAGACCCGTCACAGGCGTAAAGCACTAGTTTTTCTTGGCATCCCTGAAGTAGATAAGGAGGACTGCAAGGCAGCGGTGCTGAAGATCATTCACGGGATGGAGCTTCAAAATGTAAAGACGGAAGGTATCAATGTTTGTCATCGGATAGGTATGCCTGGCAACGGCCGTCCCCGGCCCGTATTGGTCTGGTTCTCGGGTGTTGACTTCAGATCCGCAGTGTGGAGGGCCAAGACACGTTTGAAGGGTACATCGGTTTCTTTGAAGGAGTTCCTGACGAAACCAAGGCAAGCCATATTTAGTAAAGCTCGCGAACACTTCGGCATGCGCGCCTGCTGGACCTAGGACGGCGCGATTGTAATAAAGGCATCCGATGGCATTCGCCACAGGGTCGTCGCATTGGAAGAGCTGAACTCGTTGACGCTGAAGTACCCCCAAGATTGACTCAGGATTGTCTGCGGTCAAAGGCGGCGTCGGTGTGGCTGGTACGTCAAACTCGAAAGCACGTAAATAGCGCTATTTGTTATTCGCATTACTATTTTTTACTATCACTTATTTCATTTATTTTGTTGTATTACGTAATTTGCTCTTTGATTCCTTTTGTTTGCTGCTTAAACCATATTTTAAACAATACAAACATTGTATTGTATACTATTTCACCGCAATAGCTGCCAAATCAAAGTGACGTACATGACGTTTGACGTTTGTTAAGATAGCTGTTACGTTCAGAAACCTTTTTGTGCTTTCTTTAAAATATTGTATCCATATATTTTTTATCGTAATATTACTCGTTTGTGTGAGCTGGCGGGTGGTGTAGAAATGCCTGTAGTGTACATAATTATAATTTTACTGAATTCACTAAGTATTGTAATATATTTTTATCGGATAGATTATATATTTATTTTATATATATTTATTTTTTTATATTTATATATATTATAACATTTCTACTAAGTATTATGGATGATGAAGATACATTTTTGTCTGCCAATGAGTCAGCTAGTTCTTCTGATACTGACAGTTTCTGCTCCGTAGACGACACCTTGGACAAATGCCTGCGACACTCGTTTACTAATCAGGCTAAATTGACATTCAATGCTATTCATATAAATGCCCAAAGCATCCCATCTCACCATACTGACCTCATAGATCTTGTCTCAGATATCAATGTACATGCCGTCCTGATCTCGGAGAGTTGGCTGAAACCATTACTTCCTTCTACTTCGTTCTCTTTCCCTGGCTTTATTTTAATTCGTAATGACCGAATTGGTAGGAGAGGGGGCGGAGTTGCCATATATCTCCGCAGTAATATTCCTCATAAAATTCTCACGTCTTCTTTACCAACTTCTTCACCTGCGGAATACTTGTTTTTGGAAATTGATGTCAAGGGAGCTAAAGCTGTCCTTGGCGTCGTCTATTGTCCTCCTTCTGTCGATTATTTCTCCAGTCTCGAGCCGATTCTGGAATCTTTAGGGTCACAGTATTCTCATCACATCATTATGGGCGATTTTAACACTAATCTCCTTTCCCCTCAGTCCAGTCGTTCCCGTAAACTCCTCGAAATTCTAGAGTCAGCCAGCCTCCACGTTATTCCCTTGCAAGCTACTCACCATAACAGCAACGGGGAGGATACGTGGCTTGATTTAATCCTCACCTCTGCCCCTTCCCTGGTCTCATCCCATGGTCAACATCCTGCTCCCGGATTCTCCCGTCATGACCTTGTCTTCCTGTCCTATCGCCTTAAGCCTCCCAAATCCCCACCTAAAGTTGTGCACATGCGTTGCTTTGGTCGCTTGGATGTGACAAAACTGGGTCAGGACGCTTCCGAGCTTAACTGGGATAGCATGTTATCTGCTTCTTCCATCGACGAGAAGATTCATATCTTCAATCACAATGTTTGTCAATTGTATGATGTCCATGCCCCAGTGAGGCGGGTGAAGCTGAAACGACCTCCTGCACCCTGGATCACGACTGGTATTAGGATGGCCATGAGGCGTAGAGATCGATCGTTCAGGAAATATATAAGAGACCGATGTGACGAGAACTGGGCGCTTTTCAAATCTGCAAGGAATCGGTGTAACCAGATGGTACGCAACGCCAAACGCCAACATATTCTCAATAACATTACTTCTTCTTCACCTGCCAATATCTGGAAGTTCCTTGGAACGCTAGGTATTGGCAGACAGCAGCGTGTTGACATCCATGGTTCACTTGGTCTGGATGATATCAATAAACATTTCTCTACTTCTACCCCATTGGATCATCAGACCAAGTGCGACACTATTAACTACCTAGCTGGTTTAACACAACCTGATATTGAAGCTTTTCATTTTTCTCCAGAGTCTCCGGATGACATCAAAAAGATAATCCTTTCCATTAAATCAAATGCCGTGGGATACGACAATATCAGTCGTCGTATGGTCACTATCATCCTAGATCCTCTCCTGCCGGCTATCTCCCACATAATTAATTTCTCCCTTGAGTCTGGCTCCTCTCCGTTCTCGTGGCGTAAAGCCTACGTCATCCCTCTGCCCAAAGTCTCAAACCCTTCCCTTCCTAACCACTTCCGTCCAATATCCATTCTCCCTTTCCTGTCCAAAGTGCTTGAAGCCTGTGTGCACAAACAAATGGCTCGGTTTGTATACCGAAATAACTTATTAAGTCCTTTGCAATCAGGCTTCAGGCCTGGACACAGCACCACTTCCGCTCTCCTTAAAGTGACTGGCGATATTCGTGAAGGCATGGAGAACACCAAAGTCACAGTCTTGGTGTTGATTGACTTTTCCAATGCCTTCAATACCGTCAGTCACGATATCCTTTTATCCATCCTCTCCTATCTCAAGGTCTCATCTGGAGCTCTGGATTGGTTCTCAAGTTATCTTCGAGGTCGTCAGCAATCTGTCCACATTGACGATTCATCTTCAAGTTGGTGTGAACTTAGCGCTGGCGTTCCTCAAGGCGGTATTCTTTCTCCTCTTTTATTTTCTCTCTTTATAAATCTCATAACTCAAAATCTTCAGTGTGCGTATCACTTGTATGCCGATGACTTGCAGATATATGCTCAAGAAAATCTGGAGTGCGTATCAGTGGCAATAGACAAAATAAATAAGGACCTAGCAGCCATACAAAATTGGTGTGACAAGTTCGGGCTAACTGTTAACCCTACTAAGAGCCAAGCCATTATCCTGGGTAGCCAATGGATGCTAAAAATACTGGATGTTTCCTCTTTGCCTAACATTATCTTTAACTGCACTAACGTGGACTTGCATCCAGTTGTTAAAAATCTTGGGCTTCATATGGATGCTTCGCTTAATTGGCGAACTCAAGTAACTCAGGTAAGTCAAAAAGTCATTGGTACTTTACGCGCACTCTACCGTCTTAAGAACTTTCTCCCATCCAAGACTAAAGTGATGCTTGTGCAAACTTTAATCTTTCCTTTAATCGACTATGCTGATGTGTGCTACTACGACCTGAATGCAGATCTACTCAATAAACTTGATCGTCTTCTCAATAACTGCATTCGATTCATTTTCAATCTTCGTAAGTATGATCACATATCTGCTTATCGTTCTCAATTGAAGTGGCTTCCTATTCGTCAAAGACGCAGCTTGCGTGCTCTCACTACTCTTTATACTATCCTTATGTCCCATACCTCCCCTGAGTATTTAACTTCTCACTTTCAATACCTGTGTTCCAACCACGACCTAAACCTTCGCTCCTCTCATAATCTTCTACTCTCAGTCCCTTCTCACAATTCTGCTTTTGTACACTCTTCGTTTTCAATTCAATCTATTCTTCTATGGAATGCCCTCCCGCTCGAGATCAGGACGTCAGATACAAAGTACAAGTTTAAGTCTACGATTAAGGAGCTCCTGTTGGCTAAGGCAGCAGTAACATCATAGAATAACATTGTATTATCTCATCTAGTTGTTATAATATTCTAATATATATGGTTATATTTATTTATTTATATATATATATATATATATATATATATATATATATATATATATATATATATATATATATATATATATATATATATATATGCTTATGTATATATTATTATGTATATAATGTATTTATATAATTATGTATGTATTTTATAATATATTCTATATGTAAGAATTTTGATCACCGTAATTTATTCAGTATACAATACACCTACCTTTCTCTCTCTACACCACTCAAAGGTAGACTGTGAGACAATGCCCTTGGCATTAAGTCCGCCTGTACACTCGATGTGTATGAAGTTTTAATAAATAAAAATAAATAAATAAATAAATAATCACACCCGATAAAAAGACAGACACACGCCAATCAGATAATGAGATTGTGCAGATATGAGTTTTTAATAATCTACAATTAAATAATTTAGTATTCATGCTTAATTCACTCTTCTTTAATCTACCTAAAAAATTAACTTAAACTCAAATAACTTAAGCTACAAACGAACAGAGAAATCCTCTTAATAAGAGTGGAGTTTCCGAAATATTAAATAAAACTAAAAACGTTAAGAATATCTCCAGAAAACAGAGCATAATTCACAATTGTAACAAAGTTTGTTTCAAGTAAATCCTCTTGAACCAAACTTTAAGTTTTGCGCTTGAAAACGTAGGAAACACTAACGACTTTTGGTTTCTATTGTACCACTGTGAGGACGTCCGGCGTCAAGTTAAGCTTAAAATATACTACCTTTCGGGGTAAGAGTAATCAATCATTCTAAGCTGTGGTATGTGTGCTATGTTTTACATTAGAAACTTTCATGATTTGTATTCATAACCAGACGTGGCTTCTCGGACTCTGGATAATTTTGGAGGTATGTCTGGATGTATTATGTGTATGTCGTCTAGGTCACTTTGAAATGTACAGGTACCTACATCACACAATGAGACACCTTTTTTTTGCATTTTGACTGTCTGCGAAGTTTCCTTGTGATATACCAATGTTTTCTAAGAACAACCTTTAGATCGGTATCATTTTTATTTGTATGTAGGAGCTACTTATCAAATATGGCATAGCAAAAGTTTTGATTACAGACTAGTTACCACTAAGGACAATGATCTTTCTAGGTAGACTGTTTCTAATCGTGTGTCTTATTAACCATTATTTATTTATTACACCAGAGTACACGCGTGGGCTACATATGTAGCCTAGGGTGTAATATTGTCATATATTGGCGGAACTAGGTATGCCACAACCTAATCGTCTTGTGTATTCCTCGATTGGATCTCTCCGCTCCTACTAGTAGAATGCCTAATAAATCGTCATAAGGAGGTGCGCAAAAATTGTCAAAGAAGTTGGTGGATACACCTGTGCCCCGCGCGTGCGTTTAAGGAAAATAATTGCCTAGTGCACAAGTGGTAAATATTGTATTTTTTTTTGTATTATTATGGCGTATTAACGGTCAGTAACATGGCAGGTATAAACGGTTTCATAATAATAAAAAATCTACAAATCAAAGTGATCTGACGTCAATATTACTCAAAAGTGGAATTCTAACTAGCAAGATCGTGTCCCAATTGAGCGAAGAATTATCAAACTGAAAGGCAGGCTACTACAGGATTAAAAGAACATCCCCAGCCACAAAATATGCCTATTCGGGGAGAAGTTGGTTGGTATTTATTCTGCAGCATACGCAAGCAATGCAGCAAATGTATGAGGCGCATTTATAGTGAGCATCAGGAAGGTTTGTGTCCTGGTTGCTCCCCAATAGAACACTCTATTGCGAATTATTTATTTTATGTGGTTTATCACTAGCAATGGTATTCATTGCTAGTGATAAACTTTAAGGTAAATATTACGTTCCTAAATGAAAATAAGACTATGGCATCTCAAGCCTGCCAAATATTGATGAATTTTAAGTAGTTTTAGTTTATTTTTGTATTATACTTAAGAAGACAAGTGTTGATTAATTTTATGTTCGATTTTGATTATAATAAAAATATCTATAAATTAAACAATGAGTTTCATTAATTTGTTTACATTTTCATATAATTAATTGATCTACAAATGGGCTACACCTGTAGCCCGCGCGTGCACTCAAGGAGTATGAATAGGTGCGTGCACTCTAGCGTTAAAAAATAAATAAATTTGCGCTAAAATACACGGTAGTAAAAAACTAGCAGTCATATAAATTCTTACGCAAAGGAAAAGATGGAGACATAATATGTGTGCTTATTTTTCTCTCGGCTAATTTAAAATACATGTGACATTTAGACAATAAAGCCATGTATTCACTAGGGGAAAAAGTCGCACGACTTATCGCGAACAGTCGCAGGACATTTACGTGCGACTGTCCCACGTCAATGTCGACCGACATTTCGCTCGTCCACATACTGGCATTGTGATCGAGATGTCGCCTAAGTGTTAACACAGTTTCGTTGGTAGTGTGGACCAACGAAGTGTGCTATAATCGCGGGTAGTCGCGGAACAAATAGCAACACACGTCCTCACAAGTCAAATGCCGTCGGAAACTGTCGAGGGACACGAAGTCGCGCAAAGTCGACGCTATCGGACCGTCGACAAGCGACTTGTTCCCCGACACGTAGATGTCGCCTGCGATGTCGGGCGATGTCCCCCGCTACGTCTCTCAACACGTAGAATTCGTGTCGGGCGACAAGGTCGCGGGACAAATGTCCCCTAATGAATACGAGGCTTAAGGCCTTTCTTAATTTGCAAATTAATTTTGTTTTTAGAAACCATTTAGGCCCAATTTTTAATCCTCTGTATTATATTCCAGATAAATTCAAAATTGGAACGAATTTTGTATGTGTTATATGACATATCACTTTACCAGGAACTTATAAGACAGCGGTGGGGTGTGTGCGGTATCAAAATATTAATGTAACTATGAATTTATAGGTCACCTACCTTTTCGTATACACAATATTGAAATTTACTCGCAAAGTACTTTCGTTCATAAAAAATGTACGTTAAAACAAGCGAGCAAACACGCAGATCCGTTTAGACTATAAAAAATCACTGAAGCCTAAAATATATAGCTTGTTTTTGCCGCTGAAACGTTTGAATCCAATGTATATCAATAATAGCTATTGAATTGAAATTTATTTATTCATATATAATTCAGGTTTTGGTACGAGTTGAAATGGAAAAGTCATGACCTATCTGACTGATACACAGAGAATCTCGCATTATAGTGCGCACGGCATACACCATTGAATTTTAGAAGTTTTGGATTGTCACTTATAGGTTTCTGATATGTGTTCTTGAAAAATCTGAGATACAAGCATAGATACTGCACATGTGCTCGAGAGAGATAGATCATCTCTCTCAAGCACATGTGCAATATCTATGCTTGACCAACGTGGTGGTCTTTGGTTTATTCATGACCATAAGTCATGACCTATCTGACTGATACGCAGAGAATCTCGCATTATAGTGCGCACGGCATACACCATTGAATTTTAGAAGCTTTGGATTGTCACTTATAGGTTTCTGATATGTGTTCTTGAAAAATCTGAGATACAAGCATAGATATTGCATGTGCTCGAGAGAGATAGATCATCTCTCTCAAGCACATGTGCAATATCTATGCTTGACCAACGTGGTGGTCTTTGGTTTATTCTTTCTAATACAGAATAGAGGCCTAGGCCTCCATTATCTAGCACCCGATTGCTAGCAATCGGATAAAGCAATTGGATAACTCACATATAAATATGTTATTAAATTATAATATTTGAACTTTATGTTTTAACCGACTACAAAAGGGAGGAGGTTCTCAACTGGATTGTATTTTCTTCATATTGTTATGTTTGTACCTCAGAACTTTTTACTGTTCACCAAGTAAAAGGTTCTATTATTATTTTCAATTCTGGTATATCGTTCCATATAAATTTTGTCAAGATCTGATTGATGAGTAGTTAATATCTTCATTTACTTTTTTTGATGTGAGATATTTGGAAAATGAGTTCCCAGTATTAAAATATTTCAGTCGTGTTTGTTATTATTTCTGAGATGACCCACAACGCATATACCGATTTTTTTTAGACGTACAAAAGGGGTCTATTTTCTGTGAAGGACAAAAGTTTGTAAAGCGTAAAGATGTATAGCAATTGCACTTGAAACCTACGATATTCTGTTCGCCGAAAACTTGATATTTTTGAGTTTGTTTATTAGAATATTAGGATCATTCTCAAGTGTAAGTCATGTATTATTAGAGCATATACATTTGAGAATAATAGAAATCACGCTAAGCTTTATTAGGAGTATAAATATGTTGTAGCGCGGTAGGACTTATGACCTCTCTTCAAATAGACCTTTCGACAAACTTTGTGTGTGTCATCCGTATTGGACGATTGATTATGATTTTAAGAGTAGACTTTATAATTATACTCTCTGAATCACTGAGGCGCCATGGTTTAAATGCCACAACAAGCAGTCATCCAGCCAGGCGTTGATCTCGACAAACGTTACTTTACCTTGCCTACCTTGTTTTTAATTATCGACTCACGTCTGTATCCCTGAAGGGGTAGCAGAGGTAGAGGTGTAAATATTACACCCACATTTTGCCTTGAATTTTTAGGTCCCACGTAATAGGGGGCGAGCCTATTGCCGTTATCAGACCCCGTGCTGCTACTGAGATTTCGGAAAAACCCAGTAACACTTTTGCCCGGCCCGGGAATCGAACCCGGGACCTCCGACTAGCAGTAGCATACGCTATCCACTGGACCATGGAGTCACCTACCTATTAGTAGCGGCAAATCAAGTCACGGTATGAATGCTTCAAATGCCTGCTATTTCAACATGATTTTAAATTACAAGGACTCTATTCCTCGTATTAAGACGATTGAAGGTATAATTTATCCCGGCCATGCGTAAAATGACGCATCTGATTCTCCCATTGATCTATGGTGCAGGGGTCTGCAATAATAAAACATTCATGGGTTATTACTGCGGATGTAGCGTGAGACATTTGTCTCTTGAACGTTAGCTACCCGTTGCTCAAGCAGTGCTCGGTAGTTGATGACCGTGGATTTACGTTAACTTTGTCCCAATTTTTCTGCAGCATCCAATATTTTTTGGCTTAGCGAAACGCTTCGCTATAGAGATGTTCTTTTCATTGTTAATTTTGAAAATAATAATAATTTAATAACAATTTAGTTATTGAACTAAAACCTTGTTGTGACAACATCTGTGTTATCTTTCCTAGGTGTTGATAATGGAATGCTTGTGAGAATGTGTTGTCTTTTTTAGCTTAGAAGATATAATAATTTAGTAATTGCTTTTAACAAGACTCTCATCCTCCTTTTTAAGTTTTCCATGCACGGTCCACAGTGATACGTTGTTTTATTTTATACATTATCTAATTCTACGTTGTGGAATGAAAGTAAGTAATTGCGTTATAAAGCCTTTTTATTTCTTCTTCCTTTAATTATTCTCAAATTTATAGATGTACTTCGTCTAGTCAACATTGATTTTCATTACAATGGAGGAGTGCCATTTGTTAAGCTCGGATACTTTCGTAACCATGTTTCCTGTAAAGCATCCAAAACTTTAGGTAATAATAAGTGATGTTGTTTCTAGATAATTTGATTTAAATGTTATCTTAGTGTTATCATGATAAAATCCGTAAACAGTCGCTTAATTTAATACCAATTAGATTATAAAAGAAACAAATCTAATATTTTCTCAACTTCTATACATAATGTGTGGTGAAGACAAATGGGCCCTTACAAGTAAGCTAACTTTAGCGAAGGAAAAAGGTTTGAGACAAAGAATAGTTGCGATTCAGAAGAGGCAAAACCTCAAACATTTTTTATTACTACACAAATTTTGCAATAGGAATAAGTTCTGTATCGTGGCGGTTGTTACAAAAATTCAATCAACGGTTACAAAGAGTACTTAGATTCACAAAAATCTGTTAATCACAGCTTCGAGCCGCGAGACGCGGGGCCCCGCAATGACGGGACGTCGACGGATATCGCAGCGGTTTCATTGGGTAAGCTCCAAACGCCTGTAGTGGAAAACTCATCATCCTCTTAGCGTTATTCCAGTTTAAATCTGGGGTCCGCTTACTATTCTAATCGAATTTGGCTGAATATTAGCTTTTCCACGGAGCGACTGCCTGTCTGACCTCCGCAACCCGAAGGGATAGCGATATTCCATGGTTTAGACTAGTGTCAGTTTATTTTAGAAGGTACTGACGCCCTGTAACGATTGTCAAAGATCTTCATGACAAACGGGGCCGACGGCTTAACGTGCTCTCCGAGGTACGGTACAAGCGATAATTAACAATTATCGCTAGTCGCCTGTAGTGGAAAACTACCCCTTCTATATTCTAAAGGCGGTGAGAGAGTCCTTAAGGCCGCCTTCACATTAGCCGCCACAACTACGTCGCGTCAGCCGAGCGGTCTTTGAGAACGTTTTCGTCTTTTGAAGAACGCTGGGCTGACGCGACATAGACCCGGCGTCGACGCAGAGATGCCGCTGCGTTGACGCTGACGCCCAATGTGTGGGTGGCCTAATTTGGGTTTCCACTGTGAAGTCCAAAATAAGATCCCACAAAGTGCTCTCCGGTGTGGGGATCGAACCCGCAACACTCGATCCAGTGCCAGCTTAAGCACAAAGCCATCCGTTCAGGTAAATTAATTCTATACTTACCTCAATTTTGGTTACTGAATTATTTTCCTTAAATAAAGCTAGCTGCCCGCAAGGGCGCATTTGTCTTAATTTCACTTTGTGAATTAATGGACCATATGTAAATATAAATTTTTACTGTTATTCTTTTGAGATTGTTCTTAGCGATAACGAGTTTAAAGCAGTACTGAAGTTGCTCCAGTGGTTTATTCGTTTGTGGTTATCTACGGTACCTTTAACTCATTCATCTTCTGTATATTAAAGTCTTATTTTTTAAAAGAATTACTGCTTTGAGTTAAAGCAAACACTTTCTATACACAGCATTATGTTTAGTGCTTTGAAGAATTCAGTCTATGGTATGTGGCCAAGATTAAAATAATTTTTCCATCTCTTTATACGGCATACGCTGAAAATTTTGAATTTGACCCTATATGGAATAATACTAAGGACGATTTACCAAGTCTGCCCGCCGCCGCTACCTTCTTTCTGCCTTGCCTTCCAATACATTGGTTGAGTTTGTCGGAGAGTTCATGATGGTCAGTAGCTCACAGTAGGGAAACTACAGGCGTCGAGCCGATGGGTTCACTCGCCATCTGGCCAATAACGGTTGTGGATATGGCAAATTATCCACGTGCACGCTAGCCGTAGTCCCTAGTCCGCCGAATGCAGACCGAAGTCCGGTGTTGATACGTATCTTCTTTTGTAAAAACGGCTATTTTTACGTGAGTTATGGGTCACGTTCTTAATATCCTTGTTGTATAGTTAACCAAAAATCTGTAACTAAATATACATTAAAGCGGTAGCCAAGCTTGCAAAGAAGCTGTTATCAAATTTAGTTCATCTTCATCACGAGTGAATACGCCTGTCATAGCTCAAGGTTACTACTACTAATACTACTAACAGCCTTTAACAGTCCACTGCTGGTTCTTCCTACTGCCTCTCCTTTGAAAAGAGGAATTGGCCTACTATACCACGCTGGCCTAACGGGTTGGTATAGGGTTTGTATTAAGTTTTCCTTCTCTTACAGTGCTGTTCTCTGCATAATATGCTCCCTCTGTCAGCTCTTACGACACCCATAGGATGTTATAGGGTGGTGACATTCCGTATTTTTAATCCATCACCACGTTAGCAATAATTATTGCAACAGAAATAATTAACACATTGTTGAAAATCCTATAAAAAACGATAACAGCGCCCATATCCTAATTGTTGCAAATAGAAATGAACAATGATTGCAGTACCCCGCCATTTTCCTCTACGGTACGTTCTGTGAGTTAGATCTAAGGTCAAAAAACAACTGGTCGATCTAAGTCTTGGCGTTTGCCGGTAGCACTGAAGTCTTTCGAAACACTGAAGTTTTTATGTACGATGTTATTTCAAAATAAAAGTCACAAGCACCCAGAACTGAAGAAACCATCTGCATCATTGCTCCTCCCACGGCAATCCGTGTCTCCAGCCGTGCAATCAAATCACTGGTAAACACAAACAAAATAAAGCTTGCTATCTTCTTCTTCTTAGCGTATCGCTGGCAAACACTTATATTTTTGAGGCCCAGAAAGTAGCCACGCTGACTGCATGGTCAAAGGCAGTCATAAGTTCCTCCTGCGTGCAAGTTTTCGGGCACGCAGGGCACGATGTAAGATGGGACATCGTTTGTCTTGCTCCGCACGAACAAGCCAAATCGGTACCGTCCGAGAATCCCCATCTAAACATATTTTCTTTGCATCGGCCGACCTAGGTTCGGATTCTATTCAAAGACTTCCAGACATACCATGGCAAGCCATGCCCAGGTGGAGGACTCTCGGCAGGTGACACGAAAGGAGATGGTAGGAGAGTCTCTTCACGCCATAGGTCGCACCTCGCCTTTGATGGCTCCTGGGTCAATGGATGGACACTTTTGATAAAGCTGCGGCGGCTCTTCAGTCTTGTCTGCACTGGGATGTGACCATGCAATGGGTGCCGTGGGTCACAGTCCATTTTGGATCTCTCTGCCGAGCTCGCCACGGCCCTACGCACATACGGAGGTGCGATGCCAGCAAGCGGATACAGCAACTTTACCGGGGTTGGTTTTAAGCAACCAGTGATAACTCGGCAAGTTTCGTTAAGTGCTGTATCCACTGACCTTGCATGCGCGGATCGACTCCACACAGGGTATCCGTATTCGCCTGCTGAAAATGCTAGCGCCAGGGCAAAAGTACGCATTACTTGCGGAGCAGCTCCCTACTTAGTAGAAATGAGGCGCCGGAGCAGGTTATTGCGAGTAAGGACCTTATTTTTCAATAATTCACAGTTCTTTCTGTAGGTGAGAGCCCTATCAAGAATAATGCCAAGGTATTTGGGATGTGGGTTGTGAACTATAGGCATTCCCTGCCACTCTATTTTAAGTTCACGACCCGCTTGGCTGTTACGCAGATGGAATGCACATGACTCGGTTTTAGTTGGGTTGGGTTTAAGTGCGTTTGTCTCATAGTAGGTACTCAAGATGCTAAGAGCCTTAGTGAGATTTGCTTCTAGTTCTTCGAAGTTTGTAGGTTGTGATGTCAGGGCAAGATCGTCCGCGTAAATAAATCGGGAGGTATTTGTACAGGAGGGTTGGTCATTTGTGTAGAGATTGAAAAGAAGCGGCGCCAGAACCCTCCCTTGGGTAGCCCATTCTTTTGAGATCTCCAACGACTCTTATCAGATAGAAGATGGACCTGATAGCGGCGGTTATGGAGATACTCGCGGAGTATCATGACAAATTTGTGATCGCCAGTCATGGTTTCGACCTTCCACAACATCCGCCTGAGATTCACTGTGTCGTAGGCTGCAGAGAGATCCACAAAAACGGCGCCAGTTACTTTACGCAGTTCAAACCCGTCCTCTATGTACTGCGCGAGTTTCAGTGTCTGGTTGCAACATGACTTCACCGGTCTGAAACCCGCTTGCTCTGGAATCAAAACCGGCTCGACAAAGTTCGTGAGCCTGGCCAGCAGTAATCGCTCGAACAATTTGTATGTATGGCACAGGAGTGATTTAGGCCAGAAGTTTTTTGGATTATCTGCTGACTTGCCCGGCTTCAGTATAGCCATAACTTTTGATTTTCGCCAGAGTCGAGGTATTGAAGCGGATTCCAAACAGTTATTAAAAAGAAGCAGCAACCACGAGACAGCAGCTGGGCCTAGATGTTTTATTTGCTCCACTGAAATATTATCCATTTCCGAGGCTTTGCCGCTCTTGAGGCCATTTACTGAAGAGACTAGGAACAATTTGGTTTGCGGTAACAAGACTAGGGGAGGTTGGTGGAGGCGGGTCATTGGTCAACTTCCGGATGGTATTCCATGCCTTCTTACTATTGTGAGTCAAGTCTATGCTAGTAATAGTGTTAATCCACCTCTTCTGATTCGAGTCACTAATAAGCGACAACAGCTCTTCGCCGACCAAAGTGGTTTCCTTGGAGAATGGGTCTTGACTGTATACTCATACCTTGTAACTCATACTCTTTCAATAGATCCGCAGAATCTTTCAAAAGCCCTGGAATGTAGGAAGTTCGACAGCCCCTAGGTATGCACTTGCACGATATTTTTGCAATAATATCGACAAATCTATCGTAGTTCTGAGGAGTTGGTGGAACATTCTGTAGTGCTTCATCTATGGACTGTGAGAACTGCGTCCAGTTAGCCTTGGAGTAGTTGAATTGGCGCTTCAACGGGCAGCTTACAGGTCTTACAACGGGCCGAATTGTACACATGATCGGTCTGTGCTGTGTACGGGGTATTGGGGTGCATACGGTCTTAACACACTGTGAGCTTATGGTATCACTGACAAAGAGAAGGTCTGGATTATAACCACGCTTCCATCGGCCACTGTTAAAGGAAGCCGGTTGTTTAGCGTTATGAATCAGCACCAAATCATTTGCTTCAGCCTACTCCTCAACTGTTTGACCGCTAAGTCCGTAGAGTTATAGCCCCAGCTTGTACTGTGGCTGTTAAAGTCGAGGACGAGGACAATGCTTACAGGCTGGGCGTTGAAATTATCCGGGGCAGCAAATTGGAATGGAATAGAAGGTGGCTTATAAAGAGAGGTAACGGTGCAGTGTCCAAGGTCTAAGATAATAATTTCGATTCCATTCTTGATCGTACATTCAGCTGATTTTATGCTTACGCCGGGAGCAGCAAACACTGCGTTACCGTGTTTCGGGTGACAGATCTCGGCGATAAGCGTAAGCCCAAGAATGTGTGGCCGACTTTGTGATGCGTCTCTGTGGGTTTCTTGAATACACAGAATATCGCAGCCTGTGGTAAGGCACAGTTCAGATAGTATGTCTGATTTTTCGCTGGAGAAACCTTCGATGTTGACAGATACTACATACAGAGCCGGTTTTAGGGTTGGACTAGCTTGCTATGCCTTAGGGACATTTATATGCCTTAGTAATGTTTTAAATTGATTTCCTGTGTTTCTTCATGCATATCGCCATGTCACTAGAGAGTTTAAAGCAGGAAGAATAGTCATTATCTGCAAGGCTTTTCAATTTATTTTCCGACTGTAGAACGTCATGATTATAGCATTATTTCCCTAGAGTAAACAATCCTTTCGCTTTGAGGATACACGATTTAAGGATACTTTCTTTTTTTATAACGTTACGCCTGCATCGCTGAAGGGTTAGGCAAGGTACCTACAATATTACACCCAAATTTCGTCTTATGAATTTTTGGTCCCATGTAAAAGCGAGCGAGCCCATTGCTGTTACCGGGCACATTGTCAGACTCCGTGCTGCGACTGAGAATTCGGAAAAACTCAGTAACATTTTTGCCCTACCCGGGAATCGAACCCGGGACTCGCAATCAGCAGACGCATACGCTATCCACGGAGACAGGCAGTTAAGAGTATTTGTCTAGCAAATACCTAAATATGAAGGAGCTCCTTTATATTCCGATCATGTTAAAGATTCTTTTTACGTAAAAATACGTGCTAAGCTTATAGAATGTAGCAAAAGTTGTCTATCTAAAAGAGCAGAACATTATAATAAACAAACGTCTGTTACGTTCTGTTGACTAAACCATTATAGTTATTTTAATACAGATAAATGGAATGAGCTTTCTTTTTCGTGTGAGTGTGTGACTAATAGACTGCACGGTTGGCGTAATGGCTTAAACGGCCGCCTCGCCGCTTGACACTGCGCCTAGTGTCGTGGGTTCGATTCCCACACGAGACAACACTTTGTATGATTTATAAATTGTTGTTTCGAGTCTTGGTGTTCATTGTGTCCGTTGGTTGTATGTTTGTAAAGTCCCCCGCGACACAGGATTTATTCCTAGTGCTAGTTAAAAATAAAAAAACTATGTTTTTGGAATTCTTTTAAACTTTCGCGACCTGTACACATAGTAATATTTATGTAACGAGTCTATGACGCGTAATTATTTGAAAATATACCTTATTTTCCTATTTTCCTCGACGTTTTGGCGTGGGTTACATCAGCCGTGGTCTCGAATTGACTCAAACTCAGTCATATTTTTTTAATTACGTGATGTACCGTCTACATATATTTTTTTAAGATAACTCCCGCACTAGGTCTAAATCCTGTATCGCGGGGGACTTTACAAACATACAACCAACGGACATAATTAACACCCAGACTCGAAACAACAATTTATGAATCACACAAAGTGTTGTCTCGTGCGTGGATCGAACCCACGACACTCACCGAGTGTTGTTACAGTGTCAAGCGGCTAAGCGGCCGCTTAAGCCACTACACCAACCGTGCAATCATAAATATTACTATGCTGTTGGAGTCTGTGGACCATCCAAAGGCCGCCGAAATGACCGACAGATTCTTATTCTGAGACAACAAAAAGGATTAACGACGTTCTATTTCGTACAAGGGATAGTTGGATTAAGCTTATCTACCAAGACAGGATATACAGTGTCTTACTTGATCATACGTGAAAACCATTCTTTTTATTTACTAGTGTACATAACCATTACTGATTTTTTTCTATTCCAACAAGTAACATTACTGGTTCTCCGTCCATAAATAGTAATATTTCTGTCATTATTATTGTCCCAGCGTGGTCTCAAATATTAGCTTTTCCACTCACTACTGTCATCTGTCCTATGCAACCCAAACGGATAGCGACATTGTATCGTTTAGACCAAATATTTCAATTTCTTCCAGCGCTTATTGCTTCTACTAAATCTTCTAATTTTCTAGCTTAACCTTATTGTTTAAATTGTAATACTTGTAAAATAAATTACTCAAGTCCGTTAAACTCTTCTCAAGAGATCTGTATAAAATATTAAATTTATATTAGTATACCTTGAAATATTTTTATATTAGTATAACTTGATGAAATACTGGCATTTTTTTTTTAATTTTGGAGATAGATGTGGGTGTAATATTACACCTTTGCCTACCCCTTCAGGAATACAGGCGTGAGTCTATAAAGTAAAATAAAAATTGTTCAAATGGAGTCATAGATATCTCACGATAACATTCTCGTGATTGGGTATAATGGACTAATTAAAGGTGTGAATATCAAGGTTTTCTTCGATGTTTTGACCGTCTTGAAACGTTGTATAAGTTATAAAATAGGTCGCTACAATTGTCCACAGTGTGATTACAACAACTGTATTCGTTTGCCCTTTTTAACAAAGTGCATCTTTTTACTGTTTACAATTTCATTGTTTTCTAGGTTACACGAATGTAAAAGCAGTAAACTTAGCGTAAAATTCAAAACAATTTCATAACCTCGGTGGTATCACAAAAAATCCATTTAAAACATTTCACAACACATTACCCCAAAATACAGGGCAAACTTTATCACGGAAAACAGAAAGCAATGAGATTAGAAATTAATATGTCGTCCCCAAACGTACTAAAACGAAAAGTTCTGAACAAAAAAAAAATTCAAACTGAATTTCTGAAGAGGCCGAGATCGTCATCGCGTGAAATGTACAAATTACAGCCAAATGAAAAGAAGGCAAGTTTGTCCTGTCTTCTTTTCATTCGGCCTTTTATTTTTAAACCGGGGAATTAAACAATGGGTTCCGTACGTTTTAGGGTGACCGCAGACGTAGGTTTTATATCCGGTACGGTTTAACTGCCTTTTAGATGGTGCAATTACTTGTGTTCAAGTTGTGTTAAACTTTGTTCGGAATATGGGTACCTGTTGCTGAGGAGTAGATATTTCGATTTTTTATATTCATTGATATTCATTAAAATATATAACTACTAATATTCTATTTATCATGGAGATAACATTATATAGATCAATGCTATTTATATCTCTTTTAATCATCGGCTAGTTATTGACTGCCTCGTTGGTCTCGTGGCATATATGTCCGCGTGGGATTGGGAGGTCTCGGGTTCAAATTCAAATTCAAATTCAAATTCAAATAGTTTATTGTTATCACAGGTACATAAAGTATTACAAGAAAGGTCTTAATTCTAAAGTACAGATCTCTGTGATATACCGTACTAGACGGTGTACAATATATTACATGTCAAATTCAAAAATAAAACGATCGATAATTTTAAACATATCATAATAATTATTTTAAATCTTTGTCATTAAGATAGTCAGCAACACTGTAATAAATCTTGTCTAATAGTAATAATTTTACATGTTTTTTAAATAAATTGATATCATCTTCACTTCGCAATTTTTGTGGCAATTTGTTAAATAGTTTAGGACCCATACAGAATATGCTTTTATTTAGCATGGTCGTCCGAGAAGCTACCAAACACAGCATATCTCGCCGTCTTGCTCTAGTAACCTTTTCAAAAAGATTTTGATTACTTTTGACAAAAAGCACGGCATTATATATATAAAGACATGTTAGTGTCAGCAATTTTAAAGACCGAAAAAAGGGTTGACAACTATCAGTAGATTTTATGTGACATATGGCTCTAATACATTTCTTCTGGGCTTTAAAAGCCAGTTCTTTGTGTGTGGAATTACCCCAAAAGATTATTCCGTACCTTATTATAGATTCTACATATCCGTGATATGCAGTGAGCACGGTTTGCGATCTGCTACACTACCGAGTTTGAATAATGCATAACAACTTTGACTTAATTTATTGCATACTTTTTCTATATGAGGTTTCCATGTCAACTTACTGTCTAATATTAATCCTAAAAACTTTGTCATGTCAGTTTGAGATATTGTTTGTCCACCGTAATGAATATTTAAATTGAGTTCATTGTTTTGTCTTTGATTAAAATTAATAAAATTGGTTTTATCAATATTTATATCTAAATTATTATATGTCATCCATTCTATAATACATTTAATTGTCAGGTTGATGTCATTTTCTAATTTATTTATATTTTCTCCGGTGAATAGCACCGTACTGTCGTCTGCAAACAGTGTCATGTGATGATTACAGACTTGGGGGAGGTCGTTTATATACACCAAAAAGAGTAATGGACCTAGCACACTACCTTGTGGTACGCCGCAGCATGGCGTTTCAGGCTCAGATATGTATGCGGATTCAATTTTAGATAATCGACATATTCTATTAATTTGAGTCATTTGTCTTCGGTTTTTTAAATATGTTTCTATTAGACTATGGACATTACCTCTCACTCCATATGTTTCCAATTTATTTAATAATATACAGTGATTAACGCAGTCAAAAGCTTTGGAAATATCCATGAATGTTGCTATTACTGGTGTCCTTTTGTCCATAGATGTCATAACTTTATTCATAAAATCAAAAATTGCCATGTCGATTGATTTACCCTTTCTGAAACCCATTTGTTGCTTTGCAAATAAATCATGAGACTCGAAAAAATCATACAGACTTTGATGTACATGGCTTTCAAAAATTTTAGAAAATACTGGTAGTAGCGCAATTGGTCTATAGTTCTTTACGTTTTCTTTGTCATCTTTTTTGAATAGAAGCTTAATAATGGATGTTTTTAGGACATCTGGGAAGATGCCTTGCTCTATGCATTCATTTATTAAATAAGATAAAATTGGCGCTATGATATGTGATACTTCTTTGACTATTTTTGTAGCTATACTGTCATATCCTACACTGTTCCTGTTCTTTAACGATGCTATTAACTTAGTTACACCTGTCGTAGTAATAGGTTTCATAAACATTGAATTGGAGCTTCTTTTTATATGTGTACTTGCATTTGGGTAATTTATTGTAGTGCGTTGTTTCGTGAAAGATTTGTTAAATTCACAGGCAATATCTATGGGCTCTCTTATTATTCTACCTAAGACTTTAATTTTTGATATATCATCTTTTGGATAGTTCTCTTTAATGCTGTTAATGATCCTCCATGTAGCTGCAGATTTGTTTTCTGCAGACCTAATTGCATAGCTATTTTGCGCTTTTTGAGTAAGTTTTATTATTTTAGCTAGTCTACGGGAATATGTTTTAAACATGTGCTTATTTTTTGGAGAAGGATATTTTCTAAAATGCCAAAGAAGATCTCTTTTGCGTTTACAACATTTCTTTATTCCTTTGGATATCCATGTTTGACGTTTCCTTGTATTTATTCTCATTCTCTTTATAGGAAAGCATAAATTATAAAATAGACAAAACATTTTGTGGAACTCGTTAAATGCTACATCAGCGTCTGAAATATCAAATACATTTGAAAAGCTTAGTTGCTGGAGTATTAGTTTAAATTTACATACATTCTCTTTCGAATAATCCCGTTTGTGTACATACCAATAATCAATAGTACAAAACTTTTTTACTGGGCACCTAACTATTTGTGCCGTATGGTCAGAGAGAGCAAGTTCGACAATCATATCTTTGCAGCCTCTCATGTTATATAATATATTGTCTATGCAGGTTCCACTACATAAGCGAGTTGGTGCATTGATTAAGGGTTTAAAATTAAACGTGAGAGCCGTATTTATAAATTCGGTAGATAAACTATTCGTTTTTAAAATATTGATATTATAATCTCCAGTAATAATCGCTTTTTTATTACACAACTTATTAAATATAGTTATAAGTCCACTGAAAAATATTTCTAAACTAGACGCTTTATTGTCAGGAACTCTATATATATTAACAATAAAAATATTCAGATCAGGGAGCTCAATAGCCGAACACTCTATAATATTCGTCACAGAGAGTTTTTCGATTTCTGGAATCGGTTTATATTTGTGACGCTTGTTAACAAAAATACAGGAGCCTCCTCGGCGGTTGTTCCGGGTAAAAATCGAGCCCAGTTTGTAGTTACAAACAGATACACTATTGATATCGTTTAAAGACATGTTCGATTCCCGGGTCGGGCAAACTGTTATTGGGTTTTTATGTTAGGAAATTCTCAGTAGCAGCACGGAGTCTAGGAATGTGCCCGGTACGACAATAGGCTCGCCCCCTATTACGTGGGACCTAAAAATCCATGGCGAAATGTGGGTGTAATATTAAACCTCTGCCTACCCCTTCGGGGATACAGGCGTGAGTCTATAAAAAAAAGTTATTGCTGTAATCTAGTTCAATTTAAAAGCAAAATAATTGATACTATTGATTATTTTTGTCTGACTATTGAACATCAGCCCACAAATTTTGAATCAAAGCACCATTCTACACTTATCAAACCTTTAATCTAAATAATAATAATCAGTATAATATATCAATATAAATAATAATCAATATCATACATGACTGAACTAATACCAAACTATTTAGTTTGATATTGATACAAACCCTATACCAACCCGTTTGGCCAGCATGGTATAGTAGGCCAATTCCTCCTTTCAAAGGAGAGGCCTAGTCCAGCAGTGGACTGTTAAAGGCTGATGATGATGATGATGAGTGTGCCTCGACTCGATGAGCGAGCCTAGGGATTTTTTTTTCAAACTGGTCCACCCTCGACTTGTTTGATTGTACATGCCAAATTTACGCTTCCTGCGCCCAATAGTTTTGGCTGCGGCTTGTGACAATACAAATATATTACCACTTAGTTGATCTCACGATAGGAATAGAAAGTGGGCGAAATAACCATAGAACACCTAGAAGTAAACTCATCGAGTTTAGGATCATGCAATTCGTTTTATAATTATATGTTCTAATAATATCTATGTACTTAGTCCAAAGACCTACTAATAGAACTAGCATATTTTTATTTTTTCTACTTTTCTTATAAGGAAACAAAGAATGCCAGGCGAAAAATACGTTAGTTATTTTAAACACGTCGAACTAAACGACCATGCATCCTTTGTCATTGAGCAATAAAAACTTAAACAGTAAACTATGGTCATAAAACTATAATACGCTTTTCACGAGTTATAATCCGACTGCTGGCGAGTTTCAGATAAGAATATTGTCACATAATAATAGTGCTTTTTAGTTTATTTTCATTTATTGAGTGGAAATTATTTGTTTTATAATGTAGCAACTTTTTATAGTCTATGGTACTGATATCAAAACGTGAAGAAAAGTAGGGTTGGACTCGTCATGTCAGACGTAAACCAGAATCATAGTGCAAAGCTGTGGTGGAATGACGATCATAGAATAAAACACGACTTAAGGTAAACAATGCGTTGTGCGACAATACAAAAAGAATTGCTGGAATAAAATGGTTGGATAAAGCGCAAGCTCGAAAAAGTTGAATGAAGCTAAATAACACTTAAGTGGTAGAAATCAGCCGAAGAAGAAAGAGTGAAACCTGAAAGAGTGTCTTAAACTATGATCAGTGCAAGCCTAAAGCCACTTTTGCTTGCTTTATGTGGGTGAAAAAAGTCCACAGGATGAATTGAAAAAGTCGCCTTTGATAACCTGGGTAAATCCAGTCTAAGGTGAACACAACCCTCGGCGTATGTCAAACTGTTTAACCTGGGTGATATTACTTATGTGAAATCATTCCAAGGTAAAATGCAGACACAAAGAAGTTTCACCAAAAAAAATTGTTCACCCAGGTAAACAAAATGGAATAAACCTTTCTAAAACACTACCTTGCTTTTTCCAACATCGTGTGATCGTAAAGGACAGCTATATACAATTTTTATTTAATCGAGTCCAATAAGGAAATGAAAGCCCATTGACGATAGTGAGAATGTATTTAATATAATTTATAAAGGGTTCATTTTACCTTCGCGTTGATACTTAAGCCTCAAAAAGATATTAACAATAGGTACGCTTCAATTATCAGAATTTCACGATTATACCATGAATATGAAAGGCTTCGGATTTCCACTGGAATTTCTTATTCAGATCGCGAAAAGGTCATATCTTGGCCTTAATATTTCAGGCTCTACGGGAACATATATATGTTCAACTTCATATCGGATTATGTTTTTAAGATAGACGATTGAATCGTACTCTTTTTTACAAAACGTTTTGGTTTTCCTGTTGCTATGTTTTATTTTGATAAGTCGTTACAATGCTGAAGTATTTATGAGACTGCAGTGTGATATGGATTTTTCTGAGATTTTTTTGGTAGTTACATACCTAAACAGTTCGTACCTCGGAGAAGATGTTCAGCTATCGGTCTCGATCAATGAAAATGTCTGATCGACATTATGGGGAGTTTATACCCCTTAATATACTGATACCGGTCTAAGCCATATGTAGCTATCCATCTACGGATTGCGGCGATCAGATGGTACTTGGTCTCTGATGATGCTAAAGATTGATATTGATTAAAAACATTTTTACTGACTACAAAACTTAACTGCTAGCTCAGGCTGGTGTTAATAAAAACGGTATTTACGGTAGTAGAGCCTTGCTGATTTCAGCATGAATGGACCGTCTCGAACGGGGAAGTACTACCCCCCAACAGAAAATCGACGTAAAGTAACAGTCCCTAAACTGTTGCGTTTCGTTCGGTGAGTGAGAATGCCTGAAGCCCTATCCCTTATTCCTTCTGCCTCATCGGACTCCTCATACTATCCCTTTTCCCAACCCCAAGGAGCGGCAACTTGTGACTCCTGTGGTGTTACTTGTGTCCATGGGCGGCGGTAATTGCTTACCATCAGGCGATCCATCTGCTCGTTAGCCGCCTATTACTATAAAAAGAAAAAAAACTTATTTCAAAGGTTGACCATAAGATTTTGGTATGCTGCAAAATTAATGACAAATAACTTTAACGTAAATTTACTTTCACATACTGCACAGGTGGTAACGAAATTTAAATTTTAATAAATTTTTGGCACTTTGTAAGGCGTCACAAACAAAATACTGTCATAACTTGAACCAAAACTAGGTGCCTTGACGCGTTCCGTGACAGAGCTTTATAGGTCACTGCACTACGTTGTTTTTAGCTTTCTTAGTACGAGAAACAGCTGTCAGTGACGAAGCTTTCAAATGCGAGTTGCTTCATATCTAGGTGAAGTGAACTGTCACAATATTCATAGATACGATATAAGTGGTTAGAGTAGAAACCAGTATGTCAGGTGTTGTCGATTCAAAACTCTCATCTCATCTCTTTCTAACACTCATTGACACTGCTATCATTCATATCGTATTTACATATGTTACAGCCAAAGTAATAAATGCAGATAATATTTATACTATCTAGCCGTTATAATGTGTATATAACATCTACTCAATTTGGACAAAGTAATAATTGACACCGAATTAATCACATTAACTAGCTATTTTATATAACACCTTGGTACTCTTGGATAACGTAATATTATAAGTGAAGTGAAGCTTGTAAAGTTTTTTTTTAATCAGTTCCGAACTGGACATCGATAATGGAAGTTGCTATAGCAGTCATTCGTGGAAGTTGCTGTAGCAGACATTAGTAACAGAAACAAAGA
Source organism: Euclidia mi (assembly GCA_944739405.2). Classification (NCBI taxonomy): domain Eukaryota; kingdom Metazoa; phylum Arthropoda; class Insecta; order Lepidoptera; family Erebidae; genus Euclidia; species Euclidia mi. The sequence goes on along the minus strand of OX123195.2, from coordinate 68,554,626 downwards.
GCGACCACCCCCTAAAATTAAATGGCACCTTTTGGAAAGGCCAGATTATGAAAAAGAATTTAGAAAGCGAGTGGTGGATAAAATGAAAGCGATGGATGACATGGCATATAGAAGTGTCAATGAATGTTAGAGTGAAATGGCAGTATGTATCAGGAGTGCAGCGAAAGATATTTTGGGAGAATCAAAAGGAATTGGTACGATAGATAAAGATATATGGTGGTGGTCGACAGAAGTACAAAAGGTTTTGAAGCAAAAGAAGAGGAAATTTAAAGAATGGCAGGGTGTGGAAGATATTAATTTGAAACAAGAAAAAATGTAGAGTATGATGAGCTAAAGAAGAAATCTAAGAAAGCCACCTCTGGCAAAAGCGGGAGCCCAGGAAGCTTATACACTTAGAGAGCCCGGCGGGTCAAAAACAACTATACCGACTCGCTAAAGCTAGAGCGAGGAGAGCAAGGGATGTATATCAGATAAAGTGTATAAGAGATGAGACTGGAGCGGTACTTTCTGCGGATGACAAAATTAAGGGTAGATGGAGAAATTACTTTGCGATACTGATGAATGAAGAGAATGCTTGGAGTGGTTTGCTTGAGAATATACCTGTGAATGAGGGGCTGATATGAAAGGTAAGTGAGGAGGAAGTGAAAGTAGCAGTAAATGGAATGAAGAATGGAAAAGCTGCGGGCCCGGATGGAATACCAGTCGAAGTATGGAAGACACTACAGGTAGATGGATGGAAGTGGTTAGCTTTATTCTTCAATAAGTTGTTGGTGGAAGAAGGCATACCTGATGAATGGTGAAACAGCTCGCTGGTTTCCATCTATAAAAACAAAGGTGATGTGCTGGAGTGTAACAACTATAGAGGAATAAAGCTAATTTCACATTGTATGAAAGTTTGGGAGAAAGTGGTTGAACGAAGATTGAGAGAAGAGAAAGTCATTTATCAAAACCAATTCGGTTTTATGCCTGGTCGAGGAACAACAGATGCCATTTTTGCGATCCGCCAACTCTGTGATAAATACCGAAGTGCACACAAAAACTTGCACATGGTTTTTGTGGATCTCGAAAAGGCATATGATCGGGTACCTCGTGAGGTTTTGTGGTGGGCCTCTATGGAGAAAGGTGTGCCTGGGAATTATGCACAGTTGATCCGAGCGATGTACAGAAGATGTACAAACTATGTCCGGTCTACAGCGGGCAATACCGGCAACTTCATCATGTGGCTGTAGGCTTGCACCAAGGGTCGGCTCTTAGCCCTTACCTCTTCCTGCTTATAATGGACGCCCTTAATAACGCGGACATACAGGAAGAGGCTCTCTGGTGTATGCTGTTCGCCGACGACATTGTGTTGATTGCTGAGAGTTCTCCTGAGGTCCAGGGCAGACTAACAAAGTGGTGGCAAAGGCTGGAGAGTGTTGGTGTTGGTAGTCAGTATATGCAAAACTCAGTACATGTTTTGCGACTTCGGCGGTCCCTCCAGTCCCGCGCCCATAACCCTTGGGGGAGAGCCCATATCGGTCTGCTCGGACTTCCGGTACCTCGGGTCACTTATTCAAGCAGACGGGGAAATAGACCGCGACGTCCCGCACCTGATCAACTCAGGTTGGATGAAATGGCGACAGGTCACAGGAACAACTTGTGACCCACGGATGCCCCTTAGTTTAAAGGGCAAACTCTACAAATCCGTAATAAGGCCTGTCGCACTGTATGGATCGGAATGCTTGGCCTTACAGAAGACGGATAAAAGAAGATTGCATGTAGCAGAGATGAGGATGTTGAGATGGATGTATGGGGTGACAAGGATGGATAAAATTAGAAATGAGTTTATTAGGGGAAGTCTGAAAGTAGCACCGGTGCAAGAAAAGAAGAAAGGTGCGGTGAACGGAAATCGGCTATCGTGGATGAGGAGGGATGAAAATCATGTGACTAGAAAGGTGATGAAAATGAGAGTTGAGGGATAGGGATATAAGGCAAGAGGAAGACCAAAGTAAAAATAGATGGATTGTGTGAAGGGTGACATGAATGAAATGGGCGTGAATGATGAGATGACGTCTGAAAGGAGAGAATGGAAGAGAAAGACATTCTGCGCCGACCCCAAGTAAAATGGGAACAGGGCAGGCAGAAGAAGAAGATATATTAACCAGTCATTATGTATAATTTTATATTAATCACTATGGCTGTAACATATATATATAACTAGAGGATGCACGCACGTTTCTTAACACGCTTTTATTTGCTTAGTTTGTGTGTATGTATATATGTAAAAGACACTTTGGACGGACTATATTCTATTAATGATATTATATTGAATTGACATATTATATTCTTAAACTTATTTATTACTGATATTTTATTGAATTGACATAATATTATATTCTTAGGTTTACTTATTAATGATATTTTATTGTATTGACATATTATATTATTAGATTTAATTTGCTGGTTATTATTGAATATTTTTTTTATTTTATCTTCTACTTACACTGACATAGATATTATGTATTTCAATTTGTGACATTAATAATTATTGCATCTATTACTAAATTGGAACTACTGATAATATTGTCAAGGGTGAGTAATTAGTACTATCTTAATGCAATTTGTGATTCTAAATCTTACTAGGCTGATGCTCTAGATGTTAAGTTTACTACCAAGTATCCAACCAGTCTTTTCAGCGTCATAATTTTGTCATGGATAGTATAAACACGAAGCCCTAACGAAATGTCCTAACCTAATCACTAGCAATACAGCAATGGACCTTTCGCGTTCATGACGCTGGACAATGTTTGTGATACTAAGACAAATGCGCTAACGGCTGTGTTGTTTGCGCATCATCGGAGACTATGACTAACACAAAAGCTCAAGGGTAAACAAGGCTAACCAGAATGGCACTTTGCCGGTCCAACGGCAAAGCATGGCTAAGCATGCAGCTGCACAAACGACTTATCCAGTTTATGCAAATCTACACCAACAGAAACGTGGGTACCACAAAATTATCACAACGACTAAAAAACTTACCCATTTAATGAGAATAAGGTTTAACATACAATCATCACTTACGATCACTAACCTAGCTTTACCTACAATGAAAATTAAAATCCCTGAAACTGATTATCCTATCTTAATGCACTACGATGATAACTCAATCATTTTCTTCTACGTCTGATAATCGAGTTTAACAACTTCTACTAGAAACACTATCACTCCTAAATGTCCTAAGCATAACTTGGAATTGCCCAGAGAACTCGAGCACTTGATAAAAATTCCCAGTGTATCACATGAATTTTAAAAACACACAGTAGGTAATTTTCACGCGTAAAATCTTAAAATTGAATTTAATTTTACTAGTGTTGCCATGTAATAATCATGAGTAAGAAACATTTTAGTGTGCCATCTTAAAAATTTATGCACACAAAGAAGCAGGTGTAATTGCAACACCGAGATCGTCTGTACAACTCAGAACTAAAACTAGTAAAGTGCCGCTTTTTACTTAGGCTCTGATGACGTTTAAATGAAAACCATTGGGGATTACCAACACCACGAGTGGGTAAAATAATGGCGCTAGTAATATCCTTTGACTACGGTCAAGTTACACTAACCAACCAACCGCACACGTCTAAACAGCACTGCAGTTCACACGTCTATTTAAGAAAAAGCTACAAGCTGTTCTACACAAAATCAGCACGGTCCGCCGCAATCACAGCACAGTCTTACACTACGAACCCAGTACATACGATTCGATTAGTCCAACAACCCCAGTGCTGCTGCCCTGCGAAGGACAGTCTAGACCGGAGTTATTGTTCTAGATTTAACAGAAAACCAAACGAAGCTGGGTGTTGGTTCTAAAACCAATATTACAACTGCACTAGAACAATAACTAGCACGTTTCACTCAAACGCACTTGCTTGGAACAATGCAAGTCGGCCTGTACGCTCACTCTCGTTACTATTATAGTCCATGAAGTAAGACCGAAACAAGATAATCTATTTGCAAGCAAGCATATGATCACAAGGTTCGTGAGTGCGAGCCAGCCTCGCATGAAGAAATATAAATAATTGCTTTCATTTTAACCGGCGTATCAAACTCAAAACCTCCATTCGATATCAACGCTATAGCTAGGTCATAGTGGTAGTCAGATAACCATACGCTAGCATAAAAAACAGCAATTATATCGTTCAGTATTACCCACTTTTTTTTCGTTTTTTTCTTCTTTAAGCTATTAAAAAGAAGGTTATTCATGACATGCCATGGGACACACGACACCGTAAAGTCAAACGGCTCTACAACTCTCGCTAGTGTCTCGTGCAGGAATTGAACCCACAACACTCGGTACGATGTGATGGCGACATCAACCACAACGATTATGACATTTCCAAGGTTAAACGCGTAGCAGTATTCTGCTAACCAAGAATGTTTTACAACTACCGTAACTAAATAAAATTTGCAGTACCAAAAAAAAATAGGACAAAATACCGTTGCTCGACTCGATCGACCCGATGCTCACCACCGTTGCAGTTGAAAGCCCAGCTGATTCACCAACATAGCGGCGTTAGCAGCCGCCTTCGCTCGCGCCTTGTGGGAACACTTCATTGAACAGGTCCATCCCAGGAAACGGCACGGTAGATAGACAGGTCGAAGCTCCTCCCTTCAAGTCCCGGCTTAGTGCGACCATAAGCGGGGCGCAATGCGGATCTTGATCGTCCAATCACATGTCTGCAGTCATCACCAAAGCACGTGCATCCACATCTTGTTGCTCAGGATCGAAGTCCGGTAAACAAAGACCATGCGACGATGAAGTAGGTATTTTCATGCATCATCATCAGAAAATTGCGATTTTGTAGTTCCAACAGGCCCAGCTATTTTTCGTTACTAACGTCTTCATTTTGAACACGTGGGTCGTTGTGGTCGTATCCAACTTCTGATGACGAAGGGTATCTTCATTTTTGCCGGTATCAACGCTTCACAGTTCTAGGTGGGCACAGCTGGGTCTCTTTGCAATAAATACACACAGTACAACACACTGTTTATTCGAGGACACAAAACTTCACAATCTAATATGAACTGCTAACTAATAGATTGTAAATTGCTGCAGGTTCATATACCATTACTTTTCGGAACTTACTGTTTCACCATAGATCTGATCAGTGATGTTCGCGAGTTGCTTACATCAAAAGACGTAAGTGGTTGCTCCTGTTTCACGATATTCACTTTGGGAGGCTTACGAAATGAACATAATTTATTGCTTGAGTATGATATCAATAACTATTCACTTTTGCAATAGTAGATAACTCACAATGTGAAACAGTTGCAGCTCCTTACAAAGATAACATGTAAACCACTATACTGGCAGTTAAAAAGAGTGGCCACGAGTTTTATTGCCCGTTCTTTCTCGTGGTTCTACCTATTGCATTGCGAACGTGGCAGTAAATGTAAATGTAGAGTCGTCTAGTAATTAACTTTAATTTTTGACGTTCATAAGCGTCACTTTGTGGCCTAAATGAATAAATGATTTTGACTTTGACTTAATATACACACGTGGCTCGGATGGATAACTTTTGGAAACGCGGCGAAGTCGGAAGTAGGTAGGCCACACTTGTTTCCTCCGCTGTGTCCGTCGCCAAAGTGTCCGTTGATAGCTCCACGTTCGCTTATCAAAACATCAAATGAAATTGACAGCTGTCAACTGCCGACCTCAGTGTTGTCAACCATCGTATCCGAATACGCCCAAATCTATTAAGATTTGACGTTCCGTTTTCCAGTCTCCGACATATATTAAAATCTCAATCCAAACTTGACAATCAATAAATAGGACAGTATGAAACTGAAAATTCATGAAATTTCAAATATATTTTACGTAAAATGGTTTATTTTATATTATTGTTAATATCAAATACAGATAGCCTGTTTCGTTTATTTTCAATGTATGTTGAATCATTACCAAAACTATTAGTTAAATATTTATTAAAAATGCATATTCGTAGGGACAGCTCTAAAACAGCAATATGTCATTAAAAGTGAAAATGCCCACAGACGGAGTGGTACGAGTTGCCGATGTCAAGACTTCCAGTACTGGAGATTAATTCCTGTTGAAGGCAAGCCTTCAAAGGCCGGGGGCATGTTCGAGCTCCTACGGCTCTTCTGTAGATTTAGTTAGTTTTAAATATAGCTTTATTACGTTTTGCTATTAAATTGTGTCAGATCTTAAGTAAAAAATGCATGTCATGATCACTCCACATTAAACCTTTGTACCGAACGGTTAATATTTTAATTACTCACCCCGAAGTTCTATGACCTCAAGAATTATCAAAATTTACCAGCATAAACCTACAGTCCACTACATTAGGTGCCATGCTATACAAAGACTAATTGTCTGTGATTCATGAGAGGTTTTGAATTAAGATCACTACAATTGCTTAAATTGATCTGTGATTACAACAACGGTTTTATAACAGTTTTCCTTTCTCTAGAAATGTTCACCTTTTTACTTAAAATATAATTGTTTTCTAGGTTATACGAATCGCAAAGCAGCAAACTCAGCGTAAATCTCAAAACAATTTCATAACCTCGGTGGTATTACTAAAAATCCATTTAAAACATCGCACAGCACATTACCCCAAAATACAGGGCAAATTTTATCGCGGAAAACAGAAAGCAATGAGATTAGAAATTAATATATCGTCCCCAAACGCACTTAAACGAAAAGTTCTGAACAAAAAAAATTCATACTGAATTTCTGAAGCGGTCGAGATCGTTATCCCGTGAAATGTAGAAATTACAGCCAATGAAATGTAGGCAAATTTGTCCTTTCTTCCTTTCATTCAGCTTCTATTTTAAAACCGGAGAATTAAACAATGGGTTTCGTACGTTTTAGGGTGACCGCAGACGTAGGTTTTATATCCGATACGGTGCCTTTAGATGGTGTAATTACTTGTGTTCAAGTTGTGTCAAACTTTGGTCGGAATATAAGTACCTGTTGCTGAGGAGTAGATATTTCGAATTTTATTTTCATTGATACTAATATTCATTAAAATATATAACTACTAATATTGGTTGAAACATGTTACTATTTTTAAATCTTTTAACCATCGGCAATAAGTTATTACTGTAACCTAGTTTAATTTGAAAGCAAAATAATTGATGGTATCGATTATTTTTGTCAGACTATTGAACACCAGCCCACAAGTAATGAATCAAACCACCTATCTACACTTATCAAATAGCTTACCTTTAGTCTATATAAAAAATAATCAATATCATGAACACACATTACTGAACTTATACCAAATTAAATGTGTAACCGCCGTCATAAGTTATTTTCGATGGTCACTATTTTTAACACACTTTTATAAGTTTGACCTAAAACTATGTAATAGAATGTTGGAAGACAAATTTCGTCCACTTTAAGCGCTTGTAGCATTAAAAAAACTTGGCCATTATATAAAAGATTTTATTTAACGTTGCCGTGGGAATTTCTTTTTAGTGCCAAGGAACGTATGTACACGCCAAATTTCAGCTTCCTGCGCCCAATAGTTTTGGCTGCGGCTTGTGACAATACAAATATATTACCACTTAGTTGATCTCACGATAGGATAGAAAGTAGGTGAAATAACCATAGAAAACCTAGAAGTAAACTCATCGAGTTTAGGATCATGAAATTCGTTTTGTAATTATATGTTCTAATAAAAAAGTCATATAAATCAAGATATCATACTCAAGCCATAAATTATGTTCATTTACTGTGGGGGGCTCACCAATTGAACATAATTTATTGCTTGAGTATGATATCAATAATTATTAATTTTTGCATTAGTAGATAACTCACAATGTGAAACAGTTGCAGCTCCTTACAAAGATAACATGTAAAACCATTTTACTGGCAGTTAAAAAGAGTGGCCACGAGTTTTATTGCCCGTTCTTTCTCGTGGTTCTACCTTTTGCATTGCGAACGTGGCAGTAAATGTTAAAGTAGAATCATCTAGCAATTAACTTTTAATTTTTGACGTTCATAAGCGTCACTTTCTGGCCTAAATAAATAAATGATTTGGACTTTGAAAAAAGAAATCAATGTTCTTAGTCCAAGGACCTAGGCTAGAAATAGCGTATTTTTATTTTTCCACTTCTTTCAATTATAGATTTTATTATAAGGAAACACAAAGAATACCAGGCGAAAAATACGTCAGTTATTTTAAACACGGCGAGCTAAACGACCATACATCCTTTGTCGTTGAGCAATAAAAACTTTAACAGTAAACTATGATTATAAAACTATATTACGCTTTTCACGAGTTATAAACCGACTGCTTGTTTAAGATACGAATATTGTAACATAGTAATAGTGCTTTTTAGTTTATCTTCATTTATTGAGTGGAAATTATTTGCTTTTGTAATGTAGCAAATTGTTACAGTCTATGGTGCTGATATCAAATTGATCAAAACATGTAGAAAAGTAGGGTTGGACTCTACATGTCATCGTAAACCCGAATCATAATGCAAAGCTGTGGTGGAATGACGATCATAGAACAAAACACGACTTAAGGTAAACCATATAATGCGTTGTGCGACAATACAAAAATAATAGCTGGAATAAAATGGTTGGATAAAGCGCGAGCTCGAAAGAGTTGAATGAAACTAAATAACACTTAAGTGGTAGAAATCAGCCGAAGAAGAAAGAGTGAAACCTGAAAGAGTGTCTTAAACTACGATAACTGCAAGCCTAAAGCCACTTTTGCTTGCTTTATGTGGGTGAAAAAAGTCCACAGGATGAATTAAAAAAGTCGCCTTTGATAACCTGGGTAAATCCATGCTGAGGTGAACAAAATCCTCGGCTTACATACATATACGATATTACTTAGGTGAAATCATTCCAAGGTAAAATGCAGACACCAGGAAGTTTCACCAAGAAAAAATTGTTAAACAACCCAGGTAAACAAAATAGAATAAACCTTTCTAAAACCCTATCTTCCTTTTTCTAACAACGTGTGATCGTAAAGGACAGCTATATACAATTTTTATATAAGCGGTCTAATGAGGAAATGAAAGCCCATTGGTGATAGTGAGAATGTATTTAATATAATTTATAAAGGGTTCATTTTACCTTCGCGTTGATACTTAAGCCTCAAAAATGTATTAGGTAGGGGAGATTGGGTAACAGTGGATAATTCACAATAAATCAGTATGTGTTACGCTTAGGGACACAATCAAACTTGTTCTTGCCGCTTGTCTATCCCCCTCCCTAACATACTAATCGTCCACGCGGTGTCAAAGCTAGAAGTAGCGCTACTATAGTCCACTCAGTAGGTAAGTAACAAAAGTATTTTTCACGTGGTATTGAAATTTGTTCTACATCTGAGTGAATAAAAAATCTTAATGTTTTCATTGTGTCGTAGGCTTGTTATATCCTAAGTCTTATGTAAACTGTGTATTTTTCTTTGTGATAACCGCCGTCGGGTCAAAATGAATCATTTCGTTTCGGGTCACAGTGAACTACTAATCCGCTGTGACTCGCAGAACTGAAATTCATTCGTAATTTATTTTTAGGGAAAATGCACCGCAATCGGGTTAGAATATGCATATAAATCATGGTGCAGTTAATAAAATATTTACCGATGAACAAGAAAAGAATAAAGTCGATTATATTGTTAAGTGGACTCAAATGTTCTATAAACTTACTATTGCATACGTTCGACGTCTAATTTACTGAGTACCGATGTCGAATAAAATAAAAGTACCAGATAATTGGCATGGAAGTAAGGTATTGAGTATCTGTGTAACCTTAGAAAAAGAGATAATGGATTATCTTTGCGCACTCTCAGTCGATTCACTGTCACCCATGCAATGTTCCAAAGTTACCCATTCCAGGGACACACTGGATCATTTCTCATTTTTTACTAAAGTCGTTGTATCTTGTAACTTTATGTACTGAAAGCCTTCAAACGACTCTTTCTTTAAATATTGATTACTAATAATATGATTTAATTTCAGAGATTAATAATTCAGGCAAAAACTTTACAGTAGCACTGTTTGAAAAAAAAAGTGATCCGCTGTTACCCACTCTCCCCTACGCTTCAATTATCAGAATCTCACGATTATACCATGAATATGAAAGGCTTCGGATTTGTACTGGAACTTCTTATTCAGATCGCGAAAAGATTAAATCGGGGCCTTAATATTTCAGGCTCTACGGGAACATATATGTGTTTAACTTCATATCGGATTATGTTTTTAAGATAGACGATTGAATCGTACTCTTTTTTATTACTACCCTAACTCTACTCTAACTCTACTAACTCGTTTCGGTTTTCCTGTTGCTATGTTTTATTTTGATAAGTCGTTACAATGCTGAAGTATTTATGAGACTGCAGTGTGATGTGGATTTTTCTGAGATTTTTTTGGTAGTTACATACCTAAATAGTCTTGCTTCGTACCTCGGAGAAGATGTTCAGCTATCTCGATCAATGAAAATGTCTGATCGACATTATGGGGAGTTTATACCCTTCAACATACTGACACCGGTCTAAGCCTTTGAAGTGGTTAGAGTGGTAACCAGTATGTTAGGTGTTGTCGATTTAAAATTGATATTTATATATGTACCTATATACATATGTTACAGCCAAAGTAATAAATGCAGATAATATTTATACTATCTAGCCGTTATATGTATATAACATCTACTCAATTTGGACAAAGTAATAATTGACACCGAATTAATCACATATTTAACACCTTGGTACTCTTGGATAAAGTAATATTATAAGTGAAGTGAAGCTTGTAAAGTGTTATTTTAATCAGTTCCGAACTGGACATCGATAATTATGTTAACTAGTCAATTAACTAGGAAATCCATTTAAACAGGTTATGTTAGGTTTTCTTGAGACCCTGCGCCTAAAAATAGGGGCCCTGCGAAGCAGGTCTCCGTCAACTTAGTTTGGCTAGCGTGGTGGACTATAGCCTTACCCTTCTCATAGTGAAAAGAGGCCCGTGCCCAGCAGTGGGACAGTATAAAGGGCTGATGATGATGACTTAGCCAGTTATGTTTCGGTCCCAATAGGGGGTGAGCCTATTGCCATCTACCGGGCACATTATTAAGTGACCGATAATTAACATTTTTAAGACATACATCACTTCAAAAAGTCAGAGGTGTGTGCCCGGGGTACCTGGGGATCGAGCCCGAGACCTTCGTTTCAGCAGTCCGTTACGTACACCACTGGGCTATCGCCACTGATGAAGATGATTATTATAAAAATGCATATAGGCTGCTTTTTGGTAAGACAATCCACCTACCCGAGTGAAGCCGAGGTCAGAAGCTACTACAATTATAAAAAAAACTAAAATCATCAATCGCTACAAAGAAAATAAAACCTAAAAATATAAACAACTTACTTATTATTCAAAGTTTATTTACATTAAACAACATTTACACATTTAGACACATTCTAATCCTAAGGCCTAAGGCATTAAGTCCTTCTTTATACGCTGCCGTGTATATAAATCTATACACATAAATAAAATTGGACTGTCTGTTTGTAATATTAAAATAACCGCTTTTTACTATATACACGGTACATAAACCGAGAGGTTTATTTTTGCAATTTTTGACTGTCCGTCTGTCTGTCTGTTTGTTAGTTTTCGCTAATCTCGGGTACGCGAAGTAGTTCCCTCAGGACGCGGGTGAAAGTGAAACCGCGGGAAACAGATAGTTTATTAAATAAATAAAATATCGAAATTAAACCCTATACAAAACCGCCTGGCCATCGAGGTATAGTAGACCAAATCCTATTGCCTCACAATTTCTATTCTCTGCAGTGGCAGTCCACTAAAAACCTGTACGATAACAGTTTTTTTTACTTCTGTCAATATTTTGTATTCCATACATACGATTAGTTACCGAAGTTGTTGGCATATCATTACAGCTGTAAGTTTTGTGTGATGCGCATTCAACACTGTGATACGCATCTATAAGCTTTGATATTGCTCTACTCTTCCAGTCTTCTCCTACCTATAGACTCAGACTCACTCCTGTATCCCCGAAGCGGTAGGCAATATGTAATATTGCACCCACATTTCACCATGTTAAGAATTTGTAGGTCTCATGTAATAGGGGGCGAGTCTATTAGTCTATTGCCGTTTCCGGGCACATTGCCAGACTCCATGCTGCTACTTATAATTCGGAAAACCTTAGTAACACTTTTGCCCGACTCGACAATCAAACCCGGGGCCTCCCGATCAGCAGAGACATACGTCATCCACTAGACCACGGAGGCAGTTTGTAACACGCATATACAGGATCTAAAAAGACCCTTAACGAAAACTGAAATCCTATATTGTACCAATCATTACGATTTTTTTTTTACTTCGGCACCATACCTGGGAAAATACTGGTTCAGGAGATATTAAGGCTCAAAGGTACCATACAATTGTTCTAATTAGGTACAAAATGGATGAATTTACTCCGCCGATTTGTTCTATAGATGTCCTATACACGCATGGATAAGTAGGTATTTCGAGCATTGCAGCGACTGAAAAAAGTGTTTGTTAAAAAAAATCGTTTCACAGGTATTATTTTTGCGTAGTATGACTTGGTATAATGACCAAAACGAGTAGGCTTCGGCTTGGTGATGGGTGTTGTGACATCCTGTACGAGGATATATAGGATATATTGCGCAACGTTTCTAGTTTACTCCTACCCTTCCATACATTATTAAAATATTTTTTTTATATAGACTCACGCCTGTATCCCCGAAGGGGTAGGCAGAGGTGTAAATTGGTTACACCCACATTTCACCAATAATTTTTAGGTCCCACGTAACGAGACTATTGCCGTTACCGGGCACATCACCAGACTCCGTGCTGCTACTGAGAATTCGGAAAAACCCAGTAATACTTTTACCCGATCCGGGAGTCGAACCCGGGACCTCCGATCAGTAGTCGCATGCGCTATCCACTGGTCCACGGAGGCAGCTAGCTTATTAAAATATATTTATATGATGAAATATGTGTACTTACCAAAAATCTTTTTTAAATGTTGTAAATACAGCTACCATATCTTCAGCTAAATATAAAACCCGCTCAAGTTCTCATCGCGATGATCTTACGTTAATAAAATGTTGGCACAAAAAGTACTAGGGAACTAGTGGCAGTCAGGTTTATGACGCAACGACAATACAAGGTCTCACAAGATCACATATAATGTCATATATAAATGTATATGAGGGCCGGGCTGAGAGATGCTAGTTTCATTGTACTGAACTGTGTCATAGTACAAGTAAAAGCCAGCAGATCAACTTCTAACAGTCTTAAAAGTATAAGCTCTCATAAAAACTTCATGTTTCGTCACATGTATCATGTCAAGATCGAATCCAATGCACGCTGCGACCAGGTGCGGTGCACAGTGCAGTATTGCACCGAATGGTGTATGAGGTGATCACTTAAACCACGTGATGTCTGCACGTGTTGTAGTGTTTGCGCTTCGATCTTCACTCGGGACAATAATTGACTTTGTATAGTTCACCGCAATATTACATTTATTCTGAGTGGGCCAGTTGTCTTTTATTTACGAATGTAAGGAAGAAATGAAGAAGCTAATGGTAATTAGAAATATTGGCAAGATTCTATGCAGGCATTACCATTTCAAAGAGTGCGTCGCAGTCCATGTATTTGTCTGGTTTCGAAGATTTTATGTTATAGGAGCCAAACGATCAAACAAATTATCGCCACCCATGGACACCTTCAACATGCCCAAAGTTTAAAGGTCGTTTTGGTTCAGAAATATCACAACTGTCCTTCGGAAGAGCAAGCCCAGTATTAACATGATTATCGGGTAAAATAAGTTTGATTTATCCGTCTACCGCCTACTAGTTAAGTTGTAAAGCGTACTTATTTGTTGTAATTTCCCTTCCAGTTTCGTTACACGTGCTAACACTCAGAATAATTTACACCCACCTATGAAAGTTTAGTAGGTAAACTGTTGAGAATAAAGCTAGCTAGCGCCTTACCTGTCTATAATTTTTAACCAATGTTTTGACCTAGGCGTATTGCCAGATTTGATGAAATTAAGTAAAATCATACCTTTATTCAAATCTGGCAGTAAAAATAACATAAATAATTTTAGACCCATTTCTATCTTGCCGGCATTTAGTAAAATATTTGAAAAGATTTTATTTAGGCAGCTATTAAGACACTTTAATTTAAATAGTCTGCTTCACATAGATCAATACGGATTTACTAAAGGTAGATCCACTACTGATGCGGCTGTTGCCCTCATAAAACACGTTTATAATGCTTGGGAGTCATCTAAAAATGGTATCGTAGTATTCTGTGACCTCTCAAAACATTTGATTGCGTTCATCACGACACACATATTGCATAAGCTCCGCCACTACGGCGTAGAAGAAACCGCACTTAGTGTTGTCGAGTCGTACCTGCGGCAGAGATTTCAGTGCGTCGATGTAAATGGGACTACATACTCTAAATTACCTGTACTGTTAGGCGTTCCACAAGGTTCAATTCTAGATACTTTTCTTTTCCTTGTATATATTAATGACTTACCTTTTTATTTAAAAATCATCTGTGATGTTGTACTTTTTGCAGATGATACGTCACTTTTTTAAAGTAGACAGGAATTGGAATCAATTTGATGATGTAAATAATGCACTTATACAGGTTACACAATGGTTTACAGCAAACAACCTAGTACTTAATTTCTAGGCATTACATTACATTATAAGTTACAATGGGGTGCACATTATAGCATGTCTTTCAGGAAAGCTCAGCTCTGCTGCGTATGCTGTCAGAAAAGTTAGACAACTTACTAATTGACACGGCTCGTTCAGTGTATTTTAGCTATAAATAAATAATTTTTCATAGTGTCATCCTACGGCATTTTGTTATGGGGCAAAGCTGCAGATATTCAGAATATTTTCATTCTACAGAAACAAGCGGTACGAGCATTATACATGTTAGGTGCAAAAGATACTCTTAGGGAACGCTTTAAGTCTATAGGGATTCTTACAGTAGTTAGGCAAAATATAGGTTTATTTACTACAAAAAGTGACATACATAATGTTACGAGCTGGGGTTCGTGATAAATTATATACACTATGCCAGAAACACTGCACTTTATTCACTAACACAATAACACTAGATACACACACTTAATTTTCACTTCACTAATAAAACACACTATTCACACCACTAGAACAACACTAAACACTTCCGACTTATTTCCTTCGCTTCTTGTTGATCGCTTCGCTATTCAATTGTTACTGTGTCCGTTCCGTTCGCTCGCCCTCTATTTATACTGGCCGGATAACATCACTAGACTTTTCGAGACGACTCACGAAATTTCTGGAAACGTGTAACGTGTTTCTAGATGTCGCGTAAATGTTCTATTTACACCAACGCCATCTATTAGAGGATAGATGAAACAGCCTTAAACAACCGATACATCTAATCTCATGTAGTTCTCCCATTCTCCGATAGATGGCGTAACACTGCCCCCCTCTTAAACGTGTTTGTCTCGAACATCGTTGGACCCATGGTAACGAGCCAACCGGTCCACATGAAACAATCTTCGGTGCACCTCGCGACCCCTTCTGGATTCGATAGGTGACGTCGTTCATCCTGGTAATTATGCGATATGGCCCGTCCCATCTGGCTTGTAACTTAGGCGATTTTCTTTGCTTCGTACTGGGTTATGAAGCCACACCAATGACCCCTCATCGAAGCCCTTGTTGTTCGCCCTCCGGTCGCAGCGAGTCCTCATCCTCCCAGACATCCGCCGTCCCGACCCCCCATGGAGCTCCTATATTGCACACCTTGAATGCACCTCTGCTACGAGTATGTGGCCCCTTCACAGCCGCACAACTTGTGCATTTGCGGCACCAATCCTCGACGTCATTCCGACAGTGGAGCCAATAAAACCGCTCTCGGACCTTAGTAAGCGTCTTCTTAACACCCATGTGACCTCCCGAAGTACTATTGTGATAGAGCCGCAGTACTTCCGGCACCTTAGTCTTGGGCACTACCATTTGCAGATGGTATTGGTTACCTCGAGCGTTTTCCCATTTGCGGCACAGAACTCCATCCTGGACAACCAAGCTTTCCCACTGTGCCCAATAACCTTTGGTGACAGGGCTCTTTGCTGCGATATCACTCCATTTGGGCCTAGGAGCGCCTGATTTCTTCCATTCGAGAATCACCTGTACGTCCTTGTCTTCTTGCTGAGCATTCTGCAAAGCTTCTCTCCATTCGTCGCTTAGATCCGTCTTTAACATCCTCACTAGCGCTGCCGGCTTCGCTTCCTGTCGGGCACAGTGTTTGTGTTGGTCGGGGTAAGGCCTACACGTCAGAGCATCTGCGCTACGTTGCTCTTGCCGCCAGACAGGTACGTCAGGTGACCCCTTCGGTGGAGAGAGGGTATCAACGTGCCGCTTACGCTTTGGGCAGCTCAAGCGGATATGGCCTCTTTCCCCACAGTTGTAGCACCGAGGTGAAGAAACAACTTCCCTGATACGGTAAGTTCGATCCTCGTGACGCGCTGCTTCCACCTCCAGAGCGTAGGCTAAGGCTTCCTTCAGGGACTTGAAGTGCCCAAGTCTTACCGCTGCTCTAACTTCCAGGTCCCGGACCCCATCCGTAAACGCTTGTACGAGGTTCTCGTCAATAAGCGCAGGCGACGACTGGTATGCCTTCCTGACCAGCCTTTCCACCTCTAAAGCCCATTGCTGCAGAGTTTCTCCGGTGCGTTGTGCCCTGTCCTTCAGCTGAGCACGATACACATGTCCTAGGTGTGCGTCACCGTATCTCGCCTCCAGCGCCTCCATTAGCTTTTCATAGGAGACGTCTTGCCCAAGCACCTCCAACACCGTCAAGGCCTGATCACGAAGGCCCAAGGTTAGGGCGGTGAAGGCCTGTTCTTTGTTCCACCCATTCGTTCGCATAACGGCCTCAAACTGGACCTTGTATGCAGACCACGATGATGAGCCATCAAATGGTGGAACCTTAAACCAACGAGGGCGCCACAGCTGCAGGTGTAACGTCATAGGACCTGAGCCTACACAATTTCTTCTCCACTTCGGCAATACGGGTCTCGAGGTGATCATGTACACGCTTCTCAATAGAGGCGACGCGAGTCTCAAGCTTGTCGTGCACGAGCATCTCTACGTCGCTGATACGGGCCTCGTGCTGCTGAAGTTCCTCCTTGACCGCCTTCAAGTCCTTCCACACTGCGGCGCTGAGGTCCTTCAAGAGCACCAGCTGTTCCTCCAGACGGTGGGCGTGCTCCTCCTTGTCGCGCGGCAGCTGCTCCTCTAGGCGGCGCGCGTGCTCCTCTTGACGGCGAGCCTGCTCCTGTTGACGGCGGTCCTGCTCCTCCTTGTCGCGCTGTAGCTGTTCCTCCAGGCGGTGAGCCTGCTCCTCCTGACGGCGGGCCTGCTCCTCTTGACGGCGAGCCCGCTCCTCCTTGTTGCGCTGTAGCTATTCTTCCAGGCGGCGCGCGTTCTCTTCTTGACGGCGAGCCCACTCCTCCTTGTTGCGCTGTAGCTGTTCCTCCATGCGGCGCACGTGCTCCTCTTGACGGCGAGCCTGCTCCTCCTGACGGCGGACCTGCTCCTGCATGAACGCCATCGGAGCCGCGATGTCGGGCACCGTCACGGAGTGTGCGCTTGCAGGCTCCACTGCAGCCGCGGAGTCGCCTGGTCCACCAGACGATGGAGAAGGAACGTCTCCGAAGCGTCTCTGGTCCAGGTCTTGCTGGCGCTGGTTTCTGGTACGCACTCCGTCAGTTTCTTCCTTCGGCATAATCGGCATAATTTATCCCTTTCTTCTGACACCAATTTGTTACGAGCTGGGGTTCGTGATAAATTATATACACTATGCCAGAAACACTGCACTTTATTCACTAACACAATAACACTAGATACACACACTTAATTTTCACTTCACTAATAAAACACACTATTCACACCACTAGAACAACACTAAACACTTCCGACTTATTTCCTTCGCTTCTTGTTGATCGCTTCGCTATTCAATTGTTACTGTGTCCGTTCCGTTCGCTCGCCCTCTATTTATACTGGCCGGATAACATCACTAGACTTTTCGAGACGACTCACGAAATTTCTGGAAACGTGTAACGTGTTTCTAGATGTCGCGTAAATGTTCTATTTACACCAACGCCATCTATTAGAGGATAGATGAAACAGCCTTAAACAACCGATACATCTAATCTCATGTAGTTCTCCCATTCTCCGATAGATGGCGTAACAATAACATAAACACTCGAAACAGGCATAGTTAGGCATAAGTTATCCGATAAGGCTGCTGAGCATTACTTCACAACTTTATATGATCTTAGCAAACCCAACTTTAAGAAGTTTGTTGAATGTATAAATGCTCCTATATTTTCTGAGATATATAAGTTATCAGATACAAATGAGGCTTTCAATGATTAAAAAGAGTGGCCACGAATTTTATTGCCCGTTCTCTCTCGTGGTTCTACCTATTGCTTGCGAACAAGGCAGTAAATTTAAATGTAGAAGCATTAAGTAAGTAATTAACTTTAAATATTTCACGTTCATAAGCGTCGCCTTGTGACCTAGATGAATAAATTATTTTGCCTTTGACTTGACTTGACTTTGACTATTTATATTTCAAACCTACCCAAGAACAGAAAATGTGTTAAAGTGAAAGCAAATGCCATAAGTCTTGTTACAAAACAAAGACAAAACACTAGACTTAGTCTTAGTTTAGAAGTTTTAATGAGCTTTTTTAATTAAGTTACATTTCATAATTATAAGCTAAATATAAAAACAAATCTTCCAATTTTTCTTTCGCTTCTTTGCAAGTGTGGTTAAAATTTATAAACTCAAATTTCGGCTGTTGGATGCCTATAGATGCCGAGTTAAACTGCAATTGGACCGACAATGCCTAAAATGTAATAAAGAAAGAGGAGGAGTCTATCGAGACACAATATCCAAGACAACAATGGATTAGTGTTAATCTTCTTACCTAGACCCTAGCCTATCACGCTATAGATACGCCTATGTGTATCAATTATATTAATTGGTTTCTTGTGGCTTTTATACCAGCTCAGCCCTCGGCTTTATATCGACGCCACGCCCTACTGACTTATTACTGTATGTGTTTGGGCGTATTAAATCGTTCTTTATTGCTTGCTAAAAAGTGAAGAAATCACCATCAGAATGGAATCAGCTTTTGTGAGATTTCTCCACAATGTTCATGAAAGACGGGAAGTCTGCCAACCCGCACTTGGCCAACGTATTGGATTATAGCCTAACTTCTTTCATGGTAAGAAGTGGCCTGTACCCAGCAGTAGTGAGACAGTAAACAATGCTGATAGTATTATTATATTTCGTACGTCTTAGAGTAGAAATAGTTGAACTTCTGTGTTTTCCTGTCGTAAAGCAAATCATGTTACATCATGTAAGGAATGACAAATGCGCGATCCGCCGAGAATAAATAATATATAAACGTAAACATATTTATTTTCATCGTGATCTCTACTCAGATTTATTTATTGTTGTACAATATTCGCGAAAGAAGATGGTTGGTTTATCCGCTTCTTCATATAACTCAATAAATGCACTATAAAATTGGCGAAACTTATTAATTATTAAGGCGCCTGTACACGGTATGAAAATTTACCGTGTCTGCGGCAGACAAGACCAATTCTTCGTGTACACGACAAGAATTTTGTCTGTTCTACACACGAAAACTTTTCGTGGCTTCCGCAAACAAGACCAATCGGAACGTGTACACGACAAAATTTTTTCTTGCAGTTGTCAGTCGGGCGTAGGGCGCGCAAGTAATGACAAGTCTGATAATCATTTTCGTTTATTTATAAAAATGTTAACTACAAAGCAAAAAAGAATGATAATTATATATTATGATTATATCAAAATGAAAAAGGAAACAAAAAACAAGAGACTTTACTGGGTTCATACAATTATACAAGAGAGAAAACAATTAACAATTGGAGGTATAGTTAGACTGAGACTTAAAATAATTAAATGAAACTAATCAATATATACAAGAAGTGAAAATTAAAAAGCTTAAAAATTAAAATTTAGAAGGCGTCATGAAACTCATCCGCATCGCAGTTAATTGGAAGCGTGCCCAGAAGACTGGCAGCATTACCTCGTTGAATGGCTATGCTTATCTTATGAGCCAAATAGTAGTAGTGCCAGCCCTCTGGTCACGAGAGGCGTCCATGAGTCTCTTTGCGAGATCTCTAAAAAGTGACCTCGCACTTGGACCCCATGGCCCCAATGTTTCGACCCAAACGGCTCAAATACATAATGTCCTATTAGATTTACATATTTGCGCCGTTTGAGGGTCTCCGCTGTAGCAGCAGCAGCGCCCGCGCAACCTGCTGTGCTGGAAAGATGAGATGGCGCAAGGGTATCGACACATGTTGCGTCCCATACCAAAGGCCTACCCAGCTTCCACGGCAGTAACGACATCCCGTCTGGTCTCTTGCCATCGTCGCGTGCCAGGCCTTGAGGTTCAAGTTGGGCTGGAACGCCAGCGGTGGCAAGAGCACGGCGCAGTATGTCATTGAGGTTGGCGTGTCGTGAAATACGACCCGCGCTCCTGCTGCATGACAGGCCATGGTGACCAAGGCTATGGACAGCCTCTCCACAGTGACAACGATGCGGAGAGACACATGACGCACCTAAACGGAGGCAAGTAGCGAAGCGGAAGGTCGTATCGTCCAACATGGTACCTATATTGGACGATGGCAGTGCCTGAAGCCAGAGGCCCGATTCCCATTCTCCCACAGCCAGCAGGCGAGCACGCTCCGCAGTGTTGAACGATGTATTGTGAAGTTTTTCTCGTACCATGCTGCAAAGCGGCCCATCCCATTGCCTCTGGGAGGATAAGTTTCGGGGTAACTCAGTTCCTGGACAAGCATTTCTCCAAGCGTTCAAGGCATCGGTCTTACACGGCACCTCAGAATAAACCAGTGTGGGAGCTAAAATTTTCCTCGTCAATTCTGCAGCGCTGTGGACTGATGACAAGAACGCTGGCAGGCTTACGTCGGTAATTTTGCGAACGCCGAGGTCGCCCAAGCGCACAGGTAAGGACGCCTGTAGTCACACCCGGTCGTTCAGGGCCACATTTAAAATTTTACTCAGGGTTCTTTGTATAATTTTGTCAATTTGAATGAGTGGAGTAGGATTTTTCCAAAAAGGTGAACACCGTAATGCGTGCGTAAATTTAGGGACAAAAAGACAATATCGGATAATAGTGAAAGCCGAATGAATATTAATTTTGAGTAGCCTGTCAGAAATTTCACTAAAACTTTGAATATTTTCCTGTATAAAGGAATCAAAACCGTCGCCTAAAATTGGGGACCCCAGGAGGCGAAGAGAACTTTTTTCAGCTTGGGTGATATTGGGAGCCAAGTATTGAAATTTGGAAAGAATAGACGATTATCTAAATTGTCATTAATAAAAATTTCGCATTTGCTTGTATTCAGTTCTAAGCCTATGGATAAAAATTTTGATTTCAGTAGTGCCAGATCATGATACACAGTCGCTACGTTACCTGCCAGGGTTCCATCATCTAGGTACCAGATGTTTAATTTTGAATTTAGTTGGGTTATAACTGGATGGATGGCCAAACTAAAAATTAGTGGTCCAAGAGGGTCACCTTGTTGACAACCGACGGCAGATTCTAAAAGATGTTCCTTGTATATTAATTTAGAAGGGTGTCTGTAACATTGCCAAAGAAAATTGTAAATTTAGGGTGTTCACAATTTAACTTGTGTCAACAAGGTGTCCCTGTTGACTGAGTTAAAGGCATTCTTTAGGTCAACCTTCAAGACAACCTCACCTCCATTACAGTCAAGGTACGTTGACAAGGCATGAGAGAGAAATAAGTTTGGTGGGTTCATTATCGTTTACCTACCGTATAATGTGACAACATGAGGAAAAATTTGTGGATTATTTTCGCATGAAAATGTCTACGTTTGACAAGCTTTAAAACTACCTGGCTGGCTGAACCCAACCACTCGGCCCCCCACCGCTCCGCAACAACGTTCGCCGCGTCGTGTCTTGCGCAGACAAGATATTTTTCCGTGCACCGCTGCAAGCAGTGTGCACAGTTATTTTCTATTTACGACACGAATTCTTGCGTAAGGCCGGCGTATTTTCTTACCGTGTACAAGCGCCCTTATAAACTAGAGGATTTAATTATTTGTGCCCGACCACGCGAGAATTTCGAGAAATTGGGTATCTTGGTGTACCCCAAGGAACAAGCATGCCAAAACTCAACATCTTGAGCCCAATAGTTATGGTTGTGCGTTGTCTGTCAGTCAGTCTACAACGTAGGAATTTTATATTTTCTGTTAATAGCTCTGTACTTTACCTAGAATTGCTTTTCTAAAAATTTAAACATGTATCTGAAATAACTAGTTAAAATTAATGAGATAACAATCATAAGATGACGATAGGATTAAGTGGAGTCACACCTCAATATGGCTCTTTGTCTCAAAATTCTGGGTACCATCTCTATAAATAAGTTATTTTCATGTTGTTTTCGTTAACACAGTAGTTTTTACCTGTTCTAATTTATTATACGAAGAAATTGCTAACCACCCTGTATGATTAGTTGATTGGATATTTATCAATGCCAGTTTAACACAGCTTCACGCCTTTATCCTAAAGGGTAGGCTGAGGGGTATTATGATCGAAATAAACTCTCTGTATATTTGATGTAAATATGAACTGAAACCTGTCTTAATAAGTAAATTATTGATATTTGAAACACAATATCTGGTACAAGTGAGTGATATTGTTATAATATTAATATTGAAAGCTGTAGTAGGATTTTAGCACGACTTGTTTCGTATTGTTTGGCTGTACAGACGGCAGTTTGAGCTGAAATCTGATATCCTGTCCAGTCTGAATTTATCTACTAGAATTTCAAATCCTTCGGATATTCTGGTTAGAAGTCCAGTTATAATACACAGATCACAGAACAATTAAAGGGGGTTAGGACGGAAATAGTTACTGATTTGTATTAGAACGCGTGTCGCCGATTGTCTCCCACTCTCTATCTCCACTACAAGCAATACACTAATACGTACGCGCATTACGCACACAAATCAACTGCACTTACTTAGATCGCGAGTTTGCCATTGGTTGTCACACTAGCGCAAATACTTCGCTTGACATGGATCTATCGCGCTTGACGATCACTCACACACTCTCATTAGTGTTACGGTGTCCAAAAGGTTGATTATTTATATCGATAAAATACTGTTGTTTTGTTACTTTAAGTTTTGCAATTGTTTGTTTTTATTTCGGGATGGTGGGATAGGGTACAAATAGTGTGGCCTTTCTTAATATACATAAATAATAATATAAAATTAAAGGGGAAGATACAATATGGCCTTTATCATATCCGAATACCAAGATTTAAAAATCATGTCCACCTAGGATGTCAGTGTCCGTGATAAACTATTCATGTGTACAACCACATAAGCTAAAGTTTGTAAAGAAATAAATGACACAAGTATATAATACAATAATATTTTAACGCTGAACAACGATTTAAATTAAATTTCGACCCAGATTCTATTATTGTCCCTGAAATAAGACGTATTTATTAAGAAGCATATGCTTGCTATCTTTTAAATTCGAATTTTTCAAAATAAAATGCAATCTTACATTGATATATTTTTCTATGATAGCTTTAGATAGGTCTGTAACATGGCTCGCACTAGGATAAAATCCAACCTGGTGATAACTAATGTTGCTAAATAATTCAGTTCCGACAAAGCTGCGCAAGACCTTTGTTGTCAACATATATTATGTTTATTAATTTGCCGAAGATTGTCGGTGTAAATCTTTATAACTGCTTCGGACATTTTACAGATTAGTATCAGTTCTTTTGAAGGATACAGGAGACCCCCTTTATCTTTTGCTACGATAAGTTTATGGTTCGAATTTATTTCACTTGACAGCAGTGCTCCAACGCATATGTCACAATCA
This sequence comes from Euclidia mi, assembly GCA_944739405.2. Lineage (NCBI taxonomy): Eukaryota > Metazoa > Arthropoda > Insecta > Lepidoptera > Erebidae > Euclidia > Euclidia mi. The sequence goes on along the minus strand of OX123195.2, from coordinate 68,530,609 downwards.
ATTTTCTTAATTAAAATATGTGATATGTAACCCGCGATACTAAGTTAATAACCTACAATAAACATTAATCGGTAGTTATTAACAAAGTTATGTTAATCTTAATATTACTGATAACAATCATTTGAATACATTCACACGAAGGAACTCACAATCGACATTGTTCACAACTTGATAAGTACAACACTATCGGACCCACCACCATAGATTTAGCAGAATTCAAGCTTTGACGTTCGCAGTGAACGAAATACATTGCGCAATCGCCTACGTAGTACTAGATGGTACCCACGTATTGCCAGCAATGTATATTTTTTTATTTGCTTGCGATAGTATCGTTTTTGTCTACAAATTACATAATACTATTGTAATAATTACAAATATCATTTTTATTTTAAGGTTTTTGGACTTACCGGTGAAAAGAAATCCCTTCTCGAGCCATAGTACATAACTGGCTTCTTTTTCGACACGTTATTATAGCGCAAGACGGCATAATTCTTTTATTTTCGCGGAGCTTCGTACGCTGTCGCAATATGAGCACGATTGTTGACAGCGTCAATCAAATTTTTCGACATATGAGCGTTTGCTCACAAGTACGGCGAGCCTGCCACGCCCACAAGGCCGTTCTAACCTCTCTTAACTGTTCTGTGACACAGATTCTTTCTTTGGTTTTCTTCAAAGCGCCCAAGACAATAACCGGGACCGGCAGCTTTACGTGCCCCCCGAAGTACGGTAGCACTCTGGTGTAAATGCCTACACATGTTTACTCATCTAACTGGCGACCTGTGTAAGCGAACGACCTATCAAGACTGGCAAGTCAAGTATCGTTATGAACGCTTCGATGAAAAAAATTACGGTATAATCTAATTAAAATTTTAAAAAGCTCCACAACCCCAGCGTGTTAACTAACACCTAAAGGCTTAAAATTATCCCTGGTAGGCTTCTGAACAAGGTCTATACTACAACTGATTTACGTAAATACACAGCCACAAGGAAACACTAACCGTTAAGTTAGTCAAATTCCACCCTCAAATTGTTAACCCAAATTCCATCAAATTTATTCTCCACAAACAACGTCTCAGTAAAATTTTTCTTCCTCCCCAATCAGGCTTCTTATAATTCTGCCAACCTCATGTAAACACTTAAAGCGTCTAATCAATTTACTTCCAATCGGCACGATCGTTGAGGTACCGACAGATTGCGCTCTGAATAGGTAAGTTACAAATCCAAACTCAAACAAATCTAATTAATTAACTGAATAAGGCATCGATTGCCGGAAATACGTTGTAAAGTAATCATTGATTAAGGAAATCTGCAATTTGCCTGCGACGTCAAATGGCAGTTAGGAAAAGGGAGTAAATCACATTTTCATGCCGTGATTTCTCTTGCTATAACGTCCTATAGAATTCATTGACTACTTTGCTAAGTGGCTCCTTTGGTTTTGTGGCTCTTATAATTTGACTTTAAATAATATGCATGCAGTACAAAATAAAATACAATTTAAACTATTTATATACAAACAGCTACAAAAGATTTTCGCTTTTGCTGTGGTTTGTAGTTAAATAGCTTTTTAGATTTGGGATAATTGAAGTACTTCTTGACTTTCCATAAGTTTATAGTACTATTTATTTGTTTATTTACTATATTTATTTATTTACAATATTGAATTGTGATAGTAATTAGATAGTATGTATACATGTGAATTTGAAGTTCGATTACGGTTGAGCACAACATTTGTAGTCAAAATAGTAGGTAATGGCTAACTAGGAAGTAAGAATAAAGAATAGTTGAACTAATTGTGAAAATAAATGAGACTATACAAATTAAATAAAATTAAACAAATTGGAATAAACATAAAATACAATTAAACAATTCAAAACATAATAATAGAAAAAAATAAAATAAATCAAATCAAACTTAATTAAAAGAAATAAGTAAATTAAATTTAATTAATATAGAAGACCAACCGCGTAAATGCAATAAACAGTAGTAGTAAATAAACAACGGTAAGCCAATAACAGGTCCTCGCGATTATTATTATATTATGCTTTTGTTATTCAAATAGGTAGTCTATGGATAATACATAACATTTATGTATATATATATATATATATTATGTTCAGATTTTGGTTATCAACTAGCGCAAAGTATAGTATAATTTGCGACCGTTTTTATAAACTTTCCAGTAATCCATTTAAGAAATCAGCTCCAGCCATGGATTCCAGTTGGCTATTCCAACCATCTATTTCAGATGGCAATTCTATACATCGATCCCAGCCTTTGACTATAGCCACCGATTCCAACTTTCTAATCCAGCCAGTTTTTCCAGCCGTCAATGCTAGCCATGTGTTCCCGCCATCGATGTCCCAATTGATCAGACCCATTACTCTGACGTAAGCAGACTAATTCTAATTCAAGGCACATGAAGTTATTTTCTGATTTCGGCTAATGCGTTTAGCCTCTTTTGTATTGTGATTTCGCTTTGGTAAATACCGCAGTTGTGTATTTGAATGATTTTCAGCGATTCTAATTTTTATAGTATGTATTAAACATTTTGTGCATTTTAAATCCTTTAATAGTCTACGTTTTTGTCTGAAGTTATTCAAGTAAATAAACAGACGTTATTGTGTTTGTGAAATTTATTACTAATTATCAACTTTTAAGGGGTTGACTTTAAAATATTTTAAAATGATCTAATATTGACTGCGATTATTTGATGCTGTAGGCTATAATTGTACTCCTGGGACATTTGTACACCAGACCTTGGCAAATCACGGCGTGTCTGCCGTGAATGTCTCCGTTCAACCAAGAAGTATAGAGCTTGCTAACGTCACATTATAGGTTGTCCTAGGCAGTGTTCTTCGTGACGGCTTATTAACACTGATGTAGTTTTATCACTGAGGCCAACCAAAAATAATTAACAGCAAACTAAGATTTTTAACTTAAACCACACAGAATGATAGCGTAGGAACGTGGGTTTGATTTCGACACAAGACAATAATTTAAGTTAAAAAAACATTATTGCTTCGTGTCTGAGTGTTTTTTTGTGTCTGTTGATTGAATACTTGTAAAGCCTTCCGCGGCACAGAATTTACTAGCAGTGTTCTATAAAAAAAATTGGGCAGGTGCGAGCAGGTTTTGGCAGGTGTGTACTACACATAAATAGAAAAATTGGGCAAGTGCGAGTTGGACTCGCGCACGAAGGGTTCCGTACCATCATCTATAAAAGAAAATCACGTTCGTTGTATGTATACTTAACACTTTCACGGACAGTAAACGAGACACAATTGAAGTTTTATTGTTATCACGTATATAGGCGTTTACTGTCCATGAAAGTGCTAAATACTTTTTAAGTTCCTACCTGTTTATTAAGATCGAGTAACAAATTGGTTGAAAATTATGTTTGTTGTATGGGAGCCCCCCTTTATTATTTACTCTTTTTTATTTAATTATTTATTTTGAAAGGTAATATACAACTACATATTCTGTGAAAATTTAAAGCGTCTACCTGTTACAGTTAGTGATTTAGAGCAAAAAATATATAACGTTTTTTGTATGGGACCCACCCTTAATATTTTTTTTATTTTATTTTTAGTATTTGATGTTTTAGCGGCAACCAAAATAAATAATTTGTGAAAATTTCAGCTTTCTAGCTATCACGGTTTATGAGATACAGCCAGGTGACAGACAGACAGACAGCGGAGGCTTAGTAATAGGGTTCCGTTTTTTACCTTTTAGGTACGGAACCCTAAAAAAGAATATTCGACCAGCAATTGCCACAAACCACTCAATTTTAATACAAAGAGCATGATCACATTAATTTAATCTTCGTGACGATGATGTTGAGCTGTTTATATATTCAACGGGTCAACAGTATTCCAAATCAGGCCTGTAATCCGAATGGTAGTTGTAGTTTACAATGTAAATAAGCTACAAGTTTCCCTGTTATGATTTTCTATACAACCATCATCCTTGAAATTATGTCTATAGGACTGCGTATTAATATTTTAACTATAGTAGAAAATAATATTGTAACTATCTCTTCCTAAGCGCAAAGGAAAACATCATGAGGAAACCTGCATTTCTGAGAGTTCTCTTTAATGCTGTCGAAAAACACTTAAAGTCTTCGATCCCGCATTTCGCCAGCGTAGCAAGCTATAGCCTAATCTTCCGCAAGATAGAGAAACGTGACGAGCAATGAGACAGCATATACATTATTGTTCAGACCACAGATTTAACAAACAAGAACCAGATGTAGCGTATTCGTCCAACTAAGTGAGGCACGTTGACAGCTATGTGTGCGTGACATTTGGCGACTGGCACTGTACGGACACGCGCGTCTATGTGTGTGTAAAGTTGCCAGATTATGAATAATCTCCCACTATTTTGCATATAGTTTTTGCAAACGAATATAAAAATATTACATAGGTAATATTTTATATTCGTTTGTGGTTTTGAAGAATTTACCATAGATTTAATTAATGCTTTTAATATGTAATGCTGTTGTGAAAATTATTCAAATAAAAGATACCATTAAAGTATGCTTTTATAAATACATTTCTTAAAAAATGTAGGCTCCGAGTTAAGTTTTAACTAATTTTATTCGTTAATTGAGAAATAAATAGATAGGCTTCCGTCATAAATATTAATTAGCTAAAAACATTTTGTCATGCATACAATAAATTATGAATATCATAATCATAAATCGTAACCAAAAAAATTGCAATTAAAAATAAATAATGGCTACAATCAATAATTTCTGTTTCTGTACACAGGGCGCCAAGTCAAGCTAAATAGTCGAAGTACGATTTTGATACTTATTCTCTACGCCATAAGAACGGTACGAAGGTCTAACAACGGTACAAAGGTCAAAGTGTATAGCTTGACAAGTAGCCGCGTGTACACGAATATTTGGATCGTTTGGGGATCGAACTCAAAACAATGTATATACTAATGGAAATCCTATTAGTATATTTATAAGAAAAATATAATCTACAATATACTTTTACAATACGTTAATGTATTTTTCATTAACATGACAATCATTATTACCTACATAATCAATTGACAAGTGCATTTTCCCTAATTCAGGGAAAACGGTGTCGACGTAAACTGGCAACACTTACATATTTTCTGCCGAAATACGAATTTTATCGAAATAATATTATAAAACGGTCAAATAATCCATAGTTATCTGTAAGAATATATTCCATCTTCCCGTATTTGCTTTTAGAAACAACTTTTACAATGTTTAAAAACGCAAGACGGCATTTTATGAATTTAAAAGCTGGATCGATCGTGGCGTGTGAACTGTGCGATGCTTCGCAGCGCACTGAGTCGAGTTTGTATTCGCTTTTCAATTTTGTATTTGCTTTAGTGGCCTCACGCAAGTGTTCCACGCGCTCTGTCTGCCTTTAATTCTATAGTCTTAGGTTCAGACTTTACCAAATATTTGCTATATCAGTGTAAAAGTGCTGCTAGGTATGTATTTATTAATATATTTTTTTTTATAGACTCACGCCTGTATCCCCGAAGGGGTAGGCAGAGGTGTGATATAACACCCACATTTCGCCATGAATTTTAGGTCCCACGTAATAGGGGGCGAGCCTATTGCCGTACCGGGCACATTACCAGACTCCGTGCCGCTACTGAGAATTTCCTAACGGAAAAACCCAATAACACCTTGCCCGACCCGGGAATCGAACCCGAGACCTCCCAATCCCACGCGCACATTTATGCCGCGAGACCAACGAAATTAATATATTATTAAGAACTTTGTTGGTTTCGCCTAACTAATCATAACACGAAACAAGCAACAATAACATTAATTGAATGAATGCATTTCTAAAAGGGTAAGTAGAACAATGAATTTTGATTGCTACGAGCCAAACATGTGTTCTGCAAAATTCTCGTCTACGTTAGAGATCTTTTCCTAGAACTACTCTCAAAATATCTTTTGAGTAGTCAAAGAAGATTGGAAGGCATTTGCAATACAATTTTATAAAAATTGCACAGAAGGCATACTTTTCATCAGAACACGGTATGTAAATATTATATTGTGAAATAAATAATTCTGACTAAATTGAAAAATAGCTTTAAATATTGTGAGTGATTGATGCTTGATTAGATTATTCAATTAATTTTACCAATGATCATATTATTGAGAGTAATCCTCATTCTAATTAATTAATTTGTGTCTTTTTTTGCCACTATGTCTTATTATATATTTGCATGTCATGAACACTGACAGAACATGTTGAGACCATAATTATTATATACTAAAAGACCTGTAATAACTTTACCTACACATGTTGAGACAAATAAATTTAATCATCTTTATCTTTATCTTGGTATGTGATGCTTTACGGATGTTTAAGGTCAATTTCAATTACAGAAAAATAGCGAGTAGCGATAGCTGAGTGGATACACCAACAGACTGCCATGTAGAGGCTATCGGGTTCGAATCCACGGCGCGTACCAATGACTTTTCGGAGTTATGCGCGTATTGAATTGTTAATTATCGCTTGTCCCGTGCCTCGGAGAGCACGTTAAGCTGTCGGTCCCGGTTGCTATGTAGATCTTTGACAGTCATTATAGGGCATCAGTACCTTCTAAATAAACTGACACTAGTCTAAACCATGGAATATCGATATCCCGTCGGGTTGCGGCGGTCAGACAGGCAGTGGCTCCGTCGAAAAGCTAATATTCAGCCAAAATCCGGTCAGACTCGCAAACTCAAATGGGACTGGGCAAGCCACGATTGCCGCATGCTGGAAGAGCTTGGTCCCAGAAGGTGATAGGCGGCAACGTGGAAGGCCGAAACGACGATGGTGGGACGAACTGGACTTGTACAGGAAGGACTGCCCTATGCTGGCTTAAAGTAGGGATCTGTGGAAGAAGGAGAGGGAGGCCTTTGCCCTGGATTGGGACGCTACAGTCTGAAAATAAGTAATATATATTCCACATGATAACAATAATGTCATAATGTGAGTAATTCTACGCAGAAAATCGGCAGCCACTTTTTCGTAACCCTAATGAAACTAGAACACTAAGAATATAAATATAACGCCGTAGGCGAAATTTTATTTTTTTCATCTACTAAATAAATGATTTCGACTTCAAAACAGGTTCACAGAATTTGCCACCTCGATACAATATTACGAAAGTAATCAAAAACTTCACAAAACTATACAAATTAATCCCCACTCCTACTTACACTTTGTGACGAAAAATAACGCCACTCACTTAACTGCCAGCGTGAAAGTCCATGAATACATAACGAAGAATATCCTCCCCCCCTAACCTTTGAACAGTCAGTTTCATTTATTTCACCCTCGGAAATAGGTCGGGTGTTTCTAGGAAAATATTTACATTTTCCATAAAATAAAGCTGTGGATCTTAAGAGTTTGTACCCACCTATTTGGACGTGAAAATACCATTATGGCCCAAGATAATACCGAGAAACCGCTTGAAAGTCCTGTGTGGGTTTAAGGCTTTGGCACACGACTACACATCAAGGTAGACTTTGACCTTTGTGCCGTTCTTATGACGTAGAAAATAAGTATTGTAATCGTTCAGCTCGATGTGTGTACATAGTAAATTGTTAAATGGTCATGTATTTTGTGCAGCACTACAGTTTTGTTTTTGTTTTTCGTGTGAGTGCGTGGCCAACTCTGGTGTCGGAGTTTTCTTTAAATGCCACACACGGTCACCCATCCAAGTGGTGACCTGTGCAAACGTTGCTTAACTTTACCGATCTGTACGAACGGAAAGCCAAGAGCGCTACAGTTTCAACATAATATCCATACTCTGTTACTGATTATAATAATAATAATTCATTAATTTTCATTCATCACAAAAATATACATTTCTTAAAAAGTAATTTAGGTAAAGTTATGATTGTAAATGCAAAAGTGTATTTGTTCATTGGTTTTACTTTCATTCATGCTTAAACTGCTGAACGGCTTTTGAAGAGTTTTAGGTATACATGAAATTTACACATAGTCTATCTTTTCTCGCAACAGTCATGATAGATGTATGCCTAACTTTTTTCACACCACGGCACCAATATTGCCGTATTTACTAAGGTCTATAAGCATAGCAGTCTTATTGATTAAAGTTCTTTATGTAAGTTTCTCAGATTTGTGAGCTCTTTGTTTGTTCATCAGCTCTTCATAATAATTTTGACTTTTGAGTCGGCCTCTATCTTCTTGAGGTTTTACTTATCAACATTACATAGAAAATTTGCAAAGGTAGACTTAGCACGCAGAAAATATTTCACCCCAAATATTTTCTGCCAGTCTACTTAAAGTAGTTGCCGAGTTTATAAGCCGATATATTGTGCAGTTACGTAGAGAATTTATGAAATTACTACATAGGTACATACATTAGATAAAATGTAATAATACCAACATATTATAAGTATATAAATAAGACCGTGTGGTTGACGGCATAGAATACAAGCGTCACCACCCCCTATCTTCCCGTGGGTGTCGTAAGAGGCGACTAAGGGATAACACGATGCAAATACCATCTTTGCGTAGAGACGGAAAACTCGACATCAAACCCTATACGACTGCCTCGTTGGTCTCGCGGCATAAATGTGTGCGTGGGATCGGGAGGTCCCGGGTTCGATTCCTGGGTCGTGCAGTGTTATTGGGTTTTTCTGTCACGAAATTCTCAGTAGCAGCACGGAGTCTGGAAATGTGCCCAGTACGGCAATAGGCTCACCCCTTATTACGTGGGACTAAAGTATATCTGACGAAAAGTGGGTGTAGAAATACACCTCTGCCTACCCCTTCGGGGATAAAAGGCGTGACGATATGTATGTATGTATATAAATAAGCACGTAACAAAAGAATGAATATTTATTATATTCCAATATACGAGTACAAAGATTATAGTACTTTAGCAAACTTATTCAATAAAAGCAACTTCAAATTTATTTTGATATAATATAAAGTGGTGCTTAGTAGTAGAAGTCCTGATTTATCGAAGGATCCCATTCCAAAGATGGATTATTTTAATGTTATAGGACGAGTAGATGCAAGTAAAGCTATGTGAGGGCAAAGTAGCAGATTATTATTGGATGAACCAAAGTTTCGAACATGGGTACACAATTTTATTTATTTATTTTACATTTTTTTTCTTTTATTACTCTTACTCTAGAAATAATTCATAAGTGAAACTGAAGTAAACATATTGGGTAAAACTGCTGTTGTAGTCCGACTTCTATATTTTCTATATTCTACGGACTACTTGAATTTAGAGTGTTTGCTAGAATGATCGTGAAAATGTTCGGTTCGACAAAACAGAAAACGGCGAATGCTCGCTGTTCTGTTACAAGTGAATGTTCAGGTGTATCAGCGCCATAAAGCGACCAAGACTACGTATTAATTATATTCAAAAGCTAAACTCCTGTCCGTAGAACCTCTTCTCTGAAGTCATATCCTCAGCCATCGCTTTGACCTCTGGTACAACATCGAAAACGAAGGAAGGACGAGTCCTTCCTCCTACTTTTCTAGTTTGTTTCTTATGAACAGGTTGTGTTCAACTATTATTTTAAAAGAGCTAGGGAAAATATCAATACATTTGATAATACTAAATTATCAAGACATTGAAGTTGAGGAATGTACTCCTAGATGGTATACTCCTAGATTTAACGGTATTACCTATCCGATTTGAATCACTTGGTTACGCCAACTGAACACTCATACTTAAGCCGAGGTTCTTGACCTTTGACCCCGTGTCAACAAAATTATTATCGTAGATATAAATATCACCCTCAGGTGCTAATAACAAGCCTCCAAATTCTCCTCATATCGACCGGATATTGTCTGAAATGGGCGTCCACGTGTTAAACGCGTCAGCCTCCCTCGAGGCCATATTTTTCATGTCAACATGAAAAGGCAAATGCAAATAACCTTTGATTAAACATACAACATAATGGTGCTGATACATTTGAGCATTCAAATGTAATAAGCTTTCTTACGAATGTTATAAAACAGACAAATTATCTACTGTGTTTTAGCGAGCATTCTTATGAAGTTTCTGGCGAGCATTTTAGTGAATTGACAGTTTTGCTTTGACGTTCTTGCTGATTAGAGTATTCGATAGAACGGTCGTGAAAATGTTTGTCGCAATGTTCGGCTCTGTTCGCTGTTCAGTTCGACAAAACAAGAAACGGCGAATGCTCGCCGTTCTGTTACAAGTTAATGCTCAGGTATATTGGCACCATAAAAAGTGCGACCAAACACGACATTGCTATAATTATGGCGTTGTACCTAGACGCTAAAAGGTGAAATAAGGTAGGTTTTAGGTTATTAGGTAATCTATAAGTGGCGTATTTAGGCGCTGTTATAACCTAGGACACAGTTATTACTTGGCCTTCAGGCATTATACGGCCCATATGACCCGGCTAAGACCGCCTAGCTACTATATTGTGGTAGATTACTAACTTTGGTAATTGTAAGGGCTTAAGGGGACGCCTCGCAGTTTAATAATGTAACAACTAGAACTACAACCAACTACACCAGGAACAAAAATGTACATCACAAAATATTTTATTTATAAGTATATGTGTTTTATTAGTCATTTAATAAATGTATCCTGCAACACAGGACTTAATCTTAGTTAAGGGGTTCTATTTAAAAAAACTAAACGTAAAAATGTAGACATGATAAATTTATTTTTGGATCACACAAAGTGCTATTTCGTGTGGGGGTCGAATGTAGTGGATTCGACCCTGTTGTAAACGTCCCACATCCACGGCACGACGAAATACGAGAAATATTGAGATTGACACACCTTAATGTTAATACTTGAAATAAACCAAATTACACTCTCAAACCAAAATAATACCCGTTAAAACTGACCACTACATACTATCATACAAAATAAAACAAAACACAGATTAGGCACATTACAAAGAGCGTTTAATTAATTCCGAACACGTGTGTCAAATGACAGAACGAGGCACGAGAAATCGCAAATCGCAGTATTAATAAAGCTTTTATATCCGCAGAATGTGATAATAATATTCTTTAGCTGAATGAGAGAATTGGCGGCTTTGGGCTTTAAACGCTCTGTGAGGTTGCGTTCAAACTTAACTGAAGAAGTAAAATTTTGTTATGTAAGATTATATTTTCGTGTAAGGTTATAGCGATAGCCCAGTGGAGAGACCGACAGACTGCTACGCAGAGGGTCCGGGTTCGAATCCCCGGCACGCACCAATGACTTTTCGGAGTTATGTGCGTATCAAATTGTTAATTATAGCTTGCTAAACAGTGAAGGAAAACATTCTGAGGAAAGCTGCATGTCTGAGAGGTGTCCATAATGTTCTTGAAAGACATGTGAAGTCTGCCAACCCGCACTAGGCCAGCGTGGTGGACTATGGCCTTACCTTTCTCATGGTGAGAAGTGGCCCGTGCCCAGCACTGGGACAGTTTATATACAGGGCTGATGATGATGATGATTATGTTAGGTTAGCTAAGCGATAGTTTAGTAAGGCGACTAACAAACTGCTACACAGAGAACCACGGGTTAGATTCGATGGCGCGCAACAATGAAGTAAATTTTCGAAGTTAGCTCTAGTCAGTAATGGTAGAATTTTATATATACAGAAGTTTAGTGTCATTCTTTGTTTTATTTTTATCATTTTTTTTATAGTCTCACGCCTGAATCCCCGAAGTGGTAGGCAGAGGTGTAATATTACACCCACATTTCGCCATGTTGCATATTAGGTTCCACGTAATAGGGGACGAGCCTATTGCCGTTACCGGGCACATTGGCAGACTCCGTGCTGCAACTGAAAATTCGGCAAAACTCAGTAATACTTTTGCCCGACCCGGGAATCGAACCCGAAACCTTCCGTTTAGCAGACGCATACGCATAGATGAAATTTAGCATGTATGTTCCTTGAGGTGTGTAGGGGCACACTAAGAGAGGATTTTTGGAAATTCCTCCCTTAAAGGAGTTAAACTGGTTGTCAGAATTTATATGAAAATTTTTATTCCCTCAATGTATTAACTTCAAAATTTGTATACCTATTGGTTCCTCAAATGAAATTAGTGAACACTAAGAAAGTCTTTTTGGAAATTCTTACCCTAAGTTGATAAAAAGGGGAGTCATAATTTGAATAGAAACTTTTATGCCTTCAAAGGATTAACTTCATACTTTGTTTATTGGATTCACAAATGACGTTAGCGAACACAAGTACATTTATTTTGGAAATTTTCCCCTAAGAGGGTGGAAAAGGGATTTAGAGTTTGTGTATAAACTTTAATTTTTTCAATGGAATCACTTCAATCTGTGTATATAAAATCCTTGCGTTACTGACTGACTGACAGACACATTGCAGCCGAAATTACTGGGCGCAAGAAGGTTAAATTTGGTATGTATTTGCCTTGAGGAGGGTAGGGGTGTTTGTACAAAATGTTTTATCTAATCGTAATTTATGCGTGCGAAGCAGCGGGCAAAAGCTAGTAAATAGATAAAAAAATCTTCCGTGAATGCCAACTGACAGACACCGTATAGCGGAAACTATTGGGCGCAAGGGCAAAATTTGGCATGTTTGTTTCTTGGGTGGCGTAGGGATGCACAACAAGAGATTTTCGAAAGTTCCCACACGAAAAGGAAACGTTTAAATTAAAAACATAGCGGACGTAGCTGCGAGCATTCTTTAGTACCATATAAACCTTATGACATACCAATACATACTTGCACCATATAATTTTTGCAAGTTATCTCCACCTGTTAGAAGTACCTTAAACCGAAGAGCATGCATGAGAAATTTGATGAGAGTGAATGAATCATGACAGATATCTCAGGTTCATTAAAAATGGCGTTCCGTAGTCTCTGCCTACCCCTTCGAGAAATAGGCGTGAGTGTATGTTTGTATTGCTACACCCACATACATAGCTAATCAATTCAAAATCGCTATGACCTCATTTCCATCGCAATAATGTAGGTAGCACAGGCCGTAATACCGAATACCTAATGGCACTTTTAAACAGTAGTTCACTCACCCCAGTAACAAAATTAGAAAATGACACCTTAGTTTCATTTGCACTTAATATGTTTACCATCAAACTTGTAACTATCATTAGAATACACCGAATAATCAGCCCTGTATAATACTGTTCCACTGCCAGGCACAGGCCCTTTCTCACTATGAGAAGGGTAAGGCCATAATCCACCACGCTGGCCAAATGCAGATTGGCAGACTTCACATGTCTTTCGAGGACATTATGGAGAACTACAAGCGATTGTTCACAATTTAATACGCATTTAACTCCAAAAAGTAATTGGTGCGTGCCGTGGAGGCGAACCTGAGACCCTCTGCGTAGCAGTGTGTCGGACTCTCCACTCGGCTATAGCTGTCTCGTATACTCTCATAGACGTATCAACTATAGGGTTCTCAGTGCTCTCACTCATAAATCTATGTGATTGCATTGTCAACTTTCTGTCACGCGACCTAGGTTGTAATAGTGGTAATTTAATGTGTCTTTCATGGGGCACTAAAGGCCGTGCCCATAAAAAATAAGTATCCGTAACTTAACGCTTTGAAGGTTGTTAAAACGGCGACATAGGTACAGAAATATACGTATGATACACATGAAGATATACGGGGACCTTTGAGCTGTATGGGGAATACACTAGACCAAATCTGCAGACATGTTGACGACCGGTTGGCGCCGCGGGAGTGTCAGCGACTGCAACGCCGAAGGTCGCGGATTCGATTCCCGCTCAAGTCAAACATTTGTGTGCATGAACATGGATGTTTGTCTTGGTCTGGGTGTTTCTATGTATAATATGTATGTATTTACAAAAAAAATGATATAATTATGTATGTTTATCCATTATCTAGTACCCATAGTACAAGCTTCTGCTTAGTTTGGGACTAGATGGTGTTGTGTGAATGTGGTAGAATATTATTATTATTATTCACTCCATTTATTAACTTTCACATAGTTTCTTTTATATTAATTAAATACATTTCATTACAAAAAGATATGTTTAGAAATATAAAAGGGACCACGGAGACCCACCAGTGTCGGGTACAGGGACCAAGCCACCGGTGGTTAGGGCCTCAGAGACAGGAACTTCCTCACGATGCGCGCCGTGTCGAGAAGAACTGCCTTCTGAATCAAAGACTTGATCCAGCTGCCTAGTGTGAGCCTCTTTAGGTTTTGGTCGAGGCTCTTGGCGATTAATCCATTCACCGACACGACTATCGGCACAATGATCGCCGAATCTACATCCCACATGTCAACAATCTCGTGAGCTAGGTCCAAATATTTAATCTCTTTCTCTTTTTCTGCTTTCACGAGATTGCCGTCATGCGGTATGGTGATATCGATTATCATTGCGAGTCGCTCTGCTCGGTCTATCACTACATTATCAGGTTTATTGGCTACAATAGTCCTGTCTGTAATGATAGACCGATCCCAATACAACAGTGCACGACCATTTTCGAGAACTGGGTCGGGCACATATCTGTAGTACGGTACCTCAGAACCAATGAGATCATATTTAAGGGCTAGTTGCTGATGGATTATCCTGGCCACTTGGTTGTGTCTGTGCAAATATTGACCATTGGCAAGACTCAAACAACCGGATACTATATGCCTGAGAGATTCCCCGGGCCGGTGACACGCCCGACATATGTCAACCGTACCATCCCTCAGTATATACTTTCGGTAGTTGTTTGTCATGACAACTTCGTCCATAATTGCAAAGACAAAACCTTCGGTTTCTCCGAAGAGATCACCGAAACGTAACCAGGCTATGGAAGCTTTAAAATTGACGTCTGGGTCATATAAAGCTCCATAGAACCATAATAATAATAATAATTATTATAATAATAAATTATTATTATTATGAACATTGAATGTTTCTTAGCTCTTGAGCTAGTTTAAACTACATAAACGGGCCAAAGCCAAGTTAATGTAGTGCGTGGTGAATTTTATATAGGGTGAATAGAGTTATGTGAGATGTTTTCGTGTTCTTCGCATTGCATGAATTTTCTGACTATCCTACAGGTATTCAGGATTGCGGCTTTTTGATGTGTGATAAATATTGCGTCCCTAAAGTCAATCTGCTTGAGGCTATGGTGTAGATGGTTCGGTATTACGCCTGTAGTGGAAACAACTATGGGTACAACATGAACTTTATCTTGTCTCCAAATTCTTATAACTTCTTCTTTTAACTCGGCTTATTTACTTATTTTCTCAGCTATAGTTTTTTGCAAATTATGTGTGTTAGGGACTGCGATATCTATAAGGTGCGTGACTTTGTTTACTTTATCCTGTAGAGTTATGTCTAGTCTATTATAGTGAATGGTCCTATCAGTGAGTATGGCGCGATCGTAGTAAAGTTTGTGTGTGGAATTTTCTAAAACGGTTTGTGGTGTGTATTTGTAATAAGGAGTATTAGTGTCTTGTATGAGTTTATGTTTGAGTGCTAATTGTTGATGAATGATGTTTGCCACCTGGTTATGTCTGTGAGTGTAGTCTGTTTGTGTGAGTGATGTGCATGCTCCGGTTATATGCTGAATGGTCTCTGATTGGTTACGACATTTACGGCATTTGTCATCAGTGACAGTGGGATCTTTGATGATATACTTTCTGTAATTTCGCGTGTTTATAATTTGGTCTTGGATTGCAATAATAAATCCTTCGGTTTCCGGGAATAAATTGCCTATCTTGAGCCATTTATTGGATGCTATTGTATTGATATGGGGTTGCTCTAAATCGTGAGGATGTCGGCCATGTAATACTATTATTATTATTATTATTCACATACATCTTTAATATATTCTCATAATAAATAAGTACATTTTTAAATATATCAATTATAAAAATACATTTATTATTATTATTATTATGTGTGACGAACCTCGCAATGGTGTTTAATGTAGTACAGCCTTGAACTTGTTAAAGATCCGTAGAAAGGAGGTGCGATGAACAAGTTTGAAGACTTGCCGCCACGCAGGTCTGTATAGTGAATTCCCCACATTAAAATCTTTCTGAAGTTCAGACCAGGCTTTGTACCTGAATGAATCCCCGGTAATGAATGAATCTTTAATACACTTCGTTAGATATCGTGACTAAGCAACTAAGCAAGGTCTGATAACGTCATGGTTTCACTTCTGTTTGGTGTCGCACATACTGCCTGCAACAGGGTTGAAACTCAACTTTGAGTGATAAGGCCGCAGCGGGGGTTTCTAAGCCCATAAAAGTGCCTATTTTGATCAAAAATTTGCCAAAAACATATTTAATTTCAGTAGCTTTTTGTACGAAAAATAATTCTCTTTTGAGAGGTTTTTAATAATAATATCGCGTAATTTATTTTGTCGTGCTAATTGTAATCTTTACATAATTAACTGCGTGGGACAGGTATAAGACAATTGCTAACAATACCTATTATATTGACTATAGTAATACCGTAACCTGTTACGTAATCGGAACCAATTCTATCTATCATGTAGCATTAAATTATATTACAAAACCTTTTCTATCCTTTATTATGTTAAAATCCTTCTGAGGTAATCAAAAACAAGTAATATCAAAAAAAGTTTTCATCTACCGACATTTCGCTTGAAACACAAAATCATTCTGAGGAGGATCCCTTTATTCGAATGTCATATCTTTATCTTTTTCTTTTGTAAATAAAAGACAAAAGGGGTTTTATTCACGACCGCATTATCGTATAATAAAGGGAAGGTCTGATCTCGAAGTGATGGTGACGATGAAATTTGGTTTATGCTAAGAAAAATGTATGAGTATTTGTGAAACGAATGATTTGATATCAAACAAATGGTTCTTAAGCGTGCCTTTTACGGGGTAAAAATACTTTTTTATTTATTTCAGATCGTCTATTCTTGTATTTAGTAACGACATTGTTTGACCTTGGGTATAGTTTACGTCAATGTATTTAGTCGATTTGTGGCGTTAATGCTAGTGTTCAATCTTTTAATGCTTTATATCTAATATAAAAATTATGCAAATTTTGAAATTGAACTATATTTGTAGAAAACTAACTGTCTTACTAATAAAATTTCCTTACACCGTTGTTTATCATCGTAATAGTTATTCACTGATTAAGCGTTGTATAGCTATTTACATACTACTTGACCAATAAACCATGAATAAGCGTTGAGTAACTATTTAATAGTTACTACACTGACCACTGGCAATATTGTCAGAAACGTTCTGAAGCCTTATATTATGAAATTACCACTAAATTAATTTTATGTTTTTACTCACCCAATGAGCGCACCGACGAATAGGCCCCCAGTTCCCGGTAGTCCCGCTGTCCGCAACTACGGTAGCGGTTGCGGTAACAGCGGGGCAGGGGGTGCTAAGAATCTCCGGGCTACGGCAAACAGCTACCACAAGAAACTGACCCTGGCTACGTACAATGGACGCTCTCTACGGCTGGACCAACACATCACCGAACTCGAAGTAGAACTAGGTCATATAAACTGGCATATATTGGGGTTGTCTGAAGTCCGAAGACAGGGGGAGGACACGATAACCCTTGAGTCAGGAAACCTGTTCTACTTTCGAGAAGGCGATCAGCCCTCTCAGGGCGGTGTCGGTTTCCTCGTTAACAAATCTCTCGCTAACAACGTTGTAGAAATCAGCAGTGTGTCGACACGGGTAGCGTACCTGATATTAAGGATCACCGACAGGTACTCCCTGAAGGTGGTACAGGTATATGCGCCGACCTCGACATACTGCGATGGCATAGTGAAGCCATGTATGAAAATATTACTAAGGCTCTACATCATACCACCAAGACACACTACAGCGTTGTTATGGGGGATTTTAATGCCAAAGTGGGAGTACAAGAACGCGGCGAAACGAAAATCGGACCCTATGGCGTAGGGCGCCGAAATCACAGGGGGCAAATGCTGGTCAACTTTCTGGAGTCACAGGGGCTCTTTTTAAGGCGCTGTCATAAGCGACTGTTTTGGTAAATGAGGGGGTGAAGCAGGGGAGGTGAAGGGTGCTTAGCTCCGTCTACTGCGGGGCGCCCCCTTCATTCTCGTCGTGTGCGGCCGTATTCTGGCGACATCCGTATTCCAATATTTCAAAATCGCAAGCAAAACGTTTTAGCATATTGAATTGAGATACTGATATTAAAATTTATATTACATAAATCAATCTGTTTGTACAATATAGGCATAGCACAATTTTTGTTCTCAGTGGAGCCATGAGCAAAACTGGTTTACATTAGACGTTATAGGTATTAATATTTTTTACGAAGTTATTGTTGACGAAAGTTGATAAATACCTACGTGCCGTAAGATGATAAAAATAAGTCAGTTCCATATATGGAGGCCCTAATTATTTTTGTTTTGTTTTTGTATAAAAATTGTGAAGCAGTTCATAGAATACCTACATTTAATTCCATTCCTGCCAGTTTTCAAATCTGTTTTGCAATAAATTGGCTGTGACATACGGGCGGACAGACAGACGGACATGGCGAATCTATAAGGGTTCCTACAATATATAAAAAACGACCTATATATACGAGTACTATCCTATAAATATAAAGGGCTTTTACAATTTTTGGCTACGGTACCCTAAAAACCACAATACTGCCCTACTAAGCGCAAAAGCCGTATCTCAACTAAAGCGAGTTACGAAATAATTGAAGTTTAGTAAAAGTTGATTTATTTTATTTATTTGTGGATGTTTTATTGTTATTATAGGTATAATTATTATGGTAAAGGTTTCGAAATACGTCGCCGCTTTTAGGGGTTATGAGTGATTGAGGGGGAAGGAGGGGAGGTCTCGGAACCCACCCTCACCATTTTCACTTGCCGGAAATACTTGGTTTCCTCTGAAAAAAAAATATCTCCAAACATCGGTGTGTATGGCACTGCCAACTTCCACATTCTTCACACTAGTTTAATAAACTAAGGTTGACGGAGCCCTGCTTCGGAGGGTTCCTATTTTCGGATTAATAGTCAAAAGAGAACCTAACATACTAAATAGGTTATTTAGTTACTTATTACAGTCGCACCTTACGCTAGGCACTCGAAAGCAATAACGTACAAATTTGACATTACCTGTCAATACGATCATTCCAAGATGGCGGGTTTGCGTTTCGTTTCACGTTTTTCACATAAAACCTAAAAATGACATTTGTAAAACTGTACTAAAGTATAAAAACTACTACTAAGAATTTTTGGAAATTGTTTAACAATATTTAGACGCAACTCCGGCAGCCAAAAATACATTTATGGGATTAAAACTAACTCCCTTAAGCCCCCTACACCACCAATACCCTCAAATTCAGGCGGCTCGTTTCGAAACCCAACCCAAATTATAGAATTAAAATTTGAGTTACTGCATTTTCGTTGGCTCTCCTCATACATATTTGTATGGAAAAATATAAAAAAAATATTTCGCTTAAAATATGTGTTGTTTCAAAGAAAATAATTATTAAAAGATATTTATTTATCATTTACTAACGAAATACAGAGTTTACAGCTGATCAAAAGTTAGCTGTCTGCTACAACCCGGCAGGTTTTCTTTATTCTCATCGAAAGTCAAAGGCAGTGTGTGAGGTGATGAGGCTTCAATACTTATTATGTACTGTTGTTCACGAGGCACATTTTCATTTACTTTTCTTTTAAGGCTTGGTATTGTAGAAACTTCAAGCACTGATAAGACATTTTCCTCTCCATGATTTCGCAATGCCATCCCTTGATCTCGACGAGAATCAACAATTTCAGGCAACTGCCAATTCATATAAAACACCACAAGCTTTTCTTTCATTTTCGTCTCCCATAAAACATCATCTCTTTCTATCATTTCTATTTTTAGTGGTATACTTTCGCCACTCCACACAGCAAATATTTTTTTTTTTTGCGTGTAACGTGGCGTTGCCCCTGAATTTGGTAATAACAATTACAATATTTGTTTAGACTAGTCAGTTAACTTTTTTATCATGTTTCCATATTTGTATTTTATTTGCTCTTATACTATTCTCCTGGTCATTCTTATAGGCAACTATAGAACATTAAATTTCCACAATCGTGTTTGGACCATCTGGCGTGGCACCAATAAACGGATAATCCACAAGGCTCGATTGTTACATTTTCTTGCTTCGCCAGTTGTTGCAAAGCCAGTGGTTCATTTTAGACTCCATGTGAATGCAAATATTTTATTTGTACACAATATTTTTTACTAAGTTGGCTTTACTGCCGTTATCTCTTCTTTTTACCACTATACCAAAATTTGAATCTGTCAACATATTCTTACGCAATGCGAACCAGTCACTGCTATTACTCATGTATTTTTTGCTATCACTTTTGAACAAATCGTGTTAGGAATTACTGCAGTCAAATGTGTGTAAGACGTTGCTAAACTGTAACTTTAACTTCACTGTAATTAAAATAAAGATAATTAGTTAGGTATTTTATTATTAAAAAAAATACTATAACTTGTGTTATAGCAAACAGAGAAGTCACCTACTTACTTGTAAATGATTGATTTTAGAAATTGAAAAGATATTAGATGTCGAAGTTTTACCCGATGTACCTAAATAGGTTTATGTTTACAACACAATAATACAACATTCGTTACCGCTTGTGTGCGGACTGCGGAGCGCAATATTAGCGCTGTTAATTGTTCGCCGTGGCGGCATCTTAGCGCTCCAAGCGCTCTGACAAGCTAATGAATTTGCAATATAGGTACATAAAATGATTCGATTTTATGTTATTACTCTTTCAAATATTGAAAACTGTGGCAGCTATGTATTGTGTCGCTATGTATAACATCGCTAATGTATAACATAGTCAGTCATAAAAGACTCTTATGAAAATTATTCGTGTAAAAATGTTTCATATTTCATAATCACTTGGCCATGGATGAATTTCTATTTTTTTCTTGTACAAATCCTTCGTAGAACTTTATTTCTCTAACTGTCCGTATTTTATTCTTCTAATTATATATTTATAAGCACAGAAACAATAACACATTAAACGCAACAAGAATATAAACTTAGGTCCTAATTATATGTGCCCATAGTCACATGAAAAGCTTATTTGATTCAAAGTATTCAGTCAATAACATAAAACATGAAATTACGAACTCAAATCGGCGTATTACAATAACAAACAGGTTTACGTAAAATTTCGTGCAGCGGAGACGCAAGCGACATGACCTATCTCTCACAGGGCTCAAAGCCGAATGATGAGAGGTCTGGGCGGGGCGTAAACTAGCAACTGACACTCAGTACACCGCTTATGCTAATAAGGTTTAAATTGCCGAAGCGTTTGATATTGATGAGATCTACCGAGCGTCAAAATCATAGACGTTTGGCAGATTTTATTTAATTTTACAAAATATACACGTATAATATGAAAATAAATAGGGTAATTCTTTAGTTCATTAGGTTTCCTACAATATTATTAAATAAAATATGACAGCTTACGATCAAAATATTGCAAACAGTGAGACGAAATATTATTTTCTGCCTCATTTTTGTGATTTTTTACCGTGATTCTATTTAACATACATGAAAAATTCTTTCAAAAGTCTTTTGTTCAAACTTTTGACTATAAGCTCATTTTTTTGCAAGATTGTGGTATGTACCGTTATGGCTAGTTGCGCGACGAAAAATTAGGTGTTTCACGGCTTCCGAGGTATAACAGCGCCTTAATGAACTCCTTCTTCAAGAAGAAGCCTCATAGAAAATGGACATGGCGAAGCCTCGATACTGTGACAAGGAACGAGATAGACTTCATCATGTCTGATCGGAAGTATATATTAATTTGATGCGATTGAACAGAATCGAGGCACCAAAGTCTTCGCTCGCCAGCTTGGTAGAATTCATCTGTCGAAACTCAATACTGCGAATGGCAAAACCGTTACCTCCAAGTTCGAGTTTCTTGCTGAAATTGAGAGTTTCTACAAGGACTTGTACGCATCACCAATGCCTAAACCCACGAGACCTAGCGACGATGACCACAGATCCCAACTCACACGCCATAACACGGAGGACATCCCTGATGTCAACCAGGGCGAGGTAAGAGTGGCTCTCCAGCAGCTTAAGAACAACAAGTCTCCAGGGGATGACGGAGTCACCACAGAGCTCTTAAAAGCAGGTGGGACTACAGTTCTGAAAGAGCTAGCGAGCCTGTTTAATTCCGTTAGCCACCAAGGCCTAACACCTCAGGCGTGGAGTGGGAGTGCGGTGGTTCCGTTTTTTTAAAAAAGGTGACAAAACCCTGCTGATAAACTATAGACCCATCTCACTCCTGAGCCACGTCTGCAAGTTGTTCTCAAGTGCCCTAACAAACCGCCTCGCCAGAAAACTCGACAATTTCCAGCCACCGAAACAAGCCGGGTATCGAAAAGACTACAGCATCGTAGACTACATCCATACTGTTCGGCAGATTGTACAGAAAACCAATGAGTACAATCAGCCGCTGTGTATGGCTTTCGAGGACTACGAGACAGCCTTCGACTCCATCGAAACCTGGGCGGTCCTGGATGCTCTGCAGCGGTGTCGCATCGATTGGCGCTACATCGAGGTGTTGAGATGTTTGTACGACACGGCCACTATGACCGTCCAGCTCCAGGACAATAAAACTAGCCCCATTGAGTTGCGTAGAGGGGTGAGGCAGGGGGATGTAATATCCCCTAAGGTCTTCATCAACGCACTCGAAGACGTCTTTAAGACGCTGGACTGGACTGGACGGGGCATCAACATTAATGGCGAGTATATATCCCACCTTCGGTTTGCCGACGATATCGTCATCGTGGCAGAGAGCCTGGCAGAGCTGAGCGAGATGCTGCACAGCCTAAATGGAGCCTCTCGACGGGTCGGTCTCGGCATGAACTTGGATAAAACCAAGATTATGTTCAACGAACACATTGTACCGGGACCGGTTTATGTCAACGGATCGATGCTCGAAGTTGTTCAAGAGTATGTCTACCTTGTCCAGCTTGGTAAAAACAACTTCGAGAAAGAAATCGACCGCAGGATCCAGTTGTGTTGGGCAGCGTTTGGCAAGCTACGTCGAGTTTTCTCTTCGCCCCTACCGCAATGCCTGAAGACCAAAGTCTTCAACCAATGCGTCCTACCTGTTATGACGTAAGGTGCCGAGACGTGGACACTCACAGTGGGACTAGTACACAAACTAAAAGTCACGCAGCGAGCTATGGAACGGGCTATGCTTGGCGTCTCTTTGAAGGATAAAATCCGGAACGAAGTTATCCGACAAAGAACCAAAGTTACCAACATAGCTCACAGAATCAGTAGGCTCAAGTGGCAGTGGGCTGGCCATATCTGTAGAAGGACTGATGACCGATGGAGCAAGCATATCCTACAGTGGCGACCACGTCTCGGCAAGCGTAAGGTAGGGCGGCCCCCGGCTAGGTGGACCGACGACCTGAAAAAGGTGGCTGGGACAGACTGGATGCGGAAGGCTGAGGACCGTGTATTGTGGCGCGTGTTGGGAGAGGCCTATGTCCAGCAGTGGACTGCGATATGCTGATTGATTGACTTATTTAATACTGATTGTAAAAATGTTTAAAAAATGATTGTGACAAAAACAACATCAATAGTGTTCGAATGTTGATTTTCAACAGGAAAATCGTAAATAATGCATAATTTAATATGTATACACTTTAATAAACCTTTTTGACTGTTTTTTGAACGTCACTTAAAATGTCAAAACGTGTGATTTTTATTTCCGTACCTAAGTTTGTTTGTGTGGTTTTACTTTTCAATTAGTTAAAATACGGAAATAAAATGGAAACAGGAAATCATAGTGATGCAGCAAAAAAGAGGAAGCGTTCTGCAAATTGGGATTTATTAGAAAAAGTATTTCTATATGTCTGTTGTGATTTTGTAAAATATACAAAAGTGATACATAACGGGTAACTAACTAAAATTTTGTGATTTTCTTACAGAACTTATTGAGGAGTTGCATAAAGGAGTTTTGCCTATATAGCAAATAAAAACACAGATACAAATACCAACAAGGTCAAAATGAATATTTGGCAAAAAATAACAGACCGGTGTGTTTTCCCAAATCGACTAGGACTCGGTTTCAGTTCGCCGAAACAGTAACCTTCCAGGGTTATTCGATGACTCTTGCTGATACTCATATGTATGTGAGTAGAGATAGGCATGCCGAGTTTGGGCTCATTTTGTTTGTACACAAGAGACCCTACCACTGGAACTTATGAAGTAACCTTCCAGGGTTATTCGATGACTCTTGCTGATACTCATATGTGAGTAGAGATAGGCATGCCGAGTTTGGGCTCATTTTGTTTTTACACAAGAGACACTACCACTGGAACTTATGGAGTAACCTTCCAGGGTTATTCGATGACTCTTACTGGTACTCTTATGTGAGTAGAGCTAAGCATGCCGAGTTTGGGCTCATTTTGTTTGTGCATAAGAGACCCTACCACGGGAACTTATGAAGTAACCTTCCAGGGTTATTCGATGACTCTTACTGGTACTCTAATGTGAGTAGAGCTAGGCATGTCGAGTTTGGGCTCATTTTGTTTGTACATAAGAGACCCTACCACTGGAACTTATGAAGTAACCTTCCAGGGTAATTCGATGACTCCTGCTGGTACTCTAATGTGAGTAGAGCTAGGCATGCCGAGTTTGGGCTCATTTTGTTTGTACATAAGAGACCCTACCACTGGAACTTATGAAGTAACCTTCCAGGGTTATTCGATGACTCTTGCTGATACTCATATGTGAGTAGAGATAGGCATGCCGAGTTTGGGCTCATTTTGTTAGTACATAAGAGACCCTGCCACTGGAACTTATGAAGTTACCTTCCAGGGTTATTTGATAACTCTTACTGGTACTCTTATGTAAGTAGAGCTAGGCTTGCCGAATTTGGGCTCATTTTGTTTGTACATAAGAGACCCTACCACTGGAATTTATGAAGTAACCTTCCAGGGTTATTCGATGACTCTTGCTGGTACTCATATGTGAGTAAAGCTAGGCATACCGAGTTTGGGCTCATTTTTTTAGTACATAAGTGACCCTACCACTGGAACTTATGAAATAATCTTCCAGGATTATTCGATGACTCTTGCTGGTACTCATATGTGAGTAGAGCTAGGCATGCCGAGTTTGGGCTCATTTTTTTAGTACATAAGTGACCCTACCACTGGAACTTATGAAATAATCTTCCAGGGTTATTCGATGACTCTCACAGGTACTCATATGTGAGTAGAGCTAGGCTTACCGAGTTTGGGCTCATTTTGTTTGTACATAACAGCTTTATATTGTTGTGTATAAAATGAACATAAGTTTTAAGTTGCAATTGGTCTGCTCTCCTTGCTAGAGCAGTAGCAACTCGACAGTATATATTTGTTACTGATTGTTGACTCATGCCGTGAATGTCTGCGGCATTATCTTGCACTTCCTGTCGCACCCATGTCCTTAATGCTGTACAAACTTGAAGTTCTGCAGAAAAGCCACCACCTCTAGCACTCTGTTCAATTTCGCCCCGAATTAAATCTACCACTGCCTTTGCATACGCCTTTGTAAATCTATATTTACTTTTAAATTCATCGTCTTCTAAAATAAAGGGATTGTAAGTCTT
Organism: Euclidia mi; assembly: GCA_944739405.2. NCBI lineage: Eukaryota > Metazoa > Arthropoda > Insecta > Lepidoptera > Erebidae > Euclidia > Euclidia mi. The sequence continues at coordinate 68,505,012 of OX123195.2, read as the reverse complement.
TTTCTTTCTTGGTGGTTCTTCACTATCCATCTCGTCAAAAATATCAACATAATCTAAATAATCCATATCTATAGAAAAGTCAACACAAGTTTGTAGGTTATGCGCGGGTTATACGAGGTCTGCCGACTGTATAAGCGTTGTACAAAATTGCTTACAACTGACACAGCGGTTAAAACATGTGTATCGCTAGAACGCGTTTATTAGTAACGTTTCTGTTATAACCTTGTTATAAGCAGTGTGTAAATGTTTATTAGGAAGACAGTAAATGTTTAATCTAAGCATAACAATCAGTACGGTACAGGGAGCATTTGAAAGTATAAAAGGGGACGCTACACACACCATAACCAGTGATATGTTATTTTACACATAAGTGACAGGCACGTAGCAATTTTAATCTATACAAGCAACGTTGTAATTTTAAACTAAAAAAGGATTGGATATGTACTGAAAAATGAAGGAGGTCAAACGTGTAAAAATCTCGCACGATTCTGTATATTAAACAGACTTTAGCCTACAAGGAAAAACAGACGACACACTCATTCACAGAGCAAACATAAAAGCCGAAGGAAAACCCATAAATCGAAAAGGCGAAAGTGTAAAAAAAAATATAAGTACAGTTTCATCCAAATTTCCCAGCGAAGGTACTTTTAAAATGGGCAGACGAAAAAATATCATAAGACATCATAAATACTAAAATTAGAGACCATTTCCACAATCTACGTTAAAATTGTACTGCTTCCAGCAATTTAATGTTATGGTATATTTGGATTAATTTTCATATCTTGGTTTGTAATTGCTCCCATCTAAAGATGGGAGCAATTACAAACCAAGATAAGGAGGGGGTGGTTGCAGAAATTTGTGGTCGTGTGAGGCCTATTCAAAGCAAAAGAGAATTATGTGCCACCCCTGAAAGATCATGACATCTCCTCCAATTATAATTATTGTACGCGGATTCTGACCAACGCGGCAAAGATTGTTGCGAGGTGAATTACATATTATTTTTTAGCAGTGATAATTGAAAAGCTATTTTAACAAGATAAGTACCTGCTACTTTCTTATAGCTGCGTAATTAAGATTGGTAATAATAATAATAATAAATAAACCCCTCTGGGGCAGCCGTTATCTCATCATGAGACTAACGCAATCTCGGAGGGCAGAGTTACGGCTTTCAAATCATCACCTTCAACTTGTGATATATACAAATAATGCATTACAAGATTAATAGAAAGGCTACAAACCGCAGGGCAGCTTTGTGGCGAGTTGAATGTGTGTGGCGACACTGCGGTCCCGAATGCTTCAGAGAGTCGGTCAGGGCCTCATCTCCGGCTTGCCTTTATTGGCTGGTAGGAGTTGATGCCCAAGAGCGCCCGCAGGACTCTCAACTCTGGCTTGCCTTGGTTGGTCGGCCAGAGGGAAGTCGCAAGAGCTATTTGCTCGGGGATGGAAGTGTCATTTTCAAGGGCGTAATTACGGGGAAACCCGCTCCGGGCCACGACCCGCGATGGCGAAACCGGTGCCGCACCGCTCTACACCTCTAGCCACTCGCACCGGTGTTGCCCTCTGGCTGTCTTTATGGCAGACTTCGTTTACCATGGTGGCTATTTAGAGAGGCCCTCTCTAAATAGCCACCATGTCTCATCTAGTGAGTTGGCGAGTCACCGTCTGCCCCTTTTCGACGTACTATAAGAGCACTTAGGGCAGACGCCGTTTGTCATCCATAGTTTCCATATTCACTCATCCATTGAACACGCATCACAATAGCCCGGAGTAAGTAGTTTCCATACAAGTAGCAATAGTCATACACCTGCTGCGGCTAATCCGTGGCTGTACTTCAATGTGCAGTTATGGAGGCTCCTCAGTAGGTGTCCCACCACATACTAGATTAAAATTCTCAAGGGGCCTCTGCGCGTTGGACCTATGTCTCCGTGTACGCCTGCCAAAGGGCCGTGTACTTTTTTAACATTATATGTTAGAAAAGTACGCGTGAAAGAGAAACAAATAATAATAATGTTTACCATCGGTCTATATACTTCTTACATCTATTCTGAGAGCTAAAATAGCTAAGCATGTTGAAGACTTCTCAATTATATCAGCCTCTCAGAATGGATGTACGAAGGGGGCTCGTGGTACTAAGGAGCTCCTCCTCATTGACATGGCCATTAGCCAACAAGTTCGCCGTAACCGAAAGGATCTGGCGGCATGTTGGATAGATTATAAGAAAGCGTATGACTCCGTGCCGCATACATGGCTTTTGAGGGTGCTAGAGTTGTATAAAGTAAATACTACACTACGCACCTTCTTAAAGTCATGTATGGGGCACTGGAATACGATTCTTTGCCATCCAGGATGCCGAAGGATCCAGGAGGACGGCGAGCGTATTAAAATTGAGCGGGGAATTTTTCAGGGCGACAGTCTGAGTCCCCTTTGGTTTTGCCTAGCCATGAACCCACTCAGCACATTACTAGAGGGTTCAAGGTTAGGCTACAGGTTACAGAGAGGCGGTCAGGTCATATCTCACCTGTTATTCATGGATGACCTGAAGTTATTTGCCCACTCTGATGCCCAATTGCTAGATTTACTAAACGTAACCCAAAACTTTAGTAAGTCTATCAATATGGAGTTCGGTGTGGATAAATGTGCTGTCATTCATGTGAAGCAGGGCAGTATGGTGGAATCTGAGGGGCTCCAACTCTCAGATTCCATTTACCTAAGATCGCTTCTCTTAACCGATACCTATAAGTACTTGGGTATGTCACAGGCTTTAAGTATCAATGAAGCTGACATGAAGCAATCGTTGCAGGAGCGTTTCTTTGGCCGCCTGAAAAAAATATTAAAAAGCCTTTTATCAGGTGGCAACAAGGTTCGTGCTTGCAACGGTTGGATCATGCCACTTCTTGTATACTCCTTTGGCATACTCAAGTGGACTCAGTCTGAATTGGATGCCCTGGACAGAAGAGTCCGCACATTGTTGACGGCATATCGTATGCATCATCCACGTTCATCCGTGATGAAGTTGTACATCCCGCGGAAGTGTGGGGGTCGTGGCTTTCTGAATGTCAAGACCCTACACAACCGCGAGGTGTGCAATCTCAGAGAATATTTTCTCCGGGCGAACGTGGACATGCATCGAGATGTTGTCACAGTGGACAATGGACTCACCCCACTCAAGTTGGCTAAGGAGAACTGGCGCATAACTGTAGTCCTCAGTACTGATGATCGCAAGCATGTGTGGCAGAGCAAGGAGCTTCATGGCAGGTTCCATCGGGCCCTGCATGGACCCGATGTAGACCTATTAGCCTCGGTGAACTGGTTCCGCTTCGGTGACCTCTTTGGGGAAACCGAAGGGTTTGTTTGTGCAATTTCTGACGAAGTTATCAAGACGAATAACTACCGGAAATATATCCTGAGGTATGGCACTACCGATATTTGCCGTGCGTGTCACCAGCCTGGTGAATCCCTCAGGCATATTGTTTCCGGTTGTTCACGTCTTGCTAACGGCGAGTACTTGCACAGACATAACCAAGTAGCTAGAATCATTCGCCAGCAACTTGCTCTGAAATACAAACTTGTAGACATCGAGGTACCGTACTACAGGTATGTGGCAGATCCAGTTCTCTAAAATGGTCATGCCAAATTGTACTGGGATCGATCTATCGTCACAGACAGGACTGTTGTAGCCAACAAACCTGATATTGTGGTGATAGATCGATCAGAGCGCCTCGCAATAATTGTTGATGTCACCATTCCTCATGACGAGAATCTCGTGAAAGCCGAGAAAGACAAACAGATAAAATATCTGGACTTAGCTCACGAGATTGTCGACATGTGGGATGTGGACTCGGCAATTATTGTGCCGATAGTTGTAACGGTTAATGGCCTAATAGCCAAGAGCCTCGATTGTCACCTTAAGAGGCTCGCGTTGGATGCTTGGGTCAAGGGTCTGATTCAAAAGGCAGTACTTCTCGACACGGCACGTATTGTGAGGAAGTTCCTGTCTCTGGAGCCCTAACCACCGGCAGCTTGGACCCTGTGCCCGTTGCTGGTGGGATCCCACGGTTTTTTTTTATATTTTTAAATGTATTTAATTTTTTTGTGATATATTTAAAAATGTAATTTAAATTTGATTAATGAGAAATAAATGAATAATAATAATATTCTACCACATTCACACAACACCATCTAGTCCCAAACTAAGCAGAAGCTTGTACTATGGGTACTAGATAATGGATAAACATACATATATACTTTTTTTTTGTAAATACATACATATTATACATAGAAACACCCAGACCAAGACAAACACCCATGTTCATGCACACAAATGTTTGCCTTGAGCGGGAATCGAACCCGCGACCTTCCGCGTAGCAGTCGCTTAGACTCCCGCTGCGCCAACCGGTCGTCTAATAATAATAATCTTTATTTAGTTTTCAGATAAGAGTTAGATCGCGACTTTTTAAAATTATACCAAAAGTGCCTGGCGGTTCATTCTGCTTCATGTGCGGTATCGAAACAACGATAAAATTGTTCGTCATTTCATTTTTGCAATTTTTATTGTTCTGCAGAACGGTTTATTTAACGTTTTTGTTTGTTGGCAATTTAACATTATTGCAAACAGATTCGTATCAAGACTTAATATTGCTATACGAAACAATATTAGCCGACCCATTTTATGAAAAAATTCTATGTTACATTCCGTTTTTATTTGTCGAATTTGAATTAAGGTTTAATTTTGCTGGCATCATTATTAAGTAAATGATTTTATTTCTGTACTTTTTTATGCTGTTAGTATATTAGTTGGTTGATATCAAAGCCTATTTAAGTATAATTGACTGGGAATAAAGAATGGGCGAGTATTTATATTAATTGTAGAAAATAATGACTACATGTTGGTCTAGTGTTATGTGACGATGACTGACCTAGAAGTCGTGAATTTAACTCCTACCCATTTTTTTTCTTAGAATGTCTTAATATCATCATTATCTCATCGTTCTATCTTAATCACCGTTGCATCTAATATATTTCATCTTACAGCCCATTGTCCTTTTCCTGTTTAAATGAATATTAGTTTTTCTTCAGAGCGACTGCCGTCTGACCATCGCAACTCATAACTCTCGCAGGGATAGCGATTTTCCATGGCTTAGCATGGCATGAAAACTGTCAAACTGGATCTTCATGACAGCTAGGACCGACGGCATAACGTGCTCTCTGAGGGGCGAGGCAAGCGATAAATAATTAACAATTTAATACGCAAATAGCTTCCCATCAGTCAGAAGTGTGCTTCGTGGATTCAAACTCGATAGCCACTTTACCGCAGTTTGTTGGTATCTATTGCTCTATTACTATCTTTATATTTATTTTGTAACTAGGGGATGCCCGCAGCTACGGTGGCACATTGTTGGTTAATTTAACCGTTTCTTCTCAATCTCGTGGGAACCACCGAAAATCTCTTCTTAGTGCTTTTTTACGTTCCCCAAACATCGATATATAATACTTCCCCAAAGAACATGCATGCCTTATTTCCTAATATGGTACATGCGGCCAATAGTTTCGGTCGTCAGTCAGTAACGGCAAAATGTTATGTATACAGCTGAATATAGTCACAATGAACTCCTAAGATTGATATTAATATCTGTTCCCAAGTGATATTATTATTTCTATTTCAAAACTACTGATTCGCTATCTATTGTGACATTAATATTCTCTTGTCGTTAACGAGAAGATTTACCCAATCGTAAATAAATTGCGAGCTGTCAGACACAATTACTGAAATACATTGCTGTATTTATATTGTAAAAGCTGCCGATATTATTTTATTGAGACAGTATTGTTTTACTTGTTAAACGAGCGGTTGTATTTAGAAGAAGCTTTTTGCATTTACATGAAAAAGTATTTAAAAATCTGTCAAATGGCAAATATCTCTACAAAGATATTCCTACATCTAATTCTGTTCAAGCAATTAGAAGTTATGTGGAGATCAATAATCTTACATAGATAAAGTCTAGTAATGTCACAGGCAGTCGTGTAAGTTCTAAGTAAATCTTGTGTTCAAATTTAAGAGATCCATTATCCTCCTAACCTTGTCGTTTACACAGGCTATTTACTTCCACTGGGATCAACTTACCAGTCCAACTTAAAACCAATATATCGCGTCAGAATCCGTGAACCGTTGTTTAATTTTAACCAGATTTAATCGTTCAAACAATTTTAAATGAACACGAAAGTTTAAATTCCCAGATTTAATAGATGACTATTATTATTTCTGCAGAGCGGCTGCTGTCTGACCACCGCAACTCAAAGGGATAGCGATATTCTTTGGCTTAACACCGTATCAGTATGTTCAGGAGTACTGACTCCCTACAACGATTATCCAGGATCCTCAAGATCGATCACATAATGTGCTTTCCAAGCATTCTGCCGAGTGTCAAAGATGGTATAATTATTTTGCCTTTGACTGTTCACATGAAACAAAATTTTCTTGCTTACGCAATTATCTATATATTAAAAGAATTTGTGTTTAATAATACGAGTCGGCCAGCCCGTTCTACGCTACCGATTCGCATGATTTTTTTTTTAAATGAAAGCTCTCGCTGCATAGATTTGTCATCAAGCATTAGAAATTACCTAACTTGCACATTCATCAATTTATATGCAAAATCAATTTTCTCCCATACATTTTTTACGTTTTCGTAACCGTAGTCAATGACTTTCGGCTTCTATATATCTGGTTCTCATTGAGGTAGGCGTTTCGTTATAGGCCTAAAACACGCGCTGAAAAGAGCTCTTTCATTTGATGGTATGCTCATTTAAATTGGGTAAGTTTGAAGGAAGATAGGTGTGGACATTGAACTTATTTTTCAATATTTTCCTATAAATTTCTTAAGATTCCATTGCTTTCTCTCTACATGGACGGTTCTTAATTCAAAAATATTTTTATGGCATCTAATAAGTTCCTTGCGGTAACTGCCAGGAAAAAACGTTATGCCTCCTTAAGGTGACCTTGCCTTACTTTCATACGGGTGTGAGTGTGGTGCTGTGTGAAATTAATGTGAAATATTCCCCGAATGTTACCAGTTAACCCTTAATGTTGGGTGAACTGATCTCTGATGTTGAGGAATTTTCCTTACGTTGTACCTATGTTAGGAAAATTTTTGTGTTTTTAAATTACGGACTTTCTTCGGGCATCTTATTTTTTTTATGTGGAACATATTACAGCGGTTCATAATACTATTGTCATATAATTATATTATTACAAGTGGTAGTTATGGTAGAAATTGTAGCTTTGGTAAGAATAGTAGTTTTGAGAGAAAAGGTAGGTACTTTTGACAGCACCGGCGGTTTTGGTAGAAATGGTAGTTTAAAAAAATGGTAGATATGATAGTATTAGTAAGATTAGTAGTTTTGGTACAAATAGTAGTTTTGATAGGAATAGTATTTTCGGTAGGAATAGTAGTTTTAGTAGAAATGGTATTTTAGCATATATTGTAGTTTTGGTAGCAATGTTACTTACGATTGCCACCAAAGCTACCAATCCTACCAAAAGTACAATTTTGACCAAAACTATAAACGTCATTATTACATTTCTAAATTATGATGGATTAATCACACCCATACACAAAACAAAATAAATCGTGCTTCTCACAGAAATATTTAGCTGGATAACAGAAATAAAACCTATTGTCTTACTTATAAAAAAAAGTTATTTTTAATTTTGATAATAAAATATTGACGGATAAAGAAAAGTGAAGTTAGCGTAAGTTAGTTACTTAAGTTTCTGATTTAATAAAGTATTTTTTGTGAGTAGTTGTGTTTTCAATTATAATGATGGTTCTTGAAAGGAAATTGAAAAGTGCACAGAGAAAGTTTGAACAAAGAATCTTGGTCAATGACGGCCCTGTTGGAGATTTGGTACCGGATAGTCCTCCTACTGCTAAAAAAATACGGGTGGAAACGGGTTCAGATTTGATTAATTCCATCCATAATACCTATCAACAATTTTCAAGTGATTTCCATTCTTGGTGACGGTAATTGCATAAGCCGCGCAATTTCTTTTTGTTTATATGAAAGTGAGAATAAACGTTATGAAATTCGTTTGGCCACTGCTGATAACATTGTCAATAAGTGGGATGTATAGTATAGTAACTTCACTGCTGGGGACGAAGCATATGGCCAGACCATTACAAATTCAACAGATTACAAACGTGTGATGGGTGCCAATGGACAGTACGCAGGGCATGCTGAACTTTAGAGTGTAAGTGAGCTATATCCCGAGTGTCAATTCAGAGTTCACCTGGAAAACAGTAATAAGATCACTGACTATGGTACTGGCGAAATTGTTCATAACTTGCTATTTTCTGGGCACCTGGACGATGAACATTACAGTGTCCTAATGGAAAGAATGGTAGAGCAGCACAGTCATATTGAAGAACTTTCTTTCGTCAATGTTCAGTTATACACACACATAAAAACCATTCCGTAATGCCAAGATGGAAATTTCACGATACCTAAGGTGCAACGCAAAGCCAGTGTTGGGAGAAAAGAAGTTTTGTGATATATTATATTTTTGGTAAGATTATCATCTTTTTACGTATTAGATTAGGCTACAATGTACTCATCATACTTATATGTAAGAGCTTTTTTATAATATTAAAATATGCTGTGGAGCAGCACGGGTCCTCTAGTTACAGATATAAATTGAAGTAGGTACTATTAAGGGTTTTATAACGATTTATTTTTATTTTACAAGCACACAATTAAAAAGAAATAATTTTACATTATAATTACTACATAGTTATCAACTTGAAAGCTCTAATGAGCACATCCAAAGCTCATTAAAATAACATTAGTATTACAAAAACCAACTGACCAGTGTGGTAGAGTTGGCAAAAAAAGTAACAAAAAAGTTAAAAGCAAGTTGTCATTGCAGCTAGGGGACCATTCTGTGTAGAACACTTTTTAATCTAAGGGCACCCCTGACTGCCATAAGACCTTGGTTTAAATTTTTGGTGCGTTTTATGGCTAGGAAGCCTCGTATTTTAAATTTTAATTACTTTGTTCTTTTCGATAATTAACTTATGCGTAAGGTAGTAAGGGCCTGGTGGAAAAAACAGCCAAACAAACATAAATTTACGCTTGAATGGAGTTCCTTAATCGAAACAATGGTTAAGTATTTCGAAAATAATTCCTGTGGAAACCTTAATGCTAGACGCGCCAAATTGAATGCGTGCCCATCTAAAGGCTTCCTCATTCGGCTATGTAAGGCATATACGAGCACACAAACGGTGACTGGCAAAGAGTTTTGACCGCCCGGATGGCGTAGCCGCTTTGCACTGCGTCGAGTGTTGTACGTTCGATTCTCAGACGATAAAACACTTTGAGCATTAGGCAAATTGTTGTTTCGAGTCTAGTAGTAGCCAATATAAGTCGAGATTATAATTTTAACCACGTAAAGTAGTTCTTCATTGAATAGTGAGTAATGCACACTTTAAACCTACCGAATTAAAGTTCTCTTCAACAAACTAACAGTTTAATTTCATTTGTTTGCTGCCTAAGCTTCTATTATTCTCTATGATTCGGGCTCTCGAAGCTGATGCTTAAGTGGGCCCTTACCACTCCTAAAACCATATTTCATTTACTTCGGGTCCTATCCTTCTGAATATGTAGATAAAGGACACGGTACTACCAAAAGCTATAAGCTGAGCGTTTTCTAACGACCCAAATCTTATAACGACGATCTGTTTTACTGTTAAGCCTTGTATTCATTAGGCAACATTTGTTGATAAACACTGTTTATAAACAGTTTATAAGCAGTGTTGCATCATCTCTGGATACAGTTTATAAACATTTCATAAGTGATTAAACATTGTTTCTGAAACATGTTGCCGTGTTCCCCAGTCAAACGGAGAACAAGCCGAAACATTTTATTTATAAGCAAAAGTCAGCAGGTGTGGACGTGTGTTGCGCGAGTTTATTAACATGGAAGTAGTGTGGTCCAACAACCAAGTTTCGATTCTCATAGAGCTTTATCAACAGCATCATGTACACTCTTCAAATAGAGATTATAAAGATAAATAAAAAAAATATGCTTGGACCGATATTGCTGCAGAATTGAATATGTCGCAAAAAGAAGTGGATACGAAGATGCATACTCTACGCTCACAATTTTCTCGTGAAAAGAAAAAGCTTAGGTCATCAAAAAGACTTGTACTTGTATACCAAATCAAAAAGACTTGTACTTGTGTACTATCAAATTCACGAAGGTCATGAAGTACGTATTTTTTTATTTAAGAGATAATTCCGAAGCCACCATCTTTTCTTATTTTTTTTTAGTAGCACTGTTATGAATTATTATGTAAGCACAAACACCGAGCAACACTATCTCCTCGGACGACATCCTAGCAACAACTGACAAGTGTGGACGGCCATGTTTCAGAAACAGTGTTTACGGTAAACTTGATGATAAACACGTCATAAACAGTTTACCAACAAATGTTGCCTAATGAATACAAGGCTTTAGCAATTCAATGGGTAAAGTTTTTCAATTTATTTTGTTAAGAAGACATCGATAATTTGGCTCTCATAGATAATTGGAATTTGTTTTAAGAGTATTTTAATATACATTTAATATTAGTCTAAGCTGATATTCAATGATTAAGATAAAATCGTAATCAGATTAAGTAACTGAGAGTACCCTCAAAGTATAAGACGCCCTCCCGCTAGGTGGAAGTGACGATACACGCAAAGTAACTGATGGCGGCTGGACACGATTAGCCGAAAATTGGACTCAATGGCGTGCCATTGGAGATGCCTGTGGCCAGCTCTTAGAAGTCTTTAGGCTGATAAGACGATGATGATCCCCACACTCGGTCATCTAATTCTAATCTACGCAGAACATGTAATGAGGCAGCCAGATAATTGATAAATAAACTTATGTTCTTAAGTAAATCGTGTCCATCACATAAAGATTTATCCTGGGCTAGAGGTCGCCCGCTGTTACGCCCCTACCCTTCCTCTTTTTATTAATTAACTGTTTCTGCAAAAAATCCGTTCTTAGCGCGCCCTACGGTACCCAAAGAAAATACTTGCCAAATTTCAGCTTCTTGCACTTATTAGTTTAGGCTGTAGTTTGTCTGTCAGTCAGTACCGCAAGAATTTTATATACGTGCTGATTTTAAAACAATAGAACACATACATCCTGCACTTCATATTGGGGTGAGTAGATGCTAATTTATATTTATTCTGTTTTATAAAAACGACGCCAGTAATTATGCCATAAATGTTGGACTACGACTAATATAATTATTTAATTACAGAAAATAGTGCTACTTCTTAAAATAATTACAACGCGTATTTATGAAATCCGGTACTAGTGTGTGCACTAATTAAATTCGTGCCTAACCTAGCATAGTAAAGTACCTTCATGATATTTGAGAAATTAACATAAGCTCAGTAGAACCACAAAAGCAGGTTATCTTAGTGACAGATACTATAGTATTACAGGCTCAACTTCATAGTATGATTCGTACACTATAATAATAATAATATATTTATTTGCAAGAAACACGGTAGGTACACAGTTGTTACATGCATTTTAAAAATGAGCATTTACATGTTTCGCCGGCGCAGCGGCATGCAAATTAATTCCCAAATTCAGGGTATAATATAACTTTGTAAGATGACAATTATAATAAAATTCTATTAATAACCCTACTTGCACAATATTAATTCTAACTTCTTATTATAATAAAAAAGTAATAAAAGTATTTAGAAATAATCTTATAAGGAAATAGGTACATTAAGGAATTATTACACAAAACTAACAATAATACATATTTATTTATGCTTGTATCTTAAAGCAAGGTCCAGAGTATAGAATCTACACGGATATTTCACGAAATACTCGTTAATGGAATAAAAACATTCCTGTGATAGCAAGTTTCGTAACTCAATGCAAAATCTTTTAAAAGGTAGTTGAGTTATTGACTTGGGCAAGGCATTGTATATTAAAGGCGCCATGTAAACGCAGCTCCGTCGAAAAATCTCTAACCTAGGAACCGGTATATGGTAATTTAACTGATTTATTTGCCTTCTATTTGTATTATCCTTTGGTTCAAATAGTACAGGATGAGATCTTAGAAATTTACAAATTTCATATATATATATGCATGGCACAGTTAAAAGTTTATGTGACTTGAAAACTGGCCTACATGAGTCAGACCATGCCATATTAAATATAGCGCGGATGCACTTCTTTTGTGCGATAAAGACTTTTTCGATTTCCACAGAGTTACCCCATACAACTATACCGTATCGAATTACCGAGCAAATTAAAGCATGATACACCATCAGAGATGTTTGCCTAGATGTGACATCTTTAACTTTTCTTAGGGCAAATATAAATTGATTTATTTTTTTGCAAACAATTTCTACATGGTTTTTCCAAGTGAGATGCTCATCCAGGGTAACGCCCAAAAACCGTGCACTTTGTACTTGATCTATAATAGTATTATTATATCCAACATTAAGTCGTACGGGTTTAGTTTTGCTAGTTTTAAAGTGCAGAACATTAGTTTTGGAAATATTTATTTTTAGTTTATTTAAATTTAACCAATTTATGATGTCATTTAATGTTTTACTAATATCGGAGTCAAATTTTTCCCTATTTTTACAATTGATGATAATTGTGGTGTCATCAGCGAAAAGTATACTTTGATGTTTTATTACTTGAGGTAGGTCATTTACATAGAGAAGAAACAATAACGGTCCTAAGATACTACCTTGCGGTACACCACAATTATTGATTCTTGGTTCAGATTTGAATTGTTCCAACTTATTCTCTTAATAATTATATTTCGTTATCCTTGTAATTTGCTTTCGATTTTTCAAGTAGGACTGGAACCATTTTTTTGCTGGACCTCTGACACCATATTTTTCTATTTTCACTATAAGCCTCTCGTGATCCACAAGGTCAAATGCCTTACTTAAGTCCAAAAATAGTGCACAAGTAGAAATTTTGTTATTAATATTATTAAAGATTGATTGCATTAGTGTATATATTGCTAAAGTAGTTGACTTATTTTTACGGAAGCCATATTGTTGATGGGCCAAAATGTCATATTTGTCAAGAAATTGAAGCACTCGTTTGTACATGACTTTCTCAAATACTTTAGAAAGTACTGGAGTCAGTGCTATTGGTCGATAATTATCAACGAGTGATTTCGAACCCTTTTTATAAAGCGGTTTTACAACAGTATATTTCAACTTCTCTGGAAAACATCCTTGCTCCAAAGATTGATTGATCACGTGCGCTAAACGTGAGGCAATATGCGGAGCTATACTTTTAAGAAGGTTTGTTGTAATATTATCATAGCCAGCTGAGTTTGAGTTCCTTAATGACATTATGATTAGATAAATCTCAGATGCATTTGTAGGTTCTAAAAATAAACTATTATTGCGTGATTCTAAATTCTGCATGTCAACTTTGTTATTATTACAATTAGGAGAATAATTATTTTTATAAGCGATGTCAATGAAATGATTATTAAATTTATTTGCTATGTCAGATCCAGAAGTTAATGTTATACTATTGTCAACTATTTTACTAATATATTCTCTACCCGACTCGTTACCTATGTTTCGTTTTACCACGTCCCAGGTGGCTTTAACTTTATTCTGTGAACTTATGATATGTCTGTGGTTGCATAATGATTGTAAGTTATTTACACATTTTCGTAACAGTTTTGAATATGTTTTATATTGCTTTTTATTTTCACTATTTTTATTTACGTAATATTTATGCATTAACAGCCTTTTAGTATTACAGCTATTTCTAATACCTGTTGTAATCCATTTAGGTTTATTTTTATTACATTTATTTATTATTTGTATACATGGAAAACACAATTTGTACAACAAAATCAAAAGTTCATGAAAACTATCGAATGCCTCATTTGTATCCGCTTTATCACAAACTTCACTGAAACTTAGGTTGCTTACACTTTCTATAAATTTTTTAATATTGTCTTTATTCATATCATTGATAACCCTAAAATTAAAACCAATTTTAAAATTATTTTTTTCTTCAAATGAGACTATCTGAGCTGTATTATGATCTGATAGATGGAAATTAAAAGTTTCACCTATTGCGTTGGTAACATTTCCGATTATATTATCGATACATTTATTAACTCTTGTCGGTTCATGTATATAATATTGCATACCATAGTTGATAATCAATTATTTAAAGGATGTACTATTCTTGTCAGATGTTAGTAAATCGATATTGAAGTCGCCACAAATAATTATTTTATGTTTTTTATGTTGAAGTTTCATTAATAAGTTTGAGAAATTCTCAAAAAATATACTTATATCAGAACTAGGCGTTCTGTAAATACAAATTAAAATTAATTGAAGTTGCTTTATTTCTACACCGCAAACTTCAAAATGCTTTTCTATAGCTAGTTCTCTTATGTCTCCTAGTTCAAAACTAACATAACCTTTTTTTAATAGAATACATGAGCCCCCTCGACGTTTTTCATGTCGTGAATAAATTGCAGCAAGGTAAAAGTTATTTAAGTTAAGGTACTTTTCCTCACATTTTTTTATAAAATGTTCACTCAGACAAACCGCTGTTATGTTCTTTTTCAAGTCACGTAACTCTTGTAATACCACTTCTAAATCGTTTATTTTGTTTAAGACACCAGCAATGTTTTGGTGGAAAACTGTAAAAGAAGGTTTAGGCACGAAAAAACGTTTTGTTGTTCAATTCCATACTGTTACGGCTAAGTTGTAATGGTTTATTATTGGACCGAAAATAATAGGGTCTTGTGCCCTTTGCTGGTTGTGTGTTGCCTCCGGAGTCAACTTTGCTTTGAAGATCGTTAGTTGAATCGATTTTCTTGTGACTCAGAAAGTAGTAAGGTATCGTTCCTTTTTTCGGCTTGGCGTTATTTGGAGAAATAAAACGGCTATGGTTTTTGTCACAAAAATTTTGCTTGATTTTATCGCGATTAGCCATTTGAAATTTTCTTTCTTCTTGAGTTTTACGTGTTATAAATTTGCTATCATATTGTTTAATATTGATGTTATGAATAATATTTTGTGAAATATCCTGTATGCTGTCAGTTTCTATGAACGTACAGTTTTTATAATTTCTAGTTAGAAGCTTTAATTGATCATTAAGTTTTCGTTCATTAAGTGTACGATTATAAAACACATTGACTATAAACACATTGCAATTTTGTAAAAAATATAATGCTACAGCCATTTCAGACAAAAATTCAATTGGGTTCGAATCATTACTACCTGTTATTATAACAATATTATCATTTTTAGTAAATGTTTTTGATATGATATTACAGTCTGATAGAACATTTTTGGTTTTAGCATCTGGCTTTATTACAGATTGCATACAATAGTCTCGCAAAATAAGTTTGTTCTTATTTTTAAGCAAATTCAGAATAACACCTTTTCCTTGATTGTCCGATAAGACGAGTATTTTGCCAGAATCTGAATTTATCACTGGTTGTTTACGTTCATTAAGTACGAGTTGTTGATTCTTATGTTTGTCCTCTAAACTATAATTGGTTACATTATTAAAGTACGTACTTTAATAATACGCGTACCTTTGGCGCTGGTAGGCAAGCTATTGGATTGATACCGTCGTTACAAGACTCTGCTGCAGATGATTTCTCAGTGACTTTAGGAGTGTGACATTCCAAGTCAAGATCTATTTTTCGTGCTGAAAATTTGGATTTTGTTGCAAACATTCCTTTTTTGAATCTTTTGGACCTATTAGATGATATTTCCACAACTTTTCTTGCACTGAAATTAGTACTTATGCCAGTGCACATTTGTTTGAGTCGCTCAGTCTTCAGCATTTCCTCCTCCAATTTTTGTTTCAGTGTAGAATTATCCGAAGAGAGTGTTTCTATTTCCGCGTGCGCGCTCAGTAATTGTTCTTTCAAATTTTCGACCAAATTTTGTAGAGATAATATCTCATCACTCTTGACGTGTGTAGATAAGTCCATCATACTCTTGACGCTTAAATTCGATGAAGATGTATTTAATGATTCTATAGATTCAATTGAATAAGATCGTTTCCCTCGATGGTTTCTCATAGTTATATTGGTATTACATTCCATCGCTACTTATTCACGGAAAATATTCAAATAGCGTACCAATTCTCTGCTTATTGAATGTCCAGCCTTAACTATTAAAACCGACTAGTTCCGTCGTGAATGTCTTGCCTTATAGTTGAAATTTGCCGACACTAGCAAGTTGCGCTAAACATCTGATGTTCTGTATAACTGGAACGCGATCGATGAATTCGATGTTAAACGCACTTATGTTGGTAGCAATGAATGATAGAGATTTTGAAATATTTGAACTTCAAATAAAAGAAAAAACGGATTTCTTTACGAATGCTGTTGTTGTTTACGGATTCATTCACTGATGAGTTGATAATAGTAATTTCATATCGAAATAATTTCAAAAAATATTTCATCGTCAAAATCACAGCCAAGCCAATACAAACAAACATTTTTCCCATCAATATTCGCAATATTAGCATGCCTAAAAGCATTTCCAACAAAACCATCGATCAAAAGATGAGGACTTACAGTAACTGCAGAAACACCATATACTTTCCTCATTTCATCCAACGTCGCATTATACCGTTGATAAGAATCAAAATCGCTCTTCCTATTACCGTGCTCTGAAGCCAAGGGTTCACTAGCATTAAGTAAATCTACTAGATTTCACCAAAGCTTTTGATTCTCTTTGCTTTCAATGGAATTCGAATCTCGGTATATTAAAGGGTCATAATTCGTTTCGTTTTAAATATGGACTCCGCTGATTTTTGCGGCCACAGTAAATAAAAGGCAATGGATTTTATGTATTTTTTATGTAAATGTATTACGGTGACTAAGTGTTCCGTATTTGGGGCGTGGAAAACAGATTTTGACAGATTGTGGACGGTAAAAGCCGTTTGTACATATAGAAGATATATTATGTTACATTATTGTACAATGTTGTTTCAAAGCATTTCGGAGGCGTAGTAATTAAATAAATTAGTGGAGAGTTTTATTGTTTCGATGTTAAATTTCAGGATATGCACGGATGGCGAAGCGTTTTATGTAGTTGATTCGCAGTTTAGCATTGCGCTCAGGGTTATGAGTTCTATTCCCACTCGAAAAAAATAAAGTTTGTGATCTATGAATAGTTTTTCCGGGTCTGGGTGTCCTCCGCAACTTTTGATTCATAGTACAGGCCCTGTCTAAAAATATTGATTACGAGTAAAACTTCTATAGTTTTCTAACTTCTAAGGCTTTGTGAAAGTTAATGTTTTAAAATTATTTCTTATGACTTTGGCTGAGGTGGTAGCCGCTGATGGTATTAAAAACTGAACGCGGGTAAGTGCAGAAACCTTACAAATAATTTAACTTTTACTCATTTGCAAATTCAGTCGCTCAAGATGTAGTACACTAAAACAGCTAACATATTGTAATCAACTACTCATAGAAAGGCTTTGCATTCACATACACACACGAGTATTTCACAATGTTACTCAAAATGACAACTTGCATATATAAACGACTTGCGTTACTACCTGACTGACAGACAACGCACAGCCAGAACAATTGGGTGCAAGAAGCTCAAATTTGGCATGTATGTGCCATAGAGACCGTACGGGTGCACTAAGAAGGAATTTTTAGAAATTCTCTCGAGAGCAGGTAGAAACGGCTAAATAAAAATTTAATGTAGTGTGGGTGTAGGCATCCTCTAGTATTTTATATTATGTTTCATTGCCCTATTTTTCTAGACGATGGTAATTTATTCTTTTAAAATTGCACGATTTGGGCACTTTCTGGTGGGTGGGTACAACCCACGCCGAACTTTCGGGTCATATATGTAAAAGGTATTCCACCTTTATTTTCGCCTTAACTACACGCCTCAACAACAACATATAAATATAAGTTAGTAATCCTTACTGCTTTGTTGGGGTTTGCAGGGTCAACTCCCACTATCAAAGAGATGGGCATAATATTTTACTGTATCTGATAGATCTATATATATATTAGGTTAGTGAAGTTTATTCATTTTATAACAATGTACACACTATTCAGATATATAATATAACTTAATAATCTTAAAATACTATCCTAAGAAATATATCAGAACATACAGAAAAAAAAATTTAGAGGGCGTCATAAAAGTCCTCCACATCGCCGTCGACCGGGAGCGTACCCAGAACGCTGGCAGCATTGCCACGTTGTATAGCAATGCTTAACTTTAGGGCCAAGTACAGCCTTTTGGTCACACGAGGTGTCGACCAGTCTCTTTGCGAGATCTCTAAAACGAGATCTCGCACTTGGACCCCATGGCCCCAACGTTTCGACCTAAAACGGCTCAAATTCGTAATCCCCAACTAGGTTTACGTTATATATTACTACATCTATCTATCTGTCCTCACGTCTGTCTCATATAAGGATAGACAGAGGTTATGAAAAGTCAAATACTCCTATTCCAACACGCCACTTGTAAGCATCATAGAAGATTCTCTTTTCTTCTTAATGGCGTTACCTAATTAATTTAAATACGTGTATTCCTTTGTTTTCTCTCTGCGTCTCTCGTCAATACCTCAACTGTTGTACACCCCTCAAATGCAATATAACATAACGCGTTGTAAAATTCACGTGTATCACTACAAATATTCGTTGTTCGCATGTTTCAAAAGCCAGTAAAGTTCATTCACCCTTTCCCAAACCGTTCACTTCACGAAAAAGTGACGTCATGGCGAAGATAAGACAGCCCGTCGGCTTCTTAAGGTGGGTCTCGAGTTTACGAGTAGCTAAAGTCACTCAAAGGATAAGTACCTACCGTAATCTTTTGCCCTAGACGAGGTAACTTACGTGTAATTTTCAAAGGGTACGGCATTGATCTGTACAACTATGTTACCTCAATAGGGTACGGTAATGTAAAATTCAAAGAATTTCTTCTATGTTGCGGGTTGTTTGGGCAAAATAGTATATTTATGGCCGGAACAGCGATAAAAAATAAAATGAGCCTTTTATTTTATTATGCTAATGTCTGGTATAATGATGTGTAATCATTGTAATGGAATCCCTTTTGAATTGAATTAGTTATGCAAATGTAACAATAAGTTTTGTAGAGGAATGACGTAAAAATACAATGTCTGAAACATAAAGTATGTGCCTATACTAATATCATACACTAGCCGTTTCCCGCGGTTTCACCCGCGTACTGAAGGAACTACTTCGCGTACCCGAAAAACCCAAATATCTTACGGACCCCTATTTTTTCTAAAATAAAACATAGCCTATGTTACTCGCAGATAATGTATCTTTCTAATGGTGAAAGAATTTTTAAAATCGCTTCAGTAGTTTTTGAGTTTATCCATTACAAACAAACAAACAAACAAAAATACATTTTTTTACATACATACATAGACTCACGCCTGTTTCCCCGAAGGGGTAGGCAGAGGCATATTAAACGCCCACTTTTCGGCAATGTTTTGATCCCACGTAATAGGTGGCGAGCCTATTGCTGCTTATCGGGATATTTTGTTTGCCATAGCCTCGTCCATTGATCGGCAGGTGCACCACTTGCAGGTGAGGTTGGCTTGGGACTCCAAGTTCTTGGTGGGAACCCTATGCAATAAATTCCTTTTTTTATTTGAGCCTACTTTATTCAATTGTAATTTCTATAATTATTTTAATAATTACTTTATTATTGTTACGAAGCTGAGTAATTAAATTGGTTTAATAAAACAAGACATTTAGATAGATAGATAGATAGATGTATTCTTTATTGCACACCAAAGTAAAGTACATTTTATATAGTGACTTAAAGCTAAGTTTCATGTACAAACGGCGGCCTTATCGCCAGGGGCGATCTCTGCCAGGCAACCTTGGGATGGACAGGAATGATTAAAGCATTATTGTGGGCATGGTGTAGCTTTAAAGTGAAATAATTATCAATAAGATTATCCTAAATAAGATACACATATATACATAAATAAATATACCTTTTACTTACATACATAAAATACATACATAATTTATACAAATACAATTAAATATATATCAATATACTAAATAATATAGATACAGTTTATACAAATGATGAACTCAGACGATAATTAAGTTGATATATTTGTCAATCCTTGAAATAGTGCTTCTTTACCAAGTCTTTAAAAATATTTATTGTGCTTGCTCTTCGAATCTCGACTGGTAAAGCATTCCACAGTCGCACAGCCTGAACAGTAAAAGATTTGTCGAAGTAATTTGTGGAATGCTTCGGCATCTCCAGCGTTAGATCCTCAGACGACCTCAAGGACTTTACATGTGTGTCATCGAGGAACTTAAAGCGTTCTTTGAGATAAGAGGGAGAATTGGGATTAAAAAGTACATTATATAACAATGTAAGATTGTGAGTATTCCTGCGAAGACGAATTGGCAGCCACTTGAGTTTGTTGCGAAAATCTGAAACGTGATCATATTTGCGCAATCCAAATATAAATCGTATGCAGAAGTTTTGGAGACGCTCAAGTTTATCTAGCTGCTCTTCAGTGGGGTCAAGATAGCTGACGTCCGCGTAGTCAATTATAGGCAGAAGCAGAGCTTGAGCAAGCGCAATCTTAGTGGCAGTTGGAAGGAAGTTGCGTAATCTACGCAACGATCCTGCTGATGCAAATAGTTTGCGACTCGTTTCTAGGATTTGAGATCTCCATGACATAGTATCATCAAAGTAAATACCTAGATTCCTTACGGTTTTGCTGAACGGAAGATCCTTTCCGTTAAAACTAATGCGTGGCAGTTCGAACCAACAAATTTTCGAGACGAGTTTGGGGCTGCCGACAACAATCAATTGTGTTTTGTCAGGATTTACCTTAAGTCCATATTTCGTGGTCCACTCACAGATACGCGACAGGTCCGAGCTAATGGTAGTACAGCCTTCTGCTAGCTTATTTAACGGAGCCTGCGTGTAAATTTGCAAATCATCTGCGTAAAGGTGGTAGGATGAAAGTAATTGGTTTGAGATTGAATTAATAAATATTGCGAAGAGTAAAGGAGATAGCACGCCACCCTGTGGCACACCGGCATTTGTGTTAAACCAAGTGGAATAAGTGTCTTCGATGCGTATACGTTGCCCGCGACCAAACAGGTAACTGTGAAACCAGTTAATTACCGTTGGAGATACGTTAAGAGAGCGTAATATGCCAAGTATAATGTGAAAATCTACGGTGTTAAACGCATTACTAAAATCAAGTAGGGTCAAAACCGTCAGATTGCCACTATCCATACCCAGCCTAATGTCATCTGTTACACGAACCAATGCAGTGACAGTACTGTGCCCGGGGCGGAAACCAGATTGATAGGGATTTAGGAGCGAATGTTTATGTAGGAATGAGCTAAGTTGAGAGTGAACAAGACGTTCAAGAACTTTTGATAGGAAAGGTAGTATGGAAATGGGTCGATAATCGGAGAAGGAGCAGGGTTTGGACTTCTTAGGTAAAGGAATTATTAGTGCATCTTTCCAACTTGATGGAAAGACACCACGGGCTATGGAATGGTTAAGGATGTGACATAGGACTGGAAGAATTTCATCTAGGATGGGAAGGATCATTTTGCGGCTGACACAATCGTTGCCGACTGCATTGGACGTCACTGCCAGTATGCTCTTCTTAACGTCACAAGCGGAAAATTGATTGAAGATAAAGGGAGAATAATTTGGGGTTGGCAAAGATGAAAGATATTCTAAAGTGGTTCTTTTTGTAGATCCATCAAATTTGGACGAAGTAGTGAAATGAGTATTAAGAGAATCGAGGTTAATATTGTTTGGAATTGTTTGTTGCCGTGCCTTACCAACTCCCAAGGATTTAAGAAATTGCCAGACCTTTGCTGGATTACCGTCTTCAACTGATGTTTGAATATGTTGGCGTTGCGCTTTCCTACACACATTGTTACAGTGATTCCTGATAGCCACGTATTTTTGTTGATTGAAAACGCTAGGTTTATGCTTCAATTTTGCTTTAGCGGCGGATTTCTTTGCCATAATGTTTTTTATATCTGCTGTTAGCCATGGTGCTGGTAAGTGTTTTATTTTAACGGCGCGAATAGGCGCGTGCACGTCATATAAATTAATCAGATTTGATACTAGTATCTGAACTTTGGATTCAATACACTCTGAAGTATATAAAGACTCCCAGTCTATATTGACTCACGAAGTCTGTCATGATCCATGCCACTAAAATTGCGCTGCAAGACAACCTTAGGCTTTGTTTTGGGTGGGCGTATTTTATACGAGACAAAGACTAGGTCGTGATAAGAGAACGCATCTGCCGTACATTGACCATGCTTGTAAACGAAACTAGGAGAAGACACCAAAATAAGGTCAAGAAGAGAAGGAGTGCAGTTGGGAAAGTGGTGAGTTGCATTCAGTGTTAAAATTGATAAATTACAAGACTCCGTAGCTTGTCGAAAAGACGCAGCCCTTGAATCTTGCTTGAGGAGGCAAGTGTTGAAGTCACCCATTATAATAGTGTAACTATATAAAGGTGTGAGGTTTTCTAGGATCTGCTCAAATGAAGAAAAATAGTTCACACGGTTAGAAGGTGAGTAGTATACGCCTAATAGAACTTTAATATGGTGAAGTTCAAGTTCCAAAAAGAGATGCTCGCCAGCATTCGACTGTGGAGGCTGTGGAGACATAGTGACTATGTGATAGGGAATTTGTTGACGCAAGTATATGGCAACACCGCCTCCACTGCCGAAAGTGCGGTCATTCCTAATTAGGTTGAACCCTGGAAGAGAGTAAGATGCTGAGGGGAGACATGGTTTTAACCATGATTCCGAAACAAGGACAGCATGTATGTTTTGGCAGTCTAAGTTAGCCAGCATATCAGGAAAATGGGCCGGAATACTTTGCGCATTTATATGGACTACATTAAAGAGCTTGGGTACGTCTGAGAATTGTGACTGGAGAATGTCTCCCAGAGCAGGAACACTTTTAAAGCTGTCGTCTGAACTTGTTGCAGAAACAAAGGTGTCATCATCGTTGACTGAGTCTGTATCTGACTTTTAATAAATATAATAATATAAATACATATAATAATATATAGAAGTATATATATATAATAATAACGAAATAAATTAATATTATATCACCAGATATATCAATAATTCTCACGTAAAGCTTTGCATCTTGTTCACCCGCCAGTTGCGCGTTAGAATAGCAAAAATAGATATTTTAAACTAACAAATATGTTTAAAAATGTGAAAAAAGAGAAAAGGCACCTTCACTACAGTGAATTAGGTACATAGAAAAATTATATTATAATAATATGATATAAGTGAGTGTCTCAAAAACCAAGTATTCAATAATATGTAGTGCGAAACGAAACGTTAATAATATGAGTTATGACATTAGTGACAGCAGCGACATAGATGACAGCAGTGTTTTGTTTGTTGATATGCGGTATATAGAAAATAAAGTTTAAAGTTAATAATTAGTAAACAGAAGGTGCATTTACATAAAATGAAAGTACATACGGATATGCGACAACAAATGAAAAACCTATTTCCTCGTAGCTGCAGCTCTCTTGGTCTTCGTGGCAGCCGTAGCAGGCTTAGCGACAAGTTTCTCCGCCTCCACGAGTTTAATCTTGCTCAATTCACTGACGGAAGTGATGCGATACCGCTTACCGTCAGGGCCCAGGATATGAACGTTGCCTTCCTTCGTCCAGCACTTTGAAACTCCGAACCTCGTCCGAGCCGCCATAAAAGCGTCGTGTCGCGATCGTGTCAGGAACTCCGACAAAGTGATGCCCGTCCCTTTGAGTTTGGTCTTTGCATACCAGACGCTATCCCGCACCGCAACAGTTTGGAATTTGACCAGTATGGGCCTGGCTTTGTCGTTTGAAGTTTGGCGTCCCATCCTGTGACAACGCCTGATGTCATCAGCTGTGAAGGTGTCATGCTTGAGATGCTGCTTAACTATATCTGTCACTAATCGAGTCATCTCCTCATCTTTATGCTCCTCCACGCCATGAAGCAGCAACATCTTACGGCGGCTACGCATTTCAATATTGTCAACCTCACGACCAACTGCATCGAGCTGCTGCGAGAAGGATTTCAAGGTTTGCAGAACAAATGTCTTGAATGAAGCAAACTCGTCTGCTAGGCTTCGGGTTGTTTGTGGGGACTTCTTCTGCAGCTCCGCCTCAAAAAGTGCCATACGCTCCTCAAAATATGACTGCATGTCAAGGATACTTGAGACATTGCAACTGTCCATTATGTGTATTATGTTTATATTTGTCAGTTGTAAGAGATAACGCTATACCAGCAGGTATGTAATGAAAGCTTTAACTATTATACATTAAAATCACTTTTTAATTAAAATTAACTATTTTATTTAAATTTCCCTCTAGAGCAAATTTAAACAAAACCTGTTATTTCAACTACCCACCAATTCAATCAGTTTCATGACATTTACTCAGTTTCATCCAATTAACACGATGTCCATTCGAACGATGACAATTTAACTTAAGTTGAATTCTGGTCACGGTAATTCCGACTCGATTTGAACTTGAGTTGTGTTTTCCGATTTGGCACATCCCTTAGCTTTGCCATAGAAAGTTTATACACATTTTACTACAACTAACTTCTTAGAAGTCTGATATGATGTGCCTAGGTGTTTTAGGAACAAATGTGCTACTACGCACTAAATCTGTTGTAAAAAAGTTAGGAAAAGATTTTATGATAATACGAGAAAAAATAAGTTTTTGCTGGTAAGGTCTTAGTGCTTCTTTTTTATTGAGTCATTTCATATTAGGCTGTATGGAAGGCAAAATTGTTGAATTAATTAGACCGCAGCAGTCTAGAAAATTTAAATAATTGCTATGCTGTGTTAACTTTTTTTAATAAGTGAGAAAGTTTGTTTGTATAAAATGTGGTAAATATATGGATGACAATATAAATACAGTGAACACAACACATTTCGACACATTAAAACAGCATGCAAATATTTAAACAGTTTTAAGGCAACTACCCCTATAATAAAATTTGCATTGGGGGGGAATTTTACGAATATTCTTTGTCCACAAAGTCCAACTAGACTTGATAACTAAACAATGATAAATTATTGTTGTTCGCATAAAGGGTTGTCTCGTGTGGAGACCAAACCCACAAGACTCGACGCAGTTTCAGACGGCGAGTCCACCAATTATATCACTACGCCATATATATGGCAAGGTTGTTATAATTATTTTTATTGCTTACATTCTGTAATTAAATTTTAAAAACCAATGTTTATTTTATAACTCAACCTAAAAAATTATAGATAGAACACGAGTTAAAAAATATGTGGAATTATGTTTCGTGTAACTAATTAGTTTGGTGCAAACTCTTGAAACATTTCTTGTGTATATAATATACTATAATTATGTACATATAGTTTTTATTTTTTATTTATAGACTCACGCCTGAATCCCCGAAGGGGTAGGCAGAGGTGTAATATTACACCCACATTTCGCCATGATTTTTTCAGGTCCCACGTAATAGGGGCCGAGCCTATTGCCGTACCGGGCACATTACCAGACTCCGAGCTGTTACTGAGAATTTCCTAACGAAAAAACCCAATAACACTTTGCCCGACCTGAGAATCGAACCCGAGACCCCCCAATCTCACGTGCACATTTGTGCCGCGAGACCAACGGGGCAGTCTACATATAGTATCCCTACATAAACTCACTTGACCACCGAGTAGTAAGACATAGGCAGCGATAGGCTTGCGGAGAGATGAACAGGCTGCTACGCAGAATGAGGGTATTGAATTCAAACCTGTGGCGCGCTCCACTGACTTTTAGAACTTAAGTGCGTATTAAATTGTTTGTATCGCTTGCTAGACGAAAAACATCGTGAGAAAATCAACATGTCTGAGAGTTCACCATAATGTTCCCGAAAGTCATGTGTGCCTAGGTCCACCAATCTGCACTCGGCCAGCTTGGAGGACTATGGCCTATCGTCATCAGCCTTTTGTCGTCCACTGCTTGACATAGGTGTCGGCGAGGTTTGATGATGATTAAGGGAATGTAAATCAACGCCGATAGATATTGCAATTTGAATAATATGAGCGGACAGATAGAATGTTCAAAGCTTACATATCAATACGTAGACATCACTTTCTATCATGGATAGCTCTGTTTGACCTCGATGCCAAGCATTTGTGAGTATGGTTCATCCACAATCCTTTCAGTGCGACCTGTAGGTTAAAAGGTTATATGATTCCACTGTCCGGCAGTCTAGCATTGCAGTTCTATCAATTTCTATTTAAGATTACGAATATATAACTGCCAATTACAATATATCAGGTCTTTCAATAACACAATACCTGTCGGGTATTTCACCGATATCAGGTCATTTAGTAACACAATACCTGTCGGGTTTCAGGTATCGATATCAGGTCTCTTAGTAACACAATACCTGTCGGGTTTCAGGTATCGATATCAGGTCTCTTAGTAACACAATACCTGTCGGGTTTCAGGTACCGATATCAGGTCTCTTAATAACACAATACCTGTCGGGTTTCAGGTACCGATATCAGGTCTCTTAATAACACAATACCTGTCGGGTTTTAGGTACCGATATCAGGTCTCTTAACGGTCGTCTCCGCTCTTTTCTTGACTGAGGCGATAAACGTCTTTATCCTCAGCCGAGCTCTAAAACATCTTTACTATTACAATACAGAATTACCATACAATACATTATCAACCACTAGATACGTAGAAACAATAGGATCCCATATAATTAGCTTTACAACACTAGCTACTCGCAAACAATAGGAATAACTAAATACTTAGCTCCAGCGCCCATTTGTGGTTTCATCAGACCAGCAGGCAATTATATACATGAGATGGAGTCTCACACGTATTTATTACTGATTTTTACACAATATACAATATGTTTTGAATGACAATGTCAATACTATGAAGTAATAAAGTAACTTCGTATTCTTCGTATACCAAGTTCAAACCTCAAACGTAGAACCGTCGGTTGTGGCCAGTACTCACATAGAGGTTAGCTATTATTTACTCTTTCTATATGGCTCATTTTAAATTTATTAATGTTGCTGCTATGTACACTATATACAAATCGCGAGAAATCGCGATACTCCCGCCGGGCAAGATTATAAGACTACATACAAATCGCGAGAAATCGCGACAATAGGCCTCTCCTAATGCATCACAAAAACATTTTTAGGTATATCATGTCACTTAAAAATGCTTTTTCACACAAGCAACACCAAAGGAGTCACAAGTGCGTTGTCGCCCCTTGGTGTTGGGAAAAGAGATGGGATGAAGAGTGGGATGAGGGAGAAGGAATAGGGGATAGGGCCTCCGGCACTCTCACTCACCTAACGAAACGCAGCAGTTTAAGTACTGTTACTTTACGTCGATTTTCTGTGAGAGGGTAGTACTTCCCCGGTCGAGCCGGCCCATCATGCTGAAATCAGTAAGGCTCTTCTACCTATAAAAATAATTGCTTACCATCAGGCGATCCGACTGCTCGTTTGCCGCCTTTTACTATAAAAAATAAACACAGAATACCTTCAACGTCAGCACCTTTAAAATAACTCAAACATTCTAATTAGAAAGTACTTTATGAACTCACGCGTCCATTTATGGAGGCAGCAGAGCATAGATTTACTTAGGTTGCATACACACTCCCTTGAAAGGTATTTTTAACGTCTTGTATAACAGAGTGTGTTTTACTCTATTTTACGTGAAATTTGGGGCAATTTATACATTAACGTAACCTTGAGGCTTTACTAGACTCTTTACGTGGCGAATAAACATTAAAAATTATGACGAAATAGAATGTTTCGTTTTCTAAGAAAATGTCTAATAGATTTTTGTTAGCTTGAAGGAAATAAGAAGAGGTATGAATCCAGCAATAGACTGCAAGAGGCTGTTAATAAAATATGGTGAAATACCTTTTACGTGTCCATCAGTAAGTAACGGGATGGTAAACTCCACGGTTATTGTAATCCCATGTTGAAACGATTACTTCACTAATGTAATGGCTTAAGGCCGCCAAACACTTTTCCGAGTGTTGTGGGTTAGATCCCCACACGGAACTACAGTTAGAGTGATGTACACTTTATTGTTTAGAGACTAGGAGTTCTATGTCTGACCCGTGAATCGAAATGACAGTCTTTAATCAAGGCCGATATAATTATTCTTATTTGTAGGTAATATGAACAGTAAGTAGTCTGTGCAGTAGAATTTAACTCGAGGCATTCTGCGTAGTAGGTAGTCTCTTCACTAGGCTATCAAGGCCTTTTATATCATTATCATTAAGATCCAAACCCGCAAACCAACTACGCAATTCCAAGGGATAAATAAACTTCTTCACGCAAAACCAACAACGAATCTCGAAACAAACTTTCTAAAGAGACGATTAATCGCTTTAAAACAAAACCACACAAATTAAAGTCAATTAAATACCTATTTGTGTTTCCTAAAACACGTTATTTCACGGAGATTTTAACAAAAATAAACTGAACAGTGTCAAGTGATTATCTAAGGAACCTCTTAAATGCAGCCTTCTAAAAAAACTCTTAATAAAAGCGAAATCTTAATGACTTCAGCTTCTTTACGAATTTAATCACGAAACAGCATTTGAAATAAAGTTCCTGTATCAAATACGATCATGCTAAGTAATAAAGGAAATCTCCACTCAGTTTCAAAGTAATAATTGTTGAGTTCATTTTAAAACACTTCGTAGCGCTCACAACGTGTCTTGATTTTCCGTTTTTCGATAATATAGGGAAGGTTAAGCGACGCTTGAATAAGTCACTTGGATGGGTGACCGCTGATGGCATTTAGTAACATCAGACTACTACCGTGACAGTTCTTGTCTTACACATAAGAATAGCCTAGTGGAGAGACCGACAGACTGCTACGCAGAAGTTCTTGGGTTCGAATCCACGGATCGCACCGATGATGACTTTTCGAAGTTATGTGCATATTAAATTATAAATTATTGCTTGCGAAGCGGTGAAGAAAAATATCACGAGGAAATCTGCATGTCTGAGAGTTCTCCATAATGTTCTCGAAAGACATGTGGTGGACTATAGCCATACCCTTCTCACAGTAGGAAGTGGTCTTCGCCCAGAAGTGGGTCAGTTTATACAGGGCTGATGATGATGATGATGAATAATTTATATTTACTGCTGTAGATGTATCATATGTATGATTGCGCTCTTTTTGCTGTAGGTAGTGTCGCAAACAAACTGTCAACTATTACACGCGACGTCGTAACGCAAGTTCATCACGTCCCGTCCCTTTGCCGTATTTGTCACTCACATATAGGTAACATTGAATACAAAATTGACCCAATTTGATAACATTAACAAAACAAAACACATACAACATAGCGGCACATCGGGCTCCGATGTGCCGCTATGTTGTGCTCCGATGTGCCGATGTGAGGCGTGGGTTTTGGACACGGATCAACACTAACATGCACGTTTCTTTTAAGATTGGCATATGTACTAGAACAATATTGCTGCACTGACAGTACGTAAGCCATAGGTTCACTTACGATTGCAATTCTGCAAACGGAGATAATCTTAATATATAAAATCATTGCGTTACTGACTGACTGACAGACACGCTACAGCCGAAACTATTGGGCGCAGGAAGCTGAAATTTGGCATGTATGTTCCATGGGGACCGTAGAGGTGCACTAAGAAGGGATTTCCCGAAATTCCCACGGGGTCGGCCAAAACGGGTAAATTAAAAAAAAATGCAGGCGTAGCTGCTGGCGTCCTCTAGTATTTAACAAAAATCGCCAAAAAAATAAACTGAAATAAATTATGCTAAGAATAAAATATTAAATGAAAACCATTTCAACCGCTTCCCGCAATCTGAACCAGATCGTGTGATTGAATGCGGGCGGCTCAAGATTGGTCTGTGTGGAGGACCTTGGGGGAGGCCTATGTCCAACAGAGGACGTCTCTAGACTGACATGATGATGTAAAACCATTTACTTAAACCAACAGGTTATCTCTAGCTGTTCTGAAAACTCCGTTCCTTTCACCATATAGTTGGTACAGCGTACATATAAATTCTTAGCTGCGCTCCGCAGCTAATAGTGTCCAACTATTAGCTGCGGAGCGCAGCTAAGATTTTCTAGAATATTCGCATAATGCCGAGTTAGAAAGTTATCGCAACTATCTAAACATGGCCAGTAAGTTAGTAGAACGACGAGATTAATATGCAGCCAACTCTCAACGTAATCTATACTGGCGTGCCAGTGTAGTGGTTAGCAAAACTCACCACTATGCCGGAGGTCTTGGGTTTGATGTCTATTTGGGATAAATTTTTGGGTGATGAGGATGATGATTTTATCTCGTTTTTAGGTTTCCGTACCTCATCATCATCAGCCTTTAATAGTACACTGCTGTACTAAGCCTCTCATTTGAAAGGAGGAATTGGCCTACTATACCACGCTGGCCAAGCGGGTTGGTATAGGATTTGTATCAAGTTTTCCTTCTCTTACAGTGCTGTTCTCTGCATAATTTGCTCCCTCTGTCGGCTCTTACGACACCCATGGGATGATATGGAGTGGTGACAATTCGTATTCTTAATCCGTCACCACACGGACAACCTCACAAGGTAAAAAAAGGAACCCTTATAAGAACACTTTCTTGTCCTTCTGTCTGTCTGTCCGTGTGTCACCACCGATTTTCTCAGGAACGGGTGGACCTAGCAAATTGAAATTTATACCTGATACTGAGGTCTATGGTTCCTATTAGGTGTATAAAAAACAAGGGTCCTGGGTCAACCCGGTAAAAAGATATGGTCAAAATTAGATTTTTGCGAAAACTTGTAAGTACCAAAATTAACCTTAATTTTCAACGTTTTTAAATTTTTGGAATTTTTACTTTACTTGTACTATAAGACCTTGGTTTTAACCAAAATTGACAATTCTAGGTCAACCGTAAGTACCCTATATGGTTTTGGGTCGAAAACCTGTATGGTAGTTTCCGTTGAACTAGAATCACCAAATTTGGCCAAAAACAGGGTCTTACAGCACAAAAAAAGGAAAAATTATAAAAAAAAGAAGTGGAATATTTAAGGGTGTCCCCATACATACATAGTAGACTCCATTTAAGATAGTCCTCTAAAGTGTATGGGCGCTCATACAGATTTAGAGAACTAGCGTAATTAGCACCAACGTCAAATAAGGTAAAATGCGTACGGAACCCTCGGAGAGAACCCTCTGCGGGTCAGACTCGCACTTGTCCAAATTTCTATTTAGTTTTATTTACAGACTCACACCAATATCCCCGAAGGATGATAACGCCATGAATTTTGAGGTCCCACGTAAGGCATTAGCCGCTACTGACAGCTCTACACATACCCTCTAAAGTGCGATAAGTGTGTGAGGATAGTGTTGTGAGGTAAATACCACAATAAACGGTCACCCATCCAACTGGCGACCTATTCAAAATTGCTTAACTTTACGAATCTATAATAAACCTCAAGTTAAGTCCCGCTATGAGCACTCCATTAACATCTTTTCATTTGCAATGATTTCTTAGCAAGAGTATTTCAAGAACTGTTTCTAGTTAACACATTATAACATGGACCTAGTTTAAATTTTAAATAAGGAAATCTATATTAAAGTGTCGCAATTTGCATACACCATACAAGTTTAATTAACGGTTCATATAACTTTAGATTGGTAATTACCGCTTGCCAAGTGGCTCTGAGAGCATGCTGTCATGAAGATCTTTGTCTTATTGTACATTGTATTTTATTGTATAATGTATTTTATATTGACTGCCTCGTTAGTCTCGGCGCATAAATGTGCGCGTGGGATTGGGAGGTCTCGGGTTCGATTCCCGAGTCGAGCAAAGTGTTATTGGGTTTTTTCGTTAGGAAATTCTCAGTAGCAGCACGGAGTCTGGTAATGTGCCCGGTACGGCAATAGCTCGCCCCCTATTACGTGGGACCTAAAATTCATAGCGAAATGTGGGTGTAATATTACACCTCTGCCTACTCCTTCGGGGATACAGGCGTGAGTCTATAAATAAAAATAATAAAATAAAAATATTTTATACATTAAAATGTTGTAAGGTGTACAATTTCTTTTTTATTAACTTACCGCTTTATTCCTGAAGGTTTAGGCCGAGGTGTAATATTACACCCACATTTCGCCATATTATGCATTTTAGGTCCTACGTTATAGGGGCGAGCCTATTGCCATTACCATATTGTCAAATTCTATTGGGCATATTGCCAAATTTCGTGCTACTACTGTGAAATCAGAAAAACTCAATAACTCTTGTGCCTGACAGAAATCAAACACGGTACGTCTCGATCAGCAGACGTGGAATCCACTGGACCACGGAGGCAGCAGGTGTACAATTCATGAATAATAATCTGATCTTATGTAATCTTTAGTACTAGGAATTCAGGACTACACTAATCTTCTTGACCTAGGATAAGAACGAGGGCTGTTTTTTTTTTCATAGTAATAGGCGGCAAACAAGCAGACGTATCGCCTGATGGTAAGCGATTACCGCCACCCATGGAATGAATGAATGATTTATTTATTTCTAAGAATATGGTACATCGAGATCTTTAGTACATAAATATTTACACATATTCTACCGTGATTCGGTGTAGAAATATTATAACATAAATTTCATGCAGTATTACATATAAAAAACAATTAATTTTATTTTATTACAATTATTCATGAATATTAATTTGACCAAATAACAAATTAAGCATATTTTATAAAGATTAAAAATAAAATCAGAAAAATTAAATCATTTTACATATAAATGTCATAAAATGTCATATTATTCATTTCAATAGTAATTGATGGAGTAGATTTAAATAATTCAATGTTAATAAATTTGTAATTAATAAAATCATTGACTGTGTAGAAACATTTGTCAATTAGCATATTGAATCAATTATTTTTAAAATGAAAGGGCAGTGATCTTATACTAATTGCCAATTTATTGTATATTTTAATTGCCATGCAGTATGTATTTCTAGAATATAATTGCAATCTTTGTCGTGGTACTAGAAGTTTATAAGGATCTCTGCTGTTGGCTTTATTTAACGCATGGTCATGTAGTGTAAACATTTGCGGATACTTTTTAACAAAAAGACACATTTCAAATATGTACAGACAAGGAAGTGGTAAAATTTTCAGCTCTTTAAAAATGGGTGTACAGTGATCTAGATACTCGGCTCCCTGCAATGCACGAACACATTTTTTCTGGGCTTTGAACACTTTATCCATTTCTACTGAGTTGCCCCATACAACAATGCCATATCACAACACTGATGAAATGTACCCATGATATGCGGCGAGTGCAGTACTTTTCGATACTAATAGTCTAAGTTTTCTTAAAGCAAACACAAATTTATCCAGCTTTGTACATATTTTCTCAGTGTGATCTTTCACAAGATGGACACAAGCAACACCACAGGAGTCACAAGTGCGTTGCCGGCCCTTGGGTTTGGGAAAAGGGACAGGCTAAGGAGTGGGATGAGGGAGAAGGAATATGGGATAGGGCCTCCGGCACTCTCACTCACGAACGAAATGCAACAGTTTAGATACTGTTACTTTACGTCGATTTTCTGTGAGAGGGTAGTACTTCCCCGGTCGAGCCCATTCATGCTGTAATCAGCAAGGCTCTCCCACCGTCTAAAACACTGTTGCTCGCTGTTACAGTAAAAGTTAACATTCTGTCATATCTGAGGGCCTAGACGAGTGGCATTCGTTATTCATTTTTTATATCACGATCATTATCTTCCCATAGTAAGATAAGACATTCGTGCTTCACCAAACACGTAATATATCGAAGGCGCATGAGTTCCATATATTTTTAGAAGTTGGTGTAATGGCAAAGAATAATATTACTTACTTAATTTCTCTGTTAAACGCCCATCACATCCAAATATACCTGGAACAAATATATAATCAGTTAGTTATGTAATGGCTAAACAAAATAACACTATATATTTATCTATATTTAGCTACCAAGATATTAATATAAGTATAATTAAGTTCTGATATAATAATGGAAGAGGACCAAAATAAACTCTATTGATACTTGTAAATAATGAGTGTTTGATTTAAGGATAGTTATAGATTAGATATTTCTAGTTTAGGCTCCTATAGTTTATTATGCCATAACACAAAAATTGTATCAAGTACTCCTGATAAAGGTTTTCAACTGACACGTACAGTTCTATCATTGCACAAGCTCATACCTCCATTAACTCAGATATATCTCCTTATCTAACTATATACTAGTATTAAGCCGCATCAAATTGAACTCTGGCATCCCCAGGGCCAAGGATCAAGGGATTATGGTAGAAAGATTTGGCGAAAATTGGATGTATTTCAATATCTGTCGCAGCGCAATTCGGAAGCACAAAACCGAGATTAATTATCCGATAATTCAATAGGTACATAATTACCTGTCGAGGAAAACAATAGGCTTTAAGGAAATTAAGTTTAACATGAACTTGATCGCTTGGGGGATGTTGGATGAAATATCAGACAAGT
Organism: Euclidia mi; assembly: GCA_944739405.2. NCBI lineage: Eukaryota > Metazoa > Arthropoda > Insecta > Lepidoptera > Erebidae > Euclidia > Euclidia mi. The sequence goes on along the minus strand of OX123195.2, from coordinate 68,470,387 downwards.
AAAATACGACTAAAGTTGTGTTACATCTGCCATAAGTTTATGAAATAGGATGTTTCTTGGAGAATATTTTTGCATAAGTTGTTGAGACGTTTTCTTATATTTTATGTAAGTTATTAGAAACTACTAGCAAACTTTTGGGGCTTTCTGGATTATCATATTTCTAGGTCAGTTAAGAATTTTACCTACTTATTATAATTATTTTTTCAACAAATATCATATAATTTTGTTCATACACTAGATTTTAAGTAGTTATGTATTCAAAGGTTAGATTTAAGATCAGCTAATTTCTCAAAGAAGCAAACTTTGAAGTATTGCTGACAGTAGAATGTGTAAGAAATATTAGCTTTTTAGGGTTTTTAATTAAAATATTAATAACAATAGACAATAACAATCTAAAAAGGTTTGAAAATCATTAATGATAGTAAAGAATCTCTCTCATTGAAATAAATATGAAGGTGAGACCACAACAACAGGGGTCAAACTATGGTACCGTTTAGTTTGACCCCTGTTGTTGTGGTCTCACCTTCATTTTTATTTCAATGAGAGAGATTCTTTACTATAATTAATGATTTTCAAACCTTTTTAGATTGTTATTGTCTATTGCGTGAAAGATGACAGTAAGATAAAGGTAACCTTTAAGGTCAACCAATATTTTTTAAAAGACGTACAACAACGACCAATTTTTTTATAGTCAGAACTGAGCCAATGAATACAGATTTACATAGAAGCGCAGTTCTTAAGGATTTCGTTTGTCGATTCCAAGTGGGGACTGTCTCCAGTTTAGTTCGTAGTTGGTGCCGTTGGCGGCGCTGGCGCCGTTCTCCGTCTCTCTTGTTCTCGTAGTTAAGATACACAGGAGGAACATTCGTCTCTCTTAGAGAGAGCTGTCACAGCGCTACTGCCACGCCGCCAAGCGGCAATTTGGGTCACAGAAAGTTTGTCTTCAGAGCGCCCATAGGAAATGCGCCGCTATGTAAATATCTGAGCTCTGACTGAGCAGAATTATTCTTGGCCAAAAAAAAATTGTCAAGGTTCACGTATGTATATGTCACTTTGTCCCATGATCACGTCGTTATCCTGATTGCATTACAGATTTGACGTATGGATTATGTTTAGAATATATTGATCATAGCCTGTAAACAATACGTTCATTTTCTAATGTGATTATTTTTATTAAATTTTTATATACACCACGTATACAGACGGACTTAATGCCATGAGCATTATCTCCCAGTCTACCTTAAAGAGGTGTAGAGAGAAAAGAAGTAGGTGTAATATAATGAAAATGAATTTTAACTAACATAAATATTGTAGATCTATAGATACACTCACATTAAAAACATATAATACATTAGTTACATATAATATAAGTATACATAATATAGATGGACTTATTATAAAGCTACATACTGTAACGTTTATGAGGAGTGTGATATGGGTACCTATACCTAATGAGTACCTAGTAGGTATGTGTAATGGAGAGAAATTAAATACTTATTTGTTGGTTATAAGATATTATATTCGGCAGCGTTACACAATATAAACCCGGTAGCTTGTGGTAAGAGCTAAGACTCAGGGCAGGGTAGGCAGGCAGGCTGACGATGCTTCGGTGCTCCAGGAAAGAAGGAGCACTTAACTTGGCGGTGGTGTCCGGTCCGAGAAGGGCCGATCGCTGCCGTGCCACGGTATATATTTGCCGCTGGGAGTAGTTTATTATAATAATTATATAACTAGTAGTGGGGGCCAGCGCGACGATTACGACGTCATAATACATACCTATACATTCCTGTGTGTAGGTATGTATGTAGCATACCTTAGCGTATAATAATTATTTAATTACATAATTATTTTTGCAAAATGAAATAAAAGGTTACATTTGAGTTTAAGCCGGTGGAAGCCGCTCTATAAAAATCGATCCAATTTTAGAACACAAATGCGAAGTCTGGCTCCAATACTATGGTCTTAAATACATCCTATGTAACATTTTTCATTGAAATGATTGTTTGAATTCCAAGGACGAAAGTACTTGTCACAAAAATGCCTTGAGTTCACTTATTTACGTTTCAGTCCTTTTTCCAAAGACTTTTAATTAGGCGTTTAGTTATAGTGACCAAGTCAACTTAAAAACGCGAATATGTATTACTTAATTTTCTAGTCCCGTTACTCTGGAAGCCGCTCAGAATAAGCCAGAATCATCATTCCAGAATTCTAGATTAAAAAGAACATCCTATGCACCTACAAGGCAACAAACAATTTTTGTAGTCATGTGTAGCACAAATTTTCATTGCTAATGGAATTCTTTATAAGGCTGGGCACTAACGAAGAGAAAGCTGACATATTCGTGACTGCTCGCTCGTTTCAACTGTAAATATATGCTGTTTTATGAGTAGGACTTCAACTCACATTTTTCAAGCATGCAACCGAAATTATATCATATATAGAACCGAGATTATATCAAAACAGTTCCACAAATTAAAACAAAATGCCATAAGCTTCGAAGTGTTTGTAAATCCTATAAACACAAACACATCTTCAAAGCTCATCCATCGAAAACCACTGCTTATGCAGTAAGCTTACCGCCCGCAATGACGTAGCAACGCCACCATTTCCTTAATCCGGTATTATAATTAAAAACTGAATAATTTCCATCAAGTTTGCTTGTAATTAAGGCGCGGCGGCACGGGACGTTAATAGTAAATGCTCTTTACATTTGCTGCCACTGCGGATGTGTTTAATTAGAATAGAGCTGAATGAGCTACCGTAATAGGATTGCGCATGATTCTATACTCAAAAAGTTCTGGAGTCAAAATATAATATCTTCTTGGGTTTACGTGAATATTACACATTGAAATTAATCTACAGTATACGGATTTTATCGCGATATATTGGTTTCACTGTGATACATTCAAGAAAAAAACAAATATCACCTCAGTCTGCCGTGACCATGAATTCTGTAAAGAATTCTAAAAGTCGGCTACTAATAAATTAAAAATGTAGTTTCTAGATCATCCGGTTTAAATTTAATAAGTAAGTGAAACCAATATATCGCGATCAAATCCGAAAACTGTAGTTTAATTTCAAAGTCAAAATATAGTAGATCGGAGCTCTTACTACGGAAACCTACTTCGTATAGTATTTTTTGTAACATACTTTGTCAAAGTGGCTGGCAGTGCCCGCACACGAAGAGCTAAAGATCAGTGCCGTGCCATTGGTGAGGCCTATAGGCCTCACCTGCTGGATATAGCCAGCAGTGGACTTTGGCAGGCTGATGACGATGATGATGAAACTTTGATTTATTTTATTTTTATTTATTTATACATAAGCATATACACAATACATATGTAACGCATCACCATCTAGTTAAGCAGAGCTTGTACTATGAGTACTAGACAACGGATTGACATTCATATTTTTAATTATGATACATACCTTACAGATTAACATGCATACGATACACAATTTCTGACTAAACTGAAAAACTAAAAAAGACTGCCTCCGTGGTCCAGTGGATAGCGTATGCGACTGCTGATCGGAGGTCCTAGGTTCGATTCCCGGGTCGGGCAAAAGTGTTACTGAGTTTTTCCGATTTCTCAGTAGCAGCACGGAGTCTGGTGATGTGCGCGGTAACGGCAATAAGCTCGCCCCCTGTCGGCGAGATTTGTTGATGATTAAGGGGGTTGTAACTTAACGCCGATATGTATTGCAATTTGAATAATATGAGTGGACAGATAGAATGTACAAACTTACATCTTAAGACATAGACATCACATGGATAGCTCTGTTTGACCTCGATGCCAAGCATTTGTCAGTATGGTTCATCCACAATCCTTTCAGTGCGACCTGTAGGTTAAAAAGTTATATGATTCCACTGTCCGGCAGTCTAGTATTGCAGTTCTATCAATTTCTATTGAAGATTACGAATTATATAACTGCCAATTACAATATATCAGGTCTTTCAATAACACAATACCTGTCGGGTTTCAGGTACCGATATCAGGTCTCTTAGTAACATAATACCTGTCGGGTTTCAGTTACCGATACCAGATCTCTTAATAACATAATACCCGTCGGGTTTCAGTTACCGATACCAGGTCTCTTAATAACACAATACCTGTCGGGTTTCAGTTACCGATACCAGGTCTCTTAACGGACGTCTCCGCTCTTTTCTCGACTGAGGCGATAAACGTCTTTATCCTCAGCCGAGCTCTAAAACATCTTTATTATTACAATACAGAATTACCATACAATGCATTAACAATCACTAGATACGTAGAAACAATAGGATCCCATATAATTAGCTTTACAACACTAGCTACTCGCAAACAGTAGGAATCACTAAATACTTAGCTCCAGCGCCCATTTGTGGTTTCATCAGACCAGCAGGAAATAATGATATCTAGGAACTCCACACATATATATTTATTATATGATTTTTACACAATATACAATATGTTTTGAATGACAATGTCAATACTATGAAGTAATAAAGAACTTCGTACTCTTCATATATCAAGTTCAAACCTCAAACGTAGCACCGTCGGTTGTGGCCAGTACTCACATAGAGGTTAGCTATTATTTACTCTTTATCTGTGGCTCATATTAAATTTATTAATGTTGCTGCTCTGTACACTATATACAAATCGCGAGAAATCGCGACACCCCCTGTTACGTGGGACCTAAACATTCATGGCGAAATGTGGGTGTAATATTACACCTCTGCTTACCCCCTCGGGGATACGGGCGTGAGACTATAAAAATAATAAAAAAAATAAAAAATATACAATTTTTGTTAGTAAATATACTTATAAACTTTGTTTGTTTCGCTTCACTTGCACGTTATTGATGTGCGCTCGCGTGGCACTTGTCCGCGGAAGCGACGGAACACCACTTCTTTCGGCCAAAAGTCCTCCTTCATGACAACATGCAGAAAGCAAGTCGGGACCCGCACCACAAATACCTTGAAGTTAACGTTGTGACGCGACTCCAGCAGCTGCACTCGCAGCGTGTATTTTATTTTTTGCCGCATGTACTCCGCGATGTCCTCCGCCTTAGTGGTGTAGTGCAGGCGAGAGATGTACACGGGTGTGTTGGTGCGGCAGCGCGCAGATTTGCACCCGACTCCACAGGAGCCGTACCGCAGTAGTTCTTGTTGGTTTTCTGATGACGCTTTCTCCTCTGCCTGACTGCTCTGACTTAAAACCGTCCTCAGTTTCCTCATCGCGGTTCATGGCCGTCTCCGGCATGGACTTCAGCGTGGAAGCAACAGGGGTGCTGACAGTGTCATTACTTTGTGGCATGTATACCTATTTTTCTCTTTTATTTTCATGCAGTTTTCACAAGTAAAAAGATTGAGTTATTAAGAAGATTTAGTAATCATGATCCGATATACCATGCGGGCTCATGAATACACATTTAGCAAACAAATATACTTCTACAGTATTTGCAGTATTTATAGCCTCACAAAGTAATAAAATGAGTCGAAAATTTACTTCTAAATGTGCCATTTTCACTCCCAGTAGCGTAGAACCTAAAAGTAAATTACACTTTGTGAGCCTTTAATTTAGAATGTTATGTTTTCTTTCAAACCAACTATTATAAAAGTAAAATTCATTTAAACAGAAATAAGAGAAACAAGGCTTAGGCATATGAATGAACAATTTTAATTGGTCTAGGTATCGTCTGGGACAAACGGACGACAGGTCATCGGGCGAACACCGTAACCTTGAAAGTTACGATATACTTTATTGTCTAAAAGTCTGCAGATGTCAGCAATAGCCTAATAGAGAGACTATAATATGCATATAGTACCACTAGTTGAAAATTTTTCGGATACTTTGAAATAACTTCTGCATACACAAAGGCAAATACCATCTCAGTCTTCCGTGACCACAGCTCCTGTAACGTAGTCGAAACGTCGGATTAAAATAAAATAATGTAGTTTCTAGATCCTTTGGTTTATCTTTAATGTCAGAAAAACCAATATATCGCGATGGAATCCATAAAGCGGTTGATTTCAATGCAGAAGATACTTTCAAAGCCACGCGGCGTTTACTAAGTTATAAGCATATTAAAATGCCAATTATCGCTTGCTGAAACGTGAAGGAAAACGTCGTGACGCAGGTGAAAGAAAACACCTTGAGGAAATTTGCAGGTCTGAGTGTTCTCCATAATGTTATCCAAATGAAAGAATGTGAAGTCTGCCAACCTAGACTTGATCTGTGTGCTGGGCTATGGCCCATCTTTACGCAGTAAGAAGGAGCGAGTGACCAGCAGTGGGATTGTTTATATACAAGTGTTATAATATTATTATTTATTAGAGGTTGCTAGTAGCTACGCCCGTATATTTTATTTTGATTTAACCGTTTCTTCCGTTAGTTTTTCTGTAGCCAAATCCATGGGAATTTCAGTCCCTTCTCTGTGCACCCCTAAGGTCTCCAAGGAACGCACATGCCAAACTTCAGCTTCTTGAACCCAGTAGTCTTGGCTGTGCGTTGTCTGTCAGTCAGAAAGTAGCGCAAGCCTTTTATATATTATACAGATTTGTCTGCAAGTTATTTTCGTCACAGTCACGTCATGCTTTTACCTGCATATATGTGTCGTTGATGTGTTGACTTTTGGTACATTGGTTTAAACGTGTTCACGTTTCGCGAGCATTTGTTTGTACAATTTGCTTGTTTTCTATGTGCATTTGCTGTGAGAATGGTGCAGCGAATAATGCATTATATTTATATATATATATATATATATATATATATATATATATATATATATATATATATTATAATAAACATTTTCACGTAAGTAGATAACTAGCGTTTTATTTCCCAAATAAAACAAATATTCTAAACCCAGAATAACCAAAAGCTGTGATAATAAACTCATTCTTATATGATAATTACATCATGACACATACACCATGACATCCATAATGGCAAAATTTTCGTGCAATCCTAACGTTAATCAAAGATTAAATAGCGCCAAAAACTCTTGTTAAATCACTGATTTGCTAAACTTTTAATCTTTGGCGATCTCGCATCTGCCGCTCTCGGTTTGGCTTCCCATTGTCCGTCGGTTCTCGTTCATTAAAAAACTTTTAATATAATTAACAAGCACCATTACGGATCGCCCGAGTGCAGCCCTGGTCTACTTGCGAGTATTATACAAGCTATTGAATTTTAAAGCTTCAAGTAAGTTTGGAACTTTTGTCTTTTGAGTTTGTTTGCTATTATTGATACTTGTTACATTAAAAGCCTGTGGTATCGCCTGTAGACTAATTTTAATCAAATGTAGTTAGAATACAGAATAAGATTAGGCAAAACTGTAGTGTTAGCCAGCTTGCAGCTTGACACGGTGTGGTATGTTGTAGAATATAATTTACTTTTTATTTTGTTCGAAAAAAGTTTCTTAAAATTTTCTGTGCCTAGAATTTTACAAAGCAATTATACAAAAAAGTAGTAATACGTACGTACGTACGTACGTACATACATACGTAGTCATATTATTTTCGTCGTATGACTTGACTCGCCGGTCATAAGAAGTCGTCAAAGTAAAGCAACTTGTACCTACTTAGTTTAAAACTCAGATAGGTGACCGCTTGTTGTACCATTTACACGGCCACTAAAGAGGGTGTAAAAACTGTAGGTTATTTTCTCAGGAAAATAACCATTTAACAACTTCGGAGACCTTCTAGTGGCCTGTAAACTCCGGCACCAGACTTGGCCACACATTCACACATGAAAAGAAGAACCTAAAAAAAATCTTGACTAGAAGATGCCCGCAGCTACACCCGCACATATCTTTTTTAATTTAACTGTTACTGCCGGATTCCAAGAGAATTTTAGGATATTACCTTAGGAATTCTTAGTGCACCGCTACGGTCCTCAAGAAACATACATGCCAAATTCAGCTTCCTGCGCCAAATAGTTTTGGTTGTAGCTTGTCTGTTATTCAGTCAGTAACGCAATGATTGTATATTACAGATAAAGTATTCCCTCAACTTCTCAAATAGGACAAAGCAATCAGGTCACGAATACCTTAATTCCTCAAAAAAAATTCTCCATTACCGTCCACAATTGTCTGGAAAACAATGGATTTAGCGATTTAGCCATTAATTTTATTATACCACCAATTAATTACGAAGTTCTTTTGAAAATAATTCTCTTAATTGGACTGCCACTTGTGGAACAAAGGGCGCATTATTGGATCATACTCATATTCTAGAAGATTTGAGCCCAATCCGCCTTTTGTATGAGCTGTTAAGGCGCTACCTCAAAAATGTATGCCCTTATTGATTACCGATTTTGAAGCAGTGAGACACACCGGCAAAGTGAAAATTTTGTATATTATTTATCAGGTCTTTACCTAGGGACTGCTCGGACAGATACACGATTGGAAGATTTTCGCTCGATAGAATTTTAATTTGAAAAACATGCTTTCTCTTAATATTTTTATCTCTTTTCTCTAAAACGATTATTACTTGAGTTATGAAAGAAATAAGATTTTAGACAGTTTTGTGATGGCATGCCATGTCAAAAACCGTGCGATATTCAACCTTATAGCTAACACCTAGCGATGAGCTTTGCACGATTTTTTGACCTTCGAGGTAGCCTCTTAATAAGCAGAAACCGGGGGGATTTTTATAAAGGCTGAATAGAATTTCATTAATCGATAATGTATTGAATGTTGGTGGATTGTATGTTAAGGTTGGTCGAATTTAGCGATGCGATACGATCGTATATTTGAAATACTTTGTATATAAAAGCTGCCTGAAATAATACACTTATTATTTTTTCATTATTTTCTTTTTTGTGACATTTTAGCATGATCAGTATCATACCAAATATATCAGAATAACTTAAGCAATTACAGTTCATAGTAAAGTCAGTTTTGTTCAGCTTACAACACGAGAATAACTCCAATAAAGCACTAGCTTCTTCAAGCATGTCGACGTAAAGGGTAAGAATAGTCAGAAGTAAAAATCATTTTAGATGGGCAGTAGCGTCTAGCATCAAAGGCTTGCGCCATTGTGATCACCATCAGGCTTGACAAGCCTGGGGATATTGGCTAAAACTCTACTAAAAATAAATGAGCCACAGCATAAATCATTACCTACTACTCACAAAACCTTTAATAACAATAACCAAATGACCCAAAGTATATCCACACAAATATTTTAAATCACACATACATATACGCAAATTTTCTCTAACAAGGGATTTCACGATTCAGTTTGAGTATCACATCTACCCCAATCCAGTACAAGCTCATATAATTATTCAGTATTCTGTAAATTCCAGACACAAAGTTACGTCCAATAGCAGCGCTTTCGTGCCTTAAATGTACCGTATCATACCATATATCAACATCAGCCCTGTATTTATACAGGGTGTTGATTTGCATTTGCAAAATATTCTAAGGGATGAATATACTACTATAACTGAATACAAATACATGAAAAAATAAGTCACTAAAAGTTCAAAAAATGTTTCGTTATCACACACTTTGAAAATTAACTCAGTGTATTGATCACCGCCGCCGCTCAGCTGATCGCCATTGCAGGAGCCTGACACACACAAGCACACGTACCTACAGTGACTGCAATATACAGTCTTATTTTGCACGATTCAACAGTTTATTCTGATTTGATATCTAAGTAACATTGAATGAAAACAGGGTCTTATATTATCACACACTGTCTGAAATACATACATACATACATAACGTCACGCCTTTTATCCCCGAAGGGGTAGGCAGAGGTGTATTTCTACACCCACTTTCGCCAGATATACTTTAGTCCCACGTGATAAGGGGCGAGCCTATTGCCGTACCGGGCACATTGCCAGACTCCGTGCTGCTACTGAGAATTTCGTGACAGAAAAACCCAATAACACTGCCCGACCCAGGAATCGACCCGGGACCTCCCGATCCCCCGCGCACATTTATGCCGCGAGACCAACGAGGCAGTCGTATAGGGTTTGATGTCGAGTTTTCCGTCTCTACGCAAAGATGGTATTTGCATCGTGTTATCCCTTAGTCGCCTCTTACGACACCCACTGGAAGATAGGGGGTGGTGACACTTGTATTCTATGCCGTCAACCACACGGCTACTGTCTGAAATAATTTTAGGTTAATAAGTATACTATCTATGTTGTATTATTAAAATATTTTGCTAATGCAGATCAACATTATTGTATTTTGTCTCATGACTGCAGTCTGGGCACGGACCTTACCTAACTATACAACACAACAACAACACTGGCCGGGTGACATTTAAGAAATCAGCTGTGTGAATTTATTTCTTATTTTACGTATTAAACTAATAATATTACAGTGAAACTAGTTAAAATAGATCCTAAAGTGACAATTATCGTGTACACGTGTTATTAACAATAACTCACAAGTATTTATTGGAAATATTCACAAAGGAATTTACGATAGCGGTCAGCTGTCAACTGATCATTTTGTTTCAAATTATTTGGAGAACTTGGATAAAACGAGGGAGTATTATTTATTTATCACGTTATTCTTGGTCCCTAATTATTGTTAACCTGTCATATTATTGTCCGCTTTGCAAATTACCATTAAAAATCAGTTTCGTTTTGTCTTCAGACGACTTACCCTCTTACGAAATTTATTAATACCTTGAACCTGTGTTTAAAAGCTATATTTTTTTTTTAGTACATTGACTCAAAACTTAATACTTAATAATTTAGCGTGTAACCCAACCCAATTCTTAATTTTCTACTTATTATTCAGATACTTTCTATTGTCTAGTCTTCTTTAAAAATACTTTTCTGTTTTGTTTTTTTTTTTCTTCACCACTATTTCAATACTTCCAGTGACCTACTATCCGCCATGTCGATGTTGACACGCAAGGCTACTGCCAAGGATTTGGAGGTAAAACTGAAGTTGACACTTGAGGAGCTTAAAAAGTCCAAGGAGCTAAATGCACAACTGCTCAGAGAACATGAGGAAAGTGAGGAAGAAATTGGAAAAATAGTTGGCAAAAATTCAGAACTGAAGAGCGAGCTTGCCGATCTACACATTCAGTACATGGATGTACTAGACCAGAGAGATCGCTTACAGGAATTAGTTACCTCTTTCGGAGAATGTAGTGAATCTCATGAGAGGGCCCTGAGTCGCATAAATGAGCTAGAAATTAGCTTAAGTGAAGCTCATAATACTATACTGAGCCATGAGTTGCTCGACCAACAACAGCAATGTGGTGCGACTCAGGATCTTTTCACCGAGTTGGTACCTACTCATTCTCCAAATGAAATAATGAGTAAGAATAAATTTAAGAAATACATAAAAATTAATAAAATTATAAATAGGATTAAGAACCAATGCCATAGACTTAAAGTTTCCCACAAAATGAGTAGTTTAATTAGGGATAGAATGAACTTAGTAAATAAACTAAAATTTACTGAAAAAGAGTTGCTTCAGATTAGATTACACCATGACCGTGAGACCTATGTCTTGCAGCAGGAAATGCTGGATTTACATAGATAACTGACCAAAACTGTGAAAAGTTATGAAGACGCTCAGTTACAAATAAAAGAACACATTCTTGCTGCCAATGAGCTAGTCCAATTAGGTAGTGAAAATGTGGACAGGCTAGATTCTTTAACAAATAGGCTAAATTGCTGTACTTGTCAAAAAACAACATCATGTGACAATAATCAGCAACATGAATCAATTACACAGCCAAAGTCTCAAGAATTGCCTTGTACTAACACTCCTAGCAATAACGTTCAATGTATACCAATTTTGGGGAGCTCGTTGTCATCAGTTAACCACTCTCACAATAATTGCTATAACTCTTGCTATATTTTCTCTGACCAGCTGGGCAAAGACATGGGTAGTCTTATGTCTCAGTATGCAAATGGTCCTGTAATAAATCATTGCTCACCCGGTGCCAGTTATAGTCAGTTATGACATAAAATCAAGATGACCCAGCTTAATTCAAATTCCACAGTAATATTATTGTATGGAAATAGTTTAGCTGTATCAAGAAATGACATATTAAATTACTTTAATTTAATGGAACGTCTCAATAGGAAATATAGCTGTAAATTTATTATATGTGCACTGCCTTATTCACAAAATTTAAATATAGAACAGAACAAGCACATACATAACTTCAATTTGTTAATGTACAATTGCATAACCCAGTCATCTTGCCAAAAGTATTTAAGTTATTTTGATACTAACATCTTTGTTAGAAATTTTATTTTGACTAAATATATTATGTATCTTTCTTTTAGTTTTAAGCGACAGACTGCTAAGTTATTAGCATATAATATTTTCTGTGTTTTATATACACATAGTGTAACTACTGCAGTTACAGACATTAGTATTTCTACTAATCAGTATATTGAATCAACCTGTAATTTAAACTACAAGTTGAGACAACTGGCAGGCCACACTTTTTGAATGTTGTACATCAGAACATTCAGGGCCTTTCAGGCAAAGAGTTAGAGTTAAATTTATTTTTAGACTTTAGAAATGTTCATATCATGTGCATAACTGAACACTGGAAAAAATGTAATGAATTAGTTTTGTTAAATAATTACAATTTTACTGTTAAAAGTGCATTCACAAGGAAGGAAGCTATACATGGTGGCTCGTTAATTTTGGTTCATAATACTCTAGTGTAAAGAACGTAATGACTTAATTAAACTTTCTGTGGAGCGCAGTGTTGAACTATCATGTATTGAACTTGATTATTTTGTTATAATTTGCTTATACCGCCCCCCCACAGGTGACTTTAATATTTTTGAACTGACTATGGAAGACGTTTTACAGCGTATAAAATGTAATAGTAAAAAAATAGTAGTATGTGGCGACTTTAATGTCAATTTATTGGAAGTATCGCCTTTAAGTGGAAGATTGATAAATTTATTTAAATCTTTTAATTTAAACTATTTAATTTTTGAACCAACTAGAGTAACCGCTACTTCTTCAACTTGTCTAGATAATATTTTTAGTGATGTTACTGCGTCGAGCACTGTAATCCTTGACGAGCTCTCGTCTGATCACTGTGGACAGTTAGCCAAGTTTGTTAGTTACTCCAGCAAGATCTCGTCACAAATCACCTGCAGACCTATCACAAACGCTCGTTGTAATTCGTTCAAAAACAAAATACTATCCAGTGTGAACTCCTCAATTTTAAAATACACCAACCTCGATGTTTTATAAGAGTCGCTTTTTACAGTTGTCAAGGACGCTTTCAAAAATGTATTTAAAGAAAAAACTGTAGAAATAGGTAGCAATAAAAGATTTAATGAGTGGGCCACTACTGGTATACATGTGAGTAGAGCTAAATTATATGAATTATATGCTATAAAATCCTACAATTTTAATGCACAGTTTATTGAATACGTTAAAAAATATTCAAAATTATTTAAGAAAGTCTGTTTTATAGCAAAATCTATGTTTTTGAGTAACAAAATAAAGCAATCGGATAACAAAGTTAAAACTATTTGGAAAGTTATTAACGAACAAACTGGCAAAATTAGAATTAATAACAATAAGTTTGAATTGAAGTTTGACACTAAAATTATTTTACGCGAAGATGAAGATGTAGCTCAAGAATTTAATAATTATTTTTCGCACATACCGTTATCCGTTACGAAGGGTTTAGATGCTTCTTCTAGTGTAGCTGCAACATATTTGATTAATAATATGCCAGAAATAACGTGTACTTTTAGATTTCAACCTATTAATTCAACTGACATTTTAAATACCTTCAAGTCTCTTAAGCCTAAAAAGACAGGTGACTTATGGGGCATCTCTGTAACAGTTTTGCAAACAATTATTGACCTAGTAGCTCCGTATTTAACTGTAGTATTCAACCACTGCCTTAATTCAGGAACTTTCCCAGATCTTATGAAATACAGCAAAATTATTCCACTTTTTAAATATGGCAGCAAAGCTGATATTGGTAACTACAGACCCATTTCAGTGTTACCAGCGTTCAGTAAAATTTTTGAAAAACTCCTACTTCAGCAATTACTACAATATTTTAATCTTAACAGCCTCCTACATACTGAACAGTACGGATTTACTAAGGGTCGATCTACGACTGATGCAGGAGTAGCTTTACTTAAGCATGTGTACAATGCTTGAGAACAGTCGCAAAATGCTATAGGTATCTTCTGTGACCTTTCTAAGGCTTTTGATTGCGTAAATCATGATACACTTTTACGCAAACTGAAACATTACGGTATCAGAGATTTGGCACTTAGAGTCATTAATTCTTATCTGAAAGGTAGAGTACAACATGTAGATGTAAATGGAGCTCATTCTTCCGGGTTACCTGTGCAATTAGGTATTCCCCAGGGGTCCATTCTGGCACCCTTTTTGTTCTTAATTTATATAAATGATTTGCCTTATTACATGAATAACTTCTGTGACGTTGTTCTTTTTGCAGATGATACGTCTTTAATTTTCAAGGTTGATAGAAATAAGGAAAACTTTGACGAAGTAAATCGAGCGCTAACTAAAGTCACACACTGGTTTACAGCTAATAACTTAGTTTTAAATTCTAAGAAAACTAAATGTGTTAAATTTGTATTGCCAAACGTAAAGAATCTGGGACCTAACTTAGCACTTAACGAGGAGATTATAGAACCAGTAAATAACACTGTTTTCTTAGGTATAACAGTAGATAATGAATTGCAATGGGGAGCACACATATTGGCTCTTACTGGGAAACTTAGCTCGGCTGCATACGCTATTAGAAAAATTAGACAGTTAACCGACGTCGATACGGCTCGTCTAGTTTATTTTAGTTACTTTCATAGTATTATGTCCTATGGTATTCTTCTATGGGGAAAAGCTGCAGATATTGACAGTGTATTTATTTTGCAAAAAAGGGCAGTCCGTGCTATTTATCAGTTAGGGCCGAGGCTGTCACTAAGGGATCGATTTAAAGAAATTGAAATCCTGACTGTACCTTCCCAATATATATTTGCCAATTTAATGTACATTAAACAAAATATTGAGTCGTATAGTAAAAATAGTGATGTCCATAATATAAACACTAGAAATAAACATAAATTGTGCGTGCCTCATCTTCGGTTACATTAAGTTCATAATACATTCATGGGGCTAGGTGTACGTATGTATAATAAATTACCAACTAATTTTTGTCAGTTACCTTTAAATTCCTTTAAAACTGAAGTTAAAACTTGTTTGTTAAAAAAAGCATATTACTCAATAGATGATTATTTCAAGGACAAGAATGCTTGGTAGACAAGTTCAATACTTACTGTTCCAGTTGTTGTGTACAGCTTTATTTTTAATTGTTTTTAAATACATCCTGTTTGACATATGTTTGAATTTTGATTAACTTTATTTTTGACATAAGTTTCTCTGTTTGACATGTATATTTGGTTGCGTCATTATTTTATTTGACATTTAATTTGTATATACACTTTGACATTTTTTAATTCAATTATGCGTTTATTTGTTGACGTTCTGCTCTTTTAGATATGTTATAGTGCGTTAATAATGTCGGATAGATTTATTTTAGTCTAATGTAAGTTCGAATGGCTTGTTTTGGAAAGTAGGTTCGTCATGCTCACTGTACTGTCACTGCAGGCGGTAGCGTCGGTGGTCGGGTCACCCACTTCCCTCTAATATGTTTGAGGAGGGTGATGGCTGATCATTGCGTTATACTCGTGAACGGATGCTGCCTGTGGTGACTGGTCGATCTACTGGACAGGATACAGCTTTTGACTTGCTGATTTATGAGTTTATTTGCAATTTGTTCCAATTGTTTTGGTACCTACCTAATTAATGCATTGTAACGTGATTTGACTGAGCAGTGATTACATAACAACATGATATTTAACATGTGTGCGGTTACACCCTACTTGTCATTTTGTTTTGGAGGCTAAGTGTTAGTCATTATTCTCAATTTTCAAGTCTTAAGTAGGTACGTAACTAAATAAATGGCAATAGGTTGTGTGATAGCTATCATGTTAACTGAAATGTGATATTATTATTTTTTGATTATAATGTATAACTTCATATTTAAATATGCAGACAGTACTGTGTTGCTAGGGAGTTTGTTGCGCTGCTTCTTCTTCCTAGCGAAAACACATAGGAAGCAGTGAAGGGTTGGGCTTTTTGGGGGACTGTCTATTGTAAAATTTAACGTTCAGAATGAGCTGTTTACCAGCCAATTTTGAATAAAAGATTTTGATTTTGATTTATAAAAAGGGTAAGTTCCGCCACGCTGGCCAGATGCGGGTTGGCGGACCTCAAATGTCTTTCAAGAACTTTATGGAGAATTAACAGAGGTTTCCTTACGATGTTTTCCTTCACCCTTGCACGCGACACGGACGTAACTTCGAAAAGTCATTGGTTTGCGCCGTGGATTCGAACTCGAGACCTTCTGCATAGCAGTCTGTCAGTCTTTCCACTAGGCTATCGCCACCTTACCATATATTACATTGGTCAAAACATTCGTCAAATAAACATGTCATATCGAATATGTTTTCCATTGCACCGTGTTGACGTCTGAATATATAAGGCCCACAATGACGTGGAACGGCCCCGGTTACTACTTTTTAATTTACGTGTATTTTGACTGGATGTATAATTAAATTTGTAAGTTTGCCATGTTGGTCTTATGTGCCTCGAATTGTACTTTTATTATGCACAGGTATGCTTGTATAGGTACATATGTGAGGCCTTAGTGCAGTTGAGTATAACTGTAACATAATCTGTGTGCATGATGTCTAAATGTATGCCAATGTCTATCACTAAGTCAGGTAGATTAAATCTCTATAATGTTCAATATCAAATTGTATGCCTCTTTCTTTTTTTGTTCACATGGCTGTAGAAAATATATGTATGTATCTGAATTATCAACTCTTTTCTATTGGTCTGTTTCATTGCGTGCATTTTAATTAAATAGTTACGTAGGTTTGCCCAAAGTATTTAGCGTAAGCCATCTGTTATATATAATTATTTTTCTCTTCACCAACTAAACCGTAATATTGCGGCATGTATAAACTCTTTTAAATAGCATCATACATAAGAAAGTTAGAAAAAGTAAATTAGAACAACTAATTAGAACAACGAATTAGGCTTTACTAATTAACGAGATAGCAACGATAGCCTAAACCAACTTGGATAATCTAAGCCAACGACGCGCAACGCTAATTTTTCGGAGTCAAGTGCGTATTAAATTGTTAATTATCGCGTGCTAAACGGCGAAGGAAAATGTAGGCAACCTGAATATCCGAGAGTTCTCTATAAGGTTCTTGAAAGACATGTGAGATCCGCTAATCTAAAATTTGTCAATGTGGTGTATAATACCTAGGTACTACCTACCCGTGTCATAGAAAGGAAAGCCTTGTTTTCAGCAGTGGAACAGTTTACATAGATCATCATCCTCTTAGCGTTATCCCAGTTTCAATCTGGGGTCCGCTTACTAGTTTAACCGAATTTGGCTGAATATTAGCTTTTCCACAGAGCGACTGCCTGTCTGGCTGAAGGGATAGCGATATTCCATTATTTGACAAGTGTCAGTTTATTTAGAAGGTACTGACGCCTTGTAACGACTTTCAAAGGTCTTCATGACAACCGGGACCGACGGCTTAACGTGTTTACATAGATACAGGGCGGAAAAAAATTCCTATAGGACTTCGCCTGCAGCTCCACCCGCGTTAATATACTTTAAAACCTTCCTCAGGAATAACACTATCTATTAGTAACAACTTACAAAAATCAGTTTGGAAGTTTTTGAGACTATCGCGTTTATACTGACAGACAGCTGGGGAGGTAGTTGGTACAGAGTACTGTATGCACGTATTCTTCTTAGTGTAAATGTTCCGTATTCACCCGACACCATGTATACCTCGACACGCACTTCAATGTTGTTAAAATACAAGCACGTCTCATTGTTTGCAATACCATAGGGACGTGCCAGCAAAGTTTCGACGACGGTGATATTTATACCAAAGTGTAATTTGGAGTAGGTTGACCATACCGAAACCATCGAAGATATGATAATAATAAGTAACCTTACTAAACACTTGCGTTGCATGTTTAAGAATATATATATAGACGGGAATTAACGCGAACATGCAAATTAGTTATTTACATACCTTATTTTGCTTGACGTTTCGAGACGGTTGCACGTCCCGTGGTCGCAAGCTGAGTGGTGTGGCGATGTCACGTCTCCGAGTGCGAGGTAGAAGAATTCTATTTCTACCCCCGGGTCGTCGATATTCGAAGTACCGGCGCAAAACACACTAACCGTATCTGTATATTGAACATTCGCCGACTGCGCGTTAAAGTGGGGTGTACATTCATACATACATAGACTCACGCCTGTTTCCCCGAAGGGGTAGGCAGAGGCATATTAAACGCCCACTTTTCGCCAGTGTTTTGATCCCACGTAATAGGTGGCGAGCCTATTGCCGCTTATTGGGACATTTTGTTTGCCAGTGTGTGTTGTTAGCCGAATCACAGGATTCCACGCCGATGACAATTTGAAGCCCTCTTCCCGATTGAAATTTTTATGTTTTCTGATTTCAATCGCTTCACGCACAACTCTTGGGTAAAAGTGGCGTTCCGTGGAGAGGACTTGGGGACGATGAAATTCAATCCAGTGATTGGTGCCCGATTGAAGTAAATGTTCCGCAATCGCCGATTTGTTCGTTTGACGGTTCTTTACAGCTGCGATGTGCTCCTTTATACGTTCAGCGATAGTCCGCTTCGTTTGCCCTATGTAAGAGCTTCCGCAGCTGCAGTTGATTTTATAGACACCTGGGGTTTGTAGCGGTAGAACATCCTTTGGTGTGCCCACCATGTTGTATACTTTGGCCCCTGGTGTAAATACTGTCGGAATGGAGTAGTTTTTTAACTTGTCTCCTATTTTATCCGTAACACCTCTAATTTAGGGCATGTAGGTCGGTTGTCTATTTACCGCCGGATGTTTATCGCGCTTGATAGGCCGCGTCATTCGTCGTTGTACCTGGTATCCGTTCTTCCTAAGTACCTCCTGAACATGGTCTAGCTCTAGCTGCAACTGCTCAGGGTCACAGAGGTCATGTGCTCTGTTTTTTAGTGACGTCACAACGGATAGCAGGTGTCGAGGGTGGTGGTACGATATGGCGTGCAGGTATCTATCTGTGTGCGTAGGCTTCCGGTATACGCAGTGTGTTAAGGACCCATCTGGTCTCACAGTCACTTTGACATCCAAGAATGACAACGATCTGTCAGTTTCCATTTCGTAGGGTAACCTCATTTTCGGATGAATGTAGTTAAGGTGTTGCACATATTGATCTACTTCCTGCTTACCTCCTTTTACGATACTAAAGATGTCGTCCACGTATCTTTTCCAAAGCCTGATGGTCTTGGGCCCGCTGCTCAGCGCCTTTTCTTCAAGTGTTCCATCCAGATATTAGCCAGTACTGGGGCTACTGGACTCCCCATTGCGACACCATCGATCTGGAGGTAATATTGGCCTTGGAAGAGGAAGTAGTTGCCATCTAAGCAGTGTTTTAGTAGATCAATATAGTTGTGAGGCATATCGTTGTCACTCAGTCTGTCCCTCACTACGTCCAGACATTCCCTTATTGGAACATTGGTAAAGAGCGACTTAACGTCAAAGCTTACCATTACATCTTCCGGTTCCAATCGGATACTTTGTACGATCTGGACGAAATGACGTGAGTTCTTTACGAAAGACGGTGTCATACCGACTAATGGCTGCAATACCGATGCAACGTGCTTCGCAAGGTCGTAAGTAGGCGAGGAAATCTGACTTACGATAGGCCGCAGTGGCACGTTGGGCTTATGTACCTTAGGCAGACCATATAGCCTAGGTGGTTGGTATGGCTTGGGAATGAGTATAATTGGGTATATTTAGGCGGGTAGCTTCTTCTTCCGATTGTATCCAAGTTTCCGTTAGGAGTATGACATCGATACGCGTGGATATTAGCCTAGATATACAACAAAGCTCATTAAACTTGGCAGTGTTCGTCATGCTCCGTATATTTAGATATAAAAAGTTCAGGGATGATTTATGTATAATTAAATTGGTATATTCACTCAGTACTTGATAGGTATTGTCTCTACTCTGTGTATGCTATTCTTATCTAAACCTAAATCCCTAGATATTTTTTTAATTGCTTTTTTAAAATGAAAATAGCATTCCTTTATCTGTGCGTTAAGAAATACTGCTGTAACACTCCTGACGGCAGCTTCTTCAAAATCGCTTGTGAAAACATTGATATGCATTTTGGGTATTGTTGATTTTAATAATTGAATTAATATTTTATAGGTTGATTTTTTTTGTTATGTAATGCTAAAGGTTTAACGATATTGCCAACCTCACCGTGGATATGCTGTAAATTTGAAAAAATGGTTTAGGCGCGCATTTAACCCCTCGCAACCGCTCCAAAATGCATTTTCTCCGGTAGTGTCCAGCCATTTTGAGGATGTAATGTTTGTAAGATCCTAGGTTATAAAACTTTAATTTTCTCGCGTTTAGTGTAATTATATGACGTAAATTTTAAACCGTATACAGTTCAGAAGTAACTGTATATTAGAATTATATTAAAATAGCTTAACATTACCCTTTTCATGTCGAAAAAATTGATAAATGCAGGTCACTTTGTTTTTTTTATACCATGTGAAACATTTTTCCACAATACACATAAATTATTCACGAAATTCACTTTATCACTGCACTAATATAGACACAGATAGACGATGCTACGGTTATATACATTGATTTAGCACAGGTCACCGATATCACTTCACAATAACCATTTATTCAAAGCACCGAAACATTTGCGCCATTTTGACAATCCGACGGAAAACATTTCTCACTCACAAAACATACCTATTTATAGCAAAAACAATACAAAATGTCTACGATGGATTCTAAGACAACTTTGTGAGAAACATATCTATATTTAGTAAAGTAATTAATAAATACTTACATATAATCATTTAAAATATGGAGGACGGCTAGCGCCTAACGCCTGCAAATTGCATCACAAACGTTACTTTTTTGCATAGGGTTCCCACCAAGAACTTAGGGTCCCAAGCCAACCTCACCTGCAAGTGGTTCACCTGCCGATCAACGGAAGAGGCTCTGGCAAACAAAATGTCCCAATAAGCGGCAATAGGCTCGCCACCTATTACGTGGGATCAAAACACTGGCGAAAAGTGGGCGTTTAATATGCCTCTGCCTACCCCTTCGGGGAAACAGGCGTGAGTCTATGTATGTATGTATGATCGCCACAGCGCAATATGGCGGCACGGACGGCACGTCTTTTGAATAACAAATATTTTCTTCTATCGACATTTTTATTTCTTAGTCTCCGCACTATGCGAGTGATATTCGTAGGTGTGCTTCGTGGAATAGGAAATTAATTATTTTAATTTTTTTATTTGAAGCCCACCTACGGGTGTGCAAAGTGGAATACTTTAGGTGTGCTTCGTCTGGATGTGCTTCATTTGGGTGTGCTTCGTGGAATACCTCAAAAAGTGAGGTTATACTAAAGAGGATTATAGCGTAATCCCTTTTTTCTACTGGTAGCTAATTTAATTATAAGTTTGTGGCTCCCTAGAGAAGTAGTCATACTTTACAGATACCACGAGAAAAAATCTCGTTATTATATTTGATACTAGATATTACCCTCGGCTTCACCCACTCGTACTTATATTTTAATATTTTGAAACGTGTTGTAAAACTGCTACAAAATATTAAAATAAAATTCGCCATTTATAGTCTCATACCTGTATCCCCGAAGGGGTAGGCAGAGGTGTAAATATTACACCCACATTTCGCCATGAATTTTTAGGTCACACGTAATAAGGGAGCAATCCTATTGCCGGGCACGTCACCAGACTCCGGGCTGCTACTGAGTATTCGGAAAAAAAACTAGTAGCATGAATTATTCCATACAAAATCTATATATTAAAAGAATTTGTGTTTTATAATACGAGTCGGCCAGCCCGTTCTACGCAACCGATTCGCATGAATTTTTTTTTAAATGAAATCTCTCGCTGCATAGATTTGTCATCAAGCATTAGAAATTACCTAACTAGCACATTCATCAAGTTATATGCAAAAACAGTTTTCTCCCATACATTTTTTACGTTTTCGTAGCCGTAGTCAATGACTTTCTGCTTCTATATATCTGGTTCTCATTGAGGTAGGCGTTTTGTTATAGGCTTAAAACACGCGCTGAAAAGAGCTCTTTCATTTGATGGTATGCTCATTTAAATTGGGTAAGTTTGAAGGAAGATAGGTGTGGACATTGAACTTATTTTTCAATATTTTCCTATAAATTTCTTAAGATTCCATTGCTTTCTCTCTACATGGACGGTTCTTAATTCAAAAATATTTTTATAGCATCTAATAAGTTCCTTGCGGTAACTGCCAGGAAAAAACGTTATGCCTCCTTAAGGTGACCTTGCCTTACTTTATACGGGTGTGAGTGTGTGTGGTGGTGTGTAAAATTATACCCGATGTTGGTAAAACTATCACTATAATGAATTATCGCTGATGGCAGGTAATATTCCCCGAATGTTACCAGTTAACTTTTAATGTTGGGTGAACTGATCTCTGATGTTGAGGAATTTTCCTTACGTTTTATGTTAGGAAAATTTTTGAATTTTTAAATTACGCACTTTCTTCGGGCATCTTATTTTTTTTTATGTGGAACATATTACCCGCTGTAATATAAGTATGTATGTCATAGTAGGTACTATTGTCATATAATTATATTATTACAAGTGATAGTTATGGTAGAAATTGTAGTTTTGGTAAGAATAGTAGTTTTGAGAGAAAAGGTAAAAAAAGGTACTTTTGACAGCACCGGCGGTTTTGGTAGAAATGGTATTTTGCCATATATTGTAGTTTTGGTAGCAATGTTACTTACGATTGCTACCAAAGCTACTATTCCTACCAAAAGTACAATTTTGACCAAAACTATAAACGTCATTATTACATTTCTAAATTATGATGGATTAATCACACCCATACACAAAACAAAATAAATCATGCTTCTCACAGAAATATTTAGCTGGATAACAGAAATAAAACCTATTTTCTTACTTATAAAAAAAAGTTATTTATCTATATTTTTATTTTTGATAATAAAATATTGACAGATAAAGAAAAAAGTGAAGTTAGCGTAAGTTAGTTCCTTAAGTTTCTGATTTAATAACGTATTTTTTGTGAGTAGTTGTGTTTTCAATTATAATGATGGTTCTTGGAAGCAATCAAATTAAATCTAATATAGCTATATGACTATTTACACATAAAATAAAACAATAATTTCTATACTTAAATAACTAAAAAATACATTAAAAAAAAAGAAGAAAGGAAAAGAAAATTTAGAGGGAATTTCTTGGAAGGAAATTGAAAAATGCTCAGAGAAAGTTTGAACAAAGAATCTTGGTCAATGACGGCCCTGTTGGAGATTTGGTACCGGATGGTCCTCCTACTGCTAAAAAAATACGGGTGGAAACGGGTTCAGATTTGATTCATTCTACCATCAACAATTTTCAAGTGATTTCCATTCTTGGTGACGGTAATTGCTTATTCCGCGCAATTTCTTATTGTTTATATGTAAGTGAGAATAAATATTATGAAATTCGTTTGGCCACTGCTGATAACATTGTCAATAAGTGGGATGTATATAGTAACTTCACTGTTGGGGACGAAGCATATGGCCAGACCATTACAAATGCAACAGATTACAAACGTGTGATGGGTGCCAATGGACAGTACGCAGGGCATGCTGAACTTCAGAGAGTAAGTGAGCTATATCCCGAGTGTCAATTCAGAGTTCACCTGGAAAACAGTAATACATTTACTGACTCTGATACTGGCGAAATTGTTCATAACTTGCTATTTTCTGGGCACCTGGACGAAGGACATTACAGTGTCCTAATGGAAAGAATGGTAGGGCAGCACAGTCATATTGAAGAACTTTCTTTCATCAATGTTCAGTTAGGTATACATATTATATATATCCCTATTGCGCGGCAAACCATTCAGTAATCCCAAGGTGGAAATTTCACGATACTTAAGGTGAAACGCAAAGCCAATGTTGTGAGAAAAGATGTTTTGTGATAGGTATATTATATTTTTGGTAAGAATATCATCTTTTTACTTATTAGATAAGGCTACAATGTACTCACCATACCTATATATAAGAGCTTTTTTATAATATTAAAATATGCTGTGGAGCAGCACGGGTCCTCTAGTTATACTATGATTGTTTGAACGTGTCCCATCCGTGCCACAGACGGCACGCTGTAGCGTGAATCAGCCTTCAAACTGTATAAAATGTTCGAAAAAGACTCGATCGCACTGAATATTTAATTATGAAATAAATCAAAACACGTAATCAAGTTACTTTTAAAGACGGCGTCGACACTTTTTTACAGGGGAATATTAAATCATAAAGAAAAATCAATATACTCAACGTTAATAAGGTTTACATTTTAACCGCTACTGCTTCAAGCGGTAGTGTAGTACATTGTGTGGTTAAGTGAATATCTAATGAGTAGTTAGTAGTATTCTGATCTTTTAAAAGCTCACTAAGTAAAGCAGGTAGTGGTTCTTTTGAGGCGTTATTCAACCTACATTTAGCTCCTCATACTGTATTATTGTACTTGGAATTCGAATACAACCATTGTTGGCCCAAATAAATAGTAATTCTCGCTATTGTTTTAAAAGTTTTGTTTCTGGCCGAATGATATTTCAGGAATTTTGAGACCTTCTTTGACAATTAGCCACGATTTGATAGTTATTCACTAACGACATATTTTATATGGCACTTATGTCAAATGTCTCTAGTGGCCAAATCTATGGATAGATCGAACCCGGCCATAAGTTGGACGCCATTAATAAAAAATAAAAATTCACAACATACCATTACATCTCCGATACAAACAGGATAAAAAATGAGGACCAAATATTTTGCAATATAAGTTTTTCTATGCACATTTAATGTTTTTTCGCCATGGCCTCAATAACTTGGCACCATGTGTACATTGTCCAACTACTTGGCCTTGGGTTTGACCCGCATTGCGGCAGGCCACTTTAATATTTTAGTTATCCGTGACACACGGAGTTAAGGATACGGCAATCTGTGTAAATAAAATTCTTGCTTTACTAACTGACTGACAGAAAACCCGAAATATTCTGTGCAAGAAGCTAAATTTGTCATGTTTGTAACTTGAGGACCGTAGGGGTGCAATAAGAAAGGTATTCCTACGGGATCGAGCAGAAACGGATAAATTATAATAAAATATGCGGTCGAGGCAGACCTCGCAGCACATTTGTTGCCCAAATTGATACGTCTTGAAAAAGGACAAGATCTGAATCACCTGAAACCGTCAAATATGCATGAAAAGAGTAATTAATGTAGAGAAAGTGTGTAAGGTTTGTTTCTACAAACCTCACGCGCAAGTGGCGTTTTGTTGTCTCTGCTTACCCCGACTAGAAAATGACGTGAGTACATGTATGTATGTATATAAAATGTGTGGGAGCAGCAGCGGGCATCCTCTAGTACAAAATAATGTATCCTCGCGGCTATCTTCGCGGAAAAGTTAGAGCTAAATGTCTTATTTTATAAATACTAAATACGTTTACGGTTAAACTTTGTATTAGGTTGCCTATTTAGGATTTCGGTTCAAAATTGATGAGTACAAATGTAGGCTGTTTAGTGGTAAAATCGCCTTTTCTATCTGATTTTTGTAAAAGTTACTTTTAGAAACAGCTAAAAGGGTGTTTCTACTACACCAATTACTTAATCACTTCGCAACTATTTCCAAAAAAGTATACAAAAATTTACCAAGAGGCTCTAATAGTTAAGTAAAAGACTGTCACTGCTACTAGTTACGAAAGAGACACATAACAGATTTAGTTGTTCAGAAACTCTAT
This sequence comes from Euclidia mi, assembly GCA_944739405.2. Lineage (NCBI taxonomy): Eukaryota > Metazoa > Arthropoda > Insecta > Lepidoptera > Erebidae > Euclidia > Euclidia mi. The sequence goes on along the minus strand of OX123195.2, from coordinate 68,444,448 downwards.
GAAGTAGTGGCTAGTGTAGACAAGTTTGATTTCAATAATGTGACACATAACTTCGAAAAAGTCAGTGATGCGTGCAGTGGGTTCAAATCTTGAATCCTCTCTTGAGTCTCTTCGTAAAGTCACTGCTGCTCAAGTCATTACGATATTTTTGAGATTTGTAGCACTTACAACATGCCACTGAGACCACGGGACAGGAATGATAGGATAGATATCCTATGACGCCGAAGGCAATTAACACGGTGACATCTAACGGACACGATGGTATTAAAGACCCGAATTGGACAAGCAGAGTTTGCGCACGAGTTGACTATTTATACAACATCTCAAATACGTCAGGCGGACTGCAGTTTATCAGGCACTTAACGGAGGATCTTCTGATCCCCGCTTTAGTTGGAGGAACACCACACGCTTATTCCTCCACAGATTTATACAGAAAGTACTCAATCAAAAAAAGATAAGTCACATGCTTCTTACCCATCAGATCATCCTCCTAGCGTTATCCCAGTTTCAACCCTGGGTCCGCTTACTAGTCTAACCAGATTTGGCTGAATATTAGCGATATTCCATGGTTTAGACTAGTGTCAGTTTATTTAGAAGGTATTGACGGCGATTGTCAAAGATCTTAATGACAACCGGGACCGACGGCTTAACGTGCTCTCCGAGGCAGGGGGCAAGCGATAATTAACAATTTATATAATTGTATACATGCTTCTTACCCATAAGGCAAGGTAAACAAAGTCATTCATCCGTTTCGACTGTATGTCAGTCGTAACATTAAAAGTGCGAAGTGGATTGAATCACAAGTACGTAAACTAATTTACCTAATTAGTTAGTAACTAAGTAACAAATTCGTGCTTATAAACGAATTACCCTCTGACCGATGGACGTGGCCCGATACCTAAGTATCATCCTCCTAACTGAGTTAACCTTTTATAACGTGTTATTTAAGGACTGCAAATAGAGTTGAGTATACTTTTAAAAGAAAAGAATTGACTGCGGTGATAGAGGGTCTCCTCATAGTTTGTAACTGTGCTGTTGTGGGTTCGATGCACACTTGAGACACGCTTTGTATGGTCCACAATTTGTTGTTTCGAGTCTGGAGTCTGTGTCCTTTGATTAAATATGTGTGCAAAAAAAACTCGGTACTTCGATTACGCCTAGGCCAGGAATTATTATGGATAGCAATAATTTTTGGAAGTGTTGGGCGAAGTTTATGTCCAGTGGTGAACTGGGATTAGCTGATTTATACATACATACATACATACATAACGTCACGCCTTTTATCCCCGAAGGGGTAGGCAGAGGTGTATTTCTACACCCACTTTTCGCCAGTTATACTTTAGTCCCACGTAATAAGGGGCGAGCCTATTGCCGTACCGGGCACATTTCCAGACTCCGTGCGGCTACTGAGAATTTCGTGACAGAAAAACCCAATAACACTGCCCGACCCAGGAATCGAACCCGGGACCTCCCGATCCCACGCGCACATTTATGCCGCGAGACCAACGAGGCAATCGTATAGGGTTTGATGTCGAGTTTTCCGTCTCTACGCAAAGATGGTATTTGCATCGTGTTATCCCTTAGTCGCCTCTTACGACATCCACGGGAAGATAGGGGGTGGTGACACTTGTATTCTATGCCGTCAACCACACGGCTGATTTATAATGTTTTCTTTTTCTTTTTTTTATGTCATAAACGGCAAACAAGCAGACGGGTCGCCTGATGGTAAGCAATTACCGTCGACCAAGGACACAAGCAACATCAGAGGAGTCACAAGTGCGTTGCCACCCTTTGGGTTAGGAAAAGGGATGGGAGAAGGCGTGGTATGAAGGAGAAGAATAGGAGATGAAGCCTCCAGCACTCTCTTTCACCGAACGAAACGCAACAATATGGGTACTGTTACTTTACGTCGATTTTCTGTGAGAGGATAGTACTTCCCCGGTCGAGCCGGCTCTTTACTGCTCTACCTTTGACCTACTACTTCATTAATTTCTGAAATCTTATAACTATATAATTATTCTTTGATCTTTGATGAGGCTAGTATTTTTTCTTAGCCAAAGAAGAAATAGAAGGCCCATGTTGGGAATACCAAACGAAGCTGATATTTGAGTGCAAGACATGCTAGATTTATTCGTAGGAATGTGATTTTGGGTGTATTCAAAAAGTAATAACTTGTTATAACAAAACTAGTATAACTTAGCTAAAATAGAAAACCATCAAAGCTTATCACTCTACAGAATCAATATAAGGAACACATAAATCTACAAATCCCAGCTACAACATCCGCGTCTTATATGGACAAAACAAGATTTTTCCTTCCGTTATGCAAGTTTGGCATCACGCCAAAGTGTGCACCTGAGGTATTGGGAAATCTACTTTATTGCCACACGCGTAAGATTGAATTGAGCTTCATGATTAAAAATATTTGTGGATAAACGTAATTCCGCTCTCGAACGAGACCTTAAATGCGATTCAGAATTTGCTGTCCTTCGCTTCGTCTCTCTTGTATATATGCACATTCTGTTTGCTTGTAGTAAATAGTTATCTAAATATAACATTGATAGAAGCAATAGCCTACCGGAGATACCAACTGACTGCCATGCTAAGGGTATAGGGTTCAAAGTCAGAGCGCGCACCACAGGGCCGGGGTGTTAATTACGAGTACATGCCACATACTCGTTGAGCCGTCGGTGCCAGCTGTCATGAAGATTTTTGGCAGTCGTCATCAGGAATCAGTAACCTTTAAGAAGTGATGCTGGTCTATGTTATAGAAAATAGCTATAACTAGGGTTGCGGAAGTTGGACCTATGCCACTAGGCAGTGAAGAAGTACATAGACTTTGGCCCAAAGATGTATTTAAAAAGTTAGATTAGGCGTGACATCATTATCAACAAAAATCAAAAAAATATGTTATAGAAAATGGCTATGACTTGGGTTGCGGAAGTTGGACCTATGCCACAAGGCAGTGAAGAAGTACATAGACTTTGTACCAAAGATATATTTAAAAAGTTAGATTAGGCGTGTCATCAGTATCAACAAGAAACCTGGTTTCCCAGGCAAAAAGTCGTAGATAACAAATAGATTAACGCTGAGATGATAAATTTCTCCTTTCAACATAATATTACACTCTATAGCACAAGCAGGCTAAACACTGATCCAAACCATTTATTATAATGCAAAATGTGTTTCCAGACAAAATTGCTGCTCGAGTCCCAATGTAAGTAAGCATAATACTATTACGTAAAACACAAAAATATGAAGGAGCTTTGTATTAAGTGAACCGGAAACGTCCGCAGACGAGGAAATAACCTTATTTGCATTCCTTTGTTTGCCAAGTTCGCGAACCGTGTAGTGGCCGCACGTTTAATCCGCGTCGTGTCAATGTATGATACTGCAAACCAACTTAATATTGTTTTAAATAAATTAGATAATATTTTCAGAAAGCTAGCTTCAATATCAGTGAATTTCATGCAAACTTGTAACCCTTATTTTATGATCTTTGGATAGATTTTCATTTCTTGTTCTATGCTTCCGTCATAAATGGAACCTAGAGTCCAAACATATGCCTAGTTTAATAGTTTAGGCTCTGCAATGATAAATATGTGTTTTTATAATCCTAAGCCTGTATCCCAGGGGGTAGCCAGACGTGTAATATTACACCCACATTATTGCCATGAATTTTTTAGGTCCCACGTAATAGGGGGCGAGCCTATTGCCGTTACCGGGCACATCACCAGACTCCGTGATGCTACTGACAATTCAAGAAAACCCAGTATCACTTTTGCCCGACCCGGGAATCGAATCCGGGAGCTCCAATCAGCAGTCGCATACGCTATTCACTGGACCACGGAGGCAGTCAAAATATTATGTGTTTTAAGATTATGAAGATGGCGATTATGATGATTACAATTGTTTTACATTAGATTTTTATGGTGCCATCATATTTATTTATTTATCTCATTTAGTAACTTTATACCTATACACATAGCGTATAAAGGTGGACATAACGCCTTATGCATTTTCTGCAAGTCTTCCTTAGAGTGGTGCAGAGATTAATGGTAGGTGTATTTAAAAATGTGGAGTTTGACTTATATATTTAACTAGCTGACCCGGCGAACTTCGTACCGCCTAACAGTCGATTCTCAATTTTCTTTTTAAATTTTTTCTCTCCGTAAGAACCATCCTCGTACTTCAACGAATATTATAAAAAAGAATTAGCGAAATCGGTTCAGCTCCTCTCGAGATGTGCACTTAGCAACACATTCAGCGATTCGTTTTTATATTATACATACATACATAGACTCACGCCTGTTTCCCGGAGGGGTAGGCAGAGAATACAGAACGCCATTTGCAACGATCCTGACATACCTCTCTTGCTTCATTCACTTCCATCAAGTTTCTCATGCATGCTCTTCTGTTTAGGGTACTTCTGACCTGTCCTTTTTTTAGGATGTCTCCAATCTGGTCAGAGAACGTCCGCCTAGGTCTTTCCCTTCGTCCTGTCTCATTTACATTTGCCTTACATATCTTCTTTGTCAGTCTTTCGTCATCTATCCTCTCCATATGCCCAAACCATCTTAACATGCCTTTCTCGATGCTTGTCACTACATCTTCTTTTACCCCACACCACTCTCTTATCACACTATTCTGTACTCTGTATAAATAGATAGATATGACTGACGCATGCTTAAACTAATGGTGTATAAAAGAAAGAGTTTTTATAGTCCTGCCATGTCCATCAGCCCACGATTCGTCAAGACGGAAGGAGACCATAGTTACAAAGGAGCAGAAATTTTACTTAATTATGTATGTACAAAACTTGGAAAATAAAATTTCACTCAAAGTTATTTTCATCGATAGCTCCCATGGACGTAAACGTGATCGTTTGTTCAGGCGTCTATAACATTGTGTAGGTGTCAATTGATTAGTCTTTAAAGATGTTTTGGGTGTACTCAAAACGTTTTTTTTTTTCATCCTAATATTTAGTAATAATGGAGTAGAAGGACCTATCTCTAATGACGAACCTCGAATCCTTAAACTATTCCACATGTGTAAACCATTCATAATGAAGCAAAGTTATCACCGATTTCTTTTATAATTAATACTCAATTTACTCTTTTTTATGGCTCTGGTATGATTTTAGTGGAGAACTGTTTCCTGAAATTGCAATTCTAAGTTCCCATAAAACAACATAAATCTACACAATGAAATTCTATTTCCGCGTAGATATTTTACATCGACTAACGTCACTTCCCAGTAAATTATGGCAGAAAATAGACTATTTCTGACCGATTGAGGATATTTTTTGCTCCGAAATTGAATCCAGCTCTCAAGGGGCACAATCATTGATTCCAGGCTGAGCCAAGATATCTAAATAGCTGAGTTATTCACTGGTATTTTTTTAGTGAACGGATATAGGAATATTGAATAATGTTTGACCTGAAATTTAATACAAAGAAGATAATCCATATAATATTAAATTATGGTTTGATTAACATTATTCCAACTAAAATTTTGTTTTTAAATTAGTCATCATCATCGCCCTAGCGTTATCCCGGTTGCATCCAAGACTTACACGCCTTGGAGCCCGAGGTCCGCCTACTAGTCTAACCAGATATGACAGAATATCAACTTTTCCACAGAGCGACTACCTCCGCAATTTAAAGGGATAGCGATATTCTATGGCTTAGACAAGTATCAGTTTGTTTGAGAGAACTGACTCTCCGTAACTACTGTGAAATATTATCATGAAAGCCGGGACCGACGGTTTAACATTTTCTTCGGGGCACGGGGCTAGCGATGCGGGTCATTGGTGCGCGCCGTGGATTCGAACCCGACACCCTTTGCATGGCAGTCCGTTGATATTGCCACTAGGCTATCGCTGCCTCAAGTTTTTGAATTAGTACATACATACATACATAGACTCACGCCTGTTTCCCCGAAGGGGTAGGGAGAGGCATATTAAACGCCCACTTTTCGCCAGTGTTTTGATCCCACGTAATAGGTGGCGAGCCTATTGCCGCTTATTGGGAAATTTTGTTTGCCAGAGCCTCGTCCGTTGATCGGCAGGTGCACCACTTGCAGGTGAGGTTGGCTTGGGACCCTAAGTTCTTGCAATATTGTGATAAGTGGCCCACCATAATGCACTTTATATCAATTCTGAGATGTTCTACTGTAATCCACATGAGTAAATAAACCGCTGTAATCTATACTATGCTATCAATATTTTACCTAGCATCACACTTACTACACATCAAATCCTAGACTACGACGAGATTCGCCTAGGATCGCGCCATGCCACACTGATTCACGTGACTAATGTGGTTTTTAGTGCGTGGGCAGAACATGTTTAGGGAATCGCACTTACTCTTTCTACCAGGATCCACACTAAACATTGAGTAGTGTGGGAGATCGCAACTAGATTTTCCGTTGGAAAAACTACAATGATATTTTCCAGTGCGTCTTTAACAAATTATTAATATAATTTACATCGAACAATTTTTAACTCATTTCTTCATCGGCAACATCCATCCAAACTTCGTCATTCAAAACGCCAGTAGATTAATACGGGGGCAGGTGTCAAACCTCGTTCCATCTTCGTACTTCCGAAGGTTTATTTTTTAACCAAGTATATTTTGTGCCGAGCCCTTGGGATCATCCTGGCGGAATGGTTTTTTCGCGAGACTAGTTCGGGCTCATTCGACTTGTAAATAGTGTTGGACGCACCTGGCTTTTAAAACTGACCACGATAATTTTGGGTGAGTTGTAATAATATAACAATTTTTTTTAACCGTTTTTTTTTTGTCTGCACCATATGTTACTGAACGTGGAGGCAAATTTTATTACATCTACGTTACTGGCCACGACGAGAATTAACGAGCATTAAGATTGTGGGAAGCGGTTGGATGTGGTCGGCCCAAGATCGGTATGTGTGGAGAACTTTGGAAAAGGCCTATGGCCAGCAGTGTCTCTAGGCTAACGTGATGACATTACTGGTCTAAATTGATCTAGTGGTGACCCTGACTGGTCTAACCAAAGGTCATGGGTTTGCCCTCAGGAAAATGTTTGTAAAATGAGCACGAATATTTGTTCTTTGACTTGGTGTAATTTGTCTATAATTTGTATGTATTTAAGAATATATATATGTATTTTAACGGTTATTTGGTTACTATAGTCATATAGTGCAAGTCCTACTTTGGGCTCAGATAATTATGTGTATCCTGGGATTAAACTAGCTTACAAATAACGGTATTGTATACGGTATTTCTACTATGGAAAGTAACCTTTTTGCTCGAAGACAACGGTCACACTATAAATTATTAATGTACGGCGATGAATGTTACAATTCTTGATATAGAGGACCCAAAAGGGCAGTCAAGATGATAAGTCGTGTATCAAAAAACAACCTGGGACATATATAAATCTTCTGAAGAAAGGGATTCACGTTGAAGCCAGATTTGACACAAAAATGTGACTTACTGAGTAATAATAGCTCAACAGGGAAATTAACAAACATAAAAAACTAAACTTAAACGAAATAAAAAATTTGCACACGAATCCGCAAGAATGTTTCGCAGTCGGTCCTAGCTGTCGTGAAGATCTTTAACAATCGCTACGGAAAGTCATCAAATACCCTGAAAAGTTTTAACCACTGCAAACAGCCCCTTGGGTGCCTTTATTCCATTATTGAACCGTAGGAATGTTCTCTCAAATCTGTTATATTTTTTTCGCATTCTAGATGTGGACACTGGGTACAAAGTTTTGGATTGGAAGTGATACGACGCTACATTAATAAAAATAAAATCACGTCAATGTATGTAATGGGGCGAAGACCGATGTTAGTCGATTAGAACGTGCTCAGAATTATAATAAAATTAGAAATACATGTATACATCGTATTTTTTTTTGTATTCTGCAAACCTCTATATCAGTAGTTTAGTACAATGATCACCCAAGAGATCTGCACAATACTAGAAATAAACCCTTTACACCTTTGAATAATGGCACGCGTTTAACCAATACTTTTCATTATCTAATAGTTAATATTATGCATGAAAAACTGCAACTTCTTCTTTCTTCTATTAAAACTGCTACAATTATTATACTGAAAACACCCAAATTTATAATAACATTATTTCTACACTTCTAAATATATCATGACACAATTTTTACTGTCATTTCAAATGCGTGTTCCCTTCCCTAGAGGTATCACCGTTGGTGTCAAACTTACTCTTTTTGCGAATGAATGGTGGATTTTTTTGCGGCAGCCTATTAACGTCACGTTGGCTGGAAGGAAAATACCCGCCAGTAAAGACATCATACGACATCCAGTCCCATGATATGAACATAAAATATAAACATAGAAAAATAGCTGCACGTGGCGTAATGGCTTAAGCGCCTTGCGGTTTGCAACCGCGCTGAGTGTTGTGGGTTCGATTCTCACAATATGAGACAACAATTTGTGTGATTCAGAAGTTATTGTTTCGAGTCGGGTTATTCTTAACGTTCGTTGATTGGATGTTTGATTACACCGCGATACAGATTTAAATTCTTGTGCGGGATTTGTTTTAAAAAGAAAACATCACAACAAGTTACTATTAGGTTTAGGAACAATATTCAAGTAATCTAACTTGAAAAGAATTAAGGTAAAAGTGAATATAACGACAGGCCTGTTTATCTAGTAGTCCTGCCTGCTAAGCTGGAAGTCATGGCTTCAATGCCCGGCAAAATCTTTGTGTGACGAGCCCGATTATAAATGTTCTAAAATTTTACTTTATTGTGTATAAATTTAAATTTTTAAGTTTGTTTGTCAGTTTCGCTCCCTATTACATTGGGACCGAAACATAACTGGCGATGTGTGGGTTTGTAATACACCTCTGCCTACCCCTTCGAGGATACAGGCGTGAGTCTATAAAAAAAACATAAATATATCCGAAAGTAAAAAGAATATTTGAGAGATACCTACTAAGAAGCTTACTCCGCGTAACATCTTAGTATACGAATCTCTTGCCAATATATTGAAATGAATCATAACATTCGGTTACTAAACATGTCTATGAAACGGTAGTGGGTCAATATTTTCTTATACTATAATGGGGTCATGTTAAACACATTTTGTCAACGGTTTTTGTTTATTTTACGTTTCCGCATTTACGTGGCTCAATACTTAGGCCGAAGCTCAAAGTGAGGGTTTTGCAGATATTATTGTATTATTATTGAATGTTTTGAGTACATACATACTATGGATTGAAGAATTGTATAATATACTTTTTCTCTTTTTTTGTTAAAACATACATAAGTAATATACATATAAATCTCCCAGACCAAGGCAAAAATCGATGTTCACAAACGAAAATGTTTGATTTGAGCGAAAATCGAACCCTCAGCGGGCAGTCGGTTACGCTAAGGCAGAGGTGTAATATTACACCCACATTTTGCCAAAAATTTTTAGGTCTCACGTAATAGGGGCGAGCCTGCCGTTGCCGAGCACATCACCAGACTCCGTGCTGCTACTGAGAATTTGGAGAACCTAGTAACACTTTGGCCGATCCTGAAATCGAACCCGAGACCTCCAATTAGCAGTCGCAAAAGCTATCCACTGAACCACGGAGGCATTACATATTAGTTTACTAGTACTTTTTTGTAAGTACTGTCAGCTATTATGGACCTCAGATGTTAATGTTAGCGGGGTAGGGGTAGCCTAGTATAGTTATCAACGAACTGCCATGCGGAGGGTATCGGGCTCGAATCAACGGCGCGCATTAGTGACTTTTCGGAGTATGTTCGTATTGAATTCTTAATTATCGCTTGCCCTGTACCTTGGAGAACGCGTGAAGTCGTCGCCCTCGGCTGTCGTAAGGAACTTTAACCGTCGTTGTCAGAAGGAGTCAGTACACTAAAATAAAACTGATACTGGTCTAATCTTGCTAATCCTTTGGGTTGCGGAGATCAAACTATAGAAGCTCTGTGGCAAAGTTAATAATGTGACAAATCTGCGGGAGTTGTTAGTTAAAAGAGATAAGAGATGAGGGTAATAACTACCAGGTCCAGTCATGCTATTACTATTACTATTACGCCGCCTCGCCGCTTGATACTGCGCCGAGTGTTGTGGGTTTGCTTCCCAAACGAGACATCACTTTAATATCCATAAACTTTTGTTTCGAGTCTGGGTGTGCATTGTATACGGTGGTTGTATGTTTGTAAAGTCCCACGCGACACAGGATTTATTCTTAGTGTAGATGTCTTGAAAAGATGCTATAACCAGCATTTATCTACCACACATAACGAATCCATCAAACGTACTACAACAATTTCACAATTCCTAAAGCCCGTCTATCAGTCACACTCCTTCATAATACGCTCTCAAAATCGATTTGAATAGCATTATACGACCATCAATTTGACGAAAAATATGATGAATGATCTAAGCAGACTCGCGGTAGTTGTTGTGTATTGTTACTGACAAGTAACATGGGTCAGCAGGGTCTAAAGTACCTCTTGAAGGACCATCAGAGGTCAAGGTTTGGTAGAAATTCGCATATAAAAGCGATCAGAATGTTCGTTATGTTAACGGTTTTTATTTATGGGTTGGATGCTTGTTTGACCCACAGAACTATTATGTACAGTAAATATATACAAGTTATATAGAAGGCGTAACAGTTGCAGCACCTTACAAAATGTAAATTATGTGTATTTTGCAAAACCTGGCGATAAAAAAGAGTGACCGTGAGTTTTATTGCCCGTTCTTTCTCATGGTTCTACGCCCTTGCTTTGCGAACGTGGCAGTAAATGTAAATGTAGAGTCTTTAAGTAATTATTTTAGAAATTTATTATTTTGACGTTCATAAGCGTAAAATTGTGACCTAAATGAATAAAGGATTTTAAATTTGAATTTGAGTGGTGCCCGAAGTCCCAATGGCCCATGAAAGGGACAAACGTGAGCTTAATTTTCTAAACTTTATAGCTCGCATGTGCCGTTTATAGCCCACATCGTGATGTGAGATGATCCAGATTTGATAACTTATCGGAATATATCGAAGGCTAGCCGTAATACTCAAGCTCGTATAGATATATTAAGCAAAAATATCCTGCTTCCTACTATTAGGTATAAATAAATGAGAAATATTTGTAAGAATGGATATTTTTATATTAAATTATTAATTATCGCTTGCTCCGTACCTCGGCGAGTACGTTAAAGTATCGGTCCCGGCTGTCATAAAAATCTTTGACAAACGTTACGGGGAGGCAGTAGCCTCAAATAAACTGATACTGGTCTAAACCATGGAATATCAATTTCCCTTTGGGTTGCGGTGGTCAGACGGCAGTCGCTCAGTGGAAAAGTTGATATTCTGTCATATCTGGTTAGACCAATAAGCGGACCTGGGGCTCCAAGGCGTCTAAGTCTTGGATACAACCGGGATAACGCTAGGGCGACGATGACTGACGAGGTACATATAACAGAGCTAGTACTACTACACCATACACGCAGTCGATATACTACGGATATCAGACAATAATAAATAAAGTTCCATTTAAACCATTAAATCGAAATGAACATTCTAAGATTGACGCAACCGTAACGCCGGTTGTCGCGATACGGTCCCCGCACGGAACATATTTATCGTTCCATGCGGGTACGAATTTATTGTTCCCCAACATTTGTTCCAAATGCGGTACATACGTGCACTGAATCTTCGTACATTCTTCAATAAATGGTAACACTTAATGTGTGAACAGTTTATGTCTATTATATAAGTCTATTTGTGTATGGCGCGCCCTACTTACTGACTTTGCGATGTTATCGCTTGGCTGGTAAAAAAAATCGTCTTGTCCTTAATTATCGCCTTCTAAACTTATTAATTTATTTATAGTCTCACGCCTGTATCCCCGTAGGGGTAGGCAGAGGTCTGAATATTACACCTACATTTCGCCATGAATTTTTAGGTCCCACGTGATAGGGGGCGAGCCTATTGCCGTTACCGGGCACATCACCAGACTCCGGGCTGCTACTGAGTATTCGGAAAAACCCAACCTACTAAATGGTGCAGGAAAATATCTGAAGAAACTTGCATGTCTGAGTATTCTTCATATAGTTCTCGAAAGACGTATGTAAGTCTGTCCACATTTGGCCAGCGCGGGGTGGACTATTGACTTACCCTTTTTATCATGAGGATAGAGCCGTGCCGATAAATGGAACAATTTATAAAACAAGGTCGAAAAAATAGTTAAGTCCAAAGAATTATTCATGTTATTTATATTTTTCTTAAATTTTATAAATAACAAACGAGTTCCGATCACTACGCAAATTAATTTTATTATTAAAAATATGTCAATTGTGGCTAGGTTAAACTTGTAACATTAATTTTGTATAACACCATACTATTACAGAACAGCGCTTAACAAATTAAACTTCCAATGTAAGCAGACATAAGATTACATACCCTATCCATACAGAGTTAGACCTGGTAATAATGGACACCTGTTACAAGCAAATGTCCAATTTAAGCAGATCTATGATTACATAAACTTTTCATACAAAAATTGCTCAGGTAGTACTGGCATTTTTGCTATAGAACTACTCGATATTATTTAGTTATCGGGTCTTAGGTCGGGGTCGTGCAGTTTTCTTTTTCATATTCATACAACATCATCTAGTCCCAAGCTAAGCAAAAGCTTGTACTATGGGTTCCAGACAATGGATGGGTAAACATACATTTACATTATACTTTTTTAGACCAAGACAAAAATCCATGTTCACGCAAAAAAATTATTGACTTAAGCGAGAATCGAACCCGTGACCTTCAGCGTGGCACTCTTTTACACTCCAGCTACGTCACTGGATCGTATGTCTGTTTGTAAAATTAACACCAATAATTCTAATATGAGGTATCGCGTGACGAACATCTACATCGAAGTAAAACCAAGGTCTTTAACGAACAACTATAAAAAAGAACTTTATTACTGTTCTGCTATATCAATCAGTGCTTCTTTGTTTTAATATAGGCTGTCTTATAGGTATTATGGTTTTATGTTTAGGAACGTTTGTTGCCAAGAGGTTTCGATACCAGTATACGGCGTGTAAAAAGACCCTTAACAACATTGAAAATCGGCAATTGTACCAATCATTACGAACATATTTTACTTCTGCGCCATACCCGGGAAATTACTATTACAGGAGATATTAATTAGGTACGAAATCGATGCATTAACCTCGCCAATTTATTCTAAAGATCCGATCCATGGACAAGTAGGTATTTAGAGCATTGCATGCGCGCACTTTAAATAGCGGCTTAAAAAATGTGTCTACTTAAAAAACTCGTTTCCCAGGTATTGTTTTAGCTTATGACTCGGCATTACATAATATGTACAAAACGAGTAGTGTTCGGCTTGGAGATGGGTCTTTTGACACCCTAGTCGATACCGGTTTTTTCGTCCGCACCTTTTTTTTAGCTGCATCGGCACAATAGAACACGGCTTACAACCAAACTAATACTATAAATGCGAAAATATGTCTGTTTGTCCCTGTTTCACGTTGCAATGGGACAATGTTATGGTGTGTTTTTTGGAAGTAGAGAGAGATAGAAGTCTGAAGAGACACCGATTATTAACATATTTTTTATGCCCTGGATGAGAATTGAACCTTAATGTGATAGTAATGTATTTAAATTGATTACTAGCCAAATAGTGTACATCAGTAATGTTGAATTCTTTTCAGCCAACAAAATATTCAATATTATAGTCATTTTTCATAGCTTCACGTTCTGTATCTTCGAAGGGGTAGGCAGAGGAGTATTATCTCACATTTTGCGGCCAGAATTTTAGGTTCCACGTAATAGGGGGCGAGCCTATTGCTGTTACCGGGAACATTGCCAGACTCCGTGCTGCTAATGAGAATTCGACAAAAAACTCAGTAACACTATTGCCCGTCCGGGGAATCTAAGCCGAGACCAGGATCAGGAGACGCATACCCTATCCACTGGATCACGGAGGCATTCAACTATAACAATAACAAATAAACCCTCTGCTACTTCATTCATCAACAACAGCTCTTCTTAAACTCCTAAATGAAAAAACAAGCATCCAACCCATAAATAAAAACCGTTAACATAACGAACATTCTGATCGCTTTTATATGCGAATTTCTACCAAACCTTGACCTCTGATGGTCCTTCAAGAGGTACTTTAGACCCTGCTGACCCATGTTACTTGTCAGTAACAATACACAACAACTACCGCGAGTCTGCTTAGATCATTCATTATATTTTTCGTCAAATTGATGGTCGTATAATGCTATTCAAATCGATTTTGAGAGCGTATTATGAAGGAGTGTGACTGATAGACGGGCTTTAGGAATTGTGAAATTGTTGTAGTACGTTTGATGGATTCGTTATTTGTGGTAGATAAATGCTGGTTATAGCATCTTTTCAAGACATCTACACTAAGAATAAATCCTGTGTCGCGTGGGACTTTACAAACATACAACCACCGTATACAATGCACACCCAGACTCGAAACAAAAGTTTATGGATATCAAAGTGATGTCTCGTTTGGGAAGCAAACCCACAACACTCGGCGCAGTATCAAGCGGCGAGGCGGCGTAATAGTAATAGTAATAGCATGACTGGACCTGGTAGTTATTACCCTCATCTCTTATCTCTTTTAACTAACAACTCCCGCAGATTTGTCACATTATTAACTTTGCCACAGAGCTTCTATAGTTTGATCTCCGCAACCCAAAGGATTAGCAAGATTAGACCAGTATCAGTTTTATTTTAGAGTACTGACTCCTTCTGACAACGACGGTTAAAGTTCCTTACGACAGCCGAGGGCGACGACTTCACGCGTTCTCCAAGGTACAGGGCAAGCGATAATTAAGAATTCAATACGAACATACTCCGAAAAGTCACTAATGCGCGCCGTTGATTCGAGCCCGATACCCTCCGCATGGCAGTTCGTTGATAACTATACTAGGCTACCCCTACCCCGCTAACATTAACATCTGAGGTCCATAATAGCTGACAGTATTTACAAAAAAGTACTAGTAAACTAATATGTAATGCCTCCGTGGTTCAGTGGATAGCTTTTGCGACTGCTAATTGGAGGTCTCGGGTTCGATTTCAGGATCGGCCAAAGTGTTACTAGGTTCTCCAAATTCTCAGTAGCAGCACGGAGTCTGGTGATGTGCTCGGCAACGGCAGGCTCGCCCCTATTACATGAGACCTAAAAATTTTTGGCAAAATGTGGGTGTAATATTACACCTCTGCCTACCCCTTCGAGGATACAGGCGTGAGTCTATAAAAAAACATAAATATATCCGAAAGTAAAAAGAATATTTGAGAGATACCTACTAAGAAGCTTACTCCGCGTAACATCTTAGTATACGAATCTCTTGCCAATATATTGAAATGAATCATAACATTCGGTTACTAAACATGTCTATGAAGCGGTAGTGGGTCAATATTTTCTTATACTATAATGGGGTCATGTTAAACACATTTTGTCAACGGTTTTTGTTTATTTTACGTTTCCGCATTTACGTGGCTCAATACTTAGGCCGAAGCTCAAAGTGAGGGTTTTGCAGATATTATTGTATTATTATTGAATGTTTTGAGTACATACATACTATGGATTGAAGAATTGTATAATATACTTTTTCTCTTTTTTTGTTAAAACATACATAAGTAATATACATATAAATCTCCCAGACCAAGGCAAAAATCGATGTTCACAAACGAAAATGTTTGATTTGAGCGAAAATCGAACCCTCAGCGGGCAGTCGGTTACGCTCCCGCTATGCCACCATTTCGGTTTTCTTTCTTTATTTTCCAGTATCAAGCAGCGTTTTGTTTATATTCACATCTCTATTATACCGAAAGACGGTCAGTGCTGGTCATAGTCCTCCCCAAGGCTCTCCACGCTGATATTTGAAGCTGTCCGCATCCAACCATGCACCGCGAGCCCAATAGGATTGTCGGTCCACCGAGAGACCTACCTCTGTTGTGAAGTTGAGTTGAGAAGTGTTGTGAAGAAGTACCTTTCTGCCCTAGTGGCTATCAGTTCTATTAGCTATGTGCACTATCCACTATCTCTTCAGCTTGGCTATTCGCATAGCAATGGCGGCTATTTATTTCTATAAGGCTATGAAAATGCTGAAAAGCCTATAAGACTTTATTACTTCTTAAGATAAAGTGCTCCTTTACAAGCGCTAACAATAAAAGTGTTAACTGCTCTTTCTTCTTTCTGCTTTACGCAGCCACTGGCAATATGCGTCCCAGATTTGTAACCCTCAGTACGAAATTTATAAATCTCGCATTGAGGGCGTCTAAAAAAAAGTTTCTACGATACCTTGACTACAAGGCGCAGCAATTTTCAGTTGATTATGAGCACAGATGTAAAAGGTTTCACTTCTTACCTTTGGAAGTAAGGTGACGCATTGGGGATATTAGTTTCCTGTTAAAAATTGCTAATGGTTCAATTGACTGCCCTGATTTACTGGCTAATATTTTAATTCGCACAAATTTGTTGAGCTTCCGTCAGCGCCCAATATTGAATGTACCATTTAGTTCAACAATCTATAGGGGTAATGCCTTTTCCATAAGAAGTGCTGCAAGTTTCAATGCACTCGCACGGGATCTTAATATTGATCTTTTTTGCACTAGTGTTACCACTATGAGGCGGCAATTGGCTAATTTATACTTCGATAATGTCATTTCTAATACCGAGTCAGCACAGGATTGACTGAGTGAAGTTACCATTTTTGTTAATTTTGGTTCATTGTTTTTCTAAGTGTATATTTGTTATTTTTGTGTATATCTATTTGTTTTTGTTTAATTATTATTTTTCCTTTATTTTTTTTTGTATACCTATTTAAAGCGAGTACAAAAATCGTCATCCTTTTTATACCCATATGTGAGGGCTTTTAATTGGCAAACTGATAATGTTAATTGTTATATTCATAGTTTTAATTAGTCCGTAAGCCTTCTGTAAAACTGAATAAATAAATAAATAAATAAAACAATAATAAAATACTAAATTTATGATTTTGATAATTACGAAAGTGTATCTAAATAAGCACAGTTACGCGCGCGACTATGGCGGCTATTTCGTACACCGATTATGTGTTGAAACTTTTGTTGATTTATAAAAATATTAGTGAAGTTGATATTAACTGTTAATTAAATTCAATATTTGATTAAGTAAGGTATATAAAGTGCTGTGAATAATTGCTGAAATGCTAAATATTTGTGAGATTGTGTGTGTTGAAAATATTATTGAAGAGGATTTTTTCGTATTTTCGAGTTTTATTTCAACGAACTGCAGAAAAAAGGTATTTATACATTATATATCTATATACGTTTGTAAAACATATTTCAAGAAAGCCAAAATCGTCATTATTTTTGTGATACGTTTAAAACTAACTGAGATATAGGTAACACAATGACGCCGGTCAGCTGTTGCTCATCATCATCATCAGCCTTTAACAGTCCACTGCTGGACTAGGCCTCTGCTTTGGAAGGAGGAATTGGCCTACTATACCAAGCTGTTGCTCGGTCAAGACGTAAAGCAGCCGGCACTACCGGAATTTTTTTATTTTTCACGCGCCGCGTTGGAGGGGTTAAATAATAACAAAGAAAATATTAGAATATTTGACGGCAGGTATAAAACTGATTAGAATAGTTAAAATGTATCTTTGTTTGTTCAATATTTTGTTTATTTGATGTAAAAAGAATGGTCAGCGGCTTTACAAATATTATACAGCTGAGGAATTTGTTTGAACGTACTTACGTTTTTTTTCTGTTTATAGTCCGTATTTAAGTAGTTTATCGGTAAGCTTTAAGTCGTTCGATTACGTATGAGTGTGTGGGCAAACTACTTATGCCATTTTTTAAATAGCCCGCGTCTTCAATTTTAAACAATTAGTGGTATCATAACAGTTGACTAGTAAGCGGACCCCAGATTGAAACTGGGACAACGCTAAGAGGATGATAATGATAACAGTTGACACTGCCAAAACTCTTTGCATCAATGTCTTCGTTTGGTGCCTTTCAGTATTCTTAGTATGGAAGTATTATTTGCGTGTTTTCTTATGCAATGCAAATATTAATGTTTACTTTAAAACTTTCGTGCAGTTAATTTGAGGTAAAATTATGCCTCTACGGTGGTAATGTGTGCACTTAGTAGTTTTTTTGCAACGGGACTCAATTTCGTAATTATTTTACAAAATATTAGTCAACCATCAGTCAACCTGTGACCACGCTTGGAGAAACCTACGCCAAAACAACGGGTCACATCGCACATCTAGATCTAACGAGGTTTAACTCAAAAAAGCACTTTTTTCAGAAAATGCGAAAAACTGATTACTACTTCCCTGTGCACCGCAGAAGTGTTCTGAATAGAAATATGCTTTTATTACGCAGCTAGAACAAGTATGTTATAGAAACCTGGTGTTTATCTCATGTATTGGGGCAAAAATTGGATTTTCGCAGTTAGTTCCCTATTGCTAAACAATGTATGTATATTTATTTAGTTATTTTGAGTTGAGCCTGTGTTGGTGAATCAAGTTCTTAGTTAGCTCTCTTTTGAAGAGTAACCAGAAATTTAAAATCAATAGAATTTAGTATTATTTATAATTAGTCCGAGTGATAGAATGATTTGTAATCAGCAGTAAGGCGGTTGTTGATGATGAATTAGCAAAAAAAACACTAATAGTAATGAAATCAAACAATATTGTTTATTAACATTCCTGGTAATTCAACTTATTACAGTCTCTTATGTCGCTTATAGTCATAAAATTCTAAATAATCAACAAAACATAAAAAATATAGGAACTTTAGTTCGAAAAAATATAATATTTGTAAAAATGCGCATAGAAAATCACATTTCAATTAAATCTATGTATGATCTGATATGATCAACTTTAAACTTATAAATAAATAGACTTAAATTTTAATATTAATAATGGCACTTTGAGATCATTAGTATTGAAATCACGATTACTTACTAATATTCTTAAGTAATGGACAAATTTGGTAAGTATTTAACTTTTACATATTTTAGTAATAATAATGTAGCTAATCATAATTATCACGTAGAAGGTCTTTATAGTAAATATCATAATAAGATTTTGGAATAACGTTCTTATAAACCAATTCTTGTAGGTCTTTTCTTGTCACCTCCGATAATTTAATTTTTTCGTTGTATGCCTTTGTTAAGCCAATTGAAAACAATGGTTCATCTATGGCTGACCCGGTTCCTGAGCTGTTTTGCGACTTTCGACTTCCACTTTGCTGGTTAGCGTACCCTCTTATTGCCTTTTTTATCGATTTCGGGCTTTTGGGTAATAGTTTCAGAAACTACAGCATTTTGAGGGTCAACTTGCTCACTATCATCTTCTGTATCCGACGAACTACTAGATTTAGAGGAACTCGAGCTGGCACTGCTGCTTTTACTACTGGTGCAAGACGAATTCGACGATCTTAGGTGGAATCCGTCTTTTGTGAGCCAATCTAAAATTGAATTTCATATTGACGACTGATCAATGAAAGTGCTATCACTTTCGTCGCTCCGGTTGGTGAAATATAATAATTTGGTGCACCAGATTTTTGTTGTTTATACGTGCTGGGGATAGATGTATCAATCACTGATAAGACGATAATAGACTGATAATAGATGTATCAGGCACGATTTTCAATAGATGAGACTCCTTCACTTGAAAACGTTATCCTCAAGTCACCCTCATGTTGTGTAGAAATGATAGGAGGAGTGACATTTTCTTTATCCCTATTTTCTATCATATTTACTAAAAACCGACCACATCTCATTGTTTTCCTGAATAAGATAATATTTATTGTTCTTACTTATAGGGTCATGTGCGCCAAATTTATTTAAATAGCCATCAAGTTGACACTTTTACCCCATTAGCAATATTCTAAAGTAATATTTGGGGCATACCATCTAAAGAGAGCTAACTCAAACTTTTGCATTAAAAAGGGAACAAATCCATTAATTTCAAAGATGAATATAAAATTATACGTATTTGAAAATATCCTTATTACCAATAGCAAAAGAGTTCAATTTAGGCAGGTTTTTAAAGAAATTTATGAGTTTAAAATATGACTCCACAAAACAGAGTCAATTACAAATTCGAATATGTTTCATCAATATGGCAACAACTCAAAAAAAAAATATGCTCACCTGGCCAACAAAACGGGCTCAATTCAAAATGTTGTATTAATTCACTCAGCAGCAACCACCTACAAAGCGATAACTCAAACTAAAACTGATAAACATTTCAACAATACCGGTACAATTCTGGTTGACTGCACGGTTGGCGTAGTGGTTTAAGCGGGCGCCACGCCGCTTGACTGCGCCGAGTGTTGTGGGTTCGATTCGACTTTGTGTGATTCACAAATCGTTGTTTCGAGTCTGGGTGCATTGTGTCCGTTAGTTGTATGTTTGTAAAGTCCCCCGCGACACAGGATTTAGTCCTAATGCGGGAGTTGTCTTTAAAAAAAAAAAACTCAAAATAACTCCAATTTGTTAACAACGGGCAACAGCACTTCGCTCGCAATTCTGATTGCAACTAGCAATGTCCCTGTGTTGGTGGAAGGGTTAGCGGGGCTCACTCATTCAACTAAAGAGACACTTGACGCCATTTAGTATTAAGTAGCAGACATATTTTTAAATCTGTTTTATTGGTCGATAGGACGCCTTTTTCCCGTCGGGGTAGGCAGAGACAACAGAACGCCACTTGCTCCTATCCTTACAAACCTCACGCGCTTCCTCTACACTCATTACTCTTTTCATACATGCTCGCCGGTTTCGGGTACTTCGGACCTTTCCGTTTCTTAGGATGTCTCCAATTTGGTCGACGAATGTCCGCCGAGGTCTGCCGCGACCGACTTGCCCACACACATTTGCCTTATATATCTGATTCGTCATTCTTTCTTCACTCATTCGCTCCACGTGTCCAAACCACCAAAGCATTCCTTTCTCAATCCTTGTCACCACATCTTCTTTCAGTCCACTGCTCTTTCGTATAGTTGCATTCGGAATTCTATCAATCAGTCTTACCCCACACATACTACGCAGTGATCGCATCTCAACTGCGTTAATTCTACTTTCATGCTTTTTCTGCCAAACCCAGCTCTCACTTCCATACATCAACGTGGGGACAAGCACTCTATTGTGAACCGCCAATCGCGCCTCTTTTGGCACCGTCTGACCCTGCATAAACGCCCACAGTGCTCCATTTACACGATTTTCCGCAGTCACTCTCCTTTCAATGTGTCCCACACATCTTTCGTCCCTTGTAAATACGCTACCCAAATATACAAATTCCTTTACTTGCTCTACAATTTCACCTCCAATCGTAATATTACACTCAGTCACACTTTCATCTTTTTCAAACACCATCACTTTCGTCTTTCGTGCATAAGCTTATAATTGAATGGGCTCCATTTTTTATTTCGTACTTTCTTAACCATATAACGTTTTGCAGACCGGTAAGATGGATTTGGTCTACTGTACCACACTGGCTAGGCGGCTCGTATAAGCTTATCGAGTTTGCCACCTCCATTTCCCTTAGTCGCTTCTTAAGTCACCCACACAATGAAATGGGGTACTGACTTTGTATTCTTAACTCATCACGACACGGAATTTTCAATAGATTTTCTAAACAAATATTTATCTGCAAATCAAAACCTATTTTGCTATTTACTTTGAAGACACGGCATGGTTCACAAATCATAACTTAGGTTGATATGGCAGACATTTTATCGTATATTACGCCGACGAAGACATGACATGTTATTATACTGTCGTCGCGTTGCTGACACATCTAGAAATCAGAGACAGCTCACCCTAAAATTAAAGCGATTGAAAACCTGAGTATGTCATTACCTCAAAATAACAAAGAGAGAAACTGCTTTCATATTTACAAACCAGGGACTATGATTCAAAGAATATTTCCTGTTATAAACGTCAGCTTTTCTGACGCCACCCACCTTAATATTAAGACATGAATGTGTCAAAATTGCTGCCTTCTATGATTAAGGTGTTGTATACACCTTAATCACAGCAATTTTCTAGAATACTGAAACCACTTATAAACGCCTGATACTATAAGAATGGTGTTATAAGTTTGACGTGATTGTCTATATATTTGATGAAGGTAGAAACAGATATGATGAAGCAGCGATAGCCTAGTGGAGAGACAGACTGCTACGCAGAGAGTCTGGGTTCGAATCCACGGCGCGCACCGATGACTTTTCGGAGTTATGTGCGTTTTTAATCGATTTTAAACTTTCGCGATTTGTATACATCATAGAAATTAATTTAGCGGGTCTTAATCGCGTTACCTTAACTTATTTAAGGTATAAATACCTATTTGTTACCGATGTTTCGCTCGTCTTGCACCGAGCGTGGTCGCGGAGAGACTGATCTCTCGGCGACCACGCTCGGTGCAAGACGACGACGCGTGCCATCCCACGCGTATTGGTACTAATCAAACCTATACATTTGTTACGGCCAGGTGCAGCAGACATCTTTTCCAGATTATTGAAGCAACTTTTTTAAACTCAAAGCAAAAGAGAGGTTATTAGTTTGGCGTGTTTATCTGTGGCATCTTATTTCTTTTTTTTATAGACTCATGCCTCTATCCCCGACGGAGTAGGCAGAGGCGTAATATTACACCCACATTTCGCCATGAATTTTTAGCTCCCACCTAATAGGGGCTATTGCCGTCACCGGGCACATCACTAGACTCCGTGCTGCTACTGAGATTTCGAAAAAGCCCAGTGACACTTTTGCCCGACCCGGGAATCGAACCCGGAACCTTCGATCAGCAGTCGCATACGCTAGCCCCTGGACCACGGATGCAGTCCAGTCAGTATCGATTGAAAGTATTGTTGAATCCTACCGTAAGAAAAGTGGAAACCGCTTAAATGTCATCAAAAATCGAGAACGGTTCAGTCTCATTGCGGTAATTTTACGACACAGCCAATCAATTAAAACTAGTAATAAAAATTGCCTAACACATCAATACTGAAATAAAATCTCAAGAATACTAAAATAAGCAGTAAAATTTTAGTTTATAACATTTTACAGATATCCTCTGACCCTCTAGTGCTACGGGCTACGAGAGTGCTACGGCGTAGCGTGCACGTAGACAGTAAATCTTCGCCGTGGTATACGTCCGCCAAGAAGCAAATAACGCTTATTACAAACTAGTTTTCCTTCCGAACATGTCCGAGAAAATATTTATTTTTACTGTATTTTCCTTCCGATTAATTTTTCTAAAGCAATTTTCAAACAATAAAATTTCATTGTGATTGTGTTTGTTTCGTAATAACGGGCGCTTTTTTTGGCTTTATGTTATGTGTAGCGAGTGCACTTTTGTGTTTGGTGCAGCTATTGCAGAACGTTTTTTGTCGGTTACATAAACCAATATAGATGTTTTTAGACTTTCAATTATTATTAGTGTCGCCAACTAAATCATATATTTTTGGGTCGTCATCATCAGCCTGCTGCACTCGTCATCGTCTCAGCGTTATCCCGGTTGCATGCAAGACTTACACACCTCGGCACCTAGAGTCCGCTTACTAATCTCTGGTTAGACTGAATATCAGCATTTTATTGATAAGCCCAGCCACAGGCACAAGATTTTTTATTCAATACTCACGAAAATTTAACCATAATACGCCTCCTCACCACTTCCTTGAAGTACTGTGACAGGAACAAGACATTATAATAAACAAACCACTTAGTAATATAATTCCTAACCTAAAACAGTTTTTGCACTGTGGCCTCTCTCTTTCCCGTACAGAGGTTTAGTTGGGTCATACGCCAGACAAAAATTGTGCCCCACAGATGGTATTTGCCATTACCTTATACTAAACAAGGACGCCAATCGGTCCCATTACGAGTTGGGAAGTTCGGTACGTCATCTCAAACGCGATTGAATTGAACGACTAGTCTTTCATTTGATTCGTATTTATGGAAACGATATTCCTATGACAGTACAAAATCAAGAAAAGCTGATCTTTATACGAGTACTTTAATATGAATCTCAATGGGCGAGATTCTTGGGACAGATACAAGGTACCCATGTTTGAAGCATTTTAGTGAAATTGAAAGGCCATAATGTTAACGTACTGACAAAATTTGGTCTTTGATGTGTCTAAGATATCAAAGAAGGAAACATTTTTTTTTATGTAACGTCACGATAGGCTACAATTTTTGTGTGAATGTGTCGACAACTCTGGTGTTCAAATTTTGATTTTAGGCCATCCGAAGACCGCAGACATGGTGTAACAATTCTTGTTCTAAGACAAAAACTTGGGTGGACGGCGAGATGAATATAAAAAAGACAAGCAGATTATCTCAACGTAACATAAAACTCAGGTTCCAAAAAAAAATTTTAATTTCTTTTTTGCTGCAATATTTTTATAAATCTCGTACAAGATATAGATATTGTTCAGAGATTGTTACTTAAAGACTATATGATCCTATAGATAGTCTTTCTGAATAGGCTGCTAAGCGTTTTCCTTTTTCTTTGTAACAAGCCTTTTCGTTATAGTGGTACATGATTATACATAAGTATTCTCTTCTGAAACCTCAATGAATTGCAAAAAATAACTACCTTCAGTGGAAGAGAACTTAGCCTAAGCCCAGACTTGTCTGTATAAAATGTTACTATACACACAAATACATTTTTTACTTTTTGTCCCTAAAATCGGTTGGCCCAAAAGACGAATAATTAAAAAAAAATCGTATCTAAGTCTAAATCTGATAATATTATTAATCCTGGTTTTCTATATTAATGCAGCGTAGCGTGTCTGAATGTTCAAAAACTTCCTGAAACACACATATGCCCCGACACGAAGTATAAATTATCCATCTATAAATAGGTTAGTAAATAATAATTTCAATTATCAAATGTTAGTAGAACTGATTCGATGACGAATCAATACTTTGCTAGTATTATAATTCATCATAATTTACGTCACAGTATTTGAATAAGTTCATGATTGTACTATGACGACGGTCATGCCTATTAGTTGACAGGCTAACGTCGTACGTCAATATAAGTGTCATATGACGTACAACAGGTGAGCTCACTTTAAAAAGTTCAAACTAGCTAAAGTGGCAGTCGCAGAATCTATCTCTCTCTGTATATAGCGATCTAATCCGTACATTAGATAGTAAATAAAATAATTTTTGCATCAATAAATTTATTTTATTTACTGTCTGAAGCTTGGATAACGCCGCGCATAACCGATAGATAGAGACAGATTTGTGCGTTCCGTCCGCCACTTTAAAAGATCCTTCTGTTGTTTTTTTTTTCCTCTAGCAGGTTTGGTAGTAAAAAATATCTTGAATAAAAGCCTTGCCACCCAAACCAGGTACCTGTAGTGGTTTTTTAAATCTAATAATTATGACTCTCATACAAATATTTTGGAATTCTATAGGCACTGGCAATATAGAAATTAAAAATCATACTACAGCAAATACAAACTCCTTTTTTCTGAGATGTGCTCATAGTTTTGCATATCAAGGTACTGCATAGTAAACAAACTATCTCATCGACAGTCCATTCACAAGTTCTGAAGTTCTGTCATTCCGCTCCATTGAGTAGTTGTTCACAGAAAACTAACTCAGTGAACAACTACTCGCTCATTTAAATAGTGTTTCTTTGTATCTTTACATGGTCAGGAAATATATCGTTTGAGTAGTATTAAGTAGGAAAAAGTAAATATATTAAATAGCTTTTGACATAGCAGGTAACTGAAAACAACTATTTCCTTAATTATTACTCCGTAGACCATCGGATAAGCGGCAGCTGTGACCGGTCCACTGCCAAAACAGTTGAGTAGTGTAGTAAACACAGCGTAATGTTATCAATCACGATGGTCTTCTGCCGGGTAATCTCGTTCTAAATCTTATCATCAGAGAAATCTCGATCATCAGACAATGTATAGTGTAGTGTGCATGAGTGACATGTAGTCTTTGGACAAACTTCAACCCAAGTGTCATCGCCGTAAGTCAAGTGTTACCAATGAGGTGAAACAATTGAAGATAAACTGTTCTACTTGACCTAAGGCATAGGAAGTCTGAAGGGCGTCTTATCGTTATTTACGTTCACTATAACATCACACCTATTTACGTTGAGGTATATTAAAGGCGTACCAAGGTCAATTTAACTGTTTACCTGAACAAAACACGTTCGTTTGACCCAATGTGATCCACGCACGAGAAGTGTGACCTTTAACTTTAATTGATTTGCTCGTGTATATCAAAAGTTGGTGCTAAGACAGGTACTTTTGATTATTTTAGTAACCTACTTATATGGTTACTATTATGATTGTAATGAGAAAGATTGGTTTTTTTTGGTGGTTCAGTGATTTATTTATTATCATCCAACAATAAACCATTATTAAAGGTGAACCTAATGTAATGAAGAAGAATTTATTACTTAGTGTCACCCATTCCTAACTCACAATATATCTTTCTTCGGGAGCTACTAAAGCAAAGAGAAAATGCTTTCTTAAGAAGTGCTAAATATATAATTATTTTAGTGATATTTCTTTAATTTCCACATATAAATAAAAGTTTAGTGTGCCTGTCTGTTATTTCAATCTGTTTTTCCACTTTCGCTATGTCCGTCCGTTTCTGGCACACAAACAGCCTTAAGCGCTTATCATGGGTATGTTTCATCGGTGTTACGTTACGGGTTAGTGATGTGGGGTAATTCAGTGGATGTGGATAGAGCTTTCCTTGTGCAAAAGAAGTGCATTAGAGCTTTAAGTGGTGCAGAATACCTTGATCATTGCAGGCCATTGTTTAAGCAATTGCAAATTCTTCCACTTGCATGCTTATATATCTTAGAGATAAGTTTATTTGTGAAGAAGCACCCTCACTTGTTCCCTCTAAATGAACAAGTCTCTGACAGGCTTAGTAAAAAGAACCCTGGCAAACTCCTCGTGCCATCACAAAGACTACATTTACATAGTAGAAATGCATATTGTATGGCAATAAAAATCTATAATAAATTACCACCTGATCTAAGACTGCTTTCAATTAGTAAGTTTAAAACGATAATGTTTTCTTGGCTCCTAGACAAATGCTTCTATTCTGTAAATGAATTCATAAATTATAAAATTTGACATTGTTAGAGAATTAGACTTTTAGGAGTAAATATTGTCATTTTTAATTATTATATTGACATTCCGGAGTAAATTTTGACATTTTTAATTATTATATTGACATTTCGGAGTAAATTTTGACATTTTTAATTATTATATTGACATAATTATATTCGTTTCAATTGTTACTTAATTTCACTTCCATTTTTTTATTGTATTTTATTGTATTAGTACCTAATAAATATAATTACGCGATTTTAATGACGACATGACATTTGTTTAATAAAGTTTGCATGCGTCATTTAAATATTTCTACACCAGTGATGGTAGTGTATGTGATTCTCAGAATACATGTAAGACCATAAATGTACCATATACTTAGAAATAAATGATTTATTATTATTATTATTATTATGCATGAGCGCGCGTGTGTGTTTGTGTGTGGGTATGTGTGTGTCCGCGACCACGACCATTGCAAGACGTATGTATACCTTAAATTAGTTTATTTACGTGATCGAGCCCATTTAAATAATTTTTGTATAATGTATACAAATCGCGAATGTTTAAAATCGGTAACTTTCAATGTTTCAAATCACCTCTGTCAGCTTCTCAAATTACAAATATACTAATCAAAGTCAGTCAAACTCCACGCGTATAGACGTAAATATTCCTCATTTTGCTACCGTCATATCTTACGACTTACCTATACATTTTTCACCGTCTGTTTTGAATCATCTAAGTGCTCGCGAGCCCCGTCCAAACAACTTTGCCCTCAAATTTGTCCGACGCACTTGGCTGAATAGAGTTTTTGGACAAATAACTTGAAAATGCCAGAACAGTCGCGTATACTGCGGCTATTAGGGTATTGATATTTTAGACATTTATATACATCCGCGATAATGGCGTTTGCAACAGAACCAAAATATCGGATACTCAAAACAAAGATACGTGGTATATATCCTGAATAGAGATGTAAGTGCGTTATTATACCATTTGTTTTGAAATGTATTAAATGAAAAATACCGTATAATACGGTATTATACCATTTACTACGGTATTTTATGTATTAATCAATTGTTCTATATTTTTGAAGTAAATGATCATAGTAATCATTAAAAAACTGAATACGGTGGAATTGCACAGGAATAAAACCTGAAATTATATTTTAAGTTTGTATTATTATTAATTGCTATTAGCTACATCAACATTACCATAAAAATAGGGTTGGGTTTCGAAACGAGTCGCCCGAATTTGAGGGTATTGGTGGTGTAGGGGGCTTAAGGGAGTTAGTTTTAATCCCCTAAAAGTAATTTTGGCTGCCGGAGTTGCGTCTAAATATATTTGATCAATTTGCTTAAATTCTTAAATACTTCGGCAATTATGCAAAACGGAACATAGTTATACTTTAGTTCAGTTTTACAAATATCATTTTTAGGTTTTATGTGAAAAACGTGTAACGAAACGCAAACCCGCCATCTTGGAATGATGATATTGACGGCTAAGGTCAAATTTGTGCGTCATTGCTTTCGAGTGCCTAGGGTTAGGTGCGCCTGTAATAAGTAACTAAATAGGTTCTGTTAGGTTCTCTTTTGACCCTTAACCCAAAAATAGGAGCCCTGCTTTTGGGTTTTTTTGGGCCAACCTTCGTTTATTAAACTAGTGTGAAGAATGTGGAAGTTGGCAGTGCCATACACACCGATGTTTGGAGATATTTTTTTTAGAGGAAACCAAGTATTTCCGGCAAGTGAAAATGGTGAGGGGGGATTCCGAGACCTCCCCTCCTCCCCCTCCAATCACTCAAAACCCCGAAAAACGGCGACGTATTTCGAAACTTTTACCTATAAATACGCTAAAAGCAGTCAAAATATTATTTAAAGAAAAACACGTAACATTTTTAGTTACGTCAGAGCAAAGGCGTCCTCAAACTTATTTGAATCATCTCTCTATTTATTCAAAATTAAATTATGATCCTCTCTGCGTGCAGACACGTACAGCCCGAATCTTAATACAAGATCCATAAGAAAAGCACAGAGGTTGGCCCACGCCTTTTGTCTTCCTAGTTCAAAAATCCGAGATTTAGAGGATCTTCATCCTCAAATAAAAATCCTCTTGTGTTGCTACGTTCTCGGTTGATGACGGAGCAGTACTTAATGTATTCTAGCAACGTACTTTCAGCTGAATCATCTTCATCACCACTTTCTTTAACTTCGAAGATTCGGGTAAGTCTAGACCAATTTGGAAACACGTGATGTGTCTAAGCGATTTCGGACTTTGCAATGAATTTTTCCGAAAGTTAAAACTCCAAAATTTTGAAATTAGTGATTCTAAAACAAAGAATACAATCGTAACTTAAAATATATTTAATGGTTTAAACTAGAACTTGTCGCAATATCGCAGGGTCTTCAAAACTGAATCAGAAAATAAAATACATAAAATACCAATAATACCGTAAGTTATAATAAAATACCGGTTTAATACATAGCCTTTTGGTATTATACGGTATTTTTACAACACTAATCCTGAAAGACAAACTTTCTATACATATTATGGCATAAAGTCCTTGGCCATTTCTGTCTGTCTGAACGACGAACTCAAAAAAAACCTAACAGTTTTTAGTACGGTTTCATCAATAAATAGCGTGATTCCTAAGGAAGGGTTACGGCCCGGCCACAGCCTACAGCGGCGGCGGCTGCGGCGAGCGTTTTCGATGTACATGGCGCGCTTTGCTACGCGACGACTGATGTCGCGTCAGAGTAAACGCGCCATGTACATCGAAATCGCTCGCCGCTGCTGCCAAAACTGTAGGCTAGGCCGGGCCGTTAGGTGTTCATTTTATTCACGTGGGTGAAGCCGCAGGAGTCTATGTACATCATAATATAAAAAAGATGCACTCCAAAATGAAATATTTTATAAAATAATATAAAATAATGTGGCATTCCAAAAGTCACTTCACTAACTGTGGAATTCAATATTCGAATTATAGATAGATCTATGGATTTTAGATTCGTTTTTGACAGTTTTTGATATAAGCTCCATACAAAACATGTCAAACACGTATCTAAAATCTACAGATCTATCTATAGTTCGAATATTGAAAATGGCCGTAAGTCTATTAATAGGTAAGGTGCGTGGACTTTACGAAGTTGGGTGGCGTTAAATTGTAAAATGTCGCTTGCTCCGTGTTTCGGAGAGAACGTTAAGCTGTTGGTCTCTGCTGCTATGAAGAACTTTAGCTGTCTTTACAGGAAGTAGCAACACTTTCCTCGACGCTGGTCTAACCCACAAAAAGTCCAAACCTGTTGCAAAGTATAGCCGGCAGTCACATTGCAGAGAAGGTAATATTCTGTCAAATCTTGATAGAACTAGGTAGAATGCGGGCCCCCCCCCGTGGGATCTCCACCTTGTCGTGGTGGAGGGGGCTCAGTAACCGTGGATTGGTCACCCGCGGTGAAGCTAAGAGGGATCCAGGAGGGGACGCTTCGCATGGGCTTGGAGGGGCCTGCGCAGGATGCGTCCAACGGTGCGGGTGCGGGGGACAGTTCTGACTGTCCCTCGCAGTCGGTTGCGGTCGCGGGAGGAGAGGCGTGTCGGTGTTGCGTTGCCGCGCGCCCTATCTCCCGCGACCAAATGGGTGCGCACCATTCGATGCGTCGCGGTGGGGCCGCAGAGGAAGAGGAGATGCGGTGTTGCGTTGCCATCCTCCCTATCCTCTGCGGCCGCTAGGTGTTTTGGCGGCGGAGCCCAACACCTTAATCCGCCGCCAAGGAGGTTTTGTTCGGGGCCCACCTAACAATCTGGCGGGCCAATGCCCATCGGAGGGTGGCGACGAATGCTTCAGCGATGCCCTACCCTCCGACACACGGGTACATGAGAAAGTCGAGGTGGTTTTTAGTGGAAACACCACATACTTACTACACTTGGTGTATGTTTTATGTACCTGCTTGTCGTAATATGATGTATAATCATTGATATACTTACTGGACCTGTGTAATTTTTCCATTATAATGTATGTGTGATTCGGTGTGCTTTGGATAGGTACATTGATAATAGTCCAAAAGCACACATGCAGCATTCTGGTTGGGTGATGTTGCTTTTAGGTAATATTGCAAATTGTTATTGCAGCTGATATGTAAGTCTTGTATTAATCTGTAAACAAAAGTATGAAATACTCTAAATCACTGCCTGGCAGTCACTTGGTACTTATACTACTTCTATTTCACGTGATCAGCAAACTAACAATAAAATTATTAGAATGTTATAAAGAATTAAGTACTTACTTACCCATGTTATTATCAGAAGAAACACTACTCTGTGTGTGCCCATGTTTATATACACACATTTCAATTTTTATTTATTCGTGCACTCCATTCTTCCCGGTAATGGCAGCGATCGATGTAATCGATGTTTTCCGGTAACGGTGATGTTAATATTGTGTCATGATAATGACATAATTGCGGCTTGAATTGTTCGCTACAGATTACAATTATCAACAATTATTACATAACCTTTGTTTGTTTGGCGCGCGGAAGGTAGTATAATATAAAACCACCGCGCTGTTGGCGTCTATGTACATCTCGCTCTAAGGCATTGTCTCATCTCATTTCAACATTGTTATTGCTTGTCAAAATGCCCGTACTCAGTGGTCACAATTCACGATGCAATTTATTTAGAGCGGCACACGTTATGAGCCGGACCCGAAATGACATCTTTTATCAAATTAGATTATGTAACTTGATCGTATTTCTGAAGTTTGTTTTTGTTACCTATCGATTACGTAACGTGATCGTGTAATTCGTGTATCTGTCATTTCTGAATTCTGTAGCATATAAATTATTAATTATAAATGTCAATGTCAGAACTTAGCCGTAACGTGCATTTATAAATGTAGTTATGATAAAAAAAAATTGTCTTTGGATTTTCGATTTTTGTTGTTTGTGTAAAAATGTAACATGTCAACCAATATTATATAATAATTATAGTAAGTAAAATAATCTTGTTTTGACGTCCGCGTCTACTAAGGAGCCAGTTGAAAACCAGCGTCGGGCACATAATGTCCGGCAATATGCTGAACTGGCTTCCTATTTTTGTACAGACGACGGGCGTGTACGATTTTTGCCTAGTTATAGATTTTTTTTTTGTTTTTTCTCTCACTGTTTATATGATGTCCCTCGTCTGATATAAAAATAAATGTTTTTCATTTCATTTCATTTCATTTCATTTCATTTCATACTCCGTCTCTCATTTTTCCCTAGAGTCGGATATCCGAAGGGACTTTCCACCTCTTAAAGAAAAAAAAAAAAAGAAGGTAGAATGCGGACAAAATTTCGAGGTTAAGGTCTTAGATTGCTAATAATAGATGCGTGGGATGCGATGCGATATAATATATGCATAATAATACATGTGCGCCTGCCTGTGCCTAATCTTTAGCGGATAGCTGTGCACTTATTTCAACATTTATGTACTTTAAGTATAAAGTTCCAGTATTATTACACGATATTTAGGGCGGAAACAAGAGCTTCGAAGGTTGCATACTACATACTACTTAAATCTTTTAATAATAAGGCAGAGTGAGTGTGGTGTCGGATTAAAAATACAAAGTGTCTCTACCCGATTTCATTCCCTGAATGCCGTAAAAGACGACCAAGGAACATACACGAAGCAAATAGTATCACCGCCATAAGACCGTAGTCACAGCATCAAACCCTATACCAACCTGTCTGGCCAGCGTGGTTATAGTAAGCCAAATCATCCTATTGCCTGCCAATAGTATTGTGACGCAAATTGGGTAATGCGTATATCTGACAGTGGACGGTGAAAGTTTGTTTCGAACTGACTGCTTGCTCTTAGGCAGCTGCAAGTGTCTTTAAGCATGTTTCGTCGAATGACTAAAGATTGTAAAGAAATTACAGTGAACGAAAAATACGTGGCATACACATTGTCGATGTTGCATATAACTTTGGAGATTGGAACATGAATACATACCGAAATGTTTGTAGGCGCATAACTTCCAAACGACTGCATCAAATCTGATAAAACTTGCTTTTATGTGTTTGTTATGGTCAGGGTAAGGTAAGTATCATTTTTTTATGATTTTTTATCTTTTTTATTAAATATGGCGGTACCAAATTCGTAGGGTCAGCTAGTTGTTAATAAATACGTTTGGAAAAATACTTGTTCATACTTTTAAGATTTTAATGAATTGATTAAATCTATAAATCCTCTTGATGTCTTACACCTTGAAGCCCGGGGTCGACTTAATATGTAGTTTAATCAGGTATGTCAAAATATCAGCTTTTTTACAGAGTAACTAACTTCTGAATTCCACAACCCATCGGGATAACTATATTCTATGACTTACACTAGTATCAGTTTGGCATCAAACTACTTTTACATTTAAACCAAATGACCTAGAAACTCCATTTGTATTACTAGATCATTCCGTTTAAATCTTTAAAACCAATATATCGCGATAAAATCTGTAAACCGTAGTTTGATTTCAACGTGTAACATTCGCGTAAACCCTAGGAAATACTAGTATCAGTTTTTTTTATAGTAATAGGCAGCAAACCACCAGACTGATCGGATCGTCTGATGGTAAGCAATTACCGCCGCCCATGGACACAAGCAACACCACAGGAGTCACAAATGCGTTGCCGCCCCTTAGGGTTGGGAAAAGGGATAGGATAAGGAGTGGGACGAGGGAGAAGGAATAGGGGATAGGGCCTCCGGCACTCTCACTCACCGAACGAAACGCAACAGTTTAGGTACTGTTACTTTACGTCGATGTTCTGTGAGAGGGTAGTATTTCCCCGGTCGAGCCGGGCCATTCATGCTGAAATCAGCAAGGCTCTACTACCGTGTAAAAGTAGCACCTAAATCGACACTCTCCAACAATGTTTTTTATATATTAATAGACGGCAAACGAGCAGACGGATCGCCTGATGGTAAGCAATTACCGCCACACAAGCAACGCCACAGAAGTCACAAGTGCGTTGCCGCCCCTTGGGGTTGGGAAAGGGGATAGGATGAGGGAGAAGGAATAGGGGATAGGGCCTACGGCACTCTCACTCACCGAACGAAACGCAACAGTTTAGGTACTGTTACTTTACGTCGATTTTCTGTGAGAGGGTTAAGCTACTTCCCCGGTCGAGCCGGCCCATTCATGCTGAAATCAGCAAGGCTCTACTACCTGTGAAACCAGTACCAGCTTATTGCGTACGACGGAATATCGTGCTCAACGAGGCACGGGATAAGCGATATTTTATAGTTTAAAGCGAGGTAGCGATCATAGCGAGACTTAGCTTGCCGTTCGTAAAAGATCGGCAAAGTTCAGCAACGCTTGCACAGGTCACCACTTGGATGGGTGACCGTGTGTGGCATTGACATCTGAGCGCTACCGTGCTTCGGAAGGTACGTAAAGCTGTCGGTCCCGTTCTTGTCTAAGGATAAGGATAAGGACCATGTTGGAGGTCTTCGGGCGGTCTGAAAACTCCTACACCAGAGCTGGCCACACAGTCACACAAAAAACAAAACACAACAGTTTAAAAGTCACATAACTTCGATAAGTCAGTAGTGCGCTCTGTGGTATGAACCCAACACCCTCTGCATGACCGTCCCGTGGTATCTCCACTAGACTATTAGTTTCTGTCCAAATCTTGATATTAGGATAAACTATAAAAAATACGAGTTATTATAAAAGTGTAACAGCCTTTCTTCTTTTTTCTTTCCCATGGGTCTACGCCCTTTAATTGCGATTCCAGCGTTATAGTATTTTAAGAAAGAAAGAAATGCAATTATTTCACGGAAATACGGCACGCTAAAATCATTATTTTTCTTTTAGTGCCACTTTATGACTCATGGTTAGTAGTCAGCTTCTTAAATTTCTTATGGTCCACAGCAAAGCTGAACAGCTTATGTTATTACAGGAATAGAAATAAAATAAAACAATGGTTTAGTAGTGAAAGAAAAATCGAGTTCATAATTTCTACTCAGGTTTCAGAAAAATAAAAATGACCTGCACAATCTTTCAATGCAAATGCAATGTCTTATATTATACAAGGCTATATAAGTCTTGGTTCTTATACTTTGTTTGTTTTTCGTGTGAGTGTGTGGCCAACTCTGGTGTCGGAGTTTTCAGACCGCCCTAAGGCCTCCGACATGGCCTAACGATCCTTATCTTTAGACAAGAACTGGGATTGACAGCTTTACGTGCCCTCCGAATCACGGTAGCGCTCAAATTTAAATGCCACACGGTCACCCATCCATGTGGCGACCTGTGCAAGCGTTGCATAACATTGCCGATCTGTTACGAACGGCAAGCCAAGTCTCGCTATGAGCGCTACGTACTTATAATTACGTCACGAATATCTTGTAACGCACGATTGGTACACTTGATATTATAATTATAAAACTACACTACATAATAGGTGTAGTAGCTACTCGGCTTATATGAATTCATGTTAGATAGTCTTCATAGACTATATCTTCGAAAGGGTAGGCAGAGGTAACATTACACCCAAATTTTCCCATGTTATGATTTTTAGATCCCACTCATAGGGGGCGAGCCTATTGCCGTTACCGGGCACAATGGCAAACTCCGAGCGGCTATTGAGAATTCAGAAAACTCAGTAACATTTTTGCCCGAACCGGGAATCGAACGATAGCCCTACGCTATCCACTGGATCACGGCAGCAGTTATAAGAAGATACACCGCCAATTTACAAATTGCGAGGACGCAACGGATTGTTTGTAGGGACGATCTAGACGACGCGCGACAAGCATCGGCGACGCATAAATAAAATGTCGGTTTACGAATGTCTGTGAATTTGAATGCGCTCGTCGTTTAGAGGATAAAATCGTCCAGTATCATAGATTTACATAGATTTGTGTACGCAGACCCTTACGTGATTTTTATTAGATAACATGTTTTTAGGGCATTTTCGTATGCTGTCTTCTGTCTTGTTATGGGTAGTAATTTCATAGCACTTCTGAGATTGTGGAAATGTAAATGCAATGTACTGTATGTGGTTGTGCGTCCCATTCCATGATCCTGCCAGTAACGGAAGTCGAGGACACCGCTTAGGTTTTTTAGTACATAGGCCAAAAATGATTCGAGTGTGGTGTGGCACATACTCCCTCAAACAGGATTCAAACCCAACAAAAGGTAGGCCCGCAAAAATGGCTTTCCATCGGTTTACAAAAAGGAAATGTTCTCTTCTATACCATTATCATGAACGTAAGACTTTAGAGGAGAGCCATCAGAAGGCTTATGTCTAGCAGTAGACGACTTTTACCTGAAACGATGATGATAAAGAAGACTTAGGAAACAAAATAATACAAAATCATTGCATTTCACACCATAACACACGCTAAAAACCCATACCAGTAACGATCGCAAAACACGTCCATTCTTTTTCTAATTAACCTCTCAAAGTATACGAACTAAATGCTTCAACTTCTGTCTGTGTATTTTACATTGAATACCTACGTTTTGAAGGTATGGACGAACTTTTAACGAGCACCGTCGGTGATTTAGTTTAGTAAAGTATGTAAGGATTACTTCGGCTTGATGAAGCTACGAAGAAAACAAGTATATAACGGCTAGAGTACTGTGTAGCTTGCACGTCTTATTACGCTATAAACGTGGAATTCTATGAGGATGGACTTGGATGGTAGAAATGGTTCTTCATTTCTTTTTTTCGCGGCACTTTGTGGGCAACACTGTTGTCGGATTTCTTAGACCGCCCGAACGCCATCAACGATGCCTAACGATTTTTGTCTTTTCTTAGCCTCTGAAGCGATAGCGCTCTGATAAAAATGCAACACTCCATCACTCATCCAAGTGACGACCTGTGCAAGCGTCGCTTAACTTTACCGACTTATTGTGAAAGACAACCTAAGCTACACCATGAGTCATACTAACTACATGCACACACAAAGTGTTATCTCGTATAGAAATGGAACTCTCAACGAAGAAGTGACCATTTTCGTCACGCCATACGTGCTGTCAAATCAAAGAATTCAATTTTACTTATTTTATACTTCTAAACTGATATATCTTACACAATGTAACATCTAAAATACGTATGGCACGCTTTCTTCGCGACGTTTTCACTGAAGCGCGATCATAAGAATATGGCAGACTGGTGATGTTACTCACTGGTGTTTTGCCAAACAACTTCATATTATTTTGTGTAGTGTTACATTTTGCTCATATTTTATTTTGAAGTAGCTTCTGCCCGCCACCGTGACAAAGGGAAGCATATGTGATGCACAAGCTATATTACTGAAAAGTTTCATCAACATCAGTTTTTCAGTGAAAGAGTGGCAGACGTGTACATTTATCCTCACAAACTTTATTATATTTAATATTTAGTGTATTTATTTAGTTTTTACAAAACATTCACATGATTGCCAATAGTAGAGACAGCATAAAGTTTAAGTCACAATATTTTTATGGTTGACAAATAAACAAACAGATATAAATTAGTTTATGTAAATCTTTGGTATTTTGTTTTGTTTTGTCTAAATCAAACAGCCTATTAACAATTTTTATGGCGTAATAATCAAAGATCATGTTTTATGATTTTCGATTTTAGGACATCTTGCTCATATCACATATACTCGTATGTAAAATAATCCTAAGCAAAAGGCAAGACACGTTCAAAACTAATTTTTACATGCAACCTACAAACTATTTAAACCATTTAAACTAAGAACATATCCTACCCACCAGCCGTATAATGAATTAGGGACAGCCGCTTTGCAAAAGTTTGGGCACACACCAAAAGTTTCATGGGGTCTCACCTTCTACGCCATGACTGGGACGACCTCAAAACTTAGTACATTGGAATTGAATTGGGATTCAAATTGCGTATGCGTGTTGTTTGTTGCCAAAATGCTGTTTCATTTAACCCGGTTTTATTTCAGGAGTTGAAGAAAGATAGAATTATATTATTTATTTAACTTGATCCGTAGTGGTCACATCTGTACCTGTAAAATAAGGTCTATTGACCTAATTTTCTTAACATCTTTTGTGTTAACACGAATGAAATCAAATAGTCTGTGTGTATGGATGTGTAAAATATTGGTGATTTATTGGGTATTTATTGGGAGGAAATGTATTTCCTCCCCAGTTCCTTCTCTAGAAGATGTATGATGACTTGAGTACAATATAATATATATACTGTAAGTTTTAGGGCCAATATGGCAGTCTGTGAAATATTGATGTCCTATGTTCTGGCACAGTTTACGCACGGTCACCTGATTAGAACCTGTACTATGATAACCAGATAAACGATAAATATACCTATATATGCTTAAATAGGTACATGTTTTTGATAAATTCCACCCAGGCACTTTGTTTGGGACTTTCGCGAAAATTCTACAACCCACGACCTACTGCTTAGCAGTCAGGGTCATTAACTACTATTCCATTAGGCCAGTCTGTCAAACCCGATAAACTGAAAAATGGGTCATTTTGGACGCAGTCGGGATAACGCAGGAATGATGATAATTATATGTGATGATACAAGACTTCGTCCGCGGTTTCACCTGCGAGAATCATTACCCATAACCTTCCTCGAGAATCACTAACTATAATATTGGTAAAAACCGTTCTAAAATCAATGTGTACTCATAGGCAGGATGGCCAAGGGCAAAGAAATATAACCTTAAGGCATAGAAGTAACACTAAATAACAACAGCGGTTGCTATGATTGATATCTTCTTTCTAATGGCACATGCAGTATGATAGAAAGAGCTGTCGATAGGTTTAGCAGCACGCTCTTATAGCAGCATCGTGGTAGGCAAACAGTAGACAAAACATAGAGTTAGGAAACCGAGTATTGTTCGTAACAGTGATGATTTATCGATAAATATTTTGGTCAAATGTCTAACTTTAGTATGTGTCGATATATTTAAGCCGTAGAAGTAAACAACTAAAATATTGAAATTGTAGTTTTTGCTGTTGACGCCGGACAGTGCTTTGCAAAGATTTGCCAGACAGACAGTAAGTTCGTTTTAGCCATAAAATCTATTGACAAAAAGTATTCATAAACTAATGAGCAATGCGTTGCGATGCGATGCTAAGAAACTGTCACTTAGATTATGTATTGTACGAATTATACCAGATTGGCTAATGCGGCAGGCTTTGGCAATTTGTGTGCGTCGCATCATATCACGTTGCTTGCTATCGCTTACGTTGGACACTGCTTGATTTTTTTAGAGTTGTAGGTAATCCGATTTGTGATCCGCCAGCACAAATGATTCGCCTTTATGTAAATATTAGTACAGCAGTGAACTACTTTGACAACCCAGTTGGCGTGAGTGCAACCGACTGCCACGCCGAAGCTTGCGGGTACGACTTAGTTTTACATTCATGTCCGATAGTTTGTTTCCGTATTTATCCCTCATTCAAAAAACATCGATATCTCCTTTCACTGTCAAATCCCATCACTCCTTAATGATGGAATTTACAGCACGGCTATTTAGAGAATGTCGTCAAAGATATAAGTCTGTAAGGAGTCTATGCCTCTTTAAATGAGACGCGTAATTTGACGTTATGATTAACCAACTAAGACTAACTGACATTACATGTTGCACGTTTGGTATAAGGAAATATGGCGAGCATGTTCTCTCTAGTCTAAACGTCCAACCTCTCTGGCCAAGGGACTTAATTTTAGAATATGTACCTACTTATAGGTGAAATTTACTGATTGGTGTAGTTTCAACACATGCAAACGATACGTGTTTACAGAAAACTATGTGTACTTAACAATACAGTACAAATTACCGTACTTCCTGTTAGTCCAGTGGTTAGCATGAATGAATTGATTAACGAATAAACTCACTTATTACTTGAAATACAAATACAATGATCTTGATTTAAAATGTCTTTCGGGATATATACCACGTACCTTTGTTTGGAGTAACCGATATTTCGGCACTGTTGCAAGCGCCATGTTCACGGATATACTGAGGGTATTGCGGGTGGATGAATTTTACGAGCAAGTATAACGGTCTACCCGCTTTCTTACTCGCTTTTTGCGTACAACACCACTGCCACTGTTTTCACTATCGCACTGTACCCGATCACGACATACTACACTCACTACGTCAGCTCGCGGTTTGAGGTTTTCCGTTTCACGGGTTTTACATAGACGCACCACTGGATGCCAGATACTCGACAGTTGGAACCCATCTTCTCTATTGAAATTATTAAACTTTTTAATTTCAATACCCTCCCTAACCATTCGAGGTATGTAGTGGCGTTCTGTCGAAAGCACCTGAGGGTTGTGTAACTCAATCCAGTGGTCAATACCCGACTCTAAAAGGTGTTGAGCTATGGCTGACTTATGTGGCTCGTTATTTTGACTGCCCTGACGTGTTCCTTTATCCGGCAAGAGATGGTGCGTTTCGTTTGTCCTATATAGGAACTCCCACAATAGTCTGCAAAAGACTAACTAAGCCCGCGGTTCTACTCGTGTTATTTGGGGATACTGTTCCGCACCCAAGGCCCATAGTGTCATGTTACGTAGCCTTCGTCGACAAGTGGACTATCAAACGCAATAATTAAATCGGTGCCGGAGGTTCTGAGATTAGCGCGTTCAACCAAACAAATACAGTCAGCGTTGGCCTAGTGGTGAGACCAGCTGACTAGCAGATCTCGCACTTGGCCTGCATGGTGTGCACTTACCCGTTACACAATGAGAAGAGGAGTGTCCAGTACCTGTACTCAGCAGAGGGACCGTCCATATTAGTCTGACTGATGATGACGGTGATTAAAAAATACTAAAATACGCAAGTGTTTTATTTTTCATCTATTACATTGTGTCATACATAGGTACAACTTTAAAACATGGTGTTTGCGTTAAAACCTTTTTTTTACGTAGATTCATTTTCAAAATATTGGGTATAGATCATCAATCATTCATCCTGCCACTACTGTCTACTGTACTAAAAAAACCTGCTACAACTATTTGGTTGAGTATAAACTATCCTAAAAGTGGCATATATCAGACAGTATAAAGAATCACAGCTAATTTTCGTGTAAGTAGTATACTATACATTCCATTTCATTTAATGAGTAATAATGGGAATAACGTAACCTTATTTTGTCAAGCTATAAAATGTATTCCTTTTCCAGAGTCCTTCTACCCTCAGCATATCCCTTCCAATTTGCCATGACCGCAGCGTTTTCACACGAACAAGCACTACGTCTTTCACGACGTCCGTCTGTACCTGATTTTTGTCCCCGAAAAACTATCCCTAACAGCAGATCGTAATATTTTACGAGATGCCCACTCCGGACTTCAGAAGCTGCTCACGTATTGCCACCAAAATCGTGATATAGCT
The DNA here is from genome assembly GCA_944739405.2 of Euclidia mi. Lineage (NCBI taxonomy): Eukaryota > Metazoa > Arthropoda > Insecta > Lepidoptera > Erebidae > Euclidia > Euclidia mi. The sequence continues at coordinate 68,402,950 of OX123195.2, read as the reverse complement.
AAAACCCAATTTCGTTCAGCGAAAAATTGCGCGCATGCTTTCTGAATGTATAGTCAAGTTTACCTGCGAGTTACGATAGGTGTCTGAACTATGAATATGATTATATTGCATGGATATTCTTATGTAATGGGGAACTAACTCATATTTAGGATACCAATTCCATTTTGTGTTGTTAATACGTTGCTACGATATCGATGTATACTCATATTATAAAACTAACGAATTTGTTTGTTTGTTTGGTTGAACGCGCTAATCTCGGCAACTACTGGTCCAATTAGTATAATTATTTTTGTGATGGATAGCCCATTTATCGTGGAAGGCTTTATAATACTTTGAGCCACGGATGCGGAGTAGTAACCTTTAATAACGCGGGTGTAACCGAAGGCTCAGCTTGTTATAACAATATTTTGTTGATTGAACCGTTGGTCTCTTGCCTGATTGTTACACCGGCAATCGTGGATCGATTGCACTTTAGGAGAAATCCTTTTGTTATAAGAACAATTATTTTTTCTGCATCGCACCGCTATAAGAATGTTTTAGCAGTTGGTTCGGCATTACACCGAAACCGGTATGTACCTAGGCGATTTGGAAAAATTATTAATATTGTGGACTGTAGGATGTGGGTTCTTATAGCCTAGGAAAGGAAAGTGAATGAAAATGGGTTCATGGGAGGAATAAGAGACGGAGTTATGGGAGCACACCTTACCTTCGTTCTCTCGGCTCGACAAGATGGCTGTCGTCGGCTCCTTGCAGAATCTGGCTGTAAGCTGATCAGTCCGTCTGGATCCAACCCAGAAATATACAATTTCAATGCACTTCACTCGCGGGTGGTTTGTTGCGTTTTTGATATAAAGCGGTAAAAAATATGGCGGTGCGGTACATGTGCTCTGCGCGACACGGATTATTCTAGACTGTTCAGTGTTCCGTAGGCGTGCCTTGGGAGGGGAGTGAAGGAGACAAAGGATCGCTCGCGTTGGACAAGCAAGCGAAGAACGATTGACGTTGATGTAATTAATTCTCGATAGAAAGGTAGATGGCGCTACCATATCCCTCCGGCTCTAAAGGGTTGCCTTTAAAAAAAGATAAAATTGAACTTAGCTATGTTGGGTGTACTACCGCATAACCCATCAATAGGCTAAGTCAGCGATATGATAATAAAATTAATCTAAATTAACTTTAGCGAAAATTACAAACGCAATAATAGCGAAAACTACAAACTAAATACTTAAACTAAGAGGTAGATCCAACTTCAGGCTAGATCTCACTGAGTTGGAAGCGGACAGAGACGTACAACAGGGCGCACATAGCTCCCCTTCGCGATTTTCACGGTAACAACGCGGGTTGTACCATCCTTGGAAGTATGCAGTTTCTATACAATGGCTAACGGCCATGAAAGCGGCGGAGCATTATCATGTATTGTGACGACCAACGTACCCTCCTGTATAGGGGATGCAGGATTATTCCACTTGGATCTAGCCTGAAGCTGGTGTAGATATTCCGCACGCCAGCGCCGCCAGAACGACTGCACGAGTTTATCCAGCAGAGTATGTCTCTGGAGCAAGCTTGAAGAGTCTGCTTCAGGAGCCGGAAATGACGATAATGGCACTGTGTTCAGAAAATGTGCAGGGCTTAACGCGGATGGTTCTGCAGGGTCACTACTCAATGCCGTGAGCGGGCGCGAGTTGATCAGCGCCTCGACTTGTGCAAGGACAGTTAAAAGCTCTTCGTAAGAGAGGATCTGTTGACCTATAACTTTGAAGAGATGCGTTTTAATTACTTTGACCATGCTTTCCCAACATCCACCGAAATGTGGTGATGCTGGCGGAATAAACTTCCAGTCAATATGATTTATGGAAAGTTCTTCCTGAAGACGAGTACGATGTTCTTCCCTGAGAAACTTATAGAGGTCGCGTAAATAAGAGCTTGCGCCCACGAAACAAGTGCCGTTATCCGTATACAAACACTGTATAGGGCCGCGCCGTGAAAGAAATCGTTTAAGGGCTGCAAGGAAGGACACCGTGCTTAAATCTGTCGCAACTTCAATATGCGTAGCGCGCCGTTAAGCATGTAAAAATACATAGCCAAGCTTTACGACTTTTAACTCCTCGACCACGCACTGGCGTATACTGCAGCGGTCCTGCGTAATCACAACCGGTATGTGTAAACGCTTTATCAACTTGATTGACGCGTTGGTTAGGAAGATCTGCCATGGGAGGGAAAGTCGGACGCGGACGAAATTTGAAACAGACGTTACATTTATGTATTCTGTGACGAATTATTCGTCGAGCGGCTAAAATCCAATACTTATGCCTAAGTAAAGACATAAGCAACTCTGGACCAGCATGGAGGTGCTTCTTGTGATAAAAATCAACAAGAAGGTCGACAACATGATCATGACGCGGCAAAATGCAAGGATATTTGTAGTTATAAGGTTCATCCGAATTTGACAGACGACCCCCAACGCGTATGACGCCGTGTTCATCGAGAAACGGCTTGAGTCTAAGGATAGCGGGAGAACAAGGTACATTGTTTTTCAAATTTTGAATGTCGTTACTAAAATAAACAGCCTGTACAGCTCGTAGTAACTTACATTCTGCGAATTTGATATCCGTACTTGATACAAAAGTCCCATTAGGTAGGTGCCTAAGAAACCTACAGACATAAACGATGGTGCGGAGTAACTTAGACCACGATGACATGCGTAGTGCAAGTGCATAGATCGGAGACTCCGCAACCTGAGCAATCACGGGATAAGAAACAGACTTCCGTTCGGGTACATCTTCGTCTTCTGCACTGTGGTCAAAGGGTTGCCTGGGCCACTCTGACGGATCATGGGAAATCCAAGAAGGTCCACGATGCCACAATGGATGATGCAGAAGATTAAGTGGAGTGACACCACGAGACAAGCAATCAGCGGGGTTCTCAGTACCCGCGACGTGATTGAAACAGGTAGCGGGAACAAGTTCAATCAATTTACTAACGCGGTTGGCGACAAAAATCTGCGAGCGGTGAGGAGGTGAATATCGTGGGTATAATGGAAGAACTAAATAACTCAGATTTTGGCCAAATTGACCTTTTACCATTTTCTTGAACCCCAAAATGTGCCGCATCTTTTGGTCTAACAAACATTCTTATATCTTAACCCAGTCCAAAAATAAAGCCATTTTTGTGTTTCAATTGTAGAAATAGATATCTATAAATGAGCATTAAATATTAGTAGAAAAAATGAATAACTCTATAAATAAATGAACAACTGTGACTTCTGATCACTTGAGTATGAAATGAATTAGCTAAGTTGAGTTATTTAGTTCTTCCGCGCACGAAAATATTTTAATGAAACTAGTCAAGTTGAAGGAAAACTAAACAACTTGAGTTATTTAATTCGGGCATTAATGGACGTTCTTTCGTTTTTAAATAAGTATTTTTATTTATTTCTTCTTCTAGAAAACATACATTTATAAGAGATTCCAATCAAATAAATGTCAATAGGTTAAGTTATTTAATATTTCTATTTATAGTATACGCACGTTAGCGAAGTTATTGTATAATTCAGAAGTACAAATTAGTGCGAAATAATGTAAACCTATAGATTAACCATTCTCAAAGTGCGCTCCGCAGAGCACCTCCACAAAGCACCTCTAGAGGCCTCACGACAAATATTGTCGTGAGGCCTCTAGAGGTGCTTTGCTCCAATTAAAATAAAATAACTTAAATATAACTAAATCACTAGGTAGCAGAATACAGCAAAATGATCGATTTAGATTCTAAACTCAGCATCAGCCCCTTACAGTCCACTGCTGGACTAGGCCTCTCCTTGGAAGGAGGAATTGGCCTACTATACCACGCTGGCCAAACAGATTGGTATAGGGTTTATTTTAAGATTTCCATCTCTTACAGTGCTATTTTCTGCATAGTATGGTCCCTCTGTCGGCTCTTACGACTTAATATGGGGTGGTGACATTGCGTATTTTTAATCCGTCACCACACTAAACTCACTGCAACTTAAAGTAGTAGATTGTGCTATACTAGTATGCTATGTTTTTACCAGGTGCATAGGGTTCTCGCCAAGATCTTAGGGTCCCAAGCCAACCTCACCTGCAAGTGGTGCACCTGCCGATCAACGGACGAGGCTCTGGCAAACAAAATGTCCCAATAAGCGGCAATAGGCTCGCCACCTATTACGTGGGATCAAAACCGATGGCGAAAAGTGGGCGTTTAATATGCCTCTGCCTACCCCTTCAGGGAAACAGGCGTGAGTCTATGTATGTATGTTTTTACCGGCGATTTATTACAATCGGATAATTATAGTATAAGCAGATATACTATATACATATATTAGACATATTATGTTACTAAGGTAGGCAGCTATAGCCTAGTGGAGATATAAACAGACTGCCATTCACAGGGCTCGGGTTAGAATGGCTTGTCTTGTGCCTCAGAGAGCAGATCTTTAAGACTGGGTGGTGTGGTCACCCCTTCGTACTTTTTTCTGACATCAAGATTTGATGTCTTGCAGCGACCGGTGCGGGCTAGGTTTCATAAAGGATTTAGTACCGTGGGCCAAATCCATACAGAGCATACTTTTTCATAGGTTATTTAGAAATCTAAAGAGTAAAACCGGCCGCTGTGGCTGGCTTTTGTGGACTACGAAAATGCCTTAAACTCCATTGAAACTGGGCTGTCCTGCAATGCATTGCCTACACTACATGTCTCTCAGAGAGCTATGAAAAGGACAATGCTAGGGATTTCGCTGATTAATAATTTCCGGCACGAGATTATCCGGCAGAAGACTAAAGTAACTGACATAGTCCAGGGTTATAGCAAATTGAATGGAGGAACTTATGGTATGTCGATTAAAAAGCAGGTTCTTAAATTAACGCCACGCCTCAGCAAGCGCAGTGTTGGCCGCTTGAATGGGTCTTGTGGCTTACCGTGGGGTGGTCCACCTCTAGGAGTGATAGGCTGATGAAATGAATTAAATGAGAAGAAGTACTTAATATTATAATTGTTTGACCATTATACGCCTTCTTCCTATTATGAAAGCCTAATGGTGAGAAAATACCTCGCGTGATAGCGAGCAAGTCGTGAAGTGGCAAACCGATACTCCAAAGAGGTAGACATAAGTTGTAATAATTACACCCACATTTGGCCATGTGATGCATTTTAGGTCCTAAGTAAAAAGGGGGTCTATTGACGTTGCCGGGCACATTGCCAGACTTCGTTCTACTACTGAGAATTTGAAAAAATCAGTTACTCACACTCTTGCCTAACCCGGGTATTGAACGCAAGACCTCTCGATCAACAGACGCATAGCTTATTTACTGGGCCAAGTAGGCAATTAGTGTCAAAATAAATATAAAGTATACTATAGTAAGTATAAGATTTATGACAGTAATATAGTCTTTTCTGCAAATGTGGACCTTTTTGCACAACTTCTAATCTTAATTAGTCTAGTAATAGAGCGTAGTATGCTGCTGTAATAGTTATCCCTTTCGATCTCTCCATGAACATCCCAAAAAACAGTCAGCATCACTTACCCAGCCGAAAAACGCCTTTGTCCTTTGGAGTCGGTTCCTCCTTAGCAATTTACTATTTGGAATGTATGTATTATTGATTTGGGCGTATAATGGTGTATCCAGGTTGCATCTACAGTCATTAATTATACTAAAACTTGGATCATAGGCTTAATCTACGCAAAGAGATCATTAAAAAAATTCATTCGAACGCGGTTTTGGTCTTAACGTGAGCAAACGCGGCACCCGTCGCGCTGGAAGCTTGCTTATGCTTAAATCTTAATTTGATATGTAGCTAATACATTTGTTAGTCATTTTCATAGCCTTTGCCATCTCTCTTACTCGATTCAGCGGTCGTCTAGCACCATTTGGTGAAATTTAGAGCGGTTATCGTCAGTTATCGTCAGAGGTTTTGGACGTCGCGGACCTTCATCTGTTCCCTAGCTCTTACGACCAAGTTTAAATTCAGCTGCCCAAAATTTCATTGTGGTAACTGATTGAACAGAGAGGCAGCAATAGCCTAGTGGAGGTACCAATGGCAGTCCATCCAGAGGGTATCGGGTTCGAATCCACCTCGCCGCTCGTGGCTCGTGCCTCGGAGCACGTTAAACTGTCGTTCCTGGCTGTCATGATGATATTTGACAGTCGTTACGGGGAGTCAGTAACTGATACTGTAGACCAGTGGAATATCGCTATCCCTTTGGGATGCGGAGGTCAAACGGCAGTCGCTCTGTGGAAAAGTCGATATTCTGTCATATCTGGTTAGACCAGTAAGCGAACCTCAGGCTCTAAGACGTGTAAGTCTTGTATGCAACCGGGATACCGCTAGGGCGATGATGATGGAGCCGAGAGTCCCCATAAACAGAGTTTTAATCAAATTTAAATGGCGTCGGCGTATTGCCTTTCAAAAACAAAAATTTAATGACAGCTCGATACAAAATTTCCCATTTACACAAAAAACACTCACATGAACTCAATCGTATGGCTGTCAAACAGCAATTACTGGTACAAAACAGCTGAAATGTTGATGGATAACTGCCACAAGTCTTGTACAATTGTACTAAATTACATCTACAACACTTGTTTTAACGAGTGCTGCTTCCTTCAGGTTCAGGTCGGAAACTTTTCAGACCACCCTAGTATCTTTTAATGCAAAGGAAAGTTATTTTTGTTTTAGTTGAGTTTAGAAGATTTATAATAAGTAATTTATTATTATATAATTAAAATATTTTGTTGCCATACCTAATTCTGTTAAGTTGATATTGTAATTTTAGGTTTTTTTATATATTTTTTTTATATACAATGTTACTACTTCCAATCCAGGTCTTTTATTTCATGTGCGATCAAGAATCAGTGATAAAATTTCACTGATAAACTTTCACTAAGAATGCCTAACTTTCGTGTTTAAATACTTCTTTAGGTTGAAAACTCAATAAGCGTACTTAGTTTAGCCAAATTCATGTATTCACATTAATTTAATGTGTGGGAAAACTGAATAACTACAATATAGAATTAGCTAACTACGGTATGTTTGCAATATCTTGGTGTGGCAAAATTGGATAACTTGGTTTTTTATTTTTATTATTTTTTTGGTTCATGATAAAAGTAAGTTTAATCAAGCATAGAATCGACAGCAAACATGCTTAAAGCATATAAAATCGCCGACGGTAAAATTGTTCTCCATTTCTTAGAAATGTAAAATAAAGTGTCAAAAAAACAGTAAATCGCGATTATCTCGAAACTTGAAATTTTGAGTTATTCAGTTCTTCCATTATACCCACGATATATCCAAGCGAGCACTACTTTGGAGTCAGAAAATGCGTATATTTTATTAATAGGATAGTGGGGCAAAACGGCGTCTTGAACCTTGCGGCGCAACTGAGACAGCAGAAGGGCCGCGCACAACTCCAGCCTCGCGACCGAAATGGTTTTAGTAGGCGAGACCTTAGACTTGGCACAAACTAACTGCACCGAGTAGTTAGAACCAATGCGGACTTGCAGATATACGATTCCAAATGTTAAAGTTAATATTCCTATCAAAACGCGAATGTATTTTAACATCTACGGATCCCTTGCAATGTTTTTCTGAACCGCCGATCCCTTTGACTACTAAGTCAGTATTTTTAAAGTTATTCCACAATCCGAGGCGTTTGAAACAATCCGAAGTTATGAAATTGCTCTGAGATGCGCTATCGAGCAGACAACGTACCATGTGCGGCGATCCATTAATATCATAAACGATAACTTGCGCTGTCGCTAACAGAACCGTCTTGGACGCCATACACTGCGGCTTGGCCCCACGTTGATCATTATAGATGCGCGAGGGCCGTCCGCGCGTGCGCGTCGCCCGCGCGATGGATGTCGTACACAATGATATTTCATTCAGAGACGTGGAAGGCGCAGTTATCTTGGCCTGCTCTTGCGACATAAGTGTGTCAAGGTTACCGGCTTGGCTCGACAACGGACTACTTTTATCGAAGTGCAACAATGAGTGGTGTCGCTGACTACATGAACGACATCTCGTCTTACTAGAACAATCACTCGTTTTATGCTTTATACTCAAGCAATTAATGCAAGCTTTGTTGTCTTTTACGCACTTGAAACGAGCAGTCGGATTTAAACCATTGAAGGCGGGACACTTATAGAAATGGTCGTGCACTATATTACTGCACAGACACTTCTGTGAATTATTATTATTAGATTCCGAGCATGTTACGTAAGATTGCGGATTAGGGACCGAGTTATTATTACTATTTCGCGCTTTATTCGACCTTTGTTTGCTATTGTTATTATTAGACGAGCTAGATGAACTAGACTGCGTATTATGAAACATTCGGCACTGATCTTTGATGAAAGAAATAAAACTATCTAGTGTAGGTATTTTATTGTTGCGTGCCGTCATCTCGAATGCGCGAATTTTTTTAAAGCGAGTTGAAGAAACATAAAGTCGGAAAGATCTACTAATTTTAAGGTTTTAAGAGAATTAACTGCGGTAACAAAGTTGTCTATAAACAGCTGGAAATTAGAGACAGACACGGCACCGGACAATTTAAGATTTAAAGCTTGATCAAAGTAAGTAGACGCTAGAACACGAGTATCTATAAATATCTATCAAGTAGTGACTGAAATATGACCTGATAATTCTCAGCACTGGGTGTGACACCTGCAAATACGGACTAGGCCTTCGGTGACAGTTTACCTATTAAATAGTACAACCTGTCAGCATCTGTCAGAGAACCATTATCGTGCGCTGTAGACTTAAAACTCGCATAGAATAACGGCCAATTTCGTATATCACCATCGAATGACATGAGCTCAATTGGCGGCAATCTCGGCGTCGGGCTGTGCTGAATATTTACCCTCCAATTGTGATTGTATTCGCTTGATGATACAATAAAGATCCTCGAATGAGGTGTACGCCTGATAATTCGGCTTTTCATCAGGATTAGTAGAAAGCAATCTTGCGTTATAATCGTCTAACAACTTATGAAAATCTGTTCAGATACTATCTACTGTCATACAATAACTAAGAAATGACTCCCTATCAATATCAGTAGCGGCGGCGGTCTTTGAGCGCTCGTAAATGTTTTGAATACGCTCAAATAAAATATTGCGTTTTGCTTCTAAGATTGTCAGCTCTCTGTTTTCCGACACGCGTGGCTTCTTTTGTTGTGCCATGCTTACGTAAGTATAAGCTAATGAGACCGAATCAAAATAAGAATACCTAAAATACCTATTATTTTACCTAAGTAGGCAACATATTAAGGCGGTGGAATTAAAAGGTACTTGAAATATGAGATTTACAAGACAACTATGATAGTTCCAGAAATAATAATTGGGTAAGTAGGTAGCTACATAAAAGGATATTTTCTACTGATGCGTGCGGAAATAACCATGTAACGGTTATGTAAATGGATTAGGAGTATAGCTAGGTGCTATAACAGCGAGCGAGATAAGCGAGAGGTTACGTATAAAACGCAAATGAATCCGGCTCGTACGAATCAAAACAATGGTTCGGCGTTTCACCGAAACCGGTATGTACCTAGGCGATTTGGAAAAATTATTAATATTAGGATGTGGGTTCTTATCGCCTAGGAAAGGAAAGTGAATGAAAATGGGTTCATGGGAGGAATAAGAGACGGGGTTATGGGAGCACACCTTACCTTCGTTCTCTCGGCTCGACAAGATGGCTGTCGTCGGCTCCTTGCAGAATCGGGCTGTAAGCTGATCACTCCGTCTGGATCCAACCCAGAAGTATACAATTTCACTGCACTTCACTCGCGGGCGGTTTGTTGCGTTTTTGATATAAAGCGGTAAAAAATATGGCGGTGCGGTACATGTGCTCTGCGCAACACGGATTATTCTAGACAGTTCAGTGTTCCGTAGGCGTGCCTTTGGAGGGGAGCGACGGAGACAAAGGATCGCTCGCATTAGACATGCAAGCGAAGAACGATTGACGTTGATGTAATTAATTCTCGATAGAAAGGTAGATGGCGCTACCAGCAGTCTTTCGGTACAAACTATATCTAGTCTGCAATTAGCTGACCGCGTGTTAGTCATCCCAAATTTATTCGTATCTGACAAAATATCGGTACTTTTATATCTACTAAACCATTCAAATTATACCGCCATGAATGTATGCAGCTCAAAGCACGAGCTACTTCCACACTTTATGATTCTATAATATAATCAATGTATCAAATCAGAGCACTTTAGCTACGTTATGTGTCCTTTGTGTTCAGTATTCAATGAATTACACTAATAAGACGAGAATAATAAAACCTTTTTTAATATATTCTCAGGCCTGTATCTCCAAAGAGGTAGGTGTTCGAAATGTGGCAGAGGTGTAAATATGTAACACTTCTGCCACAGGTATGATTTTGTAGGTACCCGTATAATAAAATTTAAAATTCGACTGCCCATATGGCACGTATGGCTACATCAAGTATTGTGGGTTCGATTCTGAAAACAATACTATTTTGATCCACAAATTATTGTTCCGAAGTCTGGGTATTCTTCGTATCCGTTGATAAACTGTTTGTAAAATACTACGCAAAAGAGGTTTTGTCCCTGTCCTGAATTCAAGTATCTACTAATTCACAACGAAAGCTTTTAACTATAACGTAAGTATATACTTCTCCTCATACGAAAATGATTGCCTTGTGAATAGGGAGACACATCCATGCGAAAGTAAATCTGTAGGTCTCTAAGTTTCGCTTTTGTGGCCAAAAGTACTAGAATTATTTATAAGTACACAAATTTAATTTTCTGTCAATTCTCTAGAGAGTAAATCTCTCACGGGCCAGGCTATAAGTTCATCGGTTCTAAATATACTCACAATTATATTTCTTTGTACATACATTTGGTTTGGTTTTAGAAACTACAATGTAGTTTTTAAAGGCCTATCTATAGACACCAGACCTGGCATCGACATTGAATGTTGGAAATTCATTAATCTTTTAGTAATTCTGTAATTGATTCTGCGCAAACTATTTTCAGTTTCGTTCTGTTTTATATTTTCGCTCTACAAAGAATAACATTGTGTACAAAACAACAGATTAATAAAATGAATTTCGGCTATTTTCGTTGCAATACCAATTCCGTCGGAATTCAGTTAGTGCGGTAATCGAAAACCGGCGTAAAGTGATTAAAAACTACGAGCGCCTAACTAAATCATTCATGCGTCCGTCCGGTTCAACCCTATCGCTGGTAATAATCCGGCAATTGATGGTTAATATCGACGAGGCTCCACGCAAATTTCGTTCTAATATTTATAATGCTAAGTTGGAATTTGACTGTGAAATTTTAGGGATGCTTGGGACCGTCAGAGGGGCGTCTGTTTCTCGGAGTAGTATTAGCCCAGACGGGTATGTTTTTGTTTGCTTGTTAGTGTCCTGGGCCTAACAGCCACATAAGGATCCCTTTTTTTGTCGAATGGACAAACGGACACGGCATTTTAATATCTCGCCATCAGACAGACACTAAATTACTTTGTTTTGTAACATGTAGTGATAAATATTTAAATTTTTATGGGAAAGGTTTACACCGAAGAAGATCCATATATTCGTTTTTTTTTTTCGCTTATACCGAAGAAGATCCATATTATTATTTTTTTCATATGGGTGTGTGGTTTTCCTAATATAACCTGACTATTCTTGTGTTGAGACAGGAACCAGGACTGACAGGATGTAAAATTTCACACGCCATCACCCATCCAAATGGCGACTTTTTATGTATTTCATAATAATATAAAGAATGCAAATGCAAAAAAAAATGTGGCTCACACAAAGTTTCTTCAGTGTCGGGATTGAACCTACACTTGGCACAGACCGCATAAACCACTACGCCATACGTGTAATTAATAATATCTACCTAATACCTATTGGTCATAGGTAGATATTATTACTTACATATGGGTAGGTAGGTAGGTAGGTATTATTATTTGCAACGTACAATCCTAACCTTGATACATAACACTTACCTTGGTACTACCGACGCGAAGACCTTGCGGTCGGCGTATAATTACAAAACTTATTCTATCATTTACATCTACTCTTTGATAAATAAGAATTAATTTAATATCAAGTATACTGTAAAATCAAGTTTACAAACTTGAATTGAGTAATTTTCATAGAATATTGGATGTTAGTAATTAAGTTAGTAATATGTAATGCAAAATTATCTATTTAATAAATGATCTAAACCTAAAATTAAAAACAAAACTTATATATTCGGGTGCCATAGCTGGAGAACTCGGTTGGAAACAGCATTTATGGCAATACAAAATTTTTGTTAATTATCGCCTGAGAGCACGTTAAGCCGTTTGTCCCGGCTGTCCTGAAGATCTTTGACAGTAGTTATAAGGAGTGAGTACGAGTACTTCTGAATGAACTGCCGCTGGTCTTAAAAACGGAATATTGCTATCCCTATGGATTCCAGAAGTCCGACAGGCAGTCGCTGTGTGGAAAAGCTAATATTCAGTCAAATTGAATTTGACTAGTAAGTGGACCCCGGTCTGCTACTGGTATAATGCCAGAATAAGTTTCAAACAAACCATTCGTTTGTATGGTTATATGTATGGATGGATGGTGCCTAATGGTTCGACAGCCACGCAGATGCCATGTGTTCGTTCTAATAGACAATAAAATGTCCTTACTTATATACAGACTATCGCATAACAACTAAAGGAACAATGTGACTTAGACATTTTCATTTCAAAAGGGGTTGTTTTCGAAATAGCGCTGTATTCTTGGCCGACGCAACGGTGGCAGGAGCTCATAAAAAGTAAAAAAATAGCGAGTAAACTTACCAAATTAATCGCCTGGGGCAGTACGGTACCGATCAAGAGTTCTCTTACCTCTACCAAGGAACGAGTGCCTACTCGTAATGATTCGTATGGAAGATTCTATTTTGAAAGGCAGTCACTTCATTTGAATGTTAGTAGCATTGTGTCATTTGTGGTTCTGTTCTGATTGGAAGTGTTCAACTGGTATGAGTTATATAGAAACTTTTTATTCTCATGGTTATTTTCTTTTGGAATAAATAGTCATCCGATAATGCGGCACTTATGCAAGCTGATACTATTTGCAACTTATGATATATACCACGTATCTTTGTTTGGAGTAACCGGTAAATGTATTGACACAGAGAGGACTGTCAGTCGGGCGACACATTCGGATAACGAACGTGGATGTATAAATCTGAATTACACAAAGATAAAAAAATCCGGTCGAGAGCACATCAAATGTTCGCTAAAAAGTTCGAGCTAGTCTAGAGAGACTATGAGACTGCAACGCAGATGGTCTTGAGTACAAACCCATAGCGCGAACCACTGACTTTTTGAAATGAAGTGTTCCCTGGACTCTGGCCTTACCCTGCTAAGGCCGTAGTCCGATGTCCAACGCTGAAAAAAAAGAACGTAACGGAGGATTGTCTACCTACCTACCTAAGAATTTTCCATAATGTTCTCAAAATACATGTGAAGCCTGTCAAAGCACACTTGGCACACGTGATGAAATCATTCTCATAGTGAGATGAGGCCCATGCTCAACGGAAGAGCAGTTTTAATATAGAGCTAATAGCATTTTTAGTCTTTGAGGGGTCGAGCCGGCTTAGAGATACGATTCCCGTGAGGCTAATTGAAAAACCTTAGAGTTCGACTATTAAAAAACAATCCATTTTATCCAAATTTTGACACCTGAACGCCCATCAACTCCTTCTAGCATTAAACAACTTACTACAATTATAGACATAAAAGTCTTTATATTCACATATGATATAGGTAGGTACCATTTCAATTCAAGATCAGTATGTCCCAGGCACATTACAGATCGATTTAGTCCTAACCTCGTTCTCTCGGACAAAATGTTGAATCGCTCAGCAAACACAATAACTACGTGTCGTCGTAAATAAAGCTATACGAAATATCATCCCCCGTCCACCTACTTTGAAGCGTCCAATATAAAAGGGATTGCAGACAGACAGACGCCGCCGCCGAGCCGATAAAGAAAACGAGTACATTTTACCGCTGAATTCAATACAGTCGATGTATCCTTTTTTTAAAATTTCGATTATATTTTGACATAAGCTCCATACAAAATAAGTCAAACATGTATCTCGAATCTTATATCCATGGAGAGATCGTGTATAGAAACTGACCATTAGGCAACTTGTCTGACGAATTACGTAAGTAAGTAATAGATTTTTCTTTCACTCGCATAAGTAATTTGGACAATTCTAACATATTGAGTATCTTAGTTTTATAATTTACTCGTATTAGCTTTGTCGTATCAAAGTATTCACATAACGAAATGTTCTAAACATAAAATTTTTGGGCGGGCATCCATCCACAACATTGTACATATTTTCGTGTGTTCACGCGAAAGTTACACATTGAAACAGAATACGGTTTACAAATTCTGTCGCGATATATTGGTTTTAGAGATATTACATTTAAACCGAATGATCTAGAAACTACATTTTTCTTATTACTAGCCAACGTTTCGATTTCTTTACAAGAACCTTCTGCCATGACCACGGTGCCTTTAAAATTTTGTTGGAGTTTCATTGCCTATTGTTAGGCAACGGCAGCGATAGCCCAGTATTGGATCCAATCTACGGCGCATACCTCTGAATTTTAGGAGTTATGTGCTTATTAAATTGTCAATTAGCGCTTGTCCCGTGCTCTGAAGATAACAATAAGCCGTCGGTCCCGGCTATCATGACGATTTTCAACAGTTGTTATAAGGAATCAGTAGTTCTGAATAACCTGAAACCATGAAATATTGCTATCCTTCGATGTTGCAGAGGTCGAACAGGTAATCGTTCTGTGGAAAAGCTAATATTCAGTTAAATCCGATCAGACTAGTAAGCGGACCCCAGGTTGCTAATGATGAATGACATAGGCTAGTATTATTGTGTCAATAAATAAATTGGATAAACCGACGGACTGCTACGCAGCGAGCCTTGGGTTCGAATCTACGAAAACACAATGACTCTTCTAATTTATGCAGGTATTAAATAGTTAATTATTGCTTTCTAAATGGCGAAGGAAAACATCGTGAGGCAAACTGCAAAGACATGTGAAGACTGCCAACCCGCACTTGGCCAGCGTGGTGGACTATGGCCTTACCCTTCTCATAGCGAGAAGATGTCCGTGCACAGCAGTGGAACAGTTTATATACAGGGCCGATGATGATGATGATGAAATAAATTATACTGGTTCTTGTGCAAACTTCTTTACAGTAAAACAGGACAGCAGATCTCAGCCGATATTTCATATGGCAACAAGGATAATCATATGTGACTGTACATTTTATCGTAAAACATCTTATAGTTTCCGAATAAGCATCTATGTGATTGTGTTTCTTTGTTTTGTGATAAATATTGCTTCGGAAATGTGTAACGGAGACTATGTTATATCGTAAAAGAACTAAGGGCGAAGATGAAACGAAAATTTTTCAGGAGTACAATTGTCATCACAAATCTAGAGGTAGGGTAGGCGTATCGTTCAATGCTGACATAGTACGTAGAAATGTTCTCATACTATAGTAGATTGCATCTAAGAAATAAAATGTTGTATGCCTGATCTGGGCCATCCAATCGATCGAATCCATCCGATCGATACAGGATTTGGGCCATCCAAATGAACAGAGAAAAGCCACCCTATATAGGAATTGTGGGAGTAAAGACAGTAATGCAGCGCCTCTTAAAAGTTAAAGTCATTTAAGATAAGGCCAACGTTCATAATATTGAGACGCGTAAAGCGTGTATTCGTTTTTTAAAAGTAAACATGGCACAGACTTATGATTGATAAATAATAATATGGACTCTAAAACTGCTGAACCGTTCGATTGAAGTCATGTCGTTTAAGGCATCTTTGCCTCTAATTGACGGTTGGCGAAAAGCAATTTGAATGTGGGTTTGATTCTGAATTCCTTTGTGAACCTGTTAGTCTCTTTTAGCTTTTGCCTCCAAAATCATACAAATAAAACAACTTAAAATATTAATAGAAAAAGAAAAAATACACCGACAAATAATCATACATATTCACAATAGACTTGTTATTCCAACAACATCGAAATATTGCATAATTTGAATTTGTGTGCTTACCGTCTGAGCACATTTTTCAACTGAATATGTTGCCTTTGATATTTTCTACATCATGACTTATTTTAATATGGTCTCGTGTTAAAAAACTGTATAGAAGAACGACCTTCGAATGAAAATAAAAGTAAGATACGTTATGTACAAGGCTTTAAAGTA
This sequence comes from Euclidia mi, assembly GCA_944739405.2. Classification (NCBI taxonomy): domain Eukaryota; kingdom Metazoa; phylum Arthropoda; class Insecta; order Lepidoptera; family Erebidae; genus Euclidia; species Euclidia mi. The sequence goes on along the minus strand of OX123195.2, from coordinate 68,386,673 downwards.
AGATAAGTCGAGTAAAAAGATATCACATATTTTATTCGTGCAGGTTGAAAGCAAGACTTGCTCGTGAATGTCACTGAGGAGATTATAAAAGCCAATTAACTTAAATTTAATATCTTGACTAATTAATAAAGGCTGGAACATTTTTTTATTATAAGTGCCTTTGAAGGGTTAATTAGATTTTGTTTTTTGGCTTATCTATTATATTATAGTTATAAACTTTTTTTAAACTTTCGCCTCTACGGCTAAGAATAGACTTTAAGTTTATAACTAGCGAATTGCGGTGAACAGTTAATATTTTTATTATATTCTGTAAAAGGTTTTGTCAATAGCAGTGTTTATTTCACTAAAAATATTACCAAAAGGCCAATACTCGTAGTTTTATTTGTTCAAAATTTAGTTTCGATCTAGCCTCGGTTTTATACATACATACATACATAGCCTCACGCCTGTTTCCCCGAAGGGGTAGGCAGGGGCATATTAAACGCCCACTTTTCGCCAGTGTTTTGATCCCACGTAATAGGTGGCGAGCCTATTGCCGCTTATCGGGATATTTTGTTTGCCAGAGCCTCGTCCGTTGATCGGCAGGTGCACCACTTGCAGTTGAGGTTGGCTTGGGACCCTAAGTTCTTGGTGGGAACCCTATGCACCTCTCGGTTTTATACTTATGTCATAATTGTATTCTCGTAAATTAACTGATGAAATGATATCACGACTAGATCTAAAATTTATCAAAGTGTAATATAATTATGTGTCAACGTCGAACGAATGTGTCAAATTTAACTACAATGGCATTAAGTGTAGCAGAATACAAATTTTGAGTCAATTCAAAAGCAAAACGCGATTCGTTCAAAATACAGTTTCAGTTTCCGACAAAGTACGAGAATCGGCCTTCTGATACTTTGACGATCCATCAGCACATGGTAATATGGATCTCCCATACGACCAGGACTTTCAGTACCATACATACTATAAAGGGACCGATATCTTAACTATCGAGCTATCCCATCAAACAACAAGAATGGAAAGTAAATTTTCTTCAAACTGACAGGGTTTGTTACCAGCCTATTACGAACGTTTGTTCACAAAAACGATAATACAAGCATCAACCTTCTCTCTCTCATCAAATTAAACCTGAACACAGTTGCCTACGATCACTTTACGAGCAAAGTCTCGTTCCAAAGTAGTTAATTAAACGAAGATTGATTTTGTAAGAAGTTTATTGGATCGTGCTCGCGACGCACCGATTAGACGGATAATCACTCTAAATCGATTGGCCTTCGAAAAAAAATAGTTTTTTTTTTAAACAAATCTATTGGTCAAACAAGTTTAGTGAAGAATGTCAACGCAACCGTCATTCTTTAACCGTTAACTAGACATTCGCAGTTTTAGGCGGGTGTAATGTAAATTAAATAACCAAAATTGTCTAATAGAATTATGACAAAAAATTCATTCATTAAATAGAAATCGGAAGTTACAATCAGCAGTCCCTCCCTCTCATTTAGATCACCGAATGTCAAGACTCAAAAAAATTGCACCAATTTATAAAGAAAATCACCCATTTGGAACTCCCCACTCGACTAGTTTATTAAACCAATTTGTCAAATATTGCCTGACTTAACTTTGTGTTATTAAAATTAAGTTTCGTAATTAATTTTCTAAACATTATTCATCTTAGTTGGATATTATTTAACCTGGCTTTATAAAGGCTGGATACTTTAAGCTAGATTCCACTTCATCTAAAAGCCGATTATACTCGGTTACTCGGTTATGATCGAATAAATTGAGCTGAGTTATTTATTCGATTCGATCGACAATAGGCTCATCCCTGGTTTTTATAGAAGGTTCATTTAATACGTAGCATGGCTCTAACGATAAGGAGCCGAAAGCAGTGACTGATTACTTATATTTTGGCTTATAAAATTCAAGTCCTTATCGCTAAAGCCATACTGTTTGCATTTAGATTAGAAGGTTCTCATTTCCTTCTCGTTATTCTCGTTCGTGATCTAATTTTGATATATTGTTATATTACATCGAATGGATGATATCTACTGTCTTATATTGGCGTGGAATTACAATGAGGTCCGTTAGTTTCAAGGCAATATCTTGGGTCTTCTGTAATTGTAAAATGGTTTCACGCTATCAAACGATTAAATAGTAGACTTTGTTGTTATTGTTCGCAGAAGATTGTAATTAACGTGGATCTCTCAAAACATATTTGAATAATACATTTTTATTCATGATGAGTATCTTGATAATTGGATGATATATGTAACTCGAATCAAAGAGAGTACAGTGCTTGTTAATAAATAAGTAAACATAATTATCTTCAGGCAATCTTGTTGTTTTTTTTTTTAATAATATGTTTATTATAATAAATTCAGATATAAATCGATTACGGGTTCCCTTCCTCTTTTGATCCCGGGGCCTTTAAGTGAGGCGTTAAAAAACTGTTCTTTAGGCCATCAAGGTGATTATCATGCCATAATTATTGATATAATATTGGGATGATGGCCTTTACTGGCTCGTTGCCTCTGCCTACCCCTTCGGGGATACAGGCGTGAGTCTATAAGAAATACAAAAATGATGCCCTTTACTATGGGACCCCATGACTGCTTAAGATCCGGCGGCATGAAGTTCATTTGATAGATGATAATAAAAAATACTGTGTATAACTCTTTACGCGTAAACTTAATGAGACCCAAACTTTGACAGTGGAAAGACAGTGGAGGATTTGTATATTTCAAGACTCCTCGACTATGATACCTTCTTCTGGCGATGATAGAAAAGAAAATATTAAATATTTGGTTCCATCTACATAACTGTTGCAAGTTCACATAATTTAACAAGGTCTGTTGCCGCGTCCGTTTGTCTGATAACAAGAAACTCAAAATCTAAAGGCGTATTTTCGCGTAACTTTTACCAAGACATACATTATTAGACATAGTATTTTTGTACAGTTAAGAAGCTGCTACACTAAACTTGAATTTGCATTCTTGCGAACGTTACAAATGAGAGCAATTTAGCGAGCATCCCATCTTAGGGCAGTAAATTTGCTTCTGTTTGCTCTGTTCGTTGTTCACTTCGACAAATTTAAATACGGCGAATGCTCGATATTCTGTTACAAGTGAATGCTCAAGTCTATCAGCTATTTAACGTTAGGGCCTGCATTATCTACAGCCTATAACGATGCCGATAACTTAACATGTGAATTTTGTCTCATATAATGTTTAAGTGTGAATATCAATAAATAAAGTGACGCTTCACGAAGCCTTTAGGGACTTATAAAATACAGAGGGACTTTAAGTTTCAAGACCCTTGTGATATACAGCGTTTGATGAATTGTAGGTTCCATAGTGTTTTTTCTGTTTTTGACAAAAATAAATTGTTGCACGGATGGCTTAATGGTTAAGCAGCCCCCTCGACACCTTCGATTTTTGTGGGTTCAAATTTCATTCGTGGCAACGTATTTTTCAGATCGAATAACTTGCGAAATGAAATTTACACTTGCTTACATATCGCGTTCATATATTATGATGTAGAGTATTCTGTTCGAAGCCAATCCTTTATTTGGCATCTCGTTATGATAATTAAAACTATCAACTGAACTGTACTGACATTTTTGTTGGCCAAATTTTTACTCTGTTCGTAATGGAAAGTGGTCTTAATTCAGATACACACTTACAAGTACACTGTAATAAAACTTATAATAAAACCATCGTTTTTTTTTATCACAGATCATTGCTTCAATCAGTACACAGCCTGATAAAAAACAGAAGAGCTCTAGGCATGATATAATAAAAATTGGGCAAGTGCGAGTCGGACTCGCGTACGAAGGGTTCCGTGCCATCATCTATACAAGAAAATCACGTTTGTTGTATGTATACTTAAATATTTTTTAAGTTTCAACCTGTTTATTTAGATCGAGTAACAAATTGCTTAAACATTACGTTTGTTGTATGGTACCTTTATTTTATTTATATTTTTTTTTTGAAAGGTAATCTAGAACTACATATTCTGTGAAAATTTTAAGCGTCTACCTGTTACCGTTAGTAATTTTGAGGAAAAAATACGAAGAAGAACACGTTTGTTATAAGGGACCCCCTTTAATATTTTCATTTTTTTATTTTTAGTATTTGTTGTGATAGCGGCAACCAAAATTCATAATTTGTGAAAATTTTAGCTTTCTAGCTATGACGGTTTATGAGATACAGCCTGGTGACAGACAGACAGACAGATAGACAGCGGAGGCTTAGTAATAGGGACCCGTTTTTTTCCTTTTAGGCACGGAACCCTAAAAACAGTATCACTTGTAACCATTTCGGCAAAAACATTTTTCAATATATTTAAAAATATTTCGTTATCTCAAAGGCCGCCAATAGTGGATTCGTCGAAAAATTCTACAATAACAGAACTCTTAACAAAAAAAATGGCAAATAAAACAACGCTTTTTTAATTCAGATCAAACAACGTTCAAACAGCTTGCGGGAGAAACGTGAACAATAAATAAAAATCGGTATTTTTCGGATAGATATCGCACGGTTTACCGGTTTTTATATGGAATGGGGAAAGTTTCCGGTAGTTTGGTACGCGTACGCTCCTCTAGGGTGTTATCAAACACAATATTTTCAGGGACTATCTTTAAGTGAACTAATGTGGTAGTTCCTCGTTCGAAACTTGTTAAGCTTGTCACGTTCAGCACACATTTTATGACAACGATGACAGCTTTATTTCTCATTCATCTTCATTTAGGTGTAAAGGAATTGATACTTCTATTAAACGATTCCTGCTTTCTGCTTTGGGTAGATTTACTTGTCTTACAAGTTTGCTCCTTGGAGTTGATCCAGTTGTTTCAACTTTTAAATCAATACTGTTATTGTTGATTGAAAATGTTACCTGTCCCTTTGTCTGAAACGAAATCTTGCAAGATAAGTTTGATCTACTTCGCGATGTTCTTTCTGTTGAGCTGAAATTAGCAATATTATTATGACATCAAGCCGATCTGACGCTGGCATAGTCGCGGAGAAGGTCATAGAAAATTCGCAACAAAGAGAGTTCCTTTGATTCGTATTTACGAGTTATTTGATTCTATATGTTTAGTGCATATGAAAATTTGTTAAAAAAGGTTTTGTAACTATAAATAAAATTTCTTAAACGTTTAGTAAGTGATACTTAATAATTTATTACGCAAACTTAACTTCGGAAAGATCATTTAGGTTCGACAAAGATTGAACCCAAGGCTCTCTGTGAGGCAGTTTGTTAGTCTCTCCACTAGGCGTTTGCTGCCTGTGTGTACTTACGTTTGTTCCTGCTACAGGAGACAAACGAGCAGATGGATCACCTGTTCATAAGCTATAACCGCCGCCCATACACATTTGCAACATCAGTGGAGTCATAAGTGCGATGTCAATCTGGATGGGAAAAGAAATAAAAGTAGGAGCTGGATGACGGAGAATGTAAAGTGGATGGGGCCTCCTGTACTCTCACTCACCAAAGGAAACGAAACAGTATACATACTGTTACTTTACGTCAATCTAACCACCTAATAAAAACGAAGGCAAAGAGCTCAGATATTTACATATCATATATGGGCGCATTTCATATGGGCGCTTTGAAGACAAACTTTCTGCGACTCAAATTGCCGCTTGGTGGCGTAGCAGTCGTGCGTAAGCGGCAGCTGTCCCTCTCTCCTCCAGTGTATCTTAACTACGAGAGCGAGAGAGACAGAAAACGACGCCAGCGCCGCCAACGGCGCACACTACAAACTAAACTGGAGACAGTCCCCACTTGGAATCGGCATACGAAATCCTTAAGAAATGTAAATCTGTATTCATTGACGTAGGTATTAAAAAGTAGCCACGATTGTAGAATCATGATCGCTGTGAAGTTTGCAGTAAGGAGTTTCTATGCTTGACTTGCGAACTCATGAATTAATATTCATGAATTCAAACTAGATTGTTCACAAGAATTTCCACGTGACCTAAATAAATACATTACGTTTAACTTTGATATAATGGATATAATGTTGTAGTTGTGATGTTAGGTATCACAGCGTGTTGTGTGTAAATTTTTGTTTTTATCAAATCTACAAAATGTTGACTGCCTCCGTGGACCAGTGGATAGCGTATGCGACTGCTGATCGGAGGTCCCGGGTTCGATTCCCAGGTCGGGCAAAAGTGTTACTGGGTTTTTCCGAATTCTCAGTAGCAGCTCGGAGTCTGATGGTGTGCCCGGTAACGGCAATAGGCTCACCCCTCTATTACGAGGGACTTAAAAATTCATGGCGAAATGTGGGTGTAATACACCTCTGCCTACCCCTTCAGGGATACAGGCGTGCGTCTATTAAAAAAAATGTTATCCTGGTAAGTAAGCAGCACTACTAAGTTTAATCAAAGTATGTTCAGTAAGGGTAAAGGCAGCGATAGCCGAGTGGAGAGACCGACAGACTGCTAAGCAGAGGGTCTCGGGTTCGAATCCACGCACCAATGACTTTTCGAAGTTAAGTGCGTATTAAATTGTTAATTATCGCTTGCTTATCAGTGAAGGAAAACATCGTGAGGAAACCTGCATGTCTGAGAGTTCTCCATAATGTTCTCGAAAGACATGTGAAGTCTGCCAACCCGCTTGGCCAGTGTGGTAGACTATGGGCTTAACCTTCTCATAGTGAGAAGAGGCCCGTGCCCAGCACTATATAAAGGGCTGTTGATGATGATGTTCATATTTGCTTGCAAGTAATCCACATCTATCCATATATCCATCATAACAAACTATACCGTTTACAATCATCATCATCAGGATGCCATAGTGCACAGCTGGATATACCTGTCTTATAGTAGTAGGATTTATTACTTTAAGATCTTTAGTGTAAAAATCACACAAGTTTGTTCAAGGGGTTTTAATCGTATTGTCTAGGTATTTAATTTAAGATATCTCTGTCTTCTCGGAACAATTGACCAGTAAAGGTATTTAGCTAGTTAACGCGATTAAGACCACTTAGATAAACTTTTATAATGTGTTGACTGCACGGTTGGCGTAGTGGTTTAAGCGGTGGCCTCGCCGCTTGGTACTGCGCCGCATGTCGTGGGTTCGATTCCCACACGAGACAACACTTTGTGTTATCTGCAAATTGTTGTCTCGAGTCTGGATGTTCATTGTATCCGTTGATTGAATATTTGTAAAGAACCCCGCGACACAGGAATTTCTTCTACCTAGAGCCGAAGATGCATTATAAAAAAAAATCAAATCGCGAAAGCTTACAATCTATTGTTACAAAATATATTCCAGTTCAATTCCCGCGCATGTCAAGCATTTGTGTACATAAACATAGATGGGCATTTGGGCTGGTTGTTTCTATGTAAAATGAGTATGTATTTACAAAAGGTATATAATAATATTTATGTTCTTCAAGGTCTTGCACCCATTAGTAGCAGCTTCTGCTTAGTTTGGGACTGGTGTGAAATTGGTAGAATGTTATAATATAATATTTATGTCATGCTATTATGTTACAAAACACCGGACACAGAAAATTGCAAAACGAAGTACATATCTATACTGTTGCAGAGCACTGCATAGCAATGAGCGATGGTAATCGCTTACCATCAGGCGATACATATACGTGTTAGTTATTTACATACCTTGATAAACACAATAGATCTTAAAGAATAAAACTAAATTTAACAGAAAAAACAGCACAAATACACTCACACATTCCGCACATTCCGCACCGACTCAACACTCAATGACAACATTGACAACGAACGTTTTTTTTTTAAATTTCTCTATGGAGTCGAAACTCGACTGGGATTAGTATGACGGGAAATTTAACGTAGAAACGAGATACATAATACAAACTAAGCCCTAGAGCGACTGAGACGAGTATATTTCACTCTTTCGACTGCGGGAGCCATGTCATATACAGTATGACACGGGCAAAGTAGACTGAGATGCGATGTTATATGCCATATAACACGGGCAATTTAGTGTTTGAATTTTGTTATATGCCATATAACACGGGCAAGCAAGCGGATATGGGATTTGCCGGTTATCAAATTATAAAAAATGCATAAAAACCTCTTAAATGGTTGCAAATAAAGTGTACTCAAATGGCTTGAAAATAACAGGTATTTTTATAACGACGATACATAAACAGTCCATATTGATCAATATTCTTTCCCAAACGCACCTCCAAGTTAATATCTCACTTAGTTGAGAAGTGTACAGGGATTGGTCCCGGGAAGCCTCATGAGGCCGTGACTGTTGAACTATGACATGATGGCCGGTTCGTGTGAAGAATACTTCACTTACTTTTTTGTCCAGGGAATAAATATGTTACAACTCTATAAGAAAGCTTTATCAAATCTCTGTCAATTGAGCAATTGGTTTTGGTGTTGCTAGGAAGTTTGTGATTGTAATTGTTGGGTTATGAAAGTTTTAGTTTTTATAGAAATTTTGCTTTTGGCCATTAACACTATTTTTAATTGTCTTTCGAGATATGTCGGTGCATCTGTAATTATGGCGCTTGCAGTATTGCCCAAATATCGGTTACTAAAACAAAGGTGCGTGGTATATATATCTCAAAAATTATTTAAAATACGTTTTCATTTTTAGTTCCGTAATTTTCGAACGGGGCCTCAAAAATATTTTTGTGGTTATTTTATTAAAGGAGGACACAATAAATACTCAGCTGGGCTTTACCACTTTTTTACCCATTATGAGACGGAATAGTTAATAATATAAAGCACCACTCTGGTCTGGTGGTGCTGCTGGACAGTCTTCACATGGCTTTCTGGAACTTTATGTAGAGCTCTCAGACAAGCAGGTTTCCTCAACATTTTCCCTTCACCGTTTAGCAATCGATAATTAACAATTTTATCCGCATATAGCCTCGAAAAGTCATTGGAGTGCGATGTCGGATTGAACCCAAAGCCCTTTGCGTAGCAGTCTGTTAGTTCTATTAGGCTATTGCTGCTTAACCATAAGTAATCTTTCAAAAACATTGTACCCAACCATTTCACAATTCATTGTACCCAATCAAAAGGTTTCCCCGTAAAACATTCAGTAGTCCGTCAGTCGATAAAATCTGAACAGTAATTGAAACACATCACCGAACAAACGAATTAATAATAATAACAATAATAAAAAGAATTACAACGATCATACAATCATAATTCGATTGAAATCAATTACGAAGTTCGGCAAACGAATTATCAGCACCGATTCTCATAGGGCGAACTGTGGAAAACTTAGACACAAAACATTCTCGTGCATTACCAATAATATCTGGTCGTAATGGGCACATTGCGTGATCGTCACGTATACACAAAGATGTGGAAAACTTTGAAAGTTTCCACCTTCTGTGTTTGGCACACTACGTGTATTTTTGTATCTATTCACGAGGTTGCGCTAGATGACCTTACTCATTTTGTATTTTTATCAAATTGCTTGTTGTACACATCGTTACTGTTTGTTGTGGCATTAAAGAAAGCTATTTGTGCTTCAAAAGCCCTGGTCCTTGTATCAGGACAAGATCCGTTGAACCAAGTCATACATTTGTGTGCATGAAAATGGATGTTTGTCTTGGTCCAGACCAAGACAAACATCCAGAGACACCCAGGTGTCTCTATGTATAATATGTATGTATTTACAAAATAAAAGGTACATATGTATGTTTATCTATTATCTAGTAACCATATTACAAGCTCTGCTTAGTTTGAGACTAGATGGTGATGTGCAGTGATGTGTGTATGTGGTTGAATAATATTATAATTTGGAGGCCTTTATCACCTAAAGGCCCATAAAGTCTGACATCTGAGTTTGGCACACACTCACGGAAAAAAATGTTATACGCTACAGTTAATGTTATTCACATACTTGCAGATGCAACAACCTTATTATAAAACAATTTATTTCTGTTGCCGCTTTGGTAAGTCAACAACTGAAAGTTGAGTTCAATCACTGTTGAAAGAAGCGCGTCCTATACCCAAATAGTAACGATTGCTTTCGATAAATGATGTGAAATAGTTCAAATCTACCATTTAGTCTGTTTGGTTGTTAGTGTCTTTAAAATGTTGACGATGACTGAAGACGTGAGAATATTATACATTCATATTCGACTAATAGACACAAAATACGTATACAGAGTACATGGTTGAAAACATTCGATAGTAATAATACGGTTCATATAAATAGCCCCAATTAAAGTCTATTTAAATCTGTAATTGCAATACTCGATTCAAGCTGTAAACAATAGTGAGTCGATTAATGCATAGTGATGTCCCAATTACAATTTCCGATTCACTTAGTACCTAATCGCAACATTGTATCATATCATCAACATCAGTAATTATACAAAGTAAAACTATTATAGCCCGGTGGTTTCGTTCGAGTTTAATTTGACATAAGAAAAAAATCAAGCATTAAAAATTATTAGATATGAGATACTCAATACTAAAAGGCAGCGATAGCCGTGTGGATATACCAACAGACTGCCATGCAGAGGGTATCGGGTTCGAATCCACGGCGCGCACCAATGACTTTTCGGAGTTATGTGCGTATTGAATTGTTAATTTTATTATCGCTTGTCCCGTGCCTCGGAGAGCACGTTAAGCCGTCGGTCCCGGTTGTCATGAAGATCTTTGACAGTCGTTACAGGGCGTCAGTACCTTCTAAATAAACTGACACTAGTCTAAACCATGGAATAAGGCTATCCCTTCGGGTTGCGGAGGTCAGACAGGCAGTCGCTCTGTGGAAAAGCTAATATTCAGCCAAATCCGGTTAGACTAGTAAGCGGACCCCAGATTGAAACTGGGATAATGCTAAGAGAAAGAAAATGAGATACTCAATACTCAACATTTTATTGCACTACATTAGTTACCTATGTGTTACATATCACAGTAAGAGATAGATTATGGACCCTGTAGGGCACGGCAACATTAATAATAATATTTATGAGAGGAAGATGCTACTTTTTAATTATATTATAAAAAATAATTTAATATTGCACTGTTTTATTTATTCCATTAAGATTATTTATTTTATTTCACTATAAATATATCATATTATTACTATTTGCATAGAAATACAGTTTTGTTGATATTTATACTTTTAACCTTCGCAAACACATTACGATTACGATTCAAAATGAATGAAAAATACAATCTCTTTCATCTGTAGTATTGACTGTTCCTCATCTTGGAGATGAAAGGCACCGGTGGATCATTAAAACAAAAATATTTGAATGAATAGCTCTTAAAAATCTTTGAAAAGGTTTCGTCATGACAACCGGTTGGTGCAGCGGGAGTGTAAGGGACTGCTACGCCGAAGGTCGCGGGTTTGATTCCCGCTCAAGTCAAACATTTATGTGTGGCAAACATGGATGTTTGTCTTGGTCTGGGTGTTTCTATGTACATATAATATATGTATGTATTTATTTACAAAAAAAGTATATAATAATATGTATGCTTATTCATTATCTAGTATGTAGAAGGACGAAAAGGGAGAGGACGGCCAAGGAAGAGATGGATGGACTGTGTGAGGGTGGATATGAAAGAGAAAGGGGTAAACGATCGGATGACTGGTGACAGAGAAGTATGGAAGCGAAGGACATACTGCGCCGACCCCAAATAAATTGGGACCAGGGCAAGACAATGATGATTCATTATCTAGTACCCATAGTACAAGCTCTGCTTAGTTTGGGACTAGATGGTGTTGTGTATGTGGTAGAATATTATTATTATTTTAAATACGAAAATATTTAAGGTTACTGAATAGTTTTAAATGTACACATACTAATATTTATCTAATGGGTGTATATAATTCTAAAATGAACGTGCCTGTGACAACGGCTGGTGTGACCATGGTGAAATGTTAGAGTAAATACAAGTATACTAGAGGATACCCGTAGTTACGCATGCTCATTATTTTTTTTATTTCACTATCATTTATAATAATTCCTGTGAGAATTACGTTTATTCCCATCTTGCACCTTTACGCTCCTCAAAGAACATACAGTCGAACAACTTCCCGCTAGACCACCATAAAGGCGAGAATCGCTTGGCAAGACATCGTCACTTCCAGTGCTACTTTACACGCTCATTGGCACTCGTATACAAAACCAGTTTCTAGTGTGCCTCGACTCTATGAGCGAGCCTAGGATTTTTTTTTTAAACTGGTCCAGCGCCGACTTGTTTGATTGTACATGCCAAACAGCTTGTTGCACGCAGTAGTTTCGGCTGTGCGTTGCCTGTCAGTCAGTCAGTAAGGCAAAAATGTTATAAACATTGAATTCAACTTTGTTTGCAAATAATTGTGTACGCGATATGGACCCGTTACATAAATTTAAGGTTACTGATTTATACTTAATCGCGGCCTTATGCCTTCATATGCCTATTAGATGAAAATAAGAATGTCTAAAAGAAGATAGAAAGATAGATAGATAGATAAATCTTTATTGTGCAAATACAGTTGGTACAAATTACCTAATTTGTACCAACTGTATTTGCACAATATACCTACATTTAAGCTATTATACCTATAATAGCTTAAATGTAGGTATACAAACAGTAATCCTCCGGCCCACCGCTTGCTCCTTTATAAGGCGCAGGTCCGGCCGCATATGGAATACTGTTCTCATCTTTGGGCAGGGGCACCCCAGTACCAGCTTCTCCCTCTAGACCGCATCCAACGGAGAGCCGCTCGAATTGTCGACTGCCAAGATATTTGCAATCAGTTAGACCCCTTGGCACTGCGTAGAGATGTAGCCTCGCTTTGCATCTTTTATCGCTATTACTATGGGGAGTGCTCCGAAGAGTTGTTCGGATTAATCCCTGCCGCCTCTTTCCGCCATCGTTCTACGCGACAGAATTTCCATCCCCATCATTTAGATGGTTGGCAAGCCACAACGGTGCGCTTTTCTAGAAACTTTCTGCCTCGCACCTGTAAATTGTGGAATGATCTGTCGCCTGCGGTTTTTCCGAACCAATACGACCTTCAAACCTTAAAAAAAAGAGCGTATTCCTTTTTAAAAGGCCGGCAACGCACTTGTGACTCCTCTGGTGTTGCGGGTGTCCATGGGCGGCGGTAATCGCTTAACATCAGGCGATCCGTCTGCTCGTTTGCCCCCTATTCCATAAAAAAAAAAAAAACGCACCTGGCTGACAGCGGCGAACTTTGCGAGGACCTTGGAGGGTACACATACTTTTGGTCAGGAAAGTCTGCGTCGGAACGAGCTGCAAGTGGTGTTGCGTTTGCAATCAAAAACGAAATCGCCCACACCCTGGTTGAGTTGCCGAAAGGCCACTGTGACAGACTCATTACATTACGACTTCACACCGCAGCAAAGAAGTTCATCCATCTCATAAGCGTCTATGCACCAACCATGACCTGCTCTGAGGAGGAAAAGTTGAAGTTTTATGATCAGCTTCGTGAGATATTAACTAGTATCCCGAAACGCGACAAAATAGTTCTGCTTGGTGACTTCAATGCACGGGTTGGCACTGAGCACATTGCTTGGCAAAATGTACTTGGAAAACACGGCATTGGCAAATGTAATTCCAACGGCTACAATTTACTCACGCTATGTGCGGAATTCAACCTTAGTATTAACAATACATTTTTCAGACTGCCAAATAAATACAAAACATCTTGGATGCACCCTCGCTCAAAGCATTGGCACCTCCTTGACTACGTCATAGTGCGTAGAGAAGACCTGAGAGACGTTCTAATTACTCGCGTAATGCGCGGTGCTGAAGGGTGGACGGACCATCGTTTAATTAGAACTAAAATGCGACTTAACATTAAGCCACCGCGAGGAGCGGCTCACAAGGTGCCACCAAGGCTAGCCTGTGCAAAGCTGATTCAGGACGTGAACGTAAGGCGAACCCTTGAGGAACAATTTAAGGTCGCTATGTCTGGTGTTGAGGAAAACTTACCTATTGACGCTAAATGGCGTCGTTTTGCGCACAATGTGCATTATGTCTCCCAACAGGTTGTTGGTAAACAGCAGAAGAAAAACCAAGACTGGTTCGATGAATCTGATGCTGATATACGGAAGCTTGTTGAAGAGTACAGATGCTCTCTTAGACGCATCCATAGTAAACAGCAGCGCCAGAAAATTCAACAAGACCTCAAGAAAAAGTGCGGGAATTAAAGAATAGCTGGTGGTGTCGCAAGGCCTCTGAATTACAAGTGCTGGCAGATACTAATCAAACTGCAAAATTCTTCGAAGGCCTTAAAATCATCTACGGCCCTCGTTTTAAGAGAACAGCACTGGTTTACTCGCGCGACAAAACCACTAAATGGACAGATTCGTCAGAAGTTCTTCTTCGTTGGGCGGAGCATTTTAATGAAGTGCTCAATCCTGGAAGTGAAGGAGTAGATCTGTCCTTCATTACCTCACTTAAATAGCTGCCACTAACGACTGATCTCGAGGACCCGCCAACGTTTTCAGAATTTTGCAGAGCTATAAATCGACTGAAGAATGGTAAATGCCCAGGCTCTGACAGTCTACCCTCAGAAATATTTAAATACGGTGGAGATTATATCAAGACCAGATTGTTTGAGCTTACAACACAAATATGGGACGCTGAAGTGGTTTCACAGGACTGGAAGGATGCTTCTTTATGTAAACTATACAAGGGAAAGGGAGAGCTTTCAGATTGTAGCTCCTACAGAGGTATCGCCCTGTTATCTACAGCTGGGAAAATTATGGCGCATGTCATCAATGGTCGCCTAGTAAAGCTAGCTGAGAGCATCCTTCCTGAGAGCCAATGTGGTTTTCGACCAAATAGAGGCACGGTTGACGCTATATTTGTTTTAAAACAGATACAAGAAAAGTGTCTCGAACAGTATCGTGACCTCTATCTATGTTTTGTGGACTTGGAAAAGGCCTTTGATCGCGTCCCAAGATCTGCCCTTTGGCTTGTCCTGGAGAAATGTGGTTGTCCACGGAAATTCATCAGTCTCATACGCCAGTTTCACGAGGGCATGTTTGCTCGTGTACTGCACGAAGGTAGTTTCACGGAGCAATTTCCAGTAACGAGTGGTGTCAAACAGGGTTGTGTCATGGCACCGACACTCTTTGCGATCTATTTCTCTGTTGTGATGAACGATGCCATAGAGAAATGTAAAAATAAAATCACTCTCAATGTCCGCATGGACAGAAGCGTATTTGACCTGGCACGTTTCAAAGCAAAAAGTAAAGTCGCAAAAGTTCCTGTTACTGAGATTCAGTATGCCGACGATGTCTGCCTCATGGCTGATAACCTAGCTGATCTTCAGGAATGCCTCGATATCCTAGACGAATCGTGTCGCAAATTTGGATTGGTAGTCAGCGCATCGAAGACCCAGATTCTTAAACAGCCCGCAAGAGGCCGATCTGCGGACAATGTGCCTGTACGCCTGAACAATAAAGTCTTAGAGGAGGTAGGCACATTCCGTTACCTTGGCAGTCTTGTGCGTACTGACAATCATCTCGAGACAGAAATATCCGCTAGGATTGCAAGGGCTGCAGCAGCATTTGGTCGACTTAGCCACCGTGTTTGGGAATCCCACGACCTTGCATTGCATACCAAGCTAGCTGTCTACAAAGCTGTTGTATTACCAACGCTTACATATGCATCGGAGGCATGGTGTCCTTATAAAGGTGATATAAAACGTTTAGACACTTTCCACCTGAAATGTCTCCGATCGATTCTTCATATTACCTGTCAGGATCGAATTCCAAACGTGGAGGTTCTACATCGGACGGGGATGTTGGGTATGGAGAGTCTCCTCATGAAGGGTCAGCTGCGTTGGTGTGGGACACCTTGTCCGTATGGAGTCCACCAGGTTGCCTAAAGCTGTATTTTACTCGGAGCTAGCTTCGGGTAAGCGCCGAACTGGAGAACAGTATTTGCGGTACAAGGATGTAGTCAAGCGTCATCTAACTGCAGCTGGCTTGTCACCTGATACGTGGGAAAATTTAGCCACAGAAAGAACTAAGTGGCGCAAAGCTATCAATGATGGCATAAAAACTTTTGATCGCAGCCGTATCGAAGACCTTGAAGACAAACGCCAGTTAAGAAAAAAATCGTCCGAAGCCCTCTTATACTTACACCTACAATGCACAAGGAGACCTCCACTGTCCCATTTGTAACCGCGTCTTTAAGGCAAAAATTAGTTTCGCAAGTCACGTAAGGGCACATGCACGACAACAGAGTTCCGACAATTGACAGAGTGTCACCGTCGACGGACACGTCTGGGAGGACATCATCATCATCATATGAAGTTGAATGCCTCCGTGGTCCAGTGGATAGCGTATGCGACTGCTGATCGGAGGTCCCGGGTTCGATTCCCGGGTCGGGCAAAAGTGTTACTGAGTTTTGCCGAATTCTCAGTAGCAGCACGGAGTCTGGTGATATGCCCGGTAACGGCAATATGCTCGCCCCGTATAACGTGGGACCTAAAAATTCATGGTGAAATTTCGGTGTAATATTACGCCTCTGTCTAGCCGTTCGGGGATACAGGCGTGAGTCTATAAAACAATAAGATAAATAATTATGCTGATAATATGCTTATTTATATGGATACTATAGGAGTATTGCCAACAGATGCCGTTTATTATCCATAGTTCATTAACTACCCATCCCTATAACACAAATCAATTATATTCCACTTTATAACAATAGATCTACATGTGTTGCGGCTAGTCCATAGCTGTACTTGATAATGCAGTTATGAGGTCACTCAGTATTGAAGGTGTCTAATTACATTTAAGACTAGCTTTTTCCGACTAGCTGTTTCACCCGTACAGCCTATTTGTTTGCTTATAAAGTCCTCTGTCTTCTAATGAACGTTCCATTAAAATCGGTTCAGCCGTTTTAGAGATTACTTCGGACAATTGAAAGACAGGCAGACAAATTTAAATTTAAAATTTTATTATTATTATATTTCTGACGGGAAGATGATGACTAACATTTCAAACTTATAAAATAATATTATTTGGAAGACTCAATTTGCCGTGCAGACAGTTTTAAATTTATGCAAATCCAATTGACTCACCTAGCGACATAAATTTTAGACTGTATTATGCGCGAAATACAAGGGCAGCAGATGTTTAAGGACAGTATTTGTGGCAAAATTATGCAGAAGTCATGCTATGAGGTGAAGTTGAAATCTTACCACTGGAATTTACAAGACAGTGTGGGGCAAGTAGAAACTTGTAGATTTTTGCGGAATGTAAAAAATGTATCGCATCGCATTACGATGCCATTGGATACATCATCATACTCATACAAACTTTCCCTGCCCACTTTTGGACATAGCCCTCTCCTCATTTGCATCACTATAGCATTGTTAGTCTTAAGATGGGTTTGGCCCACTACTCCACATCGGCCAGACGGGTTGCTAAAGGATTTAATGTCGAGTTTGCCGTCCCTTTACAAAGATATTATTCGCTTCGTGTATTTTCTTAGTTGTTTGTAAGTTTTCTTAGTTTGGGTAGTCACACATCGCATTTTTAATCCGTCAGCACACGGAGATTTGCCATTTGATATGTTATGAAATAGTTTTACATGATTAAATAATTATATTTTATTTTACTGACTGCTTACGTGCCCACCGAAGCGCAGTAGATCTGACTCTGATCTAAAATGCCACAACGAACGGTCACCCATTCACCTCTGCAAGCGTTGCTTTACTTCACCAGTCTCTTGAGAATGGCAAGTCAAGTTATAAGCGCTATGGGTATTAAAACAATTCACCTTACTATATTTATAACTAATACATATTCCGCTACGGCGTAGCTCTATGCCGTAGAACTACGTAGCGTTATTCACGCAACATAAAAATAAATATTAAAGTGAGTGTTAACAATAATTTATTGCAGATCAATTTTGTTTATTGCTTCACTAAATAAAAAAACAACACGTAGATAACATCGGTAATAATAATAAAATAATCAAATTTAAACTGGAAAGTATGTTTGTATGAACAATACATTTCTGGAACTATCTGGTTGGAGAAATTCTTTTTGTGATCTACAAATTGTTACTTTAAATCTGTATTTTCTTTGTGTCCATTGCTGGTATTTTTGTAAAGTCCCGAGGGAAACTGTACTAATATTCATTCAATATGCGAGAGCTAAAAATAAATACTTTTATTCACTCGCAAAATTACATGTATATTAGTCAAAATTTGTCATCAGCCCAGCGTATTTACAAAATGGCGTCCAAGTAAAATAATAATTATACCTGCATACTGTAACGTTGCATGATAATTACCATCCTGTCGTGTCGACACGCGAACCAAACAAAAATAACGCAATGCCAGCTTAACTTTTTACACTCGCAATCTTTTTAAGTTGATAAATAATTATTTATGGGTATACTTTTATGATTGGAGTCGTCTTTATTTTTGGGATGGAAAATAATTATTTTATTATTTATTTAGGGGAAGGTGCACAAAGATGGTTTAAATCAAGACGTATCATTATCTTCAGCCTTGTATGTAAACTATCCCACTGCTGGACACGAGCCTAGTGGCAGCGATAGCCTATATTAATGTACAACACTGGTATTATCTTCTGTATACTAAACTCTTTGACTGACTGACAGACCACGCACAACGTTAACTACAGGGTGTAAGAAACTGAAATTTGGCATTTTACTTGGGAGTGTAGGGGAGCAGTAAGATAGGGTTTTATGGACATTTACATAACATAACTTCACGCCTTTTATCCCTGAAGGGGTAGGCACACTTCGTCAGTTATGTTTCGGTCCCAATGTGATAGGGGGCGAGCCTATAGCCATCTACCGGGCACATTATTAAGCGAGCGATAATTAACATTTTGAATGCACACATAACTTCGAAATGACAGAGATGTATGTCCATAATAACTGGGGATCGAACCCGAGACCATCGTCTCAGCAGTCCGTTACGTACACCATGGGGCTATCGCCGCTTTTTTTAACCCAAAGGGATTAAAACAGTCTCACACGGGCGGAACCGTTAGCAAAGTCCAGTTAATATATATTCTGTAGTTTATATTTCTATGTATATATAGACCAACTAAGATACATAGTAACAAGTGCCCGACCCCTACGACAATTAATTGCGGGGTCAATGTCCTACCAAGTTCGACGCGACGTTTTTAAAGTTGGACGTAGCTCGACTAATTCTGGTTTAGCTACTCAAAAAGTTGTTTGTGTATCAGTCTTGAAATCTATTCTAATACTTGAAGAGTTTGTTTGTTTGTTTGATTAATATCAGGAACTACTGGTCCAATTTCAAAATTCTTTCAGTTGTAGATAGCCCATTTATCGAGGAAGCCTATAGGCTGTATAACATCACGCTATGAGCCACGGGAGCAGAGCAGTAGCGTTAAATAACGCGGGTGTAACTAGAGCCTCATCTAGTCATCATCATCAGCCCTTTATACTGTCCCACTGCTGGTCACGGGTCACTTCTCACTTTGAGAAAGGTAAGGCCATAGTCCACCACGCTGGCCAAGTGCGGGTTGGCAGACTTCACATCACTTTCGAGAACATTATGGAGAACTCTCAGACATGCAGGTTTCCTCACGATATTTTCCTTCGCCGATTAGCAAGCGATAATGAACAATTTAATACGCACTTAACTCCGAAAAGTCATTGGTGCGTGCCGTGAATTCGAACGCTAGACCCTCTGCGTAGCAGTCCATCGGTCTCTCCACTCATCTAGTACTCCATAAAAATAAATCACTATTTTTATATCGAGTTGAGGACAGTAACTCGTACTGAGCTGTTTACTATAAAAATTATATAAAAAGACTACAAAGAATTGAAAAGAAAATCTGTGTAAGGAAATCCTACTTACTTATAGGGTTATATCCTAAGATTTCCTAACGGTATGAAATATTATCTGCCTACCATATATCACAAAAAATCACCAACTCTGGTGTTGGCTTTTATAGACCGCCTGAAGGCATGACGACGACGCCTGCCATGCCGAAGGTCGCGGGTTCGAATACCGATCGAATCAAACTTCCTTGACCATAGACAAGACGGTAGCCAACGGCTATACTTACATACTGAATAACCATAGACCTTTGATATAAAAACGACAACAACCGTTTACCCATCCAAGTGATGGCCTCTGTGAACGTTGCTTCACTTCGCCAAGTCACGCTATGAGCAAAAGCGCAGAGCGCTATGAACTAGCCAGTATTGAAATGTCTGGCCGTAAATAAGTTCATCATCAGCCTTTAACAGTCCACTGCTGGACTAGGCCTTTCTTTGAAAAGAGGAATTGGCCTTCTATACCATGCTGCCCAACGGGTTGGTATAGGGTTTGTATCTAGTTTTCCTTCTCTTACAGTGCTATTCTCTGCATAATATGCTCCCTCTGTCGGCTCTTACGACACCCGTGGGATGATATGGGGTGGTGACATTCCGTATTCATAATCCGTCACCACACGGTAAATAAATTACTGCAACTATAACAACGTATACAATATTGTGGCTTGTCTGCCTCTCTAGTGTCCTCCACACCAAAATGAATAACGATCAAATTGCAGCCACACATAAATATGCCCATATATGTATACATGCATGGTGATATAAATATGCATATATGTAGTAGAACAGCATTTCTCAAACTATGGGTCGCGACCCACTGGTGTGTGGCAACCGAATCCTGAGTGGGCCCAGAAATGTTAGACGACATCGACTGACCGAAGTTATAATCCCCTTTGCGACTTTATCCTTAGATTTATGTTCCTTTTTTTCAAAAACAGCTGAGAAGTGGGTCACTGGATTTGATTTTTAGACTGATAGGCCAGAGCTCAGACAACTTTGGGAATCACTGTATCACAGGGTTTCAATCACAGGTTTAAATTACTACTTCACGCGGGCGGAGCCGCGCGCGAAGTGTACTTGTTTATAAACGTAAAATGCAAGTGATACTGACCTACAGACCTTACCTCTACCTTTGCGAACGAGGCATTAAATGTGAATGTAGATTCATTTTGTATTAACTTTAAAAAATTGTCGTTCTTAAGCGTCACTTTGTGACCTAGATGAATAAATGATTTTGACTTTGGCTTAGCTTTTCAACAGAACGGTAGTCATCTAACCTCTGCAACCTAAAAGTACTCTATGGTTTGCTTTAGATCAGTGTCATAATATAATTGCGGATAAGTTGTAACGACTGTTAAAGATCTTCACGACAGCTGAGACCAAAGGTACGTGCTCACCAAGGCACAGAGGAGCGTGACTTTTGTGACCGGGTCACACAAACGGTGACTAAATTGTTAAACTTGCCGAATTAATCGATTGAATAATCATCCTTTACTTTTTTTGTTGAGTGTGTCGCTAACCCGGGTGTCTGAATTTCTAAGCCGCCCGAACGATTCCGACACGTCCTAAATATTCTTGTCCTGCAACAAGAACAGTATCACAGACAGTTTTGTATGCCCTCAGAAGCTCGGTAACTCGACTACCTCCGTGGTCCAGTGTATAACGTATACGACTGTTGATCGGAGTTCCTGGGTTCACTTCCTGGGTCGGACAAAAGTGTTATGGGATTTTCCGAATTCTCAGTAGCAGTACGTCTGCAGCGAGTCTGGTGATGTGCCCGGTAACGGCAATAGGCTCGCGCCCTATTACGTGGGACCTAAAAATTAATGGCGAAATGTGGATGTAATATTACATCTCTACCTACCCCTTCGGGGATACAGGCATATTAAATAGTAACTATTCTTATAGAAAAATAATATAAAAATTGAAAGTAGAAACTAGTAATTTTTTTCAGAATGCAAAAAAATATATCGCGTCGCTTCGTTTCTTATCGCATTACGGTGCCCTTGGATATCTACATCATCATCATTAACAGACATCGTACTGATACAGCCTTTCCCTGCCCGCTTTTAGACGTAGACATCTCCTAATTTGTGTATTTATGTATAATACGTATGTATTTACAAAAAAAAAATATATATGTATGTTTATCCATTATCTAGTACCCATAGTACAAGCTTCTGCTTAGTTTGGGACTAGATGGTGGTGTGAATGTGGTAGAATATTATATTATTAATATATTAATTTGCGACGCAATAGCATTGCGTGTTGATAGAAGTATTTGGCCCTGTAGGTCGCCCAGACGGTTTGCTAAAGGATTTGATGTCGAGTTTGCCGTCTCTTTACTAAGATATTATTCGCTTCGTGTATTTTCTTAGTTATTTGTAAGTATTCTTGGTTTGGGTAGTCACACATCGCTTTTTTATCCGTCTGCAAATTGAGCTATACTATTTGACATGTTGCAATATAATTTTACTGGAGTAAATACATACATACATAGACTCACGCCTGTTTCCCGGAGGGGTAGGCAGAGACCACGGAACGCCATTTGCAACGATCCTGACATACCTCTCTTGCTTCATTCACTTCAAGAGCATGCATGAGGAATAAATAATTATATTTATTTTTACTGACGGCTTTCGTGGCCATCGAAGCGCAGTAGATCTGACTCTGATCTAAAACGCCACAACGAACGGTCACCCATTCACCTCTGCAAGAGTTGCTTTACTTCACCAGTCTCTTGAAAATGGCAAGTCATGTTATAAGCACTATGCGTATTAAAACAATTCAGCTCACTATATTTATAACTACTCCATGTTCCGCTACGGCGTAGCTCTACGCCGTAGAGGTACGTAGCGTTATTCACGCAACATAAAAATAAATATCAAAGTGAGTGTAAACAATAATTTTATGAAGTTCAATTTTGTTTATAGCTTTACTAAATAAAATAAACAAGACGTAGATATCATCAGTAATTATAATAATATAATAAATGTACACTTGCAACTACCATTTATTTCCGACCAATAATATCCATCCAAAGGTTGCCTGGTAGAGACGGCCGCCCTTTGTACTTACTTGTTCAGAAAATTTCTACCAATGTATGTATTAGTGTCCAATAAAGTATAAATAAATAAAATAAATAAATATTATAATCAAATTTAAACTGGAAAGTATGTTTGTATGAACGATAAATTGCTGGAACTATCTGGTTTGAGAAATTTATTTTGTGATCTACAAATTGTAACTTTAAGTCTGTATTTTCTTTGTGTCCATTGCTGGTATATTTGTAAAGTCACGAGGGAAACTGTACTAATATTCATTCAATATGCGAGAGCTAAAAATAAATACTTTTATTCACTCGCAAAATTACATGTATATTAGTCAAAATTTGTCATCAGCCCAGCGTATTTACAAAATGGCGTCCAAGTAAAATAATAATTATATCTGCATACTGTAACGTTGCATGATAATTACCATACTGTCGTGTCGACACGCGAACCAAACAAAAATAACGCGATGCCAGCTTAACTTTTTACACTCGCAATCTTTTTAAGTTGATAAATAATTACTTATGGGTATACTTTTATGATCGGAGTCGTCTTTATTTTTGGGATGCAAAATAATCATTATAGTATTTATTTATGGGAAGTTGCACTAAGATGGTTTAAATAAAAACTATCATTATCTTCAGCCTAGTACGTATGTAAACTATACCACTGCTGGACAGGAGCCTAGTGGCAGCAATAGCCTATACAATACTGGTATTATCTTCTGTGTACTAAACTCTTGCGTTGACTGATTGACAGACAACGCACAGCGTAAACTACAGGGCGTAAGAAGATGACCTTTGGCATGTTCCTTGGGAGTGTAGGGGAGCACTAAGATGAGTGAGAAGGGTTTTATGGACATTTACATAACATAACGTCACGCCTTTATCCCCGAAGGGGTAGGCGGAAGTGTATTACACACCCACACTTCGCCAGTTATGTTTCGGTCCCAATGGGATAGGGGGCGAGCCTATAGCCACCTACCAGGCAAATTATTAAGCGAGCGATAATTAACATTTTGTATGCACACATAACTTTGAAATGACAGAGGTGTGTGCCCGGGATAACTGGGGATTGAAACCGAGACCATCGTCTCGGCAGTCCGTTACGTACACCACGGGGCTATCGCCGCTTTTTTTTTACCCAAAGCGAGTAAAACAGTCTCACACGGGCGGAACCGTTGGCAAAGTCTAATTTGTTATATATTCTGTAGTTCATATTTCTATGTATATATATGTAGACCAACTAAGATTCATACTGACAAGTGCCCGACCCCTATGATAATTAATTGCGGGGTCAATGTCCTACTAAGTTCGACGCGACACGACGTTTGTAAAGTTGGACGTAGCTCGACTATTTCTGGTTTACCTACTCAATAAGTTGTTTGTGTAGATCCGTCTTGAAATCTTTTCTAATACTTAATATATAAAGCTGAAGGGTTTCATTGTTTGTTTGGTTAATATCAGGAACGACTGGTCCGATTTAAAAATTCTTTCAGTGTTAGATAGCCCATTTATCGAGGATTATAGGCTATATAACATCACGCTATGAGCCACGGGAGTCTGGTGATGTGCCCGGTAACGGCAATAGGCTCGCGCCCTATTACGTAGGACCTAAAAAATCATGGCGAAATGTGGGTGCAATATTAAACCTCTGCCTACCCCTTCGGAATGCGAATGTCACACAAACAGTCACCCATTCAAGAAGAGACCTCTGTAGACGTGATTTAACCTTCGATCTATTGCAAACGGCAAATCAAGCCATGCTATGAGCGCTACGAATACGATTGTCTAATTAAACCACTATTTCACAGCCGCCAATTATAAACTAAACTGTTTGTATGCCAAGCTGATACAATAATAGTTCAAATTATACCAGCTAAATACACGGCTTCAAACGTTCGTAAACTATTTGTCAACCGGTTTATGTTAATTTAATAAGTGTTGGCCGTATTACCCGTGTGGTGATGGATTAAGAATACAAATAACACCACACTATTTCATGCTGTGGGTGTCATAATAGACGACTGAGAAACGAAACATAGTAGTATTTTTTGTAAAGGCGGTAACAGACATGAAACCCTGCACCAATTCATCTGGCCAGCGTGTTATAGTAGACTAAATCCCCCTATGACTCACAGTGCCACTGTGTAGCAAATTAAGAGAGGCTGGGGTCATGGGGCCCTAGTGCACGCGCTCTGTACAAAGAAATCGCCAAAAAGCTGAACGATCCTTCCCGTGACCTGGTTTATATTTTGCAGAGAGAATAAGCATTGCCATATAACGTGGCAATGCTGCCAGCCTTCTGGGCACGCTACTAGCCGACAGAGTTGCGGAAGAACTTTTTGACGCATCGTAGTTGGTTATTTTTTTTTCATTAATATTTCTTTCGTATTGTTATTATTACTTATTTAGTTTTTGTTGTATAGTTTAGGATAATATAGTTATCCAAGTAGTTTTATTTTGTTGTATTTTATGATAACTAATAAATATATCATGTTAAAAAAAGATTGAGAGGCTTAAGCCCAGCAGTGCATTGCTAAAGGTTTTAGTAGTTGCCCCTTTGATCCTGTCGTCTCACATTGAACTCATATTTTTTTATTTTTTCATTTATAGACTAATATATTTATACTTTATTTAATATAATATATCTTTTCATTATTCTTTTGTCTGGACTTTAAAACAGACTATGACCTCTGAGTTTGTTTCGGATGTTTCTTTTCAGGGCAGTCAGGTAGGAAACACCGGCCACATCTAGTTTAATTTTAAAAGAAGTGTGTTTATATAAATGATTTGACTTTGACTTTGACCTTGACTCTTTTTTACCGCATTAGGAGTGGAATATTGAAAAATCCTTAATGGATGTCTACGCTATTATAAGGCGACCTCTTATAAGAGGACCTCAATATCCTAATTTCATGTTGCTAGCTTCAGTCGTTTGGGATATACGATAATATGTCAGCCAGGATATTACGTGATTTTATATAATTAGAAACTCGCGTTACTTTATAATAAATTATAGCGTTTAGATTATTTGTTGATGTGTTTAGCTTAAATATTTTTAGTCATGTAACAATGCTGTAATTGTTAAGAATTTTAAATAAATAAATAAAATCATTGATTAAAACTCAGTAAACTATATTATTTCAATTTTACTAAGATTATTTCGTTTAGTGATGTTAGCCACTAGCACTTCATACTTTAAATGCTTGTAATTGTAGCAACAGAAAAAATATCCAATCCTTTTAAATGTCTTTAGAGAGATCACCTTTCATTATAATGATTGTATATTACTTAAGTTAATTTAGCGGGTCTTAATCGCGTTAACTTAACTTATTTAAGGTATAAATACCTATTTGTTACCGACGTTTCGCTCGTCTTGCACCGAGCGTGGTCACGGAGAGACTGATGAGAGCTCAGCGACGTCTTGTGGAAGTGCGGGTTTCAGCACCTACCCTCACTTGGTCTTTATTTAAGTTCGCAATGTCGTTACTCCGACACACTACACTAATGACGTCTACACACTGTTGAGATTTATCACTGCGGCGGTGTTTACACTTGCTGATGACTGGATTCCAAGTAGCCGATAATCTATATCCATCCTCCCGGTTGAAATTGGTATATTTCTTGATTTCAACCGGGAGGGAGCTCTCATCAGTCTCTCCGCGACCCCGCTCGGTGCAAGACGAGCGAAACGTCGGTAACAAATAGGTATTTATACCTTAAATAAGTTAAGTTAACGCGATTAAGCCCCGCTAAATTAATTTCTATGATGTACACAAATCGCGAAAGTTTAAAATCGATTATTACTTAAGTTGGCTATTAACTTAAAGGCAAACGTTATTCCACCATGTAAAAAAAATCAACTAAGTACAAAAATAACCAATTAGGGACACCTAAATAACCTAACGGTATTAAACATACTTTACGATCCATTATCGTATCTAACAAATAGTAGGTATACACCGCTATTTTTTAATTAGTACAAAAACTTTGAGGACAGATTAGCGAAGATATTATTATCATATATGTGACGTAAGAATTTCATAATATCAATAAAGAGCAAAGTTATTATCATTTGTTTATTGTAGAAAATCTCACTTAAATCATAGTCATATTTTACAATACATTCACTAATTCATTGATAATATTCCATCCTGCTCATTCGCATTCTCTCTGTCGCACTTATGATGTAGGTAGCAATTGAAAATAAAATGAAGAAAAATAATAAATGTAGGTAGTTATTTTTTAATTTTGTTAGTTCTACCCTCTCCTTCATACTTCATTCGGGCGTAGGACCGGTAAAATTTATCGTTTAACAAGTAATTAAATACGGAGGTATGTAATTAGAAAGCAAACAAATATCAAAATAAAAGATGGTGTTCTGGACTAAAAGAAAAGAGTAATTTTGGCGTATTTATGAAGTTAGAATCATCTGCTATTTACAAATTATTTTATCATCATCATGTCAGCCTAGAGACGTCCACTGTTGGACATAGGTCTTCGTCAAGGTGTGTGGAGAACACAGACCGATTTTGAGGCGCCTGCATCAAATTATTATTTACTTAAGTACGTATTATTTACTAAACTTACAAGTATTTCCATTGTCCTTCGAAATGTCCACCACCGTTGTCAAAAGCATCCAATATGCACTGTTTTAATTGTTTGACACTGACCCGGTCACTTTTGTACACTCACAATACGATGTCCATGGGTACACAGCTGCACTCGCGATTTTTCGACTCAAAAAGTACGCACGAAGCATAGCCACACACTCCCGTGATATGAACTGATATGATAGGCCATCGCGTCGGGCAAACGTAGACAAACAATTAAGTTTTGCAACGAAATTAGATACGCTGACTTTCGCTAGTAATTTAGTACTGTTTGCGCATCGTCGGGGCGTGGCGCAGGCGCAGAGGGGGGGGGTAATTTATCAATGGTATTACAGTACACGGGTCGGTCATAGTATTAGTATTGCATTTACCAATTATCACGTATTTTTGTGGACAGTTTTGAGACAGTTTTGGGACTTAGTGTTTTTATTTTTCAACTACATAATTATGATCAGTTAAAGATACTTAGTGCCCTGTTAAATTTTTTGTACTAATTAAAAAATAGCGGTGTATACATAAAAATATCATACAAAAGGGTACAGACGTTTCGGAAGAGGTCAACCACAACCAACAAAACACGATTGTTTTGTATATTAAATTGTTTCATTTGTGTATTGCACTGCCCCGCTTCTAAGAATTATTCGCAATGTGAATAACAAATTAAATTACTAGTACTTTCTATTGCGGGCAAAATTACCACGTAAAAGATATTGATACAAAAGCCCGATAATATCGATTTCTGATCTCATATTATTGATATAGAATATTATGTTATAACTTGTGGTGTTTTTAGATACAATGAAATAACCTATTCCCATAATTTAAATGCCACAACGAACGGTCACCCATTCACCTCTGCAAGCGTTGCTTTACTTCACCAGTCTCTTGAGAATGGCAAGTCAAGTTATAAGCGCTATGCGTATAAAAACAATTCACCTTACTATATTTATAACTACTACGGTGTAGCTCTACGCCGTAGAACTACGTAGCGTTATTCACGCAACATAAAAATAAATATTAAAGTGAGTGTTAACAATAATTAAATGAAATTCAGTTTTGTTTATTGCTTCGCTAAATAAAATAAAAACACGTAGATATCATCAGTAATTATAATAATATAATCAAATTTAAACTGGAAAGTATGTTTGTATGAACGATAAATTTCGGGAACTATCTGGTTTGAGAAATTCATTTTGTGATCTAAAAATAGTTACTTTAAATCTGTATTTTCTTTGTATCCATTGCTGGTATTTTTGTAAAGTAACGGCGGAAACTGTTTTAATATTCAGTGCGAGAGCTTAAAATTAATATTTTCATTCACTCGGAAAATTACGTGCTTATTAGTCAAAATTTGTCATCAGCCTAGCGTATCTACAAAATGGCATCCAAGTAAAATAACAATTATACCTGTATATTGTAACGTTGCATGCTAAATACCAAATCGTCGTGTCGATACGCGAACCAAACAAAAATAACGCAATGCCAGCTACACTGGCAATATTTTTAAATTGATAAATAATTATTTATGGGTATACTTTTATGATCGGATTCATCTTTATGTTTGGAATAGAATATAACTTTTATAGTTTTTATTTATGGGAAGGTGCACAAAGATGGTTTAAATCAAACAGTATCATTATCTTCAGCCTTGTATGTAAACTAACCCACTGCTGGACAGGAGCCTAGTGGCACCAAAAGCCAATATTAATGTACAATACTGGTATTATCTTCTGTATACTACTCTTTGACTGACTGACAGACCACGCACAACCTAAACTATAGGGTGTAGATAAGAAGCTGAAATTTGGCATTTTACTTTGGAGTGTAGGGGAGCATTAAGATAGGGTTTTATGGACATTTACATAAGATAACTTCACGCCTTCTATCCCCGAAGGGGTAGGCACACTTCGCCAGTTATGTTTCGGTCCCAATGTAATAGAGGGCGAGCCTATTGCCATCTACCGGGGACATTATTAAGCGAGCGATAATTAACATTTTGAATGCACACATAACTTCGAAATGTCAGAGGTGTGTGCCCGGGATAACTGGGGATCGAACCCGAGACCATCGTCTCGGCAGTCCGTTACGTACACCACGGGGCTATCGCCGCTTTTTTATACCCAAAGGGAGTAAAACAGTGACACACGGGCGGAACCACGTCTAGTTATTATATATTCTGTAGTTCACATTTCCATGACCGCCTCGTTGGTCTCGCGGCATAAATGTGCGCGTGGGATTGGGAGGTCTTGGGTTCGATTTCCGGGTCGGGCAAAGTGTTATTGGGTTTTTCCGTTAGGAAATTCTCAGTAGCAGCACGGAGTCTGGTAATGTGCCCGGTACGGCAATAGGCTCGCCCCCTATTACGTGGGACCTAAAAATTCATGGCGAAATGTGGGTGTAATATTACACCTCTGCCTACCCCTTCGGGGATACAGGCGTGAGTCTATAAATAAATATAAAATATTGTCATATATATAATTATGTAAGACCAACTAAAATTCATAGTAACAAAGTGCTCAACCCCTCCGACATTTAATTGCGTGGTCAATGTCCTACTAAGTTCGACGCGACGTTTGTAAAGTTGGCCGTAGCTTCACTATTTCTGGTTTAGCTACTCAATAAGTTGTTTGTGTAGATCCGTCTTGAAATCTATTCTTATACTAGTAGAGTTTTTTTGTTTGTTTGGTTAATATCAGGAACTACTGGTCCGATTTATTTCAGTGTTAGATAGCCCATTTACCGAGGAAGCCTATAGGCTATATACCATCACGCTATGAGCCAAGGGAGCAGAGCAGTAGCCTTAAATAACGCGGGTGTAACTAGAGCCTCATCTAGTACTCCATAGGAATAAATTACTATTTTTATATCGAGTTGTGGACAGTCACTCGTAGTGATTGACCGCGGATTTCAATATTCGATCTATACATTTTTTGAGATTATAGATTCGTTTATGACATAAGCTCCATATAAAATATGTCAAACACAAATCTCGAATCTCAAAAACCATGGAAAGATCGAATATTAAAACCGGCCGTGAATGACGAAAACCGGCGATCGGGTGTTGTGGCCTACCCTGGAGGAGGCCCATGTCCAGCAGTGGACTGCATCAGGATGAAGTGATGTGACTATTTTTTATCAGCAGTTGTAAGATGACGGAATAAGCTGTTTACTATATAAATTAGATAAAAATACTACAAATAAACTGCCTCCGTGGTCCAGTGGATAGCGTAAGCGTCTGCTGATCGGAGGTCCCGGGTTCGATTTCCGGGTTGGGCAAATGTGTTACTGGGTTTTTACGAATTGTCGGAGTCTGGTGATGTGCCCGGTAACGGCAATAGGCTCGCGCCCTATTACGTGGGACCTAAAAATTCATGGCGAAATGTGGGTGTAATATTACACCTCCGCCTACCCCTTCGGGGGTACAGGCGTGAGTCTATAAATAAAATAAAAAGTAAAGGCTCGGTAACGATCTGAAATTCCACTCAAACAGTCACCCATTCAAAAGACACCTTTGTAAACGTGACTTAACCTTCGATCTATTGCAAATGGCAAATCAAGCCACACTTTGAGCGCTACGAATACGATTGTCTAATTAAACCACTATTTCACAGCCGCCAATTATAAACTAAACTATTTGTATGCCAAGCTGATATAATACTAGGTCAAATTATACCAGCTAAATACACGGCTTAAAACGTTCGTAAACTATTTGTCAACCGGTTTATGTTATTTTAATAAGTGTTGGCCGTATTATCCGTGTGGTGACGGATTAAGAATACAAATAACACCACACCATTTCATGCCGTGGGTATCATAATACACGACTGAGAAACGAAACAGAGTAGTTTTGTTAAAAAAAAGATTGAGAGGCTTAAGTACAACAGTGCACTGCTAAAGGTTTTAGTAGTTGCCCATTTAATTCCAAAATACCTATAATATTCCTAGCTTCAAAATCAATGAGTTTCCTAGCATACTTTTAACTCTAAAGAAACGTCAAATCCACTATATTATAGCGTATAGTCGTCTCACATTGAACTCATTATATTTATACTTTATTTAATATTATATTTTTTCATCATTCTTTTGCCTGGACTTTAAAAGAGACCCCTGAGTTTGTTTCGGATGTTTCTTCTCAGGGCAGTCAGGTAGGAAACACCGGCCTCATCTAGCTTAATTTTAAAAGAAGTCTGACTTTGATTAAGTGTTTGTTATGAACCTATAAACATATCAATTATTTGAGTTTGACTTTGACCTTGACTCTTTTTTACCGCATTAGGAGTGGAATATTGAAAAATCCTTAATGGATGTCTACGCTATTATAAGAGGACCTCAATATCCTAATTTTATGTTGCTAGCTTCAGTCGTTTGGGATATACGATGATATGTCAGCCAGAATATTACGTGATTTTATATAATTAGAAACTCGCGTTACTCTTTAATCAATTATAGCGTTTAGATTATTTGTTGATGTGTTTAGCTTAAATATTTTTAGTCATGTAACAATGCTGCAATTATTGAGAATTTTAAATAAATAAATAAAATCATTGATTAAAACTCAGTAAACTATATTATTTCAATTTCACTAAGAACCTTTCGTTTAGTGAAGTTAGCCACTAGCACTTAATACTTTAAATGTTTGTAATTGTAGCAACAGAAAAAATATCCAATCCTTTTAAATGTCTTTAGAGAGATCATCTTTCATTATAATGGTTATATATTACTTAAGTTGGCTATTAACTTAAAGGCAAACGTTATTCCACGTAAAAAAAAACAACTAAGTAGAAAAAAAAACAATTAGGGACACCTAAATAACCTAGCGGTATTAAACATACTTTACGATCCTTTATCGTATCTAACAAATACTAGGTATATACATAAAAATATCATACAAAAGGGTTGAGCCATTTCGGAAGAGGTCAACTACAACCAACAAAACACGATTGTTTTGTATATTAAATTGTTTCATTTGTCTAGTACACTGCCCCGCTTGTAAGAATTATTCGCAATATGAATTACAAATTAAATTACTAGTACTTTCTATTGCGGGCACAATGACCACTTAAAAGATATTGATACAAAAGCCCGATAATATCGATTTCTTATCTCATATTATTGATATAGAATATTACGTTATAACTTGTGGTGTTTTAAGATACAATGAAATAACCTATTCCCATAATTTAATGCACGTCTTATTTTTATTGAATGTTATTTATTTATGAAATTATTGTAGGCTTTTGAAATCAGCTGGAATCCTATTTTATGTCAAATGTTTGGATTTGCTAGTCAGTTGAGCATGCCTATGTTAGCATTCTAGACATAAAATAACGTCTTACTTCTTACGCATGTTTTAGAATGTTTTAACAAGTCCGTATGAATAAAAAAGCTAGATACAAATGTAGCTCCTATTTACTATCATGAAAACATAATTAAGAATTTATATATTTATAATTCAATAAGTTTATTATAGGAAATATTTATTTAAGACTTAATCATATAACAGAATGGGATTATTGTGAAGTAATAAATAATCTTTACAAAAGCAGTCTACAAAATACACTCAATCTATTTCCAATATAACGATTTTCAATGCCATTGCTGATGATAGGAAATTAATTTGATAAATAATGTGATGTACATTCACGCCTTACTTTTTCCCTATTCAAAATTTCTTGTAAGTTTGTATGATTACGACACTTATTATTAGTCAACGACATACACTGTATTTAAATTCAGTTACGTTAAAAACTACGTGTCTCGACAGACTTTGTAAAATATTAAACCCTAATTAAAAGCAATCATTAATTACTGCTTACTGCCTACAAAATTAATGTTCTCTTTTACCAAACTATTATAACGTTTGTATCTTTATTATTGTAAATTTGGTATATGGCTTGTATTTTATAATGTCAAATTATTCAACAGAAATTGCTTAATAATTACACTTACCTTAAATCACTATAACCACAGTTATTCACAATCACTAAACAATTAAAACACCAAGTATCCAACTTCCTTACACGCACTCACAGAAAATAAATCACTATTAAAAAAAAGTTTCAAAAAAGAACAACTTTGCTATTCACACATCACAAACAGGAGTTCGATATTCAATTTTTACGTACACAAAACACTGCAGTTGTAGAGCACTATTAATTTATTTAATCTTTAAATTCGCGTGTGATTTTCGAAGGCAGGGAGCGCGCGACCTCCTTCGCCCTTAGCCAGTAACCAACTGAGTACAGCCTGTGAACAGAGTACGTACGATAGCGAAATATGCCTGTGCATAAATAATACTGCAAGGAGTTTTAAACAGCATTATGAATAGTGATAACTGTTAAATATAAATAGAAAAGAGTTGATTAACCTTGTTAGGGTTTGAATACAAGAAACGATTGGGAGCTAATAGATACATAAAGATAATAATCTGGTTTGACTAGAAAGCGGATTCCATGCTGAAATACGAAAGTGTTGGATGCAACCGGGAGAGCGCTAGGACAATGATGATTATGATGATGATGAAACAAATAATTGGACGCTTTTCAACGGTTCTTGTGAACAAAGAATTTGTATTTGGGTAATAAGTAGGTTATGGTGTTAAAAAACAAGGCTCTATCAATATTTACAAAAATCTTTATCGATATTTCGTTGCGCAATAATTGTAAGCACGGTGTTTTACAAAAGTTGGTAATTTTATATATTATTTCTTTTATTTACAGACAAGCTTTATAACTCCCAAATCGAGCGGTGTTTTTGAGTTTTCTGTGCCTTTTATCAGCGACGATAATATAATAAATGCTTTTTAGCAGCGACGATAATATAATAAAATGTTTAAAAATCTATACTAAAGCTTGACAGAGATATTAATGTCGCAAGCAATTTGTATGAAGCTGTTTTTATACAGCTGTCTAGTTAGTCTTATAAGACTGACTGCCTCCGTGGTCCAGTGGATAGCGTATGCGCCTGCTGATCGGAAGGTCTCGAGTTCGATTCCCGGGTCGAGCAAAAGTCATCATTCTTTTATCGTTATCCCAGTTTCAATCTGGGGTCCGCTTTTTAGTCTAACCGGATTTGGCTGAATATTAGCTTTTCAGCAGAGCGACTGCCTGTCTGACCGCCGCAACCCGAAGGGATAGCGATATTCCATGGTTTAGACTAGTGTCAGTTTATTAAGAAGGTACTCACGCCCTGTAACGACTGTCAAAGATCTTCATGACAACCGGGACCGACGGGTTAACGTGCTCTCCGAGGCACGGGACAAGCGATAATTAACCATTCAATACGCACATAACTCCGAAAAGTTATTGGTGCGCGCCGTGGATTCGAACCAGATACCCTCTGTATGGCAGTCTGTCGGTATATCTACTCGGCTATCGCCGCGTTCGGCCCGGGTCGAGCAAAAGTGTTAGTGGGTTTTCCGAATCCCTAGCAGCACGGAGTCTGGTGATGTGCCCGGTAACGGCTCGTTCCCTATTACGTGAGACCTAAAAATGCATAACATAGTGAATTGTGGGTGAAATGTCGCAACTCTGCCTGCCCCTCTGGATATACAGGCGTGAGTCCTACAAAGCAAAGTTGAAGCTGTCAAGCTTTAAGTTGCCTATCATACAGAGTGGAAAGAAATGGAGCTGTGACAATACAACCAAAGGAAATACGTAAATATTCCACTGTAACGTTTTTACGCATGTCTATTCCTTGTAGGAGATTCTATTTTGGTTGCAGTGTTATAGGAAATTCTTCCTTTACAATATTAATTTCTTAGTCCACTACTGAAATTAAGCCTGTTCTAATTTACTTCATACGTGTAGCACCGTAAGGGCTAGCGCATACATACAACTTTTAGTCGAACAACTATTTTGTTTTGTATCAAATGTTTAAAAGAATATATTAAAGCGCACATATTGTCAACTGGATAGTTGCACGACAAAAAAGTCAAAAAGCTTATCGATTTGCTTTTGATTTAAAAGTTGGACACCTATCGATCAAGTGCTCAATTTGTATTGTATTGTATTGATGTGCGCAGACCATCGATTAAACAGTCGATCCGCGACTGACCACGACTGCCAATCTCGTATAAGGATTTGAAGCGGCGCCACGTATCTATCTTCTTTTTTTAGTTCTCTTAAAATTTCTATAAAGCAAAGCACAAACTAAAACTTTCTTGTTAATCGACATTGTTTGTAAACACCTTGACTGGAGCGTTGCTGAATAAAGAGTGGTCGATTTGAGAAGATAAAAAATCGATTGTATGCGTACTTCCATCAACTAAACTGTTTGGTTGAGTAGAAATTACGAAAAGTACACAACTCGACGAAACAGTTTAGTCGATGCAACAGTTGTATGTATGCGCTCGGCCTAAGGCAATGAGGGATTTCGCCCACTATACCACGCTGGCCAGACGGTTTGGTGTAAAGTTTGATGTTGAGTTGCCCGTCTCTTCGGAAAGGAATAATTGTCTATTAATGATCGGTGCATAAGCTATAGTTAGTTGGTAGGGAGTCTTCATAAGTACTGTATGGGTTTTATTAAAGTTCAATGCGGCGTTTATATCGCCGATAATTATATTAGTAAACTGATGACGTCGTATAATAATACAAGTTTGAACGACATGCCTGCGAAGTATATAATATAATATAATTATGTATAATATCATTATTTTAAATCATGTTTATTGATAACCTAGAGGCATTTTGATTGACGGTAAGTAATGCAATGCCATACAATACATACAAATTAGTCACCTAAAGTTCCTTGCAAGTAAAACGCGTTGGGCACACTTCACATTTTGGGGTGATGTGGTTCTGCCCCAGTTATACAAAACTGGGTGTGCTTAATTTCTGACCTGAGACTCAAAAAGAAGAGTATTCTATATCTATGTGTTAAGAAGTGAATGTTTGTCTGTCTGTAGCATCTTATCTTCTTGAGAATAAGTTTGCTATATTATAATTATTGTACTTTCTCTTAGTATTAATCAACACATTGTAACATTCTGTTTATATAGGACGACATCGTCAAAATTGACGAAGTTCCTTTAAATAAAGATTTAAAAAAAAATCTTATCTCCTTGGCGAATAAACCAATTATGAAATAGTTTTGTTAAAGGGGTTAAATATAATGACCACCATAAAATGCTTTGATAACCTTAGTTCTTTAACCAAAAATATATATATTTTTTTTTTTATTAAAAAAAGCCCATCAAATTGACTTCACGCTGCCTGATGGTAAGCTGACAGTGAAGTCCTATTGGGAAGGCCACCATCCCCAATTGCTGGTTTAGCAATGTGACATGACGGCTCTCACTTTGACGGCCTTAAGAGATGCTTTTTCACGCCCCGCTTAAAGGACCCAGGATATACTTAACACCAGAAAAATAAAGTCTAAAATTACAATAGTACTAGCTATTTTAGTCCCACGCACGCAATTCAAATTTTATTCAAACACCAAATGTAGTAAATGATCACCAAATAAATAAGTTATGTTAGGTTCTCTTGTGACCCTTAATTTAAAAAAAGTCAACCGTCAACTTAGTTTATTAAAGTAGGTGGTATATTCAAATCAAATTTATGAGTTGGTATTTCATGCAACTAACAAAAAATCTTTGGTTATAATAAAATTTTACATTAAAATGCTGATTTCATTTTGGGGATCATTTACTACTTTTGGGTTAACAATGATTTATATGGAGTCATTTTGCTTAAATGGGATAGCGAATTGTTAAAAGTTTGGTTATAATTTAACAATAAAATGCTCCCTAGATAACTAGGAGGCTACTTAAGACAAAAACTATTTTTTTTTTTGTCTAATTGAATAATGTCGTTTAAGGGTATTACTGCTTAAAATGCACTCACGGCAGAACTACATTAATAACAAAAACTGGAAATGGTAAGGTAATTTGTCTGTGTTCCGAAAACATGCAGTCAGAGACAAATAGATTAGCACTGAAATTACCAAAGAAAATACTAAATAGATTAGCAATCAGAAAATAATGTAGTACATACAAAAACTAAGTAAAATACGTGAAATTTTAAACACTATTGCCCAGCCATTGCGTTAATATTTAACATACGAGTACTACTTTTACAATAGGTCGAACAAAGCTTTGTTGGCTATTAGCTATATTTTGATCTGAATATTTTAGGCCTTAAAGTTGAACTTGTAAACTTATTTATAGTTTCCGAATAGAGTTTTGACTGTCGAATTCGTTGGTTCTTAAGTTTTCGACGAGACTTTAATTTTTTTAATGACATGATTAGGAATATATCCTGTGTTGCCGGCTAAATGGGAAAGTGTTTTATTTATTTTTTATTTTCTATCATATTGTGTGGCATTTACCTGCCATGTAGAGGGTATCAGGTTCGAATCCACGGCGTACAACACTTACTTTTTGGAGTATTACGCGTATTGAATGGTTAATTGTTGCTTCCTCTTTACCTTGGAGAGCACGTTAACTTGATAACCTTGTCCTGAAAATAACATTACTACCAAACACACCAACTAAAATTATCAATTTTGGTATCTTTTTATAATTTTGGTGCCTTTCTGAAGTTAACATATTTTTCGGCAATTCATATTTATTCAAAAAAGTTTTCCCTGTCATAATGACGTTTTCCAGGAATTGATATGTATTCGACACGGATCCCGTGATCCTACTACCTCACCCTGTCGGTAAAATCAACTACAATTCTCAAATTTCCGGACCCAAATAAATGTGAATACCTTCATATAATTTGTGAGACTTGATATTCCAACGCTTACCGAAAAAAATGCCAGCGGTAGGAAAATACGGGCTTAAGAATACTCTTTAGGCTTACATTCGCTTGGCAGATGAGGATTGATTAAATCATTTAATGATAAAGAAAAAATAACATATTTATGATAGTCCATCCAAAC
The DNA here is from genome assembly GCA_944739405.2 of Euclidia mi. Taxonomy (NCBI): domain Eukaryota; kingdom Metazoa; phylum Arthropoda; class Insecta; order Lepidoptera; family Erebidae; genus Euclidia; species Euclidia mi. The sequence continues at coordinate 68,348,310 of OX123195.2, read as the reverse complement.
CGCAGTTGTTTTTTTTTATTAAATAAAACCTGTCAAATTGACTTCACGCTGCCTGATGGTAAGCTGACAGTGTGAAGTCCTATTGTGAAGGCCACCATCCCCAATTGCTGGTTAAGCAATGTGACATGGCGGCCCTCACTTTGACGGCCTTGAGGGATGCTTTTTCAACCCCGCTTAAAGGACCCAGGATCAAGGGAGGAAGGAAACACGTGAGCTGGCAGTGAGTTCCACATCTTTATGGTACGGCAAAGATAAGATGTACCGAACCTTTTCGTACGTGACGGTATCTGTTCTACCGTGTAAGCGTGGCACCTTAACCCGGCACGTGTTGTTCGGGATAGGAAAGGAGAGGGTGCGATGACTAGAAAGAGTTCTTCTGAGCACTCACCGTGATACATTACAATCAGTAAAAGACAGCCATTGAGGCTACGTCCCTGCGTAATTGCAGATATTCAAGGGTCTTAGTAGCCTCAAGGTCACCTATGATACGGACAGCACGCCGCTGCAACCTATCTAGCAGGTACTGAGCGGAGCCGTTCCAGAGATGAGAGCAGTATTCCACGCAGGAGCGAACCTGAGTCTTGTATAATAGACACAGCTGCTCCGGCGTTAAAAACCTCCTCACTCTGTTCAGGACTCCGAGTTTTCGAGATGCAAGTTTTATGTTGCAACATTTAGAAACACGGCGACATCCAATGTCTTTAAGCAACAATCTATAGAATAATCTCGAGTATCGGCTATAGAATTCTGTGCTCTTACATTCTAAAATGCTACTCAACGAAAAGTAACTGCATCTGACAATGGCAGCGACATTCTAGTGGTGAGAACAACAAACTGCTATGCAGAGTATATCAGGTTAAAATCCATGGTATGTCCCAGTAAATTGCCAAAGTTATGAGCGTATTAATTTGTAAATTATCACTGACGACCGGTTGGCGCAGCGGGAGTGTAAGCGACTGCTACGCCGAAAGTCGCGGGTTCGATTCCCGCTTAAGTTAAATATTTGTGTGCATGAACATGGATGTTTGTCTTGCTCTGGGTGATTCTATGTATAATATGTATGTATTTAGAAAAAAGAAGTATATAATGTATGTTTACCCATTGTCTAGTATTCATAGTACAAGCTCTGCTTAGTTTGGGATTAGAGGAAAATATTCTGAGGAAGCCTGTATATCTGAGAAATCTGCATAATGTTCTGAAAAGATACCAACTGTCTGCCAACCCATACTTGGCTACTATAGTAGAGTATGGTCAAACATTCTCATAGTGTTAAGAGGCTTGTGTCCAGCAGTGGGACAATTAATAAACAGGGATGTTGAACACATAATATATTTTATACACCGCCACAACGTAAATCCTACTGCAATAAAACATAAGATAATACTTCACGTCTTTATCGTCGAAGGGGTAGGCAGAAGTGTATTACACACCCAGACTTCACCAGTTATGTTTCAGCAAGCATATCGCCATCTACCGGGCACATTATAGCGATAATTAACAGTTTTAATACACACATAACTTCGAAAAGTCGGAGGTGTGTGCCCGGGGTACCTGGGGATCGAACCCGAGACTTTCGTCTCGGCAGTCCGTTACGTACATCACTAGGCTATCGCCGTCAAACTATTCCAACTTATTCATCATCTTATTGCTAATCCAAGTTATTGTTGATAAATTGTATTTTTACAACTTTTGAGAACTCTATTATATCATATCTTTGCGTTAGGTTACCAGTTCCGGTTCCGGTTTAATTTAATCCAATTGAGCTCATTATTAATTTCTTTACATTGGCAACACTGTCAAAACGGAAGTCGGTTGCGAGCAACCGTTGAAACGGAGCGCACTCGGTATCGAGAACCCAGTGTGATCGGTGCTCAGTGGAAGCAGTGTGGTTTATATAAAATCAAATATTATAAAGTTGTAATAGTGAAGAAATATACAGTGTTACTGAATAGTGCGTTGGAGTTTTATTACATTTGGGTATTCTTTGATGGCGGTAGATATCAGCTAAATATTTATAGTCCTCTCAATCTCAATCAGCCTATAGGAGTTCTCAGCACGAGTTCTATTTGTCAAATAAAATTGCGAACTTCTCAGAAAGTGATACATCGATATAAGTATATGAACTAAATGGTGCCTTACCTAATTAAGGAGAGGAAACACGGACAGCATCTGAACTTAGAATATGTTCCATCAAAACCTTTCGATGGAAATATACAAAGAGCCGAAAATATACGCACCCACGCCTTATTTCGAGCAGGAAAAAAATAAAGTCGTCTAACTTCCAGCTGGGGTCGAAAGCAACGGAAGTTTTAGGCATTCGTAACATCAAGAATACAAGCTACTGTTTGCGTTTTATGTGAAAATCCTGTGTATATTTGACTAACTAATTTAACTAAACTGTCCTGACAAGATTGGCCTCTCCTAAAACCAGAAGTACACTGAGATAACAACTTATTTTTTTCAATATACCACTCAAGCAGCTTTGTCAACATAGAGTGAAAGATTTTACATATGCAGGATATTAAGGAGATAGGTCTTAATTTAATACTATTATTATCTCGTGAGGATTTTGGTATTGGTATTACTAATATATTCCGCCATTGTTTTGGGATAATCCCAGTGCTAAATATAAGGTTGTACAATTCCAGTAAATAATTTCTGTTAATAGGAGACAAATAAAATATCAAAGAATATGTGATCCCGTCCGTCCCAGGCGCTGTGTCTTTTCGTTTAAAGCAATTAATCATTTCTTGTAAAGTAAACTTGCCCTCTAGTACCGTATTATTTGATTTAAATTGCTGGTGTTTTGGGTAGACGTAGTCCGGAGCGAGACTACACAGGAGTTGTAACTTGTGTTCATTTGACACAGATGCCCTGGGTGATACACGTCCCTTAATCCATCCCATACGTTTCCACATTTCAGCACTAGATGTTTTTTCATTAACACTACTGCAGTAATTTTGCCAGTCTTTTAACTTCTCCTGACTTATAGCTTTTTTAGCAGCTTCTGTTTTGTGATCCAGCAAATTTAAATTATTTGGTGTGGGATTTTTCCTAAAATTCTTTAATGCTAGTCTACGTTGTGCTACTAAATGAGACAGAGTAGGATTCCAGTAAGACTTTGGCCGAAAACCATTTGTCGGATTATTACAAATTTTATTAAAGGGTATATGTTCATCTGCAGCCTTATTCAATTGTTCTATAAAGTTATCATATATGGATTGTACATTTCTTGGAACAATAGTTTGTATCAAATAGTTTTCTAGATCTTACTGTACTCTGACCATTTCGCTACTTTGAAATTCCGTTTTTTAACTATACCATCCGAATTTAAGCAGCTATTCCATTTGTATGACATTTTTATAAACAAATGGTCACTTCCTAAATTCTCGTTTATAACTTTCCAGTCCAACAAGACACATAGATCGGAGGATACAAATGTAATGTCAGGCGAAGTAGTTTGTGCAACTCCATCAACCAAAGTCACCCTTGTCATACTACCGTTATTAAGGGCAATAAACCCCGAGTCTAAAGCTGAATCATATAGCTGTATTCCTCTTGCGTCAGTTTTGGAGGACCAACTTACATGGTGTCCATTAAAGTCTCCGGCAACAATACAATTGTTTAAAAATATTGAAAATATTTGTTCCCAGTCAGAAAGAGAAGTGCGAACAGAAGAAGGGCAGTATATTAACACTATATTCTTAATTTCATAGCAATTTAAAAGTTTTAGGCTCATAATTTCTATACCGGGTTTACTGATATTGGTGTTACACTGTTGCACCTTTAAAGATTTATGTGTTAGAATAGCTAGCCCACCATAACCATCCAACCTATCCTTTCTAAAAGTATTATATCCACTTACATGTAAATGTTTATCCGGTTCCAACCAAGTTTCTGATATTAGTGCTATGTGTACTTTTTCTTGTGCAAGTAATGATTCAAATTCATTACGTTTTGGCAACAAGCTACGTGCATTCCACTGTACAATACGAAGAGATAACTTATTTCTATTATAGTTAGCCATTGTTAAACATACATATAATTTTCCTCCATACATCGTCACTTTCGAAAAATTTAAGGAATAATCTACTACATACGTCAAAGATAATTTTGACTAATTCCTGTATTTTCACATGCCAGGTAGTGTCGGAAAAACATATATCTTTTACTTTTTGATATACAGCAATAAAATCTAACTTAGAGCTTGTATTCAATGTCTCTGGCAGTTGGCCTTTATCAGGTTCTTTGCATGTACTCGTAGTTTCTCTTTGTATATTGCAGCTGTCTTTTTCTTTATTACTACTCACAGAACTAGTCTCAATTTGCTTCTTCCTCGGTATATATCTCTATTGATTGTTTTTCTTTCCTAAGCTATCTATATCTGTCATACTACTAGATGCAATACTTAAACTTTGAGTATTTGACTTTGTTGTCACCGCGTCCTTGTATGTTCTTATCTGTGTATGATTTACATTCTCATTTTCTAAGTTTTCCGAGTTCGTGTTCGTCTGTGTGTTCGTTGTTGTGATGTTCAGTTGTTGCGTCCGTTTCTCTTTTAGATATAATTCCAATCCCTTTCTGTATGTACAATTTTCTTTGGTCATAATATCTCTTATTCTTTTTTCTTTCATAAAACTAGGGCACTTCTTATACATTGCCATGTGTGGTCCTTTACAGTTAAGTGTGTTAACTGTAAAGGACCACACATGGCAATGTATATATTCATTTGTTTCGCAATTTGGATGTTGATTGCCACATTTGGGGCATATAGTTTTATTAGTTGGGCAGGATCTCGATAGGTGACCGAATTTCCAACATCTGGAACACTGAGACACTGGAAACGTATATGGTTCTACTTTAAACCTACAACCGTAGCCGTATACATACGGTGGCAAAGTAGCACCTTTAAAACATATTCGAACTGTTTCCGAATCAATCCATTCTCCATTGTCTGATAGTTTTTTAAGCCGTTTAACTGATAGAATTTCATTCTCATAACTCACATTTTCCAAGATTTCTTTTTCATTTGTTTCCAAATCTACTTGCCTCAGAGTCCCATAGCATAGATTGAGTTCATCAGTCAACTGTGTTCTATAACCTAGATTGGTCATCTTTTCACAATTCATCAACTTTGTAGCACTTTCTCTATTTTCAAAATGAATCAAAACCCTGAATGCACGTTTATACACCATTTTAGTTATATTAGGAATATTACATGATCGTAACAGCTTCGCCATTCCAAGTTGATTCGGCAGAACTTCTTTTCCAGTCACACATAATATGCTTCTCCTCTTCAGTATTCTTATCACCTTCCGTCACCAAACTACTGTTGACCGAGTTTTTCCTGTTCGGCCTTTTATGCCCCCTAACTACTGTTACAAAACCATCTTCATCCACGACCTCCTCATCATCCTGCCGCCCTCTCTTCTCTACAACTCGTTGATCACCCTCTTCACTCTCCATCATCTCCTCCATTACCGTAGTATTAAATGGTTGCTCACTTTCTATAACTATGTCCTGCGTTTCATTGTCACTTGAGTCACACATGCTCACATTATTACGTATTTCATCCATTTAGCATTAACATAATTATTAAGTGGGTAGTCTTAAAAAAACCGCGCGATAGTAATATTACGGTCCGACGTTACAAACGTGTGCGTCCGACTCGGCTGCTCACGCGCAACTGGAATCTGTTGATTTTATAAACAAAAGATCGTTTACGAAATATTAGACATGCTATCTTATTTTTCTGTAAATAAGAATACTATTCTTGAATGACATAATTATCGATCTTGGCGGTCGAATGTTCCGAAAAAAAAATGTAAGAACTCGAAAATTTTTCAAAGAATTGCGATGTAAATAGGAACACGCAAACTCACACTATCAGCTGTTACGGCCCTACAGAGGCGGGTGGTAGCGGCAGTGATTACGATGAACTGGTGCGCTTACTGTGCTGCGACCGCGCGCCGCGGCCGATGTCACGTCAGAGTTAACGCACCATGTACATGTTTAATTCTTCGAATTTTACAAAAATATTAGTGCGGTTCGACTAAAGTTACTATTTCATTACATTATATGAAAAAAATGCAAAAGAAAAATCGGAAAATTCATGGAAATTTTCCGGAAAGCTCAACCACCAATGGCCTCAGTATCATGTTCTGAAACACTGGTATCAGTTTTCGGTACACAATATATATTATATAAACACGCTGATTTTTTATTGGCTTAGGAAAAAAAAAATCATGTCTGAAATGAAATCCTCTATTCATATTCAAAATCAAAATTCACCTAGCACCTAAAACAAAAATGTTATAAAAGTCAGTAACTGTTGGAAATACGTAGTAACGCACGATTCTTTATGAGTTGTGTTCGAGCGCCGCGCGGTCGTAACCTTGCCGCGGGTGCCAGCTGTTACCTACAACGGTGGTAGGTAGTTAGTGCGGACCGATAGTGATACGTAATTTACTTACTACGGAATTAAAAATTCGAAATAAAAATAGATCTGTAGATTTTAGATTAGTTTTTGACAATTTTTGACATAAGCTCCATACAAAATATGTCAAACACGAATCTAAAATCTACAGATCTATCTATAGTTCGAATATTGAAAATGGCCGTTAGAAAACAAGATTTAGGTGATTACGATGCCAACAATTTTAAACACATTTTTTTCTTCTTTTGTTCTCTTTTTAAGAACCCCTCCCGCACCCTAGTGCTAAATTCTATGTCACGAGGGACATTACAGCATTACAGCCTACCACTAACGGACACAGGAGTCGAATCAAGAATTTATGAATCACACAAAGTGTTGTGTCAAACATCGCTTAAACCACTACGCCAACCATGAAGTGCAGTAATAAATTATTAGAGCAATAAACGTATGTAACTAAATAGCTATACCTATTCAATAATTCCTTCGTACATTACACGGACATAAAATCAAAATTCGTCGAAATAAGCTGTGGGTTCACGAAATCATAATGAACTTGTAGAAGGAAAACGATAAATTAAGAATTTATCGTTTTCCTTCTACAAGTTACATTATTATTAGTTACGTTACATTATTATTAGGTACATTATTATTAGTTTCGTTATTAGTCATAGGTACCTACATTTTCTTTTGAATAACTAGACAAAGATTTTAACAATGGAAAAGTTTAGTACTTGCGTATTTCTAACGTATTTATTAGAATCTAATCACAGTAGGTATTCAATAATGAATAAACCAAATCTTTTACCTTTGCTGTCTGCTGCCTACATCACAATCAATTTACACCTTTAACACATTGTCTTTTAGTTTCACTTGTGTGTTTCTTTCACCTTATCACCTATGTATTTTACACAGTTTACACTACACTTCGAACAGGTTGCTTCTTAATACACTCGCACCATAGACGCGAACTCAACATTGGAATATTCATAATGTCGATCCATTATGAAGCGCGCGCGACGTAACACGGGTATAGTGACGGGATGGAACGTGAGTACGGGGATCCCGTTGACCTAATTTCGCAAAACTAAGGCTGTCGAAGTGACGAGCGACAAATTGCAATCGACCCCCGCCCCCACCCATGTCGCCCCGTGTTGCGATGCGCGCACGCCGGGGGCGGGTTCAGTACCTATAGTGCAATGTTTATCTGTGTATGTCGTATGTTTAATATCTGTGTATGTGTGTGGCACGATCAAACATACATCGGCGCGCGCAATTTCTTTCATAAAAGTGGTAACTACGAACTCTCGAACAAATAACTTATTATTTTTGTTACGATTTTTATAGCTTAGATTTCAAATTTTATTAGCTAGTTAGGTTTAATTAACCATAAGTATACAGATAGCTTTCGCTCCAAAACCAATTAAAAATCAGCATGTATACAGATTGTAAAAAGACCCTTACCGAAAACTGAAATCCCATATTATACCAATCATTACGGACATTATTTTTTTTACTTCTGCACCATACCTGGGACATTACTGGTTCAGGAGATATTGAGGCTCAAAGTTACTATGGAATTTTTGTTATTAGGTACAAAATCGATGCAATTACCAAGCCAACCTGTTCTATGGATGTCCTATGCAGCCATGGATAAGTAGGTATTTAGAAAATTGTACGCGCACAATTTTATTTGCGGCTTAAAAAATGTGATTATTTAAAAAAAAAAATCCCAAGTTTTATTTTTGCTTAGTATGACTTGGCATAATGTCCAAAACGAGTAGACTTCGGCTTGGTGATGGGTCTTGTGACACCATGTATATATCAAGGTGTACCGACTACTGACGCCCCCGAAGACATGTTGAGAACCAATCCAAAGCCCTAAACTGAAACCTTAAGATAGGAGAGGACGGATAAAAGGAGGTCAGGATAAAATATGTGTACCGCCCCTAAGGGTTTAAAACGGGGATAAAAATTGTTAGAAAATCTACTGTTTTAAAAACTACACAATTCAAATACAGACTTCAGCTAGTATTTATAATTAAAACATTAATTTAATTTTATACCACTAAACTCAAACGCTAAAAGTCCAGTCGTACGAAAAATAACCCAGTTTATATTCGTAAGTACAAAATCGTGAACATTTGGAACAATTAAACTTTTCACATTTGAGTACAGGTCAGCAGTGCCTGTTTAATGAACAAACTTCTGGAATCTTGTGCCGGGACCCATTCGAGCCAACTGGCTGGCATGTATTACGTGTGATGGCAATTGAATTGCTATACTATTAAAGACATTGTCTATTGCTGGACTTGGGCCTCTCCTAATTTGCGTTTCAATAGCTTGTGAGTCAACAAGAGGATTTGGCCTCATTGGCCAGACGAGTTAGTATAGAGTTTGGTGTCCAGTTTTCCGTCTCCTTACAAATTTTTTTGTCGTGTGTTTTCCTTCCCATACCCATACTCAGAATGAAATGGGATACTGACACCTTGACTCTTGTATTGCTATTCGTATGAGTGTGTGGCCAACTCTGTTGTTGGAGTTCACAGGTCAGTGAGTTATCTTAACGATTCTTGTTCTGACCCAAGAGACGGCACTGACGGCATTATGAACCGAAACATGGTAGCGCTCTGATACAAATTCCACAAAGGGTTACCCATCCAAAAGGCTTCCTCTGCGGATGTTGCTTAACTTTGTTCATCTATTACGAACGACAAATCAAGTCACACTATGAATGCTATAAACAATAATTTCAATAAGTATTTAGTCAGCTTATTTTTCAGACATACTTTGCCAGGAATTGAAGTAAGGGGCACAATTATTTAGTACACCTGTACTTTATTTCTCAGTAAAAGCATGAAGTACGTAGAATGATATAAACTTTCATACAATGTGGCATTCGTTAACTATCGAAAATTTCTTTAAATACAAGCTCTATATTTATATTCTCATCCGATCAAAATGAAAAAGTTTGTGAATATGAATTTTTGGACAATAACACATTGCGACATTTTAGATCTATTGAAACTGTGTAATTATATTTTCTTTCTTTCTTGAAATCAAAGTAATATTTACGGATTCTAAGGCGATATATTGGTTTAACTGACATTACTTTAAAACCGAATGATCTAGAAACTAAATTTTATCGTAATCCGGCGTCTTTTCTTTCTTTTTTTCTTGTCCCGATTCTCGACACCCGGTTAGGTGGATCGGTGGTCAAGCGTAAATGTATATTTATGCCAAGTCTCGTTTTCATTATTGACTATAATTAGTTTCAAAAATAAATATACAGTAATCGAAGTCTATCTACTTCGAGCCCGAGCCTCTTTTTGATCGTTACTAGTTTTGAATTGTCATATATCACGAACACTTATTTTGAGTATGCGATAATTATGTCATGATCACAGATTTCCATACAATGCCTACTACGCAGACTTTTTAAAATCAGTCATTGGTAGTATGTACTCTAATATTTTAAATATTTTGCGTAAGTGGGCCATGTGAATTAAGCAATATTTCTTTCTTTTGCTTTCCTGATCGGTATAGCTCTTAGCTAGAATTAATGAAGGACTATGTCAGGAATTACTTACAATTCTTCATTTCAGTTCATTATTTTTACAGCTTTTCAAGATTGGTCTATGTGGAGAGCCTTGGGGGAGGCCTATGTCCAGCAGTGGATGTCTTGCGGCTACCATCAGTCCTGGTTCTTCATCTGTCAGTCTCATGTCAATAATCAATAGGTCATATCGAAGGCCTTTGAGCTGACTGTAAACTTGCTCCAGAGTTGGCCACACACTCACACTGTATCGCTGATACACTACGAACTGACATTAGCAAAATCCATCTATATCATGATACGTAATAGGCGCCGTTAAGTTACACAAACTCATTTAGGCATTGTTATTCGGTATTAGCGAGGTCACTGAGCAAAGGTAGTTCACACATTCGATATGTAAATAATTGAAGCAATACAAAGACATTCGAGAATTAAAAAGGCATAGATTTTCGAAAGTCTTAACACAAAAAGTATGTAATATCGATTATGGAACGGGTCTTAATCGCGTAATTAATAATATTAAAAAATATCTTCTGTATATGTAAATTTCTGGTGTTACTGATTCACTGACAGACAAACCACAGCCAAAACTACGTCTTTCGGCACCGTAAAGGTAGTGCACCTTTACGAAGGGATTTGCCGAAATTGTCACGGGAAAGGGAAGAAACGATTAAATTTAAAAAAATAATTTGTGGCCCTAGCTGCGGGTACCCTCTAGATTGGTAAGTAAAGGTGCAATGAAATATTTAATATCTGGGCACATCAATGTGAACTTAGTTAGTGCCAGACGATCCAATTATCTACGTTTGCACATTTCAAATACATTATAGATGTCAGATACAAAAAATATGAAATGTACCCTTATTCTTTTAAACCATGGAATATCCCTATCTCTTTGGCTTGCGAGGGTAAGACAGGCAGTCTTTGCCGAAAAACTAATATTTAGTCAAACACCGCCCAATACCCAATGCATGGCAGTCTTTTTACATCTCCACTAGGCTATCGTTTAATTCTGCTGAAATCTCCACTCAGCTATCGATTAATTCTGTTGTTATCTCCACTCAGCTATCCCTTAATTCTGTTTATATCTCCACTCAGCTATCCCTTAATTCTGTTTGTATCTCCACTCAGCTATCGCCTAATTCTGTTTGTATCTCCACTCAGCTATCGCCTAATTCTGTTTGTATCTTCACTCAGCTATCACCTAATTCTGTTTGTATCGCCACTAAGCTATCGCATAATTCTGTTGATATCTCCACTAGAATTATTACTTAATTCTAATCTAGTCTAACCATGTATTATAATATAATACTAACTTACAACCACTACGCCCATTTTTCAGTATAATTAAATTTCTCACAGTATTATTTGCATCCATTGTATAGCACACTATATCTGAAACTAGTTGAATTATAAAATGTACTACCAAACTAAACATCTCTATAACTACTTTTAAACTACCTATATATGTGTACTATTTGTACACATTTTAAAAATTATGTAACTCTATAGACCTAAGACCGTTCAACCGCCGAAAATATATGGTTTGCCGAAAATTCATAAAAATAACGTGCCTCTACGCCCGATCGTAAGTCAGATCGATTCACCCACTTACGACCTAGCGAAACACATTGCAGCGGTACTGCAACCATTAGTAGGTAAGACATCGTCGTTTGTGAAGGATTCTCGCCATTTTGTAGACGTCATCAAGAGCATGAAAGTAGAACCCGACGAAGTGATGGTGAGCTTTGATGTCGAGTCACTATTCACAAGCGTTCCAATTCAAGACTGCTTTGATGTGGTCGAGAGTAAACTAAGGTTAAACGGTCTGTCTGATAAATACATTGTTCTACCGGACCCGGTCACGGACATTGACAAACTTGGCATAAAATGAAAGAGCATGAATGCTCTTACCAGTATATACGAGTTTTTTTTTTAATCCATGGGAGAACAAAGTTTGAGCTAGAAATATATTTATAAAAAAGCAAAAATCTCATACTCTATTTAAGTAATATAAATTGTGGTTCTGTTAAAAATAGCTACAAATCGGGTCTGTCGAGTGCAAGCATGTGCCTACCGACTGATCATTCATGCCATTAGATGGAAACAATCCAGATTTTAGAGATTGCCCACAGTTGACATACGAAGAACTGATATTTTTATTATCATCAAAGATTGGACACGTCCTACTGTCATGGGCATATGAGACCATGATTTAATAAATAATAAAATATTGATCATCATCATCGCCCTGGCGTTATCCCAGTTGCATCCAAGACTTACACGTCTTGGAGCCCTAGGGCCGCTTACTGGTCTGACAAGCTATGACAGAATATCAACTTTTCCACCGAGCGACTGCCGTCTGACCTCTGCAACCCAAAGGCATAGCGATATTCCATGGTTTGGACCAGTATCTGTTTTTATTTAGGGTACTGATTCCCCTTAACGACTGTCAAAGATCTTCATGACAGCCAGGACCGACGGTTTAACGTGGTCTACGAGGCACGGGGTAAGCGATAATTAACAATATAATACACACTTAACTTCGAAAAGTCATTGGTGTGCGCCGTAGATTCGAAACCTTCAGCATGGCAGTACGTTGGTATCTCCACTAGGCTATAGCTGCCTTAAACAACCAATAAAATATTCTAATATTCTAATTCTAATAATATTCTACCACATACACACATCACCATCTAGTCCCAAACTAATCAAAGCTTATACTATGGGTACTAGATAATGGATAAACATACATATATACTTTTTTTTTATAGATACATACATATTATATATAGAAACACCCAGACCATGACAAACATCCATGTTCATGCACACAAATGTTTGACTTGAGCGGGAATCGAAGCCGCGACCATCAGCGTGGCAGTCGCATACACCCCGCTGCGCCAACCGGTCGTCATGACAGAGCGCGAAAATACTACGTACAAAGATATTTTGATAAACCAGGCGAGACAAGGAAGACAAACTGTTGAAGATTATTACTGCTCGTGTATACATGGCCTCCGTACCATATGCAGTTGTGCGCTAAGTGTCAGTATTATTAATTTTTTATCCTCGGCTAGACACCAACAGGAAATCAAAATGTTTGCGGTATTTTTAGATAAAATCACAATAGACATTGATTACGCCGAATAAATAATGTTAAAAATATGATTTTTTTTTAATTCCCACAACTCACAAGAAAGCTACCCTTACCATGATAAACTAGAGATAATTACTGATATATACTCACATTTTCAAGTTTGTCCGCCGTGGGTTTTTCTCCCATACTATTTGCCCAATGACCTTTGAAAACAATACTTAAACGGAACATGCAAAAAGGAGAAAAAAAAATAACATAACATAACATAACATATCTTCACGCCTTTTATCCCCGAAGGGGTAGGCAGAGGTGCATTACACACCCACACTTCGCCAGATATGTTTCGGTCCCAACGTAATAGGGGGCGAGCCTATTGCCATCTACCGGGCACATTTTTAAGCGAGCGATAATTAATATTTTATTTTAATACACACATAACTTCGAAAAGTCATAGGTGTGTGCCCGGGGTAACTGGGGATCGAACCCGAGACCATCGTCTCGGCAGTCCTTTACGTACACCACTGGGCTATCGCCACTTAAAAAAAATATTAGAGGAAAAATATGTTATAAAATAGGTATTATGATTGGCTGATTGAATTATTGAAGTGTGAAGGTGTTTGTGTCTGTTTGTGTATGGGTGTGTGTGAGTGTGTGGGATTGTGTAAGGGCATGTGAATGTATGGGTGCGTGAGTGTGTATGTATATATGAGTGTCTGTGAGGTTGACTGGCAAACTAGTATTTTAGATCCCAGGGAGGATTAGAGCCTCTGTATCGTGGTAGTTACATTTTTGTAGCCATTGTGTTAAAGTATTTTATAGAGAGCCACTCGAAGATGAATAAAAGTGCAGCGTTCTGTTCAGTGTGTTGTACAGATGAGGACCCAAGTAGCAGAAAAACCGTTGAGTCCATGAGTAAGTACTTCTGTGGAGTTCGCATATTCTGTCCTTGCGTCTTTTTGTGGTTTCCACGTACGGGGTGCCCTGATGTTGCAAAATAACCGTGTATAGAATAAAGAATTGTCGGACGGTCAGGACCCCACAACTTTTATATAATTCTTCGGTAGAGAACAAAATGGGGCAGAAGGTGCTCACCTTCAGTACTGCTCTTTGAGCTCTTTCTAACTTAATCATGTATAACTTAGGAGCACCACCCCAAACAGAAATACAGTATGACAAGAGAGACTGGCAGAGCGCAAAATATACTCTCTTGGTAATCTGAGCGTCTGCAACATAGCGTAGAGATTTGAAAACAAAGATTAGTTTTCTAATTCTAGTGGCTAAAGACTCAATGTGCATCCTGAAGTTTAGACCATCGTCGAGGATTATTCCAAGGTATTTGATAGAACGTGTTCGTTCCAGTTTGGAACACCTGCAAGATTCGGCATGTGGTGAAGGGCACGAGTGAGCAATTAAAGAATAGGTATTAATAGGCTGAGTGGATTCACGTAGAGAAAAGGTAAGAACTTTTGTCTTCTGTGTATTAACAGTTAGTAGATGCATATATAACCAAGACATAACTTTGTTGAGTCCCTCCTGCGCCGCGAGGAAAGTATCACTCCAGGTCTCACCGGAAAAAGTAAGGACGGTGTCGTCAGCAAATGCTGTAATCCTGCCATTACGTAGATCCAGGTTACAGAGGTTGTTCACATAAATTAAAAAGAGCGTTGGGCCAATCACGCTGCCCTGAGGGACACCAAAAGTGACAGGGAGTTCGGTACTAACGTGATTTTGTACTTTAACGCACTGGGTCCTGTTGTGTAAATAATCTTTAAGAAGATTAAGTGGAAAATCACGTATTCCCAACTCCTCGAGCTTTGAAATTAGGATCGGGATAGAAACCGTATCGAACGCCTTTTTTTAGTCCAAAAAAATTGAGAGTACCTTTTTACCTGCATCCATAGTTTTTATGATATGGTTTGTAAGTTCCAAAATAGCACAATTAGTAGACTTGTTACGCCTAAAAGCGTACTGATTTGGGGATAAAAGCATCTTAGATTCAAGGTACGAAATCAGTCTTTTATTAACAATTCGTTCCAAGACCTTGGAAGTCGCCGGTAGAACTGCAAATATAAAAGTTAATAATTGTGAAGACCAAGTGAGGGTAGGTTCCAAAACCCGCACTTCTCGGAGGCAGCGCTGACGAACATCAGTCATCCCGTGACTACGGCTGATGTAACCCATGCCAAAACGTCGGGACAAATAGAAAGGTATTTCATCTTTCTTTTCGTTTATTAACACGATTCAGACCCGTTACATAATTTTTAATAAACATCTCTAGATGCCAAAGACAACTAGTCCAATGCCAAGATAGTAAAGAACTCGAGCGTAGTAAATGCAATTTAACAGTACTTAGTGCTAATAGACTATATTAAAAGTCTTGAGACTTACAGGACAACAGTAAACAATGATTCTTGCTTAGGGAGCTTTTGTTCGCAAGTTTTCTATTTGTTTCTTTTATTTTATTTGAACTATACATTTTTAGTAGAAGCATATATTTGCTCGAAAAGCCTTTGAAATATTATGCCAATTAAATTAATTACAAACCTATTGGCTAGCATACTAAGTGGCTCGTGAAAATAATACGCCGTCATAAAAGTTATCGCAATTGAGACCCTTTGTCATCCATATAAATAAAAATCAATCACCGAAATGTTTGTAAGAAGAAGAAAGAAAGAAAAGAAAGAAATTACAATAGTTAGGTGAGATGTTGTAAATTCCTTCCACAGTGACTATTCGACTAATATTTCATGAAAGAAATCCACTAACCACATTTCATACTTCTTCTAGCCTCAAAATTAAGGTTCTGCGATGTTAAGATGTCCGTCAGGACCTGTTTTTTTAGCTGATGACAAAAAGGAGACAGTTCTCGATATATAATTTACAGTATGTTGTTCTATAAGTAACAAAAAGATTAAATTATTTTTTAAAGTATACAAAGAAGTGTTTTTATTAAACGGTTTTATTTAGCTAGACCTGGTTATTTGTTTGTTTGGGTCAAATTTAGTAATTGGAATTTTACCCCTTTCCTGATGACATTGATCTGATATTTGGTACACACTCTTAATCTTGATGACAATACAACATATTATATTCCTTATGATTGTAAATCCAAGATGGCCGCCGATACAAAATGGCGGATCACATATTACTTCACAACAACCTCGATATGGGTATCAAATGAAAGGGCTTGATTGGTAAAATAGAGTTCACTATGAAAAAACCAAGATGGCCGCCGCCACAAAATAGCGGATTACATATTTTTCACAAATACCTCAATATAGGTATCGAATGAAAGGGCTTGATTGGTAGAATAGGGCTCACTATGAACTAACAACAAAACTAAAAACTTGAAAATAAAATAAAAAACATTTTTATGTTAAACGGTTTTATTACAATAAAAAATATGTAGTTAGGTTATTTACTAAAAGCTAAAAAATAATTCGGCAAGTCCTAGCTATCAGATCGCACCAATCTTCTCATCAATCTGGGGTACTGATCAGACAAATATAAAAACGTTGGGCCCGTGCGCGTGGGCGCAGCAATTATTTTATATTATTTGTTATTTACACAACCACGCTAGAGTACATTAAAAGTACTTTTTATCATTTATAACGTTTAATTGCAGTTTAAATAAAAACAATTTCGCCGTCCTAAATATCGTTAAAAACCTTTTCAAAACGTCATCCACTCGGTATCACACATATGACAAACAGAGAAGTGGATAAACGCTTTCACAGGAGCGTTTAAAAAAAGCTATTAAGCTATGGTATGTTTGAATGTGAGGAACCAGGAAACGGAAGACATATACCACGCGAGATAGGGTGGTAATGCGACAATGATGTCTAGATGTGAGGATAACGGAGCTAATATATTTTGGCTGCAGCGATAATGTTCGTGAAATATTTTGACCTATTTTCACAATGTTGTTGAGAGAAGATGCTAAATAGTTGTTTGTATATTATGCCGTTGTGTTTATACAGGTATTTGACTGTAAATAAGCGATCAAAAGCATCCAAAAAATATGTAGGTACAAAACTACATTTGGAAATGAGTTATTCATTAATTCAGCTATTACTTTGAAATTTAATCTACTGGCTGCTATAGCCTAGGTGATAGTTTAGTAGCGATACCAGCAAACTGCTATTCAGGGAGTATCGGGTTCGAATCCACGGTGCGCACGCTTAGCGATCGGTCCCGGCTGTCATGCACATCTTTGATAATCGCTATAGGGAGTCAGTACCTCTGTATAAACTGATACCAGTCTAAGTCATGGAATAAAACTATCGGCGCTATCCCTATGGGTTGCGACGCGGCGCACATACAGGTATTTTCACGATTTTCGCGGCCAAAATTATTTTAATGCTTAATTGGTATCTAAAAACTGTAAATAAACAAACACACATTTTTTTTTACTTTTTACAATTATTTTCAAAAACAAAAAAATATAAACATGAAAAACATAATAATTCTAAGTTTTTTGCTTTCTTCGTCATTGTCGTTCGTCGTCATTCGTCAGTGGGTAACATTTCTTCTTGGGTTTCTGTAAGGCACTATAGCACGGAAAAAACTTCTTATTACTCTTTCTTATAATATCGTACTGTCCTTGTGTCAAATCGGCATCTACAAACATTTCAAAAGCTTGCATTGGTGTAAAGGAAGGCTGCCCTTTTTCTGATTTCAAATGATAAAATGCCTTTTATATTTAGTTGCTCATGTTGGGGAACTAGTAAAATCTTTTAGGACATTTGATGCATCCTTTTTACCAGATTCAAAATTAGAACGAAGTTCTTCAGTCTTTCTTCTCTTGCTCCTTTCACTTGTGTCTTCGAACAACTTAAATGGTCGCCCTGGCCGTTTTTGTGTATTAACAACAGGTATTTCAAAAGTACCATCCAGCCAACACTGCTTGTTTTTTATAAATTTATCTTTTTTATAATGGGCTTTCGTCCATCGTTGTACAACTTGTAACAATTTGATCTTCTTTGTAACCTTCACATGAGAAAAGATGATCTTTAAATATTATAATTTGGCATCTAAATTAGGCAAATTTTTGTTCGTCATGAGGTCAAATAAGTAATTTTGTGTCACAATCCTTACTCCTGATGCTTCCTGTGAACCTTAATCAAACATAAACTGTGTTAAAAGTTGTTAAAACCATTTTAAATTTTAGACGAAATTTCGCTAAATATCTTTGATCCCTCAAAAATGTATCTAACCGGACATATGCGGACACGATTTTGATAGTACTTATAAGGAGAAGGATCAAATAATAACCTATATTAAAAATAATAGCCCGATCTACCCCGATACATAAACAAAAACACTAGCAAATAAAAAATATTGCAGAAAATCACAGGATTAAAATGGGTTTTTTATTTATAAAAAAAAATATGTAGTTTGATAGTTGATCATGACTTTATTTATGTAATATGTAAGTGTCTTAACTTGTCCATCAGAATCCATTACTTTCAGTTCGTAAAAAGAACTTGATAACATAAAAAATCACTTTGTAAGTTTAATGTTTAGAAAAGCGCCGAGAATAGATACGTACACTAGGTAACACGGTCAACTTCCGACTGACCCCATGGGTGCAGGGTGTGGACTAGCAGGTAGATAAACCTTGGATATTGTTCCCGGGTTCGTAATCTATGCGTGGACCTCGGTTTAAGAATGATATTGTTATTTTGACATTTTGGACTTTTGGCCGCGTAGATCGTGCAAATACCTGTATGTGCGGCGCTCAGACAAGCAGTCGCTCTATGGAAAAACTAATATTTAGTCAAATCCTGTTGAACTACTAAGCGGACCCCGGGTTGCAACTGCATGATGATTTAGCACAACTTCGCGCCTTTATCCCCGAAGGGGTGGCCAAAGGTGTATTACACACCCACACTTCGCCAGTTATGATTCGGTCCCATTGTCACCGTTTTTTTTTTTTTTTTTTTTTGTTTCGGGTTGGAAAATCCTCATGGAGTCCCTCCACCCTGGGGGATGGGCGAAGGGGACTGTCAGACTCTTACTGACTAAAAACCAACCCGTGTGCCTCATGTACCCGTGTGTCGGAGGGTCGGGTTTCGCCCAAGCATACGTCGCAACCCCCCGACGGGTATCGGCCCGCCAGATGGTCAGGCGGGCCCCGAACAAAACCCCCTTGGCGGCGGATTAAGGTGTTGGGCTCCGCCACCAAAACACCCAGCGGCCGCAGAGGATAGGGAGGACGGCAACGCAACAACGCATCTCCTCTTCCTCTGCGGCCCCACCGCGACGCATCGAATGGTGCGCCCCCATTTGGTCGCGGGAGATAGGGCGCGCGGCAACGCAACACCGACACGCCTCTCCTCCCGCGACCGCACCCGACTGCGAGGGACAGACAGAACTGTCCCCCGCACCCGCACCGTTGGACGCATCCTGCGCAGGCCCCGTCAAGCCCACGCGGAGCGTCCCCTCCTGGATCCCTCTTAGCTTCACCGCGGGTCACCAATCCACGGTTACTGAGCCCCCCCACCACGACAAGGTAGAGATCCCACGGGGGGGGTCCCATTGTCACCTACCGGGCACATTATTAACCCCTTAACTGCAATATGTACCTCTTAGGTGCATAACGGGTCGGCTATAATTGGTCGTTCTTATTTAACGATTTTTGCACTTGTAACACAATCTGGTTATATCATTTGATTTATCGATTTCAGCTTGACCAATTTTAATTCTTTTTTAAACTGGAAACGAGCAAGAATGAACGAAAATTAATTAAATAAAATATGTATGCTATTGAACTTTGCGACGACGCCATATTGGCCATTTTGATATTGAAATAAGTGTGCACGAGAAAAGAAAAATGTTTGTAATGAGAAAACATTGAGTAATCTTATAAGTATTATATACAGAACTACTGGCAAATAAGTGTAGATTTCATATTGAGAGAATGGCGGTTAATCGAAAAGTGATAAATATTGCAGTGAAAAAAAAATGAAACTTTTGTAATGCACATATTACGTTCCCAAAGAATGGCGGCCGTTATTTTTCGTCACGTAAACAAAATCGTTTTATGGTGAAATATGATTCTAAAGTAAAATAAAAAGTATCGAGTTATCTTTGCACATTGTATGTATATTGTTTTAACGTAATAAAGTGTTCGTTTGGTGAATAAGTGTCGATATTCGATAAATTAATAAATGAATAATAATAAAATTTATTAATTTTAATTCATAACAAAAATATACATACAGTTCTTAAAAAGTAATTTAGGTAAAATAATGAGGTGCCTGTACTAGGGTAAACCTGTGCCACAGGCGTTAAAGGCACTTACAGTAAATGATTTTGGTCTGAGTTATGAAGTCATCACAATGTTTGCTATAAACATGTAAAAGGTTATAATGTTTCTAAATAAAAATATACTTACTAAGAATTATTTTAAAACTAATATGAAACCAATAATTAATTATTTGACCACAGTCAGCAGTTCTTCGGTCTGATCATATTTCAATGTTTGTAAATACTGATAGATGCGTTGTTTGGATCTTACATAACTTAGGTCATATATGGATGTTTCTTTGTTTATTTTGTTATAAAGATAGGGACCCAGAAATGTAAAAAATCTATGAGTAAAGATAAACTTTGATTCAGAGCTTGAACTACAGACAATATCTTTCCGTCTCTTGGTGTTAGTAAGGTTAGCGTTGTACGTAAGCGTAGTGTGCTGTTTAAGTACAGTGTACAATATAAACAGTTGACGAACCGTTAGTACTTTGCATACCGTTAGTACGTTCATACAGAAGGCTTGTACAGAATCGGTAAGGTGGCCACTTTTAGGAGGGCTCTTTGCGCTCGCTCTATAGAGAGGATTAAATTTTTACCTATACCTCCCCACGAGGTAATGCAGTACTGGATTATGGACTGACACAGTGCCTTGTACATCTGTATAATGAGGTTATGGTCTAATATAAAGCGAAGTTCTTTAAATACAAATATAAGTTTTCGTAGCCTAGATGTTAAAGCGGTGATATGCTGTTTATAGGAAAAGGTTTCGTCCAGTATAACCCCTAAATACTAAATATTAGTAGTGCTATTAATTTCCGGACAGTTGCAAATGTTCTTTGAATTATGATTACAGTTATGTGCATATAAATGAAAATAATTATTATGTGCTTGGGGGTTACGCATGCAAAATTGAACGAATTTAGTCTTATCAGCATTTAAGGTTAGTAGATTCTGTTTAACCCCCCACGTGATTACAGCACGCACGGTCGTGCTCTAATTCAAGTGGTCCCATGTGTTTACAGCACGCATGGTCGTGCTCTAAAAAAGTCGTCCTATTGGTCGCGGAGTTTTTACCTTTTGTTTTACTTAAACCAAGAAACGAAAGTAGTAACTATAAGAATAGTTCATATTCTATGCAACTAAATCGTTTTAGAAGGGTGAGGGAAACGAAACGTGCCAAAAAATATTGTAATATAATTAGGTATCTGTGTCTCAGTTGCGAAAGCGTCCGCCATTGTTGTGTTTTGTTCCGCGATCTTTATAATAAAAGTTGTCTTGTGGAAGAAACCGGTGAATATTTTATAAAGATACTTATATAGATTAACTCAGAAATAAATAAATATTAATTGTGAAGTGACATGATTCGTGACAGAGACAAGAAATACAGTGTTAAAAGGCAAAAACTTTTAAGAACGGCTATTTCTACTCTTGAAACTTGCTATTTTCGTAATAGTTTTATGATAAATACTCTTTTAATAGTTATGAAAGACATAAAAGTAGATTTTTTATCTGAAAAGATTATTCCCAGATTATTTATCTGAAAACATATTTTAGCAATTAAATACTAGTATTGTTGTACGTTTTCACTGTTATCGTGTTTCAAATGGTAAATAATTCACAGCCACAGTGTTCGCTACAGTAACATGGCAGCCCGGCACGGCGAACTTTTTGTTACGCGTTCGGATTATAATTTTTTTAGTGGCGTTAGATTCATTTGTTACAAATAAATAATGTATTGTGTGAAAACCTAAAGGTATATGTGATAATATTTTTGTGTTTATGAACCAAACAAGTAATGAAATTCATTAATATGTGATGAAATGTTTGTGCGAACCAGTGAAAAATAACAAACTTCTAAGTTTGTAAGCTTGTTTTGCCGGAAAGGTAAGTATTTAGTAGTAATTTATGGTATTATTATCATAGCTGATTTTATAACCAACACAATGATATGCAATTTATGTGATATAATTATATTAAGGTGTCATAATTATTATTTTTTTCCGGTAACCTATGCCAATGAAAATTTGCAGCAACGTGACCCTTTGCACTTGTGGCACTTTGCCTTTAGTTTGATCGCACCTCAAGGGTTAAGCCAATTATTTACTACGTTAAACCCTTGCTGTGCATATAGTATAAGAGCCCGTGAACCCCAGACCTTCGTTATTTTATAAAAGCTGAAAGTTTGTCAGCAGATGCTCCCAACACAGGTTAGAACGATGGACCATTATGGAGTTTGGGTTATAGTGGCTTTGGCAGGTACACGGTGCTAACGGTGTCTAAAATACCGATCTAAATACATCAAATAATAAAGTCGAATTTTTCGGTATTACCTTCAGAATATCATTAAAAATCACGTTATTCATTGCCAGACACTTAACATCGTGGCAACTTCTTGCCAGACACCCTTAGTGTTCTTGAAATTATAATTTTACTTACGTTATAGTATAACATTTTATTTTATTTATTTTTTATTTTTAAATTGCACAAAACAAAACGTTTACGTTTTTACGTATATATGTAGGTTTATATTTTATAGTATTTACTATTGTGTATATGTATTGTATGTAATTAGTTTGTAGTTATTGATTTGTATATATAAATAATGCTATGTTAGTCCCTAACACTTCAGCTTGCACCTACTTCATATATCTCTGCATCACCCCAAGGTAGACTGTTAGAGAATGCCTCAGGCATTAAGTCCGCCGATACATGTATATTATGTGTATGAAGTCCAATAAAAAAAAAAAAAAAAAAACAAATTACAATCTTATTATAAATTAAAAACAATCAAAGCTTATATGTTTAGATCTAGATTGCAACTCAACACATGTGCATACATTGAAACAATTAAACATCAAGTTAACAGACAGAAGAGATGTACAAACATACACGTGTTACGAAATTAAACATAAATAAGAAAATATAGGTTTAATTTCGTAACACAACAACAACAATACTATATCTTAAGAAATATTTAACTATTTTACTTCTATTTGGGATAGAGGATATCCTTTAGAATTTTTAAAAATGTGTAAAATCTAGGATGAAAAATGTCTAACTGTAAATTAGTTGTAACTAATTCATTATATTGTCTAGCCATTCTTACCAGCGGATTGTAATAAGAAATATTGTTTTTATAAATTTGCAAGGCAAAGAGATTAACACGGTTCGATCTACGTAAACTATATTTAATGTTAAATGAAATATGCGAAAGCAATTCGGGTGAATCAATAATTGAATGAATTATTTTATATAAATAAACCAGATCAAAATATTTGCGACGAGCTTCCAATGGTTGTACATTGAATTTTTGCAGCCTCTGTTCATAATTCAAGTACGTACGACCAACTTTTTGGCGGTAACAAATAATTTTAAGGCATTTCCTTTGAACACGCTCTAAGTCGTTAATGTGCACTCTATAATATGGTGACCAGATCGGAGAGCCATATTCCAAGGTACTTCTTACCAGGGCATAGTAAAGATAAAGCACACTTTGAGCTTTTTTGAAACCTTTTGTTGTCCGTAGAACGAAACCTAGGAGCTTGTTGGCTTTCGAGATTATATGTTGGTAGTGAGATCTAAAAGAAAGTTTATCGAAGAGTATACCCAAGTCTTTGACAACACTAGATCTATTAAGTACTTGTCCATCAATAATGTAATTATGTAAAATTTTGTTGCGTTTATTTGAAAAAGATATTGAAAAACATTTATTGATGTTTAAATACATTTTATTCGTATTGCACCAATCTGAAACAATGTGTAGGTCGTTCTGCAAATTCTGACAATCGGCCAACGACGTTATGTTGGCAAATATTTTTAAATCATCAGCGTAAAGGAGACATTGACAGGACAGACGCTCAATCAGGTCATTTATAAATATGACAAAGAACAGGGGGCCCAGATGGGATCCCTGAGGAACACCGGAAAATACCCTCACTGGTAAAGAAAGATACCCCTTTAAGGCTACCAATTGACTCCGATTATCTAAATATGATGAAATCCAGCGAAGCAAGTTACCCTGTATACCATAGGCGGCGAGTTTTTTGCAAAGAAGTTTATGGTTGACCTTGTCAAACGCCTTTGAAAAGTCAGCGTAGATAGCATCTACCTGACCACCTACTGAAAAGCTTTTACATAGGAAATTCTTGTATTCCAACAGATTGGTGATGGTAGATTTGTTCCTAACGAAACCATGCTGCCGTTCCGAGAGAATGGGTTTGATGTGATTATACAAGTAATTGTATAAAAGCGACTCGAATAACTTGGCAAAACAAGATAAAATGCTTATTGGTCTATAGTTCTCGCAATGCGACCTATTACCGTTCTTAAAAATGGGTACTATGTGCGCCACTTTCCAGCGTTTCGGAAAAATTCCACTGTTGAGTGATTTATTAAATATAATGCAAAGAGGACTTGCTAGCTGTGCAGCACATGAGCAGACAAAAGAAGGTGGAAGCAAGTCAGGACCAACGCCTTTGTTTTTATCCAATTGACGCATTGCCAGTATAATGTCCTTAATGCTAAATGACACCGATGACAATACATTAACAATCCTGGGGTCAGAGGCAACGGTCATCAGATCGGGACAGGATAGCGCATAGAATATAAAAGCTGATTTTAATATATAATACTTGGGTAATAAGTAGATGATATTTCCTCATTAGCCAGACACTTTTGATAGTTCCAACCCCTTGCCAGACAAGCATGTAGCAGGAGGGCGCGAAGATAAAACTATATTTTCTATACATGTCAGAACATTCAAATACTGCTCATCTTTATAGTTAAGAGGCAAATACACGACACAGCATAATATTTTTACATTTTTATATGACACAATAGCAAATATTATTTCTTTGCCATCAGTCATACCATCAATGTCCGTAACAATTTTTACATAATAATCACGAAATGCGAACAAAACTCCTCCCCATCTACAGTCACCTGATCTATCTTTACGTATCACATGAAAGCCCGGAGGGAAAAGTTCACTGTCTAACACGGAGCTCGTAAGAAAAGTCTCAGTTAATGCTATTTATATCATATTCACTTTGCGTAACATTATTAAGGAAGGACAAGAGGACGAAGACTAGTACCTTCCCTTCTGAAGGTAATACCGAAAAATTGGACTTTATTATTTGATGTATTTAGATCGATATTTTAGACACCTTTAGCACCGTGTACCTGCCAAAGCCACTATAACCCAAACTCCATAATGGTCCATCGTTCTAACCTGTGTTGGGAGCATCCGCTGACAAACTTTCAACTTTTATAAAATAACGTAGGTCTGGGGTTCACGGGCTCTTGCTCTAATACTTCTGAGCTTCAGTAATGGTGTTAGCTGAGAAAAGAAGCGCAGTGTCGTCAGCATAAGTAAGAATTGTGCCCTGGTGTAGGTTGAGGTTACAGAGATCATTTATATAAACTAGAAAGAGGGTTCCTCCGAGCACACTTCCTTGTGGTATGCCAAATTGGGGTAGTAGCAGTTCGGAACTGATAACGTTGTCTATTTTGACACATTGATACCTATCCCGTAGGTAGTCTCTGAACAGTTTTAACTGTGTGCCTCTTATTCCCAAGGCCTCCAATTTGTTGAGAAGTAGTGGGATTGATACGGTGTCAAATGCTTTTGCCAGGTCAAGAAAGATTCCAATCACTTGTTGACTTTGCCCAAGTTCCTCGGAAATATAATTAGTCAAGGTGTGTACTGCATCTGCTGCAGATAACTTTGATCTGAAGCCGAATTGCTTGTGGGAGAAGAGGGAGTTACTTTCGAGATATGAAACTAATCTATAGTTTATAATTTTCTCGAGTACTTTAGATATCGAAAGTAGTAGTGAGATTGGCCTGTAGTTAGTTACCAGATCTTTTTGCCCTGATTTGTGTATGGGAATTACTACAGCCTTTTTGAGGCATTTGGGAAAGATGCCTTCGGACAGGCAAATTCGAAAAATGTGTGTTAATAGAGGTATCAGGATGTGCCGAAATGTTTTCAGTATTTCAGTGCTAATACGGTCCCACCCTGCTGCTGAGCTATGTCTTAGTGAAAGAATAATTTGTTCTACTTCACTTTCATCCGGTTCTAGTAAAACAAAAGACTTGCTGTAGAAATAGCATTTTTTGGATTATCCTTACATGTTCTTTGAATTTGCTCAGCCAATTGTAAAATTGGCTGAGCAAATTCAAAGAACACACACCAATATTAGCAAAAAAGCTATTGACGTTATCAGCGGATGATAGTGGGGTACGATCTGTATATAATAGGCTTGTATCGCACTTATTTTGCTTCGACATAATATATGTAACAGACTTAACGTACTTTCACAATCACTTAGTGTTATTTCCGGCTCGTGATATTTGAGATTTGTCATACTCGATTTTTGTTCTTTTTAGGATTCTATTGCAGAAGTTTCTATAGCGTTTATAGATTGTTTGTAGGGTTAAATTATTTGGGTTTTGCTTAGCTCTTTTATGTAGTCTATCACGGTGCCGAATGCACTTAATAAGGCCAGGAGTTATCCACGGTTTAACATTATAATTTTTGTGACTCAAATTAATTACAATGGTGTTTTTCAAAATAGCTGTTTGTATGTTGTTAATAACATAAGACATAGAATAGGTAGCATCAGCACAATTGTAAGCTGGGCCAAAGTCAATATTGTACAAATCACGTTCTAAGTTAGTTATATTAAGTTTTGACCTTTGCTGCTGATGCGAATGATGCTTGGGATGCATTAATTGAAGCGTAAACAAAATCGCGCAATGGTCTGTTATTGTTGAGATAGTAACAAATGTTAAACACGGAAGCCTAGTTTTGAGCATGACGTTATCTAAACATGACCTACTTTGATGTGTTGGAAATGTGTGAGAAGGCAAAATCCCATGATATGCACAAAGGTTTAGATAATTTTGTGTTCCAGCATCACAATTTTCAGGATGAATATTAATATTTAGGTCGCCAATTATGATAATATTAGGAAAAGAAGATAGGCTTTGTAAAATGTTATCTAATGAGTTATTAAATAATTCTAAATTTCCAAAGGAAGGAGACCTATAAATAGCTATTATTGCGATCTCGGAACCGATTTTAATAATAAGACAATTGCATTCTTGGACAGTTGGCTCTTCGACAGTAAGGTACAAAGCTTTTTTTGTGTATAACACTATGCCATCGTTCTGGTTTAAAGATAATTTTGTGTTGAAACCATTGTAGCCTGGTAATGTCGGTATGTTCTTATTTCTGTTTGAAAGCCAACTTTCCGTGAGGATTATTATATCACTCGGTATTAAAGCCTTTGTAAGAAAACACCTAAACTATCTATGTTTTTATATATACTGCGGATGTTTTGAGTTAGTATGGATAATGGGTTACAAAAAATATGATTACTTATAAGTAAAATAGGTACATTCTAAATTCAAAACTTCCTTCCACATTTTTGCGAGCTAATTAAAATTACCGTGCCTCATTGAAAAATGGATTTGCGTCGAGAACATTTTCGCGCTATGCTTTTTTACGATTTTAAGTGTCGCCTGAAACCGGACGAATCGAACGATAGACTTCAAATGGCATTCATGGATGAACGCCCTTCTAATGCCGCGTTTCCACGCTTGCCAAGCCTCGACAAGCCTCGACAAGCATCCACAAGTATAAGCGTGTAAAGAAGGCGTTTGGCTTGGCTTGCGTGAGCTTGTGGACGCTTGAACAGGATCCGGTCTAGTGTCGGTTTTTGGACACAGATCAAAGGGCGCTTGCGGCAAGCGCTTGCGACGCGTTCACACGTTGGCGCGCGCTTAGTAGCCGCCGTGATCTCGTAACGAACGCACGTCTAGTTCTGTCTCAAAATGAGTGGTTGGTTGAACTTCTTTTGCTTGTTTGTTCCTTGCTTTTGCTTAACTTTACTTGTATTTCAAATAAAAGTAGGTTAAACCAAACGTGACTGCCTCCGTGGTCCAGTGGATAGCATATGCGACTGCTATTCTATTATGTGGGACCTAGAAATTCATGGCGATATGTGGGTGTAGTATTACACCTCTGCCTACCCCTTCGGGGATACAAGCGTGAGTCTATAAAAAAAATCATACGTAATAGCCGATAAAAGTTCGGTGTCCTCCTTGCTTGGATATACGTAGCACACTGACGCTTTCACAAGCGTGTAAACGACTTCCAAATGCCAAGCGAGATTTGTGGACGCTTGGAGCTTGTACATGCTTGTCGAACCTTGGTAAGCGTGGAAACGCGGCATAAGGCAACCGTGTATCGTTGGTATAATGAATTTAAGCGCGGTCGGCTAACTTTGGGGGATGAAGAAAGAAGTGGTCGCCCTTTGACGGCTGTTACGGAAGAAAACGTGCTAGCAGTAAAAAATTTGATCCAATTTATTAATAGACGAGTTACATACCAAGAGATTCAGCATATACTGCAGATTGGATCCGGAAGCCTTCACGAGATTCTACACGTGCATCTACGGCTGCGAAGGATAGTTTCACGCTGGGTGTACATGATACGATAGACAAATTTGAAGCAGGCTCGTCTCGGCGTGTTTACAACATCCTTACAGGTGATTAATCCTGGATTTATCAATACGATCCAGAAACAAAGCGCCAGTTGACGGTTTGGGTGTTTGAAAACGAATCAACGCCTACCAAAGTAAAGCGACCTAGAAGCGGCGGGAAGATTTTGATCGCGAGCTTTTTCAATTTCGATGGCTACTTGGTGTCAATTCCTTTATGAAACCAAAGAATCATTAACGCCAAATGGTATACTATCAAATGCTTGGCAGAAGTTTTCTCTGTTGTGAGCAACAAGCGACCAAAAACAGGGCTCCTCGGGCTACTGCTCCACTACAAAACGAGGGACTTCCTAGACAGCACACCGGTCAAACTCCTGGGTCACCCTCCTTACAGCCCTGACCTAGCACCGAGTGACTTCTTCTTATTCCCAAAAATAAAAAATCAGCTCAAAGGGATACGACCTTCGTCGCCGGATGATGCGCTCTCAGCGTTCGAGCAGGGTGTAACCGAGGTGTCTGCGGCGGACTGGAAAATGAGTTTCTTGTATAGATGGAGAGTACTTTGAAAAGATGTTATAAAAATATATTTACTTATAGAATTTTTTTTTTTAGTGTCGCAAAACTTTCTAAGTGTCCCACGTATTTTTTCATAGAATCGAAATGAAGCATGAAATGCACTTGTTTCAAAATTGTAATGTATTGTTTTTTATAAAATAACGCAGCTTATAATAATAGTTTTGTAATTTATTTACACTCAAAATTAATTGACAAAAAATACAAGTTAAAACTTTTTATCAAACTTTGGCCGTTAAATTTTGTATAGCAGTAAAGAAACTTATTATTTTTTTTTGGCTTCTCGTCGTTTCAGCTAAAACAGACGACGCTTAAAACAGCATTTTCTTCATCCTCTTCGTTAATTGTATCAACTCGTTTCTTTTTGTATGTTCTAACCATGCTGTAAATAAAAAAACAACTTGTAAGAGTTAAATCGATAAAGAAAAACACATCACACATTCCATCATCACATATTTAAACGAGGGGCGGGGCACATTTGGACGCTAAGTTCAAATGTACCTCCTTAGTTTGATCAATCCTGCCCCACAGTCACTACAAATCACAAAAGAAAAATTAAACAACCGGCATTCAAAAACTACGAGGTGGATGAAAAACTGATAAGTGCTGGATAATTATGGAATATAACAAATTGATAAACTTTTACTTACGTGGCTGATAATTCCTTACAACATTTATTTTTATTTAAAACTTTGTTGATACTAAAATGGAAAGAGGTTATATCTAAATTTGTTGGGTAGATTTGCGCGCTCTGTGACTTGAAGTTTGACATAACCAGTGTTTATACTTTGAGATAACTTTTAAATTCAAGACAAAGACAAATACCACCTCAGTCTGCCGTGAACATGAATCCTGTAAAGAATTCGAAACGTTGGCTAGTAATAAAAATGTAGTTTCTAGATCATTCGGTTTAAATATAAAAACAAGTGAAACCAATATAACGCGATAAAATCCGTAAACTGTAGTTTAATTTCAATGTGTAACATTCGCGTAAACCCAAGAAAATATTATAACCAGTGTGGCCAATATTAAAATGGAGGTTTGACATATATTAATACAAAGCTGTGTTCAAGAATCGACTAATTCAAATCTGTCCCTGTGCTAAGGTGCCTCCTTCTCCTCTACATTATTTACATTTTTATCTTTTTATCATCTAAGCTTTGCAACCCAATAGGTCTCTATGACACTCGAGTAAATCCTAATTTAGCATCGTGGGCTCCCCTACTATTACTGAAATGACGCCTGCTAGGCAAGCACAGAGATATCAGGTCAAGAAACCTGACAAAAGTGTCAGAGCGCCTTGGCGCCTACATATTCGTACGAGTGTTTGTTCGCTTTGTACGTGTATAGGTACGAGTCTGTACATATCTGACAGCTGTATGGACCTGACGCATACGGAGCGTTGATTGTAGCAGAACAAGTATTCACTGCCAAAAAGTTAATTATGCCATGCAAATATGTATTTATTTCAATTCGGCGGCGGTGTATAGGTACTGAGCCTAAGTCAAGCGCTTATTTTAAACAGAATATTTTAATACTTGTGGAAACGAATATTATCCAAATTATCAAACATCCTTTTTGAAGAGTAGAGGGAACCTACCATGAGGGTGCTTCATCGCGATAAAAAAGGATGATCATGTTAACGCAGTAGGATCAAGTAGCGCTCATAACGTGACAGAACATACCTTCGTTATGGATAGGCAAAGTTAAGCAGTATTTGCGCAGGTTACCATATGGATGGATAACCGCGTCTTGTGGTATTTACATCAGAACGCTGCCGGTCCTTGTCACAGGATGTTACGCCATGTCGAAAGCTTTCAGCCGATCTATAAACTCCGACATCAGAGTTCGCGACACTCTCACACAAATAAGAAATGTAAGCCCAGACCTACTTACTTCATTATTCATATATTAGCTCGTAGTGTGTTTGCTTTTAATTATTTTGATAAAACATGTATTGCAACGAAGGACGTTATTGTAAAGTCACGATGATACGCACTATTCTGCTGGAGTTAATTAACTTTACTTAAGTAATTTAATAAAGTTACCTCACATGTCGTCGCCATAGCTTTTAATAAAAATGGGTCGACTATGGACGCTTTAAAAATCAAGAAAATGCTACGATTTATAATATCATGTAAGCGATGGCCGAGTCCATGGCCGTGTGGTGACGGATTATGAATACGGAATGTCACCACCCCATATCATCCCATAGGTGTCGTAAGAGCCGACAGAGGGAGCATATTATGCAGAGAACAGCACTGTAAGAGAAGGCAAACTTGATACAAACCCTATACCAACCCGTTTGGCCGTGGGTACCGTGGTATAGTAGGCCAATTCCTCCGTTCAAAGGAGAGGCCTAGTCCAGCAGTGGACTGTTATAGGCTGATAATGATGATGGCCGAGTCAATCTATTTATTTAAGATCCTTATTACATTTATACCCTTAAGTAGGGACTAATAACCGACTTGCTATTACATGGATCTCACAACTTTTTACGGTAGAAGAACTGAGTAGCGAGACTTGGTTTTTTGACAAGTATTGTTTTTTAAGGGATTGGGTTTACGCAAATGTTACACACTGAAATCAAAATTCAGTTTACGGATTTTATCGCAATATATTTTAAAGATATTACATTTAAGCCGAATGATCTAGAAACTGGGTCTCTTTGTTTGTTTTAACGTATTATTACCTAAATCCGAAACGGACGGATTAAAAATACTTCCGTAAATGACAGATTCATGAGGAAATCTATAGGTTATGTAACATCACGCTTAAACCCTTAACTGTACAAAGATAAAAATCTAACAACGAAAGAAGGATTACATAGGGCTTGCTAGCGATGAGATACGACCGACGTCGAATGAACTACTTTAGGTGTGGCGGACGAAACCACTGGGCACGGCTAGTGAACATATAAAGATAACACAGAGTTTTGCTGTGATTGACAAGGTGTGACTGGTTATGAAATGGATCACTGCTCAATAGAGCATTACTGCATGTCAGTGTAATTGACGCTTTTATTTGATCTTGTCTTTAGCAGTGATACTAATTGAAAATAACTAGCTTTCAATTAGTGATTCGTCGTTATTTGTCTCTGTCTTGCTTACGCAATTTAAGAAAGATTAAAAGAGAGGGGATCTGTAGCTCTGGCTACGTGTTATTAGTGCCGGAATTGATCGTCTATTTAAAAACTAAATAAAACTTAGCATTTTCGCGATTTTACGTAAATTGTGGTCATAAGAACACTTTTATAGAGACACTTATAATTAAAAAATATGTATTTGGCTCTGGCCTTTCAGAAGGCTCAAGGTCACATGAATGGCGATGGAGAAAACTATGCTCAGAGTTTGCCAGCAAAATCGAATCATAAGTTAAAAGAAGTGACTGCCTCCGTGGTCCAGTAGATAGCGTATGCGACTGCTGATCGGCAGTCCCAGGTCGGGCAAAAGTGTTACTGGGTGTTTCCGAATTCTCAGTAGCAGCAAGGAGTTTGGTGATGTGCCGGCTACCGGCAATAGGCTCGTCCCCTATTACGTGGGACCTAAAAATTCACGTCAAAATGTGGATGTAATATTATACCTCTGCCTACCCCTTTGGGGATACAGGCATGAGTGTATAAAAAAATGTTAAAAGAATAAAAGCCGCCGACATTGCTCTCTGAATAGTCAAGCCGTAGTCGCAATGGTTCATAGCTCGAAGGACCGATGACCGTCTAGACAGGCAGGTTCTAGAATGGCAGCCATTTCTCGGATGACGCTATGCAGTCCCTTCACTACGTGAACTGACGATCCAGTAAGGGTCGCAGGAAGTGGTTGGATGCGAGCGTTTCAAAATTATTCTGTATAAACATTTTGGGGAAGACCTACATAATATATGTTGTGCAATGATTTTCTGGTAGATATTTAATTAAATATCAAACTCTAAAATCGAAATAAACAACAGCAATATTCCTACTAGAAAAATACAGTAAAATAGCCAGAATTCAATATTTATTTATTTATTTATTTATTACACTCACAAGTAGATGATACTCACTCACATGATAGATGGCGCTGCACCTGAGTAAACATTGGCTCCGTATATTTTGTTATGTTAAAAATGGTTTATGCTTAAGAAACAAGAAAAATTAAGTTATTTTCTACGAACAGTAAAGTGATACTTCAGTGTAAGCGTTATTCGAACAATATATGTACATTTAAGTGAAATATTTACCATTTTTTGGTTATGCATCAATACTGAACACCAGCTACCAAATAGTGAATTTAGTGAATGCCACTACTTCAAAACCACCCAAAAACGAACAAAAACATCACAGTGAGTACAAATCCAATTTTACAAGTGAAAACAAAGTGTCTGAAAAGCCAAAATAAAAATTGAAATATTTCAGAAGACGTTATTTGACTTAGTAAAATAAACCTCACTACTTTATCGACTGTTCACTATACATTGATAATAGCGACACGTACGCATTGAAGAACACGATGACTTCAAGACATCTAAGTATCTGAAGCTGGTTATTTAGTACTGACACCCAACGCTATTTCTATGAACTAAGGAACCAACCGATCGATATAGTTATCGTCATAACGACACAGATGGCGCTAAAGACAATACCATAGAAATAAACAATAGAAAATAAAATTGTTCTTAAAAGTATTTACTCTAGCTTGTATCAGATGCGAATTTAATAAATAAAAATGGATGATATAGAAGAATGCACGAGTGTAAATAATATTACCCTTCGGAAAAATAGAGTGAATGTATCCATTGACTCAATAGATCTTTCATACTCTTCTCCGACTTCAAACCTCCACTCAAGAAGCCTATTAGATAACCTGGACTCTGATGACATAGAACTTTTTAAAGAAGAAATAGAAAAACTCAAAAATGAACTTCAAAGAGCACAGAAAAAAATTGAAAATTTAATAATTGAAAATAACAAACTTAAAGAAGAATTCGTGAGCCAGCAAAGACAAGTATCACAGCTTGAAGAGGTATACCACAGTTCACCATGTAAAAAAAATTCTACTCAGGAAAAGAAATTAAGTAAAAAAGCCAGTAAAATAAGTTCTACACCCGAGATTATCACTTACAATCATAATCAGAGAAACACAAAACTGTCAATAGATGGCGCTACCTGTCCGCAAGTAAATAGCAAAACATGTCGTGAACCGAAAGAAAATTCTTTAATCCCAGAAAAAGGAAACACCGTGTGTAAAAAATCCTTGGACTTTATAAGCCTAATTACACTAGAAGAAAAACCCAGATTAGTTTATCAAAAACCCATGCCAATTGTCCCATTACCGGAAAACTCAAAGGAACATGCAAGTATTCTGCAAGAAAGCCAGAGACCTGGACCTCGACTGTCTAACGATAACACCAAGACCTGCAAGCCTAGAATAATACTACTAGGAGACAAATACGTAAGAGGACTTTCTACACATTTTATCGAAAGCAGGAACCAAACATGGAACGACATCTACACTATCTCGGGATTGAGCAAACCTGGAGCACAAAGTTCACAAGAATTACATAGTATAAATGAAATAGCTCCAACTCTAAATAAAAATGACATTGTTATTTTATCGGTAGGCTCAAATGATAAAAACCCGATTAAACTGTAGTCTGAGTTAAGCGTAGCCCTTAATAAGTTGAAAATATGTAAAAAGATCTATATTTTAAAAATACAACACAACCCATTTTTAAATGAAACTCTGTTAAATAATAATGTAAAATTGTTGTTACAACATTATGCAAATTGTAAGTTTATAGATGTGTACGAAATATGTAATAATTATAAATATAATGGAAAACACAGACAGGAAAAACATTACAATGTAAATTATATCCAGGCCTTTTTGTAACAAAATGAATGTCGAAATAGACTACCTGCAATGCCAAACTACTTTCTTAAATAATAATTATAAGCAACTTTTAACTCAAGTTCCATCAAGCTGTATAAAGTATCGACAAACTACCATATTAAAATACTTTAAAGCAAAGAACATTACTTCTGAACATAAATCAATAAATACTATAGATCCGATTTCACTAAAGGAGCAAACGAATTGTATGCAAAATAATAGTTCCTTTCGAGAATAAATTTAAAATTCTTTATCAAAACGTACAAAGCTTAAACAATAAACGCGACTTAGTAGAATCACTAACAGATGATAACACATTACACATGCTTTGTTTATCAGAAACATGGATCACTGAAAAAAAGAAAGATTTACTCAAACTTGAAGGATTTAACCTTAGTGCAACATATTGTCGGAAAAACCGTGAAGGCGGCGGCGTAGCCATATTCGTAAAACATAATACCGAATACAAAGAACGACAAGATATATCAGATATTAGCGTAGAGCATGTATTTGAAACTTGTGGTGTAGAATTAATTAAAATGAATATTCTATTGATAGTGATTGACTGGCCACAAAAAATAGAGAAATAGAAACATTCTATAATTGTTTACTAAAGTTATTGAAATTATTATCTGTCAAGGATGCCTGCAAGGATATATTAATAGGTGGAGACTTTAATGTCAACATCCTAGAAAGAAACCCTACATCATTTACCCTGCTTAATACAATGACTAGCTATAATTTTCGCCAAATGATAACAGAACCCACTAGGGTAACATCCAAAACAGCCACTTGCCTAGACCTAATATTCTGGAACACCCCAAACAAAAACGCTATAGAAGTGGTAGAACTCGGTCTGTCTGACCACAAAGGTATCTTAATCTCTTTACCAATAAATAATGCAACATTTAGCACTAATAAGATTTGGTATACATACAAAAGAAACTTTAACCGCAAAAACATGAAAAGTTTCAAATCTAAATTAAATGAATTAATTTGGGATACCATTATCAGCTTAGATAAAAATATTAACCAGAACTACACTTCGTTTCACAACAGCTTGCAAGAAATACTTAATATTTGTATACCAAAAAAACAAACGAAAATAAAAGAAAATAAACCTAAAACGTGGCTAACAAAGGGAATAAAAAGGTCATGTAAACACAAGAGACTATTAAAAATACTATCCACTCAAAGTAACAATGATGTATTGCACAAACATTATAAAATGTATGAGAAAACTCTTAAGAAAACTATATTGACTTAAAAAAAAATACAATATAATATAACTAAAATGAATAAATCAGAAAATAAAACTATGGCAATGTGGCAGGTAATTAAAGAGCGTACTAATAAATTAACAAATAAACCAAGAAACAATATTATTTTAAATGTCGATAACAAATTATGTGATGATGCTTATAAGATCGCGAACACGTTTAATAATTATTTTGCTTCGGTAGGAACAGCAGGCATTCATAATTCTATACAAAGCGTTAATATCTCATCCGGACGCCTAGTATCAACCTCAACTGAAAATAGCATCTATTTAAAACCAGTCGATCCAAAAGAAGTAAAATATATAATCATGCACTTAAAGAATAAACGCAGCTATGGCCATGATGAAATTCCACCAATACTTGTGAAAGCCTGCTCAGATGAACTAATAATACCTCTAACTGTTTTAATTAACCAATCTCTTGAAGAAGGTATAGTACCAGATTTATTAA
Source organism: Euclidia mi (assembly GCA_944739405.2). Taxonomy (NCBI): domain Eukaryota; kingdom Metazoa; phylum Arthropoda; class Insecta; order Lepidoptera; family Erebidae; genus Euclidia; species Euclidia mi. The sequence goes on along the minus strand of OX123195.2, from coordinate 68,311,287 downwards.
AGGCATCAATAATAAAACCAATTTTTAAAAAGGGTGATAAATCTGATACTGGCAACTATAGACCAATAGCGCTACTGCCTACCTTCTCCAAAATATTTGAAACAGTAGTATCCAAACGCCTATATAACTTTTGCGAAAAGTATAAAATATTTAATGATAGTCAAGACGGATTTAGAAGAAACAAGTCAACAACATTAGCCGTGTACAAATACATACAGGAAGCACTTAATATATTAAATAAAAAGGAATATGCTATTGGTATCTTATTAGATATGAGTAAAGCCTACGATCGAGTGTCTTACGAAATACTACTGGCCAAACTATACTCAATAGCGCATGATTGGTTCACTTCCTATCTTAAAAATCGCATTCAGTACGTAGAAATAGAACACCATACGCAGGCTGGCCAGATTACTCATGTTAGGTCACAGAAAGCAGACATCACTATGTCCATACCCCAAGGTAGTGTATTGGGTTGTGTATTGTTTCTCATTTACATGAATGCTCTGCCTAAAGAAATTGATACACAAGCAGTTCTTTTCGCTGATGACATATCAGTAATATTTCCATGTAAGGACATAACTCAATTAAATATAATTTTAGACAAATATCTTTCACAAATAGTAAACTGGATGACTAATCACAACTTGGAACTTAATTTTAAAAAAACCAAATTAATGCAGCACAGACCCTATCAAAAACAAGAAATTAAAATAAACTATTCGTATAAAAATACAAAAATCCAATGTGTCGAAGAGTTTTCGCTACTAGGATTGACTGTGGATACTTTTATGAATTGGAAAGCTCATGTACAAAACATTGCAAACAAACTGTCTAGATTCACATATGCATTGTACGAGCTTAAAAAAGCAACAGATTTGAAGACAGCCATGACAGCATATTATGCTTACGCCTACTCTTGGCTAAATTACGGTATCATACTGTGGGGCAATAGTGTCGACGCACAAAAACTATTTATTTTGCAAAAGAAATGCATAAGAATAATATCAAATGTAGATAACATGGAAAGCACAAAGCCTCATTTCATTAAATTAAAAGTTCTAACATTAACTAATATGTACATAATGGAAGTGTGCAAGTTTGTAAGAAAACACTCAACATTATTCCCACTAGCAAGTGACCAACGCCCCCAGCAACGCAACCTACGCTATAAAAATAAACTTGCCATACCTAGCTCCACATTATCCAAAATTCCACTCTGGGCCATTTGCAATGTGCGTTAAAATATATAATAGAATCCCTAACGACATTAGAAATATAGAGTATGAAAATAAATTTAAGAATGCGCTCCAACAGTACCTCATAAATAAATGTTTTTATAGTATTAATGAATATTTGGCCGATAAATGAAAATGGTACTAAATATCCAATAATTAACATAATTTAGAAAGTGGAACTAAGTTGCATAAAATTATTAGTTTTGCTTCATTTGTTTTTATTTTATATAGGTATATTTTTCGTCTTTAAGTAACTAGATATTTTTTCTTCTCAATAATTTTATTTGTATACTTAAATAATATTCCAAAAATTTTTGTTTTGTAAATCCAAAGTTCTAACATGTATGCGATTTGTATTTTTTTTTTAGCAATAAGTAAAACTTGCTATGCCCAAACGGGGTCCATAATGTACGTACTCATAAGTCCATAACACCTGTAAAAACATTGTGGAATTGCAATTAAATACTGAATACTGAAGTACATCTACCATTACAGATCACCCCAAATCGATAGTGTAGTCAACTTTATCGCATGCACTAATTATATTTCCAATAAGCTTGTTAAAATAATTATCTATATTATACAAAAAAAAAACTATTATAATATTAATCTATACAGATGGCACAAAAGCGGTAGATTACACATACTTACACGTAATAATGAAAATGTGGAGAGGTTCACAGCGCCAGACAAAGGCGTAACGGCAATTTTGTATTCTTCTTCTTCACGCGCAGTTAATTCACGAGGCGTCGGCATACAAGCGATTATTCAATTTCTGATACAATAGGATACATGGTGTTGCCTGTTCACTTAAATTATGTTGCAATAATAAGCTTTATGAGTTATGTGTATTCAGTGCTTGTGTTTCTTTCATTCCTGAGATCACGGTTGATTAATGTTATAGCGGGCTTGTAATGTACCTATTGTAACCGGCACCGAGTAAGCTCAATTCTAAACTGACTCTATTCCGTTGAAATAAGTAAAGTGACAGCTGTCAACTGCTTTGATTTAGCCGACTAGTGTACTTGTGAGTCTCTGCACTTCGAAAAGAAAACGTCTAATTACGACGACCATACATCAATGATTGTTATTATCATTTAATTAAAACTCATTATTTTGATTGCTAATTTTATTATCATTTAATTAAAACTCATTATTTTGATTGTTAATTCTTACCCCGTACTTCGGAGACCACGTTATACCTTTAGGTTAAACCGTCGGTCCCGGCTGTCATGAAGATCTTTGACAGTCGTTACGGGCAGTCAGTACCTTCAAATAAACTACGCTCATTGGATTTGCCATTGTTTGTTTTTGTTTGAACTGTCGCTAAATCAATTTAGAAGTACTGGCTTCCTATTTTTGTACAGACGACGGGCATGTACGATTTTTACCTAGTTATAGATTTTTTTTCTCTCATTGTTTATATGATGTTCCTAGTCTGATATAAAAATAAATGGTTTTCATTTCATTCATTTCATTTCATTCATTTCATTTCATTTCATTTCTAGAAAATATTTGCTTAGAAAAAGTCTATGTTCTCGTGGCATGGACTATAACTAGAAATATTATCATTTTCTTTAATAATAATAATTCTTTATTAGCACATTTTTACAATTTTGCCGTATAAATCTGGGTATTAAAAAAATAACACTTATTATTACAACATATTAAAATTGTAAGAAAACACAAACGTTGTAACCACTGGCATCCAAGGTAAGATTAAACTTGTATTATGCCTGCCAGGGCCCTCTCGGTGGTGAATAATCTTACAAACGTCTTCTGTAAAATTCTGTGGCGTTACATTGCTGTAGTAGTATTATTTATACATAATAAAGAAAGAAAATAAAAAGTAAAACAAATAATAAAAACAAAGAATTTAAAAAAACGTAAAAGTGACGAGCGTGGGCGTGTGTGTGTGTGTGTGTGTGTTTGTGTGTGTGTGTGTGTGTGTGTGAGTGTATGTGTGTGTGAGTGTATGTGTGTGTGAGTGAGATGTGCGTGCGTGCGTGCGTATGCGTGTGTGATTGTGTGTGTCCTACAAATCAGCCACAAGCAAGTTTTCAGTTTCCTCATATGTCCGAGACAGAAGGTATGATCTGATAATATTCATGCATTCAAACCTATTGTGACCATAAATATTGCAACTTTTATTTAACCTATTATAAATGCGACATGCCAATATTTTAAAATGTCTTTCTGCCAGTTTTGTTCTGTGGCATGCCACGGGGCAGACCTTGGCAGACTTACGTTTGAATAGGTGTGCTTTGTCATATTGTAGCATCCTATGGTTGCGTAGTGTTGTATTTAGCACGAAGAGCTGTCTGAAGGTCATGACATTACAGTCTTTATATAACTCTGTGGTGCTGTACTGGTAGTGTTTAAAGTTCATCACCTTCAGGACAGCTCTCTGTGCTCTTTCCAATTTCAGGATGTTTACTTTAGGAGCCCCAACCCAGACTACAATACTGAATGATATAATTGACTGGCACAGCGAGAAATAAATCATCCGAATAGTTTCTGCCGTTGCACTATGTCTGAGATTTTTAAAGATAGCAACGAGTTTTCTGACCCTACCTGACAATTACGATATTTGTTGGGTCCAAGTCAATAGATTGTCTATCAGGATTCCCAGGTATCTCACACTAGCGGTTCTTGTCAAAGAGAGGCAAGAGCATTGCTCCCACTGTCCATAACACGTGTGAGCTCTGACACTAAATGAGTTCTCTGGTTGTGAGGATGTTTTGATGCTAAATTGAATGTAATGTGTTTTTTCAACATTTAATGTCAAAAGGTTTGCACATAGCCATGACATAACAATTTCAAGTGAAAATTCTGCCCACTCACCATCCTCTTCCCAGTCCTTACCAGATACGAGTCAGGCTGTATCATCGGCATACGTGAATATTTTGCAGTTTGGGATGGTAAGATTACATAAATTGTTGACATATATTAAAAAGAGCGTTGGTCCCAGTATTGATCCCTGAGGGACCCCGTAGGTCAAATTAAGCTCATCGCTGAGAGATGTACCTATTTTGACACGCTGCGTCCTCTCAGAGAGATAGCTCTCAAAGATCGCAAGGGCAGAGCCCCGAACGCCCATTTTCTCCAATTTGCTTACAAGAGCGGGAACAGAGACGGTGTCGAATGCCGTTGATAAGTCAAGGAAGATCCCTAAGCACTTAGATCGACTATCCAGTGTACCTACGGAATTATCAACGAACGCACTTACAGCATCTCCACAGGATGCTGATGTTCTACAAACCCAGATCATCTGTCATTTCCAGCGGAAAAACACAAATTAAAAGACCCTAAAAATGTAAATCCGATGGTTCGCAAACGGTAAGAACCTACAGTTTTAGCGACGGATATATTTTTAAAGGTATCCATTTCATTTGTGTTTTCACGGACGCTTTTAAAATATCGTTTGCAGGAAAAAAAACGAGTCTTTGTATATATTTTTGGTGTACAATCAAACCCTAATCGAGGTGCTAACCCCTCGTGAATTCGTAGTGATATGTCCAAAAGACGTTGGGTAAATATTATAAAAAATGTCAGATTGTTTCCTTAGCGAACCTTGTTTATGGTTGCTTGGTATTTCGAGGGCCGCCAAGCCGCTTGATGTGTGATAAGGTTCGGAAGATTTAAGGAATCATTCCGTTTAACCGACCGCTTCGTAATGAGATATTGTGGTGACTCGTAAACGAATGAAGTATGTTAAGGCTGTGAAACACATTTGGTTTTTAACGTCCATTTTTCAATCAGTCAAAATGTTTAAAAATGGTGTTCAGTCTTTAAGTAAATTTTATTTTACCCTGCACAGATGGCGTTCTGGTATAAGCGACTGTGATACATTTTCAGAAAAATAGTGTAAAAATTTACGCAATATTGGGTTTCAAGCTATGTTCAAGGTTGGTATACGTATTGCGTGAAAAATGACGTCTCTTCGTTCCTACCTTTTACATAGATTAGTTGCGGAGCTAATCTCTTAGAAGCAAATTTCAATAACCCTTTTAATCTAATCGTTCACGTGAGGTTTGCATAGAATTTTGAGAATATAAGCATAATATAAGCCGACCGAACACACCATCTGTCAAGTGCATGTCAAGTGTGACAACTTGACAGACGTGATTGTAAAGCGTTCGGAAACGCATAAAAAAAGTTATCTATTTATCTTGATTTATAATAAGGAATTTATATTCTATATTGTTTTTATTATGATTATTTAATCTATGTATGAATATTTATTTGATATTTATATATTAATTTATAGTGTATGTACTATTTATATTAATTATAACTAGTTTTAAGAGTTTATATGTATGTAAGTAAGTAGGTCCTGCGGGAAGATCAGTGTTGCAGTCTCACCCGATTCTGCAACTAATACTGACGCAGGTACCTTATTTGCGATCCAAAAACTGTTTTCTATAGTCCATTTCACACTATACTGTTGTATTTACTGCATTGGAGTTGCAAATAAAAAACAATTTCATTCCATTTCATTTCATTTCATTTCATTAATCCAAATACCAAAGAATGAGTTGTAAAAGCTCACACGGCATACTAAGTATGCCGTGTGATTTAAGCCGCTGATACTTCTCAAAATCAGTAATTTCGGTCAGACTGTCAGCCCATATGTAACCACCTTTAAGATTCTTTAAAATTTAACCACAGGATTAAATTTTGAATAACCTTTGCTAATAGGTAAATTAGAGTAACCTATTTGTAGTAGGTATACCAATTTTAATGTTGGCCGTTTTAAAAGCTTAGGCTGCGGTGAAACATTAGTTAGAACAAGTTCGTACTTTTACTTATAACTGATCAATTGATAATTGCCAGGTTAGATATTCTAATCAATAAATGTCCGCGCTATTATGGTAAAAAAAATCTGCGAAATGTTGAAATATAACATACATATTGATGTACTGAAATGTGTCGTTTGAAGGGTATTTTAATGTATCATAATTGTATTTTTCGAAAATTTATTCTTACACGAGTAAAGCCCTCGTACTGCAGACGTTTATACGTAAAGGTATACATAATTTTCTTGAGTTTACGCGAATTTTAAATATTGAAATCAAACTACGAAAAATTTTAATGTTAATCGTTTTATTAAGGTAGAGATGAAATGTTTAGGATTAAAATGATGAATGTAGCTCATAGAATTGGTATAGACTCTTATTTATACAAACTCAACTATAGTTATGCGATGGACATTTATAAAAATATCAGCCCTGCATATAAACTAGCTCACCGCTGGGCCATACCACCACAACGCTGGCCAACTGGATGGTACTGGATGGTAGACTTCACATGGTATTTTAGGCACATTATGTAGAACCCTCGGACCTGCAGGTTTCAACAGTTTATCAAGCCAGATATCCTTGGAAAGTCAGCGGTTTACGACGTAGGTTTGACCCAGAGATCGTCTGCGTAGCAGCTCTGTTTGCTAGTGACTCCACTGGACTATCACTGCTTTAAGTTTAATATCATTCATAATAATAATACCTATAATGATAAAAAAATTGTACGAAATCAAAAATATTTTATTGCTGTCACAACCAAACATAAGTGAAGGTAAATACAAAAATACAAAATAAAAAGAACACAAAAAACAATACATTACAACACGTTAAGGTAAGGACGTGGCAGTAATAGGCATGTATAATCAGTCGCACGAATAAAAAAACAGGTCAATGCATTGTAAAAAAATTAATGTTTTTCTCAGTGTTGACGTGCATTTTTGTCACACGCTTTGGAGATTATCACCATACGCTGTTTGAGTGCATCAGTTTCCAGTTTCTAACGAAAATATCCATAGATTGATGTCGCTCTTGAAAGCTATCTCAGCATCCCATCTTTAATCCTATATCTCTTTGAGAAGACCGTGATACTGATTAATTTAAGGCTGTATGTGTGAGAACTCATAATATCAATAACAGAAAATACTAGTCCCCATATTTAAAGCCTAGCAACGGTTAAATGTTGAACAGCGTTTAGTCGATTTATAGAAGTGCCTAAAGAATTTTGCGACTAGAAATTCAATGTAGTTTCGCACAGCAGAGACTAATGTGTTCATTGCTCTAAATCGAACAATTTGTAAATCGAAGCCATGCGTCTTTTAGCTTGGCAAAGTCAGCCCACAAATAGCAAGATAGATTGAGCTGCGCTACTGAGCACACCAATTACAATAAGAGCTCTACTTATACTGGAAATTCTGTGCTTAAACTTTGGCAACAGCTTGCGTATTTAATTTATGATTCTCACATCCAAAGCGAAATACCTCAAGCTAGTCTAGTTGCTAGAAATTTAGTTTATTCTAGCCGAAATACGGAAGTCTTATAAGCTTAGCTATGATTAGTTTAGAATATTCAGTTGATGATTCTGACAGACGCACACGTGTATGTGTATGATGTATCATACTTATTCATTCAACCTACAGAATGTATCATATAGTGTTAAAAACTCTCAGGCTTGAAATAATCAAATGCCGTAAATAAAAGTTTTGGTGAAACATAAGTTTTGGTGAAACTTATGTTTCACCAAAACTTTTATTCAATGGCGCAATCACTTTTATCACATAGCACAATCACTATTTTATAACAACTGACTTGATTCGCAGCTCAACAGTAACTGACTGTTCTTACTTATCGCGATATAGGAAGTAGCATAAAATTATCAAGCACTCAACTGACTAACAAATGGTATTTTGTAAAAACTGTCAGAGAAGTCAATTGAGCAACCAATAATATAAATATATTCTAAAAATAGAAGTTTTAATCAACACTATTATAAATATCTAGATATATAATAAAAATACATGTTAAAATCAAGACAAATTATTACACCTGCATTATTTTATTTTATACTAACATCCGTTTTATTTAATTGAATTGGGAAATGGTTTCAAGTTTACAACTTATTAATGTTTTAAAATGCGAAATATTAATATACAATGAATACATTAATTTCTAGAAGCTAACAATTCGTCCATCCTGATAATTTTCGCGTCCTCGCGAATTACACTTAATACAACGTCTCATAGGAATTACATACGAAATTCATTAATTTTTATCTTCACAAATATTCATTATTCCAGACAATCATTATGGACAGTGTGTACTGTGTATATAAAACAAACTACATACAACAAACAAAAAATTCTACTCAGGAAAAGAAATTAAGTAAAAAAGCCAGTAAAATAAGTTCTACACCCGAGATTATCACTTACAATCATAATCAGAGAAACACAAAACTGTCAATAGATGGCGCTACCTGTCCGCAAGTAAATAGCAAAACATGTCGTGAACCGAAAGAAAATTCTTTAATCCCAGAAAAAGGAAACACCGTGTGTAAAAAATCCTTGGACTTTATAAGCCTAATTACACTAGAAGAAAAACCCAGATTAGTTTATCAAAAACCCATGCCAATTGTCCCATTACCGGAAAACTCAAAGGAACATGCAAGTATTCTGCAAGAAAGCCAGAGACCTGGACCTCGACTGTCTAACGATAACACCAAGACCTGCAAGCCTAGAATAATACTACTAGGAGACAAATACGTAAGAGGACTTTCTACACATTTTATCGAAAGCAGGAACCAAACATGGAACGACATCTACACTATCTCGGGATTGAGCAAACCTGGAGCACAAAGTTCACAAGAATTAAATAGTATAAATGAAATAGCTCCAACTCTAAATAAAAATGACATTGTTATTTTATCGGTAGGCTCAAATGATAAAAACCCGATTAAACTGTTGTCTGAGTTAAGCGTAGCCCTTAATAAGTTGAAAATATGTAAAAAGATCTATATTTTAAAAATACAACACAACCCATTTTTAAATGAAACTCTGTTAAATAATAATGTAAAATTGTTGTTACAACATTATGCAAATTGTAAGTTTATAGATGTGTACGAAATATGTAATAATTATAAATATAATGGAAAACACAGACAGGAAAAACATTACAATGTAAATTATATCCAGGCCTTTTTGTAACAAAATGAATGTCGAAATAGACTACCTGCAATACCAAACTACTTTCTTAAATAATAATTATAAGCAACTTTTAACTCAAGTTCCATCAAGCTGTATAAAGTATCGACAAACTACCATATTAAAATACTTTAAAGCAAAGAACATTACTTCTGAACATAAATCAATAAATACTATAGATCCGATTTCACTAAAGGAGCAAACGAATTGTATGCAAAATAATAGTTCCTTTCGAGAATAAATTTAAAATTCTTTATCAAAACGTACAAAGCTTAAACAATAAACGCGACTTAGTAGAATCACTAACAGATGATAACACATTACACATGCTTTGTTTATCAGAAACATGGATCACTGAAAAAAAGAAAGATTTACTCAAACTTGAAGGATTTAACCTTAGTGCAACATATTGTCGGAAAAACCGTGAAGGCGGCGGCGTAGCCATATTCGTAAAACATAATACCGAATACAAAGAACGACAAGATATATCAGATATTAGCGTAGAGCATGTATTTGAAACTTGTGGTGTAGAATTAATTAAAATGAATATTCTATTGATAGTGATTTACTGGCCACAAAAAATAGAGAAATAGAAACATTCTATAATTGTTTACTAAAGTTATTGAAATTATTATCTGTCAAGGATGCCTGCAAGGATATATTAATAGGTGGAGACTTTAATGTCAACATCCTAGAAAGAAACCCTACATCATTTACCCTGCTTAATACACTGACTAGCTATAATTTTCGCCAAATGATAACAGAACCCACTAGGGTAACATCCAAAACAGCCACTTGCCTAGACCTAATATTCTGGAACACCCCAAACAAAAACGCTATAGAAGTGGTAGAACTCGGTCTGTCTGACCACAAAGGTATCTTAATCTCTTTACCAATAAATAATGCAACATTTAGCACTAATAAGATTTGGTATACATACAAAAGAAACTTTAACCGCAAAAACATGAAAAGTTTCAAATCTAAATTAAATGAATTAATTTGGGATACCATTATCAGCTTAGATAAAAATATTAACCAGAACTACACTTCGTTTCACAACAGCTTGCAAGAAATACTTAATATTTGTATACCAAAAAAAACAAACGAAAATAAAAGAAAATAAACCTAAAACGTGGCTAACAAAGGGAATAAAAAGGTCATGTAAACACAAGAGACTATTAAAAATACTATCCACTCAAAGTAACAATGATGTATTGCACAAACATTATAAAATTTATGAGAAAACTCTTAAGAAAACTATATTGACTTAAAAAAAAATACAATATAATATAACTAAAATGAATAAATCAGAAAATAAAACTATGGCAATGTGGCAGGTAATTAAAGAGCGTACTAATAAATTAACAAATAAACCAAGAAACAATATTATTTTAAATGTCGATAACAAATTATGTGATGATGCTTATAAGATCGCGAACACGTTTAATAATTATTTTGCTTCGGTAGGAACAGCAGGCATTCATAATTCTATACAAAGCGTTAATATCTCATCCGGACGCCTAGTATCAACCTCAACTGAAAATAGCATCTATTTAAAACCAGTCGATCCAAAAGAAGTAAAATATATAATCATGCACTTAAAGAATAAACGCAGCTATGGCCATGATGAAATTCCACCAATACTTGTGAAAGCCTGCTCAGATGAACTAATAATACCTCTAACTGTTTTAATTAACCAATCTCTTGAAGAAGGTATAGTACCAGATTTATTAAAGGCATCAATAATAAAACCAATTTTTAAAAAGGGTGATAAATCTGATACTGGCAACTATAGACCAATAGCGCTACTGCCTACCTTCTCCAAAATATTTGAAACAGTAGTATCCAAACGCCTATATAACTTTTGCGAAAAGTATAAAATATTTAATGATAGTCAAGACGGATTTAGAAGAAACAAGTCAACAACATTAGCCGTGTACAAATACATACAGGAAGCACTTAATATATTAAATAAAAAGGAATATGCTATTGGTATCTTATTAGATATGAGTAAAGCCTACGATCGAGTGTCTTACGAAATACTACTGGCCAAACTATACTCAATAGCGCATGATTGGTTCACTTCCTATCTTAAAAATCGCATTCAGTACGTAGAAATAGAACACCATACGCAGGCTGGCCAGATTACTCATGTTAGGTCACAGAAAGCAGACATCACTATGTCCATACCCCAAGGTAGTGTATTGGGTTGTGTATTGTTTCTCATTTACATGAATGCTCTGCCTAAAGAAATTGATACACAAGCAGTTCTTTTCGCTGATGACATATCAGTAATATTTCCATGTAAGGACATAACTCAATTAAATATAATTTTAGACAAATATCTTTCACAAATAGTAAACTGGATGACTAATCACAACTTGGAACTTAATTTTAAAAAAACCAAATTAATGCAGCACAGACCCTATCAAAAACAAGAAATTAAAATAAACTATTCGTATAAAAATACAAAAATCCAATGTGTCGAAGAGTTTTCGCTACTAGGATTGACTGTGGATACTTTTATGAATTGGAAAGCTCATGTACAAAACATTGCAAACAAACTGTCTAGATTCACATATGCATTGTACGAGCTTAAAAAAGCAACAGATTTGAAGACAGCCATGACAGCATATTATGCTTACGCCTACTCTTGGCTAAATTACGGTATCATACTGTGGGGCAATAGTGTCGACGCACAAAAACTATTTATTTTGCAAAAGAAATGCATAAGAATAATATCAAATGTAGATAACATGGAAAGCACAAAGCCTCATTTCATTAAATTAAAAGTTCTAACATTAACTAATATGTACATAATGGAAGTGTGCAAGTTTGTAAGAAAACACTCAACATTATTCCCACTAGCAAGTGACCAACGCCCCCAGCAACGCAACCTACGCTATAAAAATAAACTTGCCATACCTAGCTCCACATTATCCAAAATTCCACTCTGGGCCATTTGCAATGTGCGTTAAAATATATAATAGAATCCCTAACGACATTAGAAATATAGAGTATGAAAATAAATTTAAGAATGCGCTCCAACAGTACCTCATAAATAAATGTTTTTATAGTATTAATGAATATTTGGCCGATAAATGAAAATGGTACTAAATATCCAATAATTAACATAATTTAGAAAGTGGAACTAAGTTGCATAAAATTATTAGTTTTGCTTCATTTGTTTTTATTTTATATAGGTATATTTTTCGTCTTTAAGTAACTAGATATTTTTTCTTCTCAATAATTTTATTTGTATACTTAAATAATATTCCAAAAATTTTTGTTTTGTAAATCCAAAGTTCTAACATGTATGCGATTTGTATTTTTTTTTTAGCAATAAGTAAAACTTGCTATGCCCAAACGGGGTCCATAATGTACGTACTCATAAGTCCATAACACCTGTAAAAACATTGTGGAATTGCAATTAAATACTGAATACTGAAGTACATCTACCATTACAGATCACCCCAAATCGATAGTGTAGTCAACTTTATCGCATGCACTAATTATATTTCCAATAAGCTTGTTAAAATAATTATCTATATTATACAAAAAAAAAACTATTATAATATTAATCTATACAGATGGCACAAAAGCGGTAGATTACACATACTTACACGTAATAATGAAAATGTGGAGAGGTTCACAGCGCCAGACAAAGGCGTAACGGCAATTTTGTATTCTTCTTCTTCACGCGCAGTTAATTCACGAGGCGTCGGCATACAAGCGATTATTCAATTTCTGATACAATAGGATACATGGTGTTGCCTGTTCACTTAAATTATGTTGCAATAATAAGCTTTATGAGTTATGTGTATTCAGTGCTTGTGTTTCTTTCATTCCTGAGATCACGGTTGATTAATGTTATAGCGGGCTTGTAATGTACCTATTGTAACCGGCACCGAGTAAGCTCAATTCTAAACTGACTCTATTCCGTTGTAATAAGTAAAGTGACAGCTGTCAACTGCTTTGATTTAGCCGACTAGTGTACTTGTGAGTCTCTGCACTTCGAAAAGAAAACGTCTAATTACGACGACCATACATCAATGATTGTTATTATCATTTAATTAAAACTCATTATTTTGATTGCTAATTTTATTATCATTTAATTAAAACTCATTATTTTGATTGTTAATTCTTACCCCGTACTTCGGAGACCACGTTATACCTTTAGGTTAAACCGTCGGTCCCGGCTGTCATGAAGATCTTTGACAGTCGTTACGGGCAGTCAGTACCTTCAAATAAACTACGCTCATTGGATTTGCCATTGTTTGTTTTTGTTTGAACTGTCGCTAAATCAATTTAGAAGTACTGGCTTCCTATTTTTGTACAGACGACGGGCATGTACGATTTTTACCTAGTTATAGATTTTTTTTCTCTCATTGTTTATATGATGTTCCTAGTCTGATATAAAAATAAATGGTTTTCATTTCATTGATTTCATTTCATTTCATTTCTAGAAAATATTTGCTTAGAAAAAGTCTATGTTCTCGTGGCATGGACTATAACTAGAAATATTATCATTTTCTTTAATAATAATAATTCTTTATTAGCACATTTTTACAATTTTGCCGTATAAATCTGGGTATTAAAAAAATAACACTTATTATTACAACATATTAAAATTGTAAGAAAACACAAACGTTGTAACCACTGGCATCCAAGGTAAGATTAAACTTGTATTATGCCTGCCAGGGCCCTCTCGGTGGTGAATAAAATAATCTTACAAACGTCTTCTGTAAAATTATGTGGCGTTACATTGCTGTAGTAGTATTATTTATACATAATAAAGAAAGAAAATAAAAAGTAAAACAAATAATAAAAACAAAGAATTTAAAAAAACGTAAAAGTGACGAGCGTGGGCGTGTGTGTGTGTGTGTGTGTGTGTGTGTTTGTGTGTGTGTGTGTGTGTGTGTGTGTGTGTGTGTGTGTGTGAGTGTATGTCTGTGTGAGTGTATGTGTGTGTGAGTGAGATGTGCGTGCGTGCGTGCGTATGCGTGTGTGATTGTGTGTGTCCTACAAATCAGCCACAAGCAAGTTTTCAGTTTCCTCATATGTCCGAGACAGAAGGTATGATCTGATAATATTCATGCATTCAAACCTATTGTGACCATAAATATTGCAACTTTTATTTAACCTATTATAAATGCGACATCCCAATATTTTAAAATGTCTTTCTGCCAGTTTTGTTCTGTGGCATGCCACGGGGCAGACCTTGGCAGACTTACGTTTGAATAGGTGTGCTTTGTCATATTGTAGCATCCTATGGTTGCGTAGTGTTGTATTTAGCACGAAGAGCTGTCTGAAGGTCATGACATTACAGTCTTTATATAACTCTGTGGTGCTGTACTGGTAGTGTTTAAAGTTCATCACCTTCAGGACAGCTCTCTGTGCTCTTTCCAATTTCAGGATGTTTACTTTAGGAGCCCCAACCCAGACTACAATACTGAATGATATAATTGACTGGCACAGCGAGAAATAAATCATCCGAATAGTTTCTGCCGTTGCACTATGTCTGAGATTTTTAAAGATAGCAACGAGTTTTCTGACCCTACCTGACAATTACGATATTTGTTGGGTCCAAGTCAATAGATTGTCTATCAGGATTCCCAGGTATCTCACACTAGCGGTTCTTGTCAAAGAGAGGCAAGAGCATTGCTCCCACTGTCCATAACACGTGTGAGCTCTGACACTAAATGAGTTCTCTGGTTGTGAGGATGTTTTGATGCTAAATTGAATGTAATGTGTTTTTTCAACATTTAATGTCAAAAGGTTTGCACATAGCCATGACATAACAATTTCAAGTGAAAATTCTGCCCACTCACCATCCTCTTCCCAGTCCTTATCAGATACGAGTCAGGCTGTATCATCGGCATACGTGAATATTTTGCAGTTTGGGATGGTAAGATTACATAAATTGTTGACATATATTAAAAAGAGCGTTGGTCCCAGTATTGATCCCTGAGGGACCCCGTAGGTCAAATTAAGCTCATCGCTGAGAGATGTACCTATTTTGACACGCTGCGTCCTCTCAGAGAGATAGCTCTCAAAGATCGCAAGGGCAGAGCCCCGAACGCCCATTTTCTCCAATTTGCTTACAAGAGCGGGAACAGAGACGGTGTCGAATGCCGTTGATAAGTCAAGGAAGATCCCTAAGCACTTAGATCGACTATCCAGTGTACCTACGGAATTATCAACGAACGCACTTACAGCATCTCCACAGGATGCTGATGTTCTACAAACCCAGATCATCTGTCATTTCCAGCGGAAAAACACAAATTAAAAGACCCTAAAAATGTAAATCCGATGGTTCGCAAACGGTAAGAACCTACAGTTTTAGCGACGGATATATTTTTAAAGGTATCCATTTCATTTGTGTTTTCACGGACGCTTTTAAAATATCGTTTGCAGGAAAAAAAACGAGTCTTTGTATATATTTTTGGTGTACAATCAAACCCTAATCGAGGTGCTAACCCCTCGTGAATTCGTAGTGATATGTCCAAAAGACGTTGGGTAAATATTATAAAAAATGTCAGATTGTTTCCTTAGCGAACCTTGTTTATGGTTGCTTGGTATTTCGAGGGCCGCCAAGCCGCTTGATGTGTGATAAGGTTCGGAAGATTTAAGGAATCATTCCGTTTAACCGACCGCTTCGTAATGAGATATTGTGGTGACTCGTAAACGAATGAAGTATGTTAAGGCTGTGAAACACATTTGGTTTTTAACGTCCATTTTTCAATCAGTCAAAATGTTTAAAAATGGTGTTCAGTCTTTAAGTAAATTTTATTTTACCCTGCACAGATGGCGTTCTGGTATAAGCGACTGTGATACATTTTCAGAAAAATAGTGTAAAAATTTACGCAATATTGGGTTTCAAGCTATGTTCAAGGTTGGTATACGTATTGCGTGAAAAATGACGTCTCTTCGTTCCTACCTTTTACATAGATTAGTTGCGGAGCTAATCTCTTAGAAGCAAATTTCAATAACCCTTTTAATCTAATCGTTCACGTGAGGTTTGCATAGAATTTTGAGAATATAAGCATAATATAAGCCGACCGAACACACCATCTGTCAAGTGCATGTCAAGTGTGACAACTTGACAGACGTGATTGTAAAGCGTTCGGAAACGCATAAAAAAAGTTATCTATTTATCTTGATTTATAATAAGGAATTTATATTCTATATTGTTTTTATTATGATTATTTAATCTATGTATGAATATTTATTTGATATTTATATATTAATTTATAGTGTATGTACTATTTATATTAATTATAACTAGTTTTAAGAGTTTATATGTATGTAAGTAAGTAGGTCCTGCGGGAAGATCAGTGTTGCAGTCTCACCCGATTCTGCAACTAATACTGACGCAGGTACCTTATTTGCGATCCAAAAACTGTTTTCTATAGTCCATTTCACACTATACTGTTGTATTTACTGCATTGGAGTTGCAAATAAAAAACAATTTCATTCCATTTCATTTCATTTCATTTCATTTCATTAATCCAAATACCAAAGAATGAGTTGTAAAAGCTCACACGGCATACTAAGTATGCCGTGTGATTTAAGCCGCTGTTACTTCTCAAAATCAGTAATTTCGGTCAGACTGTCAGCCCATATGTAACCACCTTTAAGATTCTTTAAAATTTAACCACAGGATTAAATTTTGAATAACCTTTGCTAATAGGTAAATTAGAGTAACCTATTTGTAGTAGGTATACCAATTTTAATGTTGGCCGTTTTAAAAGCTTAGGCTGCGGTGAAACATTAGTTAGAACAAGTTCGTACTTTTACTTATAACTGATCAATTGATAATTGCCAGGTTAGATATTCTAATCAATAAATGTCCGCGCTATTATGGTAAAAAAAATCTGCGAAATGTTGAAATATAACATACATATTGATGTACTGAAATGTGTCGTTTGAAGGGTATTTTAATGTATCATAATTGTATTTTTCGAAAATTTATTCTTACACGAGTAAAGCCCTCGTACTGCAGACGTTTATACGTAAAGGTATACATAATTTTCTTGAGTTTACGCGAATTTTAAATATTGAAATCAAACTACGAAAAATTTTAATGTTAATCGTTTTATTAAGGTAGAGATGAAATGTTTAGGATTAAAATGATGAATGTAGCTCATAGAATTGGTATAGACTCTTATTTATACAAACTCAACTATAGTTATGCGATGGACATTTATAAAAATATCAGCCCTGCATATAAACTAGCTCACCGCTGGGCCATACCACCACAACGCTGGCCAACTGGATGGTACTGGATGGTAGACTTCACATGGTATTTTAGGCACATTATGTAGAACCCTCGGACCTGCAGGTTTCAACAGTTTATCAAGCCAGATATCCTTGGAAAGTCAGCGGTTTACGACGTAGGTTTGACCCAGAGATCGTCTGCGTAGCAGCTCTGTTTGCTAGTGACTCCACTGGACTATCACTGCTTTAAGTTTAATATCATTCATAATAATAATACCTATAATGATAAAAAAATTGTACGAAATCAAAAATATTTTATTGCTGTCACAACCAAACATAAGTGAAGGTAAATACAAAAATACAAAATAAAAAGAACACAAAAAACAATACATTACAACACGTTAAGGTAAGGACGTGGCAGTAATAGGCATGTATAATCAGTCGCACGAATAAAAAAACAGGTCAATGCATTGTAAAAAAATTAATGTTTTTCTCAGTGTTGACGTGCATTTTTGTCACACGCTTTGGAGATTATCACCATACGCTGTTTGAGTGCATCAGTTTCCAGTTTCTAACGAAAATATCCATAGATTGATGTCGCTCTTGAAAGCTATCTCAGCATCCCATCTTTAATCCTATATCTCTTTGAGAAGACCGTGATACTGATTAATTTAAGGCTGTATGTGTGAGAACTCATAATATCAATAACAGAAAATACTAGTCCCCATATTTAAAGCCTAGCAACGGTTAAATGTTGAACAGCGTTTAGTCGATTTATAGAAGTGCCTAAAGAATTTTGCGACTAGAAATTCAATGTAGTTTCGCACAGCAGAGACTAATGTGTTCATTGCTCTAAATCGAACAATTTGTAAATCGAAGCCATGCGTCTTTTAGCTTGGCAAAGTCAGCCCACAAATAGCAAGATAGATTGAGCTGCGCTACTGAGCACACCAATTACAATAAGAGCTCTACTTATACTGGAAATTCTGTGCTTAAACTTTGGCAACAGCTTGCGTATTTAATTTATGATTCTCACATCCAAAGCGAAATACCTCAAGCTAGTCTAGTTGCTAGAAATTTAGTTTATTCTAGCCGAAATACGGAAGTCTTATAAGCTTAGCTATGATTAGTTTAGAATATTCAGTTGATGATTCTGACAGACGCACACGTGTATGTGTATGATGTATCATACTTATTCATTCAACCTACAGAATGTATCATATAGTGTTAAAAACTCTCAGGCTTGAAATAATCAAATGCCGTAAATAAAAGTTTTGGTGAAACATAAGTTTTAGTGAAACTTATGTTTCACCAAAACTTTTATTCAATGGCGCAATCACTTTTATCACATAGCACAATCACTATTTTATAACAACTGACTTGATTCGCAGCTCAACAGTAACTGACTGTTCTTACTTATCGCGATATAGGAAGTAGCATAAAATTATCAAGCACTCAACTGACTAACAAATGGTATTTTGTAAAAACTGTCAGAGAAGTCAATTGAGCAACCAATAATATAAATATATTCTAAAAATAGAAGTTTTAATCAACACTATTATAAATATCTAGATATATAATAAAAATACATGTTAAAATCAAGACAAATTATTACACCTGCATTATTTTATTTTATACTAACATCCGTTTTATTTAATTGAATTGGGAAATGGTTTCAAGTTTACAACTTATTAATGTTTTAAAATGCGAAATATTAATATACAATGAATACATTAATTTCTAGAAGCTAACAATTCGTCCATCCTGATAATTTTCGCGTCCTCGCGAATTACACTTAATACAACGTCTCATAGGAATTACATACGAAATTCATTAATTTTTATCTTCACAAATATTCATTATTCCAGACAATCATTATGGACAGTGTGTACTGTGTATATAAAACAAACTACATACAACAAACAAAAAATTCTACTCAGGAAAAGAAATTAAGTAAAAAAGCCAGTAAAATAAGTTCTACACCCGAGATTATCACTTACAATCATAATCAGAGAAACACAAAACTGTCAATAGATGGCGCTACCTGTCCGCAAGTAAATAGCAAAACATGTCGTGAACCGAAAGAAAATTCTTTAATCCCAGAAAAAGGAAACACCGTGTGTAAAAAATCCTTGGACTTTATAAGCCTAATTACACTAGAAGAAAAACCCAGATTAGTTTATCAAAAACCCATGCCAATTGTCCCATTACCGGAAAACTCAAAGGAACATGCAAGTATTCTGCAAGAAAGCCAGAGACCTGGACCTCGACTGTCTAACGATAACACCAAGACCTGCAAGCCTAGAATAATACTACTAGGAGACAAATACGTAAGAGGACTTTCTACACATTTTATCGAAAGCAGGAACCAAACATGGAACGACATCTACACTATCTCGGGATTGAGCAAACCTGGAGCACAAAGTTCACAAGAATTAAATAGTATAAATGAAATAGCTCCAACTCTAAATAAAAATGACATTGTTATTTTATCGGTAGGCTCAAATGATAAAAACCCGATTAAACTGTTGTCTGAGTTAAGCGTAGCCCTTAATAAGTTGAAAATATGTAAAAAGATCTATATTTTAAAAATACAACACAACCCATTTTTAAATGAAACTCTGTTAAATAATAATGTAAAATTGTTGTTACAACATTATGCAAATTGTAAGTTTATAGATGTGTACGAAATATGTAATAATTATAAATATAATGGAAAACACAGACAGGAAAAACATTACAATGTAAATTATATCCAGGCCTTTTTGTAACAAAATGAATGTCGAAATAGACTACCTGCAATACCAAACTACTTTCTTAAATAATAATTATAAGCAACTTTTAACTCAAGTTCCATCAAGCTGTATAAAGTATCGACAAACTACCATATTAAAATACTTTAAAGCAAAGAACATTACTTCTGAACATAAATCAATAAATACTATAGATCCGATTTCACTAAAGGAGCAAACGAATTGTATGCAAAATAATAGTTCCTTTCGAGAATAAATTTAAAATTCTTTATCAAAACGTACAAAGCTTAAACAATAAACGCGACTTAGTAGAATCACTAACAGATGATAACACATTACACATGCTTTGTTTATCAGAAACATGGATCACTGAAAAAAAGAAAGATTTACTCAAACTTGAAGGATTTAACCTTAGTGCAACATATTGTCGGAAAAACCGTGAAGGCGGCGGCGTAGCCATATTCGTAAAACATAATACCGAATACAAAGAACGACAAGATATATCAGATATTAGCGTAGAGCATGTATTTGAAACTTGTGGTGTAGAATTAATTAAAATGAATATTCTATTGATAGTGATTTACTGGCCACAAAAAATAGAGAAATAGAAACATTCTATAATTGTTTACTAAAGTTATTGAAATTATTATCTGTCAAGGATGCCTGCAAGGATATATTAATAGGTGGAGACTTTAATGTCAACATCCTAGAAAGAAACCCTACATCATTTACCCTGCTTAATACACTGACTAGCTATAATTTTCGCCAAATGATAACAGAACCCACTAGGGTAACATCCAAAACAGCCACTTGCCTAGACCTAATATTCTGGAACACCCCAAACAAAAACGCTATAGAAGTGGTAGAACTCGGTCTGTCTGACCACAAAGGTATCTTAATCTCTTTACCAATAAATAATGCAACATTTAGCACTAATAAGATTTGGTATACATACAAAAGAAACTTTAACCGCAAAAACATGAAAAGTTTCAAATCTAAATTAAATGAATTAATTTGGGATACCATTATCAGCTTAGATAAAAATATTAACCAGAACTACACTTCGTTTCACAACAGCTTGCAAGAAATACTTAATATTTGTATACCAAAAAAACAAACGAAAATAAAAGAAAATAAACCTAAAACGTGGCTAACAAAGGGAATAAAAAGGTCATGTAAACACAAGAGACTATTAAAAATACTATCCACTCAAAGTAACAATGATGTATTGCACAAACATTATAAAATTTATGAGAAAACTCTTAAGAAAACTATATTGACTTAAAAAAAAATACAATATAATATAACTAAAATGAATAAATCAGAAAATAAAACTATGGCAATGTGGCAGGTAATTAAAGAGCGTACTAATAAATTAACAAATAAACCAAGAAACAATATTATTTTAAATGTCGATAACAAATTATGTGATGATGCTTATAAGATCGCGAACACGTTTAATAATTATTTTGCTTCGGTAGGAACAGCAGGCATTCATAATTCTATACAAAGCGTTAATATCTCATCCGGACGCCTAGTATCAACCTCAACTGAAAATAGCATCTATTTAAAACCAGTCGATCCAAAAGAAGTAAAATATATAATCATGCACTTAAAGAATAAACGCAGCTATGGCCATGATGAAATTCCACCAATACTTGTGAAAGCCTGCTCAGATGAACTAATAATACCTCTAACTGTTTTAATTAACCAATCTCTTGAAGAAGGTATAGTACCAGATTTATTAAAGGCATCAATAATAAAACCAATTTTTAAAAAGGGTGATAAATCTGATACTGGCAACTATAGACCAATAGCGCTACTGCCTACCTTCTCCAAAATATTTGAAACAGTAGTATCCAAACGCCTATATAACTTTTGCGAAAAGTATAAAATATTTAATGATAGTCAAGACGGATTTAGAAGAAACAAGTCAACAACATTAGCCGTGTACAAATACATACAGGAAGCACTTAATATATTAAATAAAAAGGAATATGCTATTGGTATCTTATTAGATATGAGTAAAGCCTACGATCGAGTGTCTTACGAAATACTACTGGCCAAACTATACTCAATAGCGCATGATTGGTTCACTTCCTATCTTAAAAATCGCATTCAGTACGTAGAAATAGAACACCATACGCAGGCTGGCCAGATTACTCATGTTAGGTCACAGAAAGCAGACATCACTATGTCCATACCCCAAGGTAGTGTATTGGGTTGTGTATTGTTTCTCATTTACATGAATGCTCTGCCTAAAGAAATTGATACACAAGCAGTTCTTTTCGCTGATGACATATCAGTAATATTTCCATGTAAGGACATAACTCAATTAAATATAATTTTAGACAAATATCTTTCACAAATAGTAAACTGGATGACTAATCACAACTTGGAACTTAATTTTAAAAAAACCAAATTAATGCAGCACAGACCCTATCAAAAACAAGAAATTAAAATAAACTATTCGTATAAAAATACAAAAATCCAATGTGTCGAAGAGTTTTCGCTACTAGGATTGACTGTGGATACTTTTATGAATTGGAAAGCTCATGTACAAAACATTGCAAACAAACTGTCTAGATTCACATATGCATTGTACGAGCTTAAAAAAGCAACAGATTTGAAGACAGCCATGACAGCATATTATGCTTACGCCTACTCTTGGCTAAATTACGGTATCATACTGTGGGGCAATAGTGTCGACGCACAAAAACTATTTATTTTGCAAAAGAAATGCATAAGAATAATATCAAATGTAGATAACATGGAAAGCACAAAGCCTCATTTCATTAAATTAAAAGTTCTAACATTAACTAATATGTACATAATGGAAGTGTGCAAGTTTGTAAGAAAACACTCAACATTATTCCCACTAGCAAGTGACCAACGCCCCCAGCAACGCAACCTACGCTATAAAAATAAACTTGCCATACCTAGCTCCACATTATCCAAAATTCCACTCTGGGCCATTTGCAATGTGCGTTAAAATATATAATAGAATCCCTAACGACATTAGAAATATAGAGTATGAAAATAAATTTAAGAATGCGCTCCAACAGTACCTCATAAATAAATGTTTTTATAGTATTAATGAATATTTGGCCGATAAATGAAAATGGTACTAAATATCCAATAATTAACATAATTTAGAAAGTGGAACTAAGTTGCATAAAATTATTAGTTTTGCTTCATTTGTTTTTATTTTATATAGGTATATTTTTCGTCTTTAAGTAACTAGATATTTTTTCTTCTCAATAATTTTATTTGTATACTTAAATAATATTCCAAAAATTTTTGTTTTGTAAATCCAAAGTTCTAACATGTATGCGATTTGTATTTTTTTTTTAGCAATAAGTAAAACTTGCTATGCCCAAACGGGGTCCATAATGTACGTACTCATAAGTCCATAACACCTGTAAAAACATTGTGGAATTGCAATTAAATACTGAATACTGAAGTACATCTACCATTACAGATCACCCCAAATCGATAGTGTAGTCAACTTTATCGCATGCACTAATTATATTTCCAATAAGCTTGTTAAAATAATTATCTATATTATACAAAAAAAAAAACTATTATAATATTAATCTATACAGATGGCACAAAAGCGGTAGATTACACATACTTACACGTAATAATGAAAATGTGGAGAGGTTCACAGCGCCAGACAAAGGCGTAACGGCAATTTTGTATTCTTCTTCTTCACGCGCAGTTAATTCACGAGGCGTCGGCATACAAGCGATTATTCAATTTCTGATACAATAGGATACATGGTGTTGCCTGTTCACTTAAATTATGTTGCAATAATAAGCTTTATGAGTTATGTGTATTCAGTGCTTGTGTTTCTTTCATTCCTGAGATCACGGTTGATTAATGTTATAGCGGGCTTGTAATGTACCTATTGTAACCGGCACCGAGTAAGCTCAATTCTAAACTGACTCTATTCCGTTGTAATAAGTAAAGTGACAGCTGTCAACTGCTTTGATTTAGCCGACTAGTGTACTTGTGAGTCTCTGCACTTCGAAAAGAAAACGTCTAATTACGACGACCATACATCAATGATTGTTATTATCATTTAATTAAAACTCATTATTTTGATTGCTAATTTTATTATCATTTAATTAAAACTCATTATTTTGGTTGTTAATTCTTACCCCGTACTTCGGAGACCACGTTATACCTTTAGGTTAAACCGTCGGTCCCGGCTGTCATGAAGATCTTTGACAGTCGTTACGGGCAGTCAGTACCTTCAAATAAACTACGCTCATTGGATTTGCCATTGTTTGTTTTTGTTTGAACTGTCGCTAAATCAATTTAGAAGTACTGGC
This sequence comes from Euclidia mi, assembly GCA_944739405.2. Classification (NCBI taxonomy): domain Eukaryota; kingdom Metazoa; phylum Arthropoda; class Insecta; order Lepidoptera; family Erebidae; genus Euclidia; species Euclidia mi. Next base: position 68,286,743 of record OX123195.2, on the reverse strand, counting down.
TTCCTATTTTTGTACAGACGACGGGCATGTACGATTTTTACCTAGTTATAGATTTTTTTTCTCTCATTGTTTATATGATGTTCCTAGTCTGATATAAAAATAAATGGTTTTCATTTCATTGATTTCATTTCATTTCATTTCTAGAAAATATTTGCTTAGAAAAAGTCTATGTTCTCGTGGCATGGACTATAACTAGAAATATTATCATTTTCTTTAATAATAATAATTCTTTATTAGCACATTTTTACAATTTTGCCGTATAAATCTGGGTATTAAAAAAATAACACTTATTATTACAACATATTAAAATTGTAAGAAAACACAAACGTTGTAACCACTGGCATCCAAGGTAAGATTAAACTTGTATTATGCCTGCCAGGGCCCTCTCGGTGGTGAATAATCTTACAAACGTCTTCTGTAAAATTCTGTGGCGTTACATTGCTGTAGTAGTATTATTTATACATAATAAAGAAAGAAAATAAAAAGTAAAACAAATAATAAAAACAAAGAATTAAAAAAAACGTAAAAGTGACGAGCGTGGGCGTGTGTGTGTGTGTGTGTGTGTTTGTGTGTGTGTGTGTGTGTGTGTGAGTGTATGTGTGTGTGAGTGTATGTGTGTGTGAGTGAGATGTGCGTGCGTGCGTGCGTATGCGTGTGTGATTGTGTGTGTCCTACAAATCAGCCACAAGCAAGTTTTCAGTTTCCTCATATGTCCGAGACAGAAGGTATGATCTGATAATATTCATGCATTCAAACCTATTGTGACCATAAATATTGCAACTTTTATTTAACCTATTATAAATGCGACATGCCAATATTTTAAAATGTCTTTCTGCCAGTTTTGTTCTGTGGCATGCCACGGGGCAGACCTTGGCAGACTTACGTTTGAATAGGTGTGCTTTGTCATATTGTAGCATCCTATGGTTGCGTAGTGTTGTATTTAGCACGAAGAGCTGTCTGAAGGTCATGACATTACAGTCTTTATATAACTCTGTGGTGCTGTACTGGTAGTGTTTAAAGTTCATCACCTTCAGGACAGCTCTCTGTGCTCTTTCCAATTTCAGGATGTTTACTTTAGGAGCCCCAACCCAGACTACAATACTGAATGATATAATTGACTGGCACAGCGAGAAATAAATCATCCGAATAGTTTCTGCCGTTGCACTATGTCTGAGATTTTTAAAGATAGCAACGAGTTTTCTGACCCTACCTGACAATTACGATATTTGTTGGGTCCAAGTCAATAGATTGTCTATCAGGATTCCCAGGTATCTCACACTAGCGGTTCTTGTCAAAGAGAGGCAAGAGCATTGCTCCCACTGTCCATAACACGTGTGAGCTCTGACACTAAATGAGTTCTCTGGTTGTGAGGATGTTTTGATGCTAAATTGAATGTAATGTGTTTTTTCAACATTTAATGTCAAAAGGTTTGCACATAGCCATGACATAACAATTTCAAGTGAAAATTCTGCCCACTCACCATCCTCTTCCCAGTCCTTACCAGATACGAGTCAGGCTGTATCATCGGCATACGTGAATATTTTGCAGTTTGGGATGGTAAGATTACATAAATTGTTGACATATATTAAAAAGAGCGTTGGTCCCAGTATTGATCCCTGAGGGACCCCGTAGGTCAAATTAAGCTCATCGCTGAGAGATGTACCTATTTTGACACGCTGCGTCCTCTCAGAGAGATAGCTCTCAAAGATCGCAAGGGCAGAGCCCCGAACGCCCATTTTCTCCAATTTGCTTACAAGAGCGGGAACAGAGACGGTGTCGAATGCCGTTGATAAGTCAAGGAAGATCCCTAAGCACTTAGATCGACTATCCAGTGTACCTACGGAATTATCAACGAACGCACTTACAGCATCTCCACAGGATGCTGATGTTCTACAAACCCAGATCATCTGTCATTTCCAGCGGAAAAACACAAATTAAAAGACCCTAAAAATGTAAATCCGATGGTTCGCAAACGGTAAGAACCTACAGTTTTAGCGACGGATATATTTTTAAAGGTATCCATTTCATTTGTGTTTTCACGGACGCTTTTAAAATATCGTTTGCAGGAAAAAAAACGAGTCTTTGTATATATTTTTGGTGTACAATCAAACCCTAATCGAGGTGCTAACCCCTCGTGAATTCGTAGTGATATGTCCAAAAGACGTTGGGTAAATATTATAAAAAATGTCAGATTGTTTCCTTAGCGAACCTTGTTTATGGTTGCTTGGTATTTCGAGGGCCGCCAAGCCGCTTGATGTGTGATAAGGTTCGGAAGATTTAAGGAATCATTCCGTTTAACCGACCGCTTCGTAATGAGATATTGTGGTGACTCGTAAACGAATGAAGTATGTTAAGGCTGTGAAACACATTTGGTTTTTAACGTCCATTTTTCAATCAGTCAAAATGTTTAAAAATGGTGTTCAGTCTTTAAGTAAATTTTATTTTACCCTGCACAGATGGCGTTCTGGTATAAGCGACTGTGATACATTTTCAGAAAAATAGTGTAAAAATTTACGCAATATTGGGTTTCAAGCTATGTTCAAGGTTGGTATACGTATTGCGTGAAAAATGACGTCTCTTCGTTCCTACCTTTTACATAGATTAGTTGCGGAGCTAATCTCTTAGAAGCAAATTTCAATAACCCTTTTAATCTAATCGTTCACGTGAGGTTTGCATAGAATTTTGAGAATATAAGCATAATATAAGCCGACCGAACACACCATCTGTCAAGTGCATGTCAAGTGTGACAACTTGACAGACGTGATTGTAAAGCGTTCGGAAACGCATAAAAAAAGTTATCTATTTATCTTGATTTATAATAAGGAATTTATATTCTATATTGTTTTTATTATGATTATTTAATCTATGTATGAATATTTATTTGATATTTATATATTAATTTATAGTGTATGTACTATTTATATTAATTATAACTAGTTTTAAGAGTTTATATGTATGTAAGTAAGTAGGTCCTGCGGGAAGATCAGTGTTGCAGTCTCACCCGATTCTGCAACTAATACTGACGCAGGTACCTTATTTGCGATCCAAAAACTGTTTTCTATAGTCCATTTCACACTATACTGTTGTATTTACTGCATTGGAGTTGCAAATAAAAAACAATTTCATTCCATTTCATTTCATTTCATTTCATTAATCCAAATACCAAAGAATGAGTTGTAAAAGCTCACACGGCATACTAAGTATGCCGTGTGATTTAAGCCGCTGATACTTCTCAAAATCAGTAATTTCGGTCAGACTGTCAGCCCATATGTAACCACCTTTAAGATTCTTTAAAATTTAACCACAGGATTAAATTTTGAATAACCTTTGCTAATAGGTAAATTAGAGTAACCTATTTGTAGTAGGTATACCAATTTTAATGTTGGCCGTTTTAAAAGCTTAGGCTGCGGTGAAACATTAGTTAGAACAAGTTCGTACTTTTACTTATAACTGATCAATTGATAATTGCCAGGTTAGATATTCTAATCAATAAATGTCCGCGCTATTATGGTAAAAAAAATCTGCGAAATGTTGAAATATAACATACATATTGATGTACTGAAATGTGTCGTTTGAAGGGTATTTTAATGTATCATAATTGTATTTTTCGAAAATTTATTCTTACACGAGTAAAGCCCTCGTACTGCAGACGTTTATACGTAAAGGTATACATAATTTTCTTGAGTTTACGCGAATTTTAAATATTGAAATCAAACTACGAAAAATTTTAATGTTAATCGTTTTATTAAGGTAGAGATGAAATGTTTAGGATTAAAATGATGAATGTAGCTCATAGAATTGGTATAGACTCTTATTTATACAAACTCAACTATAGTTATGCGATGGACATTTATAAAAATATCAGCCCTGCATATAAACTAGCTCACCGCTGGGCCATACCACCACAACGCTGGCCAACTGGATGGTACTGGATGGTAGACTTCACATGGTATTTTAGGCACATTATGTAGAACCCTCGGACCTGCAGGTTTCAACAGTTTATCAAGCCAGATATCCTTGGAAAGTCAGCGGTTTACGACGTAGGTTTGACCCAGAGATCGTCTGCGTAGCAGCTCTGTTTGCTAGTGACTCCACTGGACTATCACTGCTTTAAGTTTAATATCATTCATAATAATAATACCTATAATGATAAAAAAATTGTACGAAATCAAAAATATTTTATTGCTGTCACAACCAAACATAAGTGAAGGTAAATACAAAAATACAAAATAAAAAGAACACAAAAAACAATACATTACAACACGTTAAGGTAAGGACGTGGCAGTAATAGGCATGTATAATCAGTCGCACGAATAAAAAAACAGGTCAATGCATTGTAAAAAAATTAATGTTTTTCTCAGTGTTGACGTGCATTTTTGTCACACGCTTTGGAGATTATCACCATACGCTGTTTGAGTGCATCAGTTTCCAGTTTCTAACGAAAATATCCATAGATTGATGTCGCTCTTGAAAGCTATCTCAGCATCCCATCTTTAATCCTATATCTCTTTGAGAAGACCGTGATACTGATTAATTTAAGGCTGTATGTGTGAGAACTCATAATATCAATAACAGAAAATACTAGTCCCCATATTTAAAGCCTAGCAACGGTTAAATGTTGAACAGCGTTTAGTCGATTTATAGAAGTGCCTAAAGAATTTTGCGACTAGAAATTCAATGTAGTTTCGCACAGCAGAGACTAATGTGTTCATTGCTCTAAATCGAACAATTTGTAAATCGAAGCCATGCGTCTTTTAGCTTGGCAAAGTCAGCCCACAAATAGCAAGATAGATTGAGCTGCGCTACTGAGCACACCAATTACAATAAGAGCTCTACTTATACTGGAAATTCTGTGCTTAAACTTTGGCAACAGCTTGCGTATTTAATTTATGATTCTCACATCCAAAGCGAAATACCTCAAGCTAGTCTAGTTGCTAGAAATTTAGTTTATTCTAGCCGAAATACGGAAGTCTTATAAGCTTAGCTATGATTAGTTTAGAATATTCAGTTGATGATTCTGACAGACGCACACGTGTATGTGTATGATGTATCATACTTATTCATTCAACCTACAGAATGTATCATATAGTGTTAAAAACTCTCAGGCTTGAAATAATCAAATGCCGTAAATAAAAGTTTTGGTGAAACATAAGTTTTAGTGAAACTTATGTTTCACCAAAACTTTTATTCAATGGCGCAATCACTTTTATCACATAGCACAATCACTATTTTATAACAACTGACTTGATTCGCAGCTCAACAGTAACTGACTGTTCTTACTTATCGCGATATAGGAAGTAGCATAAAATTATCAAGCACTCAACTGACTAACAAATGGTATTTTGTAAAAACTGTCAGAGAAGTCAATTGAGCAACCAATAATATAAATATATTCTAAAAATAGAAGTTTTAATCAACACTATTATAAATATCTAGATATATAATAAAAATACATGTTAAAATCAAGACAAATTATTACACCTGCATTATTTTATTTTATACTAACATCCGTTTTATTTAATTGAATTGGGAAATGGTTTCAAGTTTACAACTTATTAATGTTTTAAAATGCGAAATATTAATATACAATGAATACATTAATTTCTAGAAGCTAACAATTCGTCCATCCTGATAATTTTCGCGTCCTCGCGAATTACACTTAATACAACGTCTCATAGGAATTACATACGAAATTCATTAATTTTTATCTTCACAAATATTCATTATTCCAGACAATCATTATGGACAGTGTGTACTGTGTATATAAAACAAACTACATACAACAAACAAAAAATTCTACTCAGGAAAAGAAATTAAGTAAAAAAGCCAGTAAAATAAGTTCTACACCCGAGATTATCACTTACAATCATAATCAGAGAAACACAAAACTGTCAATAGATGGCGCTACCTGTCCGCAAGTAAATAGCAAAACATGTCGTGAACCGAAAGAAAATTCTTTAATCCCAGAAAAAGGAAACACCGTGTGTAAAAAATCCTTGGACTTTATAAGCCTAATTACACTAGAAGAAAAACCCAGATTAGTTTATCAAAAACCCATGCCAATTGTCCCATTACCGGAAAACTCAAAGGAACATGCAAGTATTCTGCAAGAAAGCCAGAGACCTGGACCTCGACTGTCTAACGATAACACCAAGACCTGCAAGCCTAGAATAATACTACTAGGAGACAAATACGTAAGAGGACTTTCTACACATTTTATCGAAAGCAGGAACCAAACATGGAACGACATCTACACTATCTCGGGATTGAGCAAACCTGGAGCACAAAGTTCACAAGAATTAAATAGTATAAATGAAATAGCTCCAACTCTAAATAAAAATGACATTGTTATTTTATCGGTAGGCTCAAATGATAAAAACCCGATTAAACTGTTGTCTGAGTTAAGCGTAGCCCTTAATAAGTTGAAAATATGTAAAAAGATCTATATTTTAAAAATACAACACAACCCATTTTTAAATGAAACTCTGTTAAATAATAATGTAAAATTGTTGTTACAACATTATGCAAATTGTAAGTTTATAGATGTGTACGAAATATGTAATAATTATAAATATAATGGAAAACACAGACAGGAAAAACATTACAATGTAAATTATATCCAGGCCTTTTTGTAACAAAATGAATGTCGAAATAGACTACCTGCAATACCAAACTACTTTCTTAAATAATAATTATAAGCAACTTTTAACTCAAGTTCCATCAAGCTGTATAAAGTATCGACAAACTACCATATTAAAATACTTTAAAGCAAAGAACATTACTTCTGAACATAAATCAATAAATACTATAGATCCGATTTCACTAAAGGAGCAAACGAATTGTATGCAAAATAATAGTTCCTTTCGAGAATAAATTTAAAATTCTTTATCAAAACGTACAAAGCTTAAACAATAAACGCGACTTAGTAGAATCACTAACAGATGATAACACATTACACATGCTTTGTTTATCAGAAACATGGATCACTGAAAAAAAGAAAGATTTACTCAAACTTGAAGGATTTAACCTTAGTGCAACATATTGTCGGAAAAACCGTGAAGGCGGCGGCGTAGCCATATTCGTAAAACATAATACCGAATACAAAGAACGACAAGATATATCAGATATTAGCGTAGAGCATGTATTTGAAACTTGTGGTGTAGAATTAATTAAAATGAATATTCTATTGATAGTGATTTACTGGCCACAAAAAATAGAGAAATAGAAACATTCTATAATTGTTTACTAAAGTTATTGAAATTATTATCTGTCAAGGATGCCTGCAAGGATATATTAATAGGTGGAGACTTTAATGTCAACATCCTAGAAAGAAACCCTACATCATTTACCCTGCTTAATACACTGACTAGCTATAATTTTCGCCAAATGATAACAGAACCCACTAGGGTAACATCCAAAACAGCCACTTGCCTAGACCTAATATTCTGGAACACCCCAAACAAAAACGCTATAGAAGTGGTAGAACTCGGTCTGTCTGACCACAAAGGTATCTTAATCTCTTTACCAATAAATAATGCAACATTTAGCACTAATAAGATTTGGTATACATACAAAAGAAACTTTAACCGCAAAAACATGAAAAGTTTCAAATCTAAATTAAATGAATTAATTTGGGATACCATTATCAGCTTAGATAAAAATATTAACCAGAACTACACTTCGTTTCACAACAGCTTGCAAGAAATACTTAATATTTGTATACCAAAAAAAACAAACGAAAATAAAAGAAAATAAACCTAAAACGTGGCTAACAAAGGGAATAAAAAGGTCATGTAAACACAAGAGACTATTAAAAATACTATCCACTCAAAGTAACAATGATGTATTGCACAAACATTATAAAATTTATGAGAAAACTCTTAAGAAAACTATATTGACTTAAAAAAAAATACAATATAATATAACTAAAATGAATAAATCAGAAAATAAAACTATGGCAATGTGGCAGGTAATTAAAGAGCGTACTAATAAATTAACAAATAAACCAAGAAACAATATTATTTTAAATGTCGATAACAAATTATGTGATGATGCTTATAAGATCGCGAACACGTTTAATAATTATTTTGCTTCGGTAGGAACAGCAGGCATTCATAATTCTATACAAAGCGTTAATATCTCATCCGGACGCCTAGTATCAACCTCAACTGAAAATAGCATCTATTTAAAACCAGTCGATCCAAAAGAAGTAAAATATATAATCATGCACTTAAAGAATAAACGCAGCTATGGCCATGATGAAATTCCACCAATACTTGTGAAAGCCTGCTCAGATGAACTAATAATACCTCTAACTGTTTTAATTAACCAATCTCTTGAAGAAGGTATAGTACCAGATTTATTAAAGGCATCAATAATAAAACCAATTTTTAAAAAGGGTGATAAATCTGATACTGGCAACTATAGACCAATAGCGCTACTGCCTACCTTCTCCAAAATATTTGAAACAGTAGTATCCAAACGCCTATATAACTTTTGCGAAAAGTATAAAATATTTAATGATAGTCAAGACGGATTTAGAAGAAACAAGTCAACAACATTAGCCGTGTACAAATACATACAGGAAGCACTTAATATATTAAATAAAAAGGAATATGCTATTGGTATCTTATTAGATATGAGTAAAGCCTACGATCGAGTGTCTTACGAAATACTACTGGCCAAACTATACTCAATAGCGCATGATTGGTTCACTTCCTATCTTAAAAATCGCATTCAGTACGTAGAAATAGAACACCATACGCAGGCTGGCCAGATTACTCATGTTAGGTCACAGAAAGCAGACATCACTATGTCCATACCCCAAGGTAGTGTATTGGGTTGTGTATTGTTTCTCATTTACATGAATGCTCTGCCTAAAGAAATTGATACACAAGCAGTTCTTTTCGCTGATGACATATCAGTAATATTTCCATGTAAGGACATAACTCAATTAAATATAATTTTAGACAAATATCTTTCACAAATAGTAAACTGGATGACTAATCACAACTTGGAACTTAATTTTAAAAAAACCAAATTAATGCAGCACAGACCCTATCAAAAACAAGAAATTAAAATAAACTATTCGTATAAAAATACAAAAATCCAATGTGTCGAAGAGTTTTCGCTACTAGGATTGACTGTGGATACTTTTATGAATTGGAAAGCTCATGTACAAAACATTGCAAACAAACTGTCTAGATTCACATATGCATTGTACGAGCTTAAAAAAGCAACAGATTTGAAGACAGCCATGACAGCATATTATGCTTACGCCTACTCTTGGCTAAATTACGGTATCATACTGTGGGGCAATAGTGTCGACGCACAAAAACTATTTATTTTGCAAAAGAAATGCATAAGAATAATATCAAATGTAGATAACATGGAAAGCACAAAGCCTCATTTCATTAAATTAAAAGTTCTAACATTAACTAATATGTACATAATGGAAGTGTGCAAGTTTGTAAGAAAACACTCAACATTATTCCCACTAGCAAGTGACCAACGCCCCCAGCAACGCAACCTACGCTATAAAAATAAACTTGCCATACCTAGCTCCACATTATCCAAAATTCCACTCTGGGCCATTTGCAATGTGCGTTAAAATATATAATAGAATCCCTAACGACATTAGAAATATAGAGTATGAAAATAAATTTAAGAATGCGCTCCAACAGTACCTCATAAATAAATGTTTTTATAGTATTAATGAATATTTGGCCGATAAATGAAAATGGTACTAAATATCCAATAATTAACATAATTTAGAAAGTGGAACTAAGTTGCATAAAATTATTAGTTTTGCTTCATTTGTTTTTATTTTATATAGGTATATTTTTCGTCTTTAAGTAACTAGATATTTTTTCTTCTCAATAATTTTATTTGTATACTTAAATAATATTCCAAAAATTTTTGTTTTGTAAATCCAAAGTTCTAACATGTATGCGATTTGTATTTTTTTTTTAGCAATAAGTAAAACTTGCTATGCCCAAACGGGGTCCATAATGTACGTACTCATAAGTCCATAACACCTGTAAAAACATTGTGGAATTGCAATTAAATACTGAATACTGAAGTACATCTACCATTACAGATCACCCCAAATCGATAGTGTAGTCAACTTTATCGCATGCACTAATTATATTTCCAATAAGCTTGTTAAAATAATTATCTATATTATACAAAAAAAAAACTATTATAATATTAATCTATACAGATGGCACAAAAGCGGTAGATTACACATACTTACACGTAATAATGAAAATGTGGAGAGGTTCACAGCGCCAGACAAAGGCGTAACGGCAATTTTGTATTCTTCTTCTTCACGCGCAGTTAATTCACGAGGCGTCGGCATACAAGCGATTATTCAATTTCTGATACAATAGGATACATGGTGTTGCCTGTTCACTTAAATTATGTTGCAATAATAAGCTTTATGAGTTATGTGTATTCAGTGCTTGTGTTTCTTTCATTCCTGAGATCACGGTTGATTAATGTTATAGCGGGCTTGTAATGTACCTATTGTAACCGGCACCGAGTAAGCTCAATTCTAAACTGACTCTATTCCGTTGTAATAAGTAAAGTGACAGCTGTCAACTGCTTTGATTTAGCCGACTAGTGTACTTGTGAGTCTCTGCACTTCGAAAAGAAAACGTCTAATTACGACGACCATACATCAATGATTGTTATTATCATTTAATTAAAACTCATTATTTTGATTGCTAATTTTATTATCATTTAATTAAAACTCATTATTTTGATTGTTAATTCTTACCCCGTACTTCGGAGACCACGTTATACCTTTAGGTTAAACCGTCGGTCCCGGCTGTCATGAAGATCTTTGACAGTCGTTACGGGCAGTCAGTACCTTCAAATAAACTACGCTCATTGGATTTGCCATTGTTTGTTTTTGTTTGAACTGTCGCTAAATCAATTTAGAAGTACTGGCTTCCTATTTTTGTACAGACGACGGGCATGTACGATTTTTACCTAGTTATAGATTTTTTTTCTCTCATTGTTTATATGATGTTCCTAGTCTGATATAAAAATAAATGGTTTTCATTTCATTGATTTCATTTCATTTCATTTCTAGAAAATATTTGCTTAGAAAAAGTCTATGTTCTCGTGGCATGGACTATAACTAGAAATATTATCATTTTCTTTAATAATAATAATTCTTTATTAGCACATTTTTACAATTTTGCCGTATAAATCTGGGTATTAAAAAAATAACACTTATTATTACAACATATTAAAATTGTAAGAAAACACAAACGTTGTAACCACTGGCATCCAAGGTAAGATTAAACTTGTATTATGCCTGCCAGGGCCCTCTCGGTGGTGAATAATCTTACAAACGTCTTCTGTAAAATTCTGTGGCGTTACATTGCTGTAGTAGTATTATTTATACATAATAAAGAAAGAAAATAAAAAGTAAAACAAATAATAAAAACAAAGAATTTAAAAAAACGTAAAAGTGACGAGCGTGGGCGTGTGTGTGTGTGTGTGTGTGTTTGTGTGTGTGTGTGTGTGTGTGTGTGTGAGTGTATGTGTGTGTGAGTGTATGTGTGTGTGAGTGAGATGTGCGTGCGTGCGTGCGTATGCGTGTGTGATTGTGTGTGTCCTACAAATCAGCCACAAGCAAGTTTTCAGTTTCCTCATATGTCCGAGACAGAAGGTATGATCTGATAATATTCATGCATTCAAACCTATTGTGACCATAAATATTGCAACTTTTATTTAACCTATTATAAATGCGACATCCCAATATTTTAAAATGTCTTTCTGCCAGTTTTGTTCTGTGGCATGCCACGGGGCAGACCTTGGCAGACTTACGTTTGAATAGGTGTGCTTTGTCATATTGTAGCATCCTATGGTTGCGTAGTGTTGTATTTAGCACGAAGAGCTGTCTGAAGGTCATGACATTACAGTCTTTATATAACTCTGTGGTGCTGTACTGGTAGTGTTTAAAGTTCATCACCTTCAGGACAGCTCTCTGTGCTCTTTCCAATTTCAGGATGTTTACTTTAGGAGCCCCAACCCAGACTACAATACTGAATGATATAATTGACTGGCACAGCGAGAAATAAATCATCCGAATAGTTTCTGCCGTTGCACTATGTCTGAGATTTTTAAAGATAGCAACGAGTTTTCTGACCCTACCTGACAATTACGATATTTGTTGGGTCCAAGTCAATAGATTGTCTATCAGGATTCCCAGGTATCTCACACTAGCGGTTCTTGTCAAAGAGAGGCAAGAGCATTGCTCCCACTGTCCATAACACGTGTGAGCTCTGACACTAAATGAGTTCTCTGGTTGTGAGGATGTTTTGATGCTAAATTGAATGTAATGTGTTTTTTCAACATTTAATGTCAAAAGGTTTGCACATAGCCATGACATAACAATTTCAAGTGAAAATTCTGCCCACTCACCATCCTCTTCCCAGTCCTTACCAGATACGAGTCAGGCTGTATCATCGGCATACGTGAATATTTTGCAGTTTGGGATGGTAAGATTACATAAATTGTTGACATATATTAAAAAGAGCGTTGGTCCCAGTATTGATCCCTGAGGGACCCCGTAGGTCAAATTAAGCTCATCGCTGAGAGATGTACCTATTTTGACACGCTGCGTCCTCTCAGAGAGATAGCTCTCAAAGATCGCAAGGGCAGAGCCCCGAACGCCCATTTTCTCCAATTTGCTTACAAGAGCGGGAACAGAGACGGTGTCGAATGCCGTTGATAAGTCAAGGAAGATCCCTAAGCACTTAGATCGACTATCCAGTGTACCTACGGAATTATCAACGAACGCACTTACAGCATCTCCACAGGATGCTGATGTTCTACAAACCCAGATCATCTGTCATTTCCAGCGGAAAAACACAAATTAAAAGACCCTAAAAATGTAAATCCGATGGTTCGCAAACGGTAAGAACCTACAGTTTTAGCGACGGATATATTTTTAAAGGTATCCATTTCATTTGTGTTTTCACGGACGCTTTTAAAATATCGTTTGCAGGAAAAAAAACGAGTCTTTGTATATATTTTTGGTGTACAATCAAACCCTAATCGAGGTGCTAACCCCTCGTGAATTCGTAGTGATATGTCCAAAAGACGTTGGGTAAATATTATAAAAAATGTCAGATTGTTTCCTTAGCGAACCTTGTTTATGGTTGCTTGGTATTTCGAGGGCCGCCAAGCCGCTTGATGTGTGATAAGGTTCGGAAGATTTAAGGAATCATTCCGTTTAACCGACCGCTTCGTAATGAGATATTGTGGTGACTCGTAAACGAATGAAGTATGTTAAGGCTGTGAAACACATTTGGTTTTTAACGTCCATTTTTCAATCAGTCAAAATGTTTAAAAATGGTGTTCAGTCTTTAAGTAAATTTTATTTTACCCTGCACAGATGGCGTTCTGGTATAAGCGACTGTGATACATTTTCAGAAAAATAGTGTAAAAATTTACGCAATATTGGGTTTCAAGCTATGTTCAAGGTTGGTATACGTATTGCGTGAAAAATGACGTCTCTTCGTTCCTACCTTTTACATAGATTAGTTGCGGAGCTAATCTCTTAGAAGCAAATTTCAATAACCCTTTTAATCTAATCGTTCACGTGAGGTTTGCATAGAATTTTGAGAATATAAGCATAATATAAGCCGACCGAACACACCATCTGTCAAGTGCATGTCAAGTGTGACAACTTGACAGACGTGATTGTAAAGCGTTCGGAAACGCATAAAAAAAGTTATCTATTTATCTTGATTTATAATAAGGAATTTATATTCTATATTGTTTTTATTATGATTATTTAATCTATGTATGAATATTTATTTGATATTTATATATTAATTTATAGTGTATGTACTATTTATATTAATTATAACTAGTTTTAAGAGTTTATATGTATGTAAGTAAGTAGGTCCTGCGGGAAGATCAGTGTTGCAGTCTCACCCGATTCTGCAACTAATACTGACGCAGGTACCTTATTTGCGATCCAAAAACTGTTTTCTATAGTCCATTTCACACTATACTGTTGTATTTACTGCATTGGAGTTGCAAATAAAAAACAATTTCATTCCATTTCATTTCATTTCATTTCATTAATCCAAATACGAAAGAATGAGTTGTAAAAGCTCACACGGCATACTAAGTATGCCGTGTGATTTAAGCCGCTGATACTTCTCAAAATCAGTAATTTCGGTCAGACTGTCAGCCCATATGTAACCACCTTTAAGATTCTTTAAAATTTAACCACAGGATTAAATTTTGAATAACCTTTGCTAATAGGTAAATTAGAGTAACCTATTTGTAGTAGGTATACCAATTTTAATGTTGGCCGTTTTAAAAGCTTAGGCTGCGGTGAAACATTAGTTAGAACAAGTTCGTACTTTTACTTATAACTGATCAATTGATAATTGCCAGGTTAGATATTCTAATCAATAAATGTCCGCGCTATTATGGTAAAAAAAATCTGCGAAATGTTGAAATATAACACACGTATTGATGTACTGAAATGTGTCGTTTGAAGGGTATTTTAATGTATCATAATTGTATTTTGCGAAAATTTATTCTTACACGAGTAAAGCCCTCGTACTGCAGACGTTTATACGTAAAGGTATACATAATTTTCTTGAGTTTACGCGAATTTTAAATATTGAAATCAAACTACGAAAAATTTTAATGTTAATCGTTTTATTAAGGTAGAGATGAAATGTTTAGGATTAAAATGATGAATGTAGCTCATAGAATTGGTATAGACTCTTATTTATACAAACTCAACTATAGTTATGCGATGGACATTTATAAAAATATCAGCCCTGCATATAAACTAGCTCACCGCTGGGCCATACCACCACAACGCTGGCCAACTGGATGGTACTGGATGGTAGACTTCACATGGTATTTTAGGCACATTATGTAGAACCCTCGGACCTGCAGGTTTCAACAGTTTATCAAGCCAGATATCCTTGGAAAGTCAGCGGTTTACGACGTAGGTTTGACCCAGAGATCGTCTGCGTAGCAGCTCTGTTTGCTAGTGACTCCACTGGACTATCACTGCTTTAAGTTTAATATCATTCATAATAATAATACCTATAATGATAAAAAAATTGTACGAAATCAAAAATATTTTATTGCTGTCACAACCAAACATAAGTGAAGGTAAATACAAAAATACAAAATAAAAAGAACACAAAAAACAATACATTACAACACGTTAAGGTAAGGACGTGGCAGTAATAGGCATGTATAATCAGTCGCACGAATAAAAAAACAGGTCAATGCATTGTAAAAAAATTAATGTTTTTCTCAGTGTTGACGTGCATTTTTGTCACACGCTTTGGAGATTATCACCATACGCTGTTTGAGTGCATCAGTTTCCAGTTTCTAACGAAAATATCCATAGATTGATGTCGCTCTTGAAAGCTATCTCAGCATCCCATCTTTAATCCTATATCTCTTTGAGAAGACCGTGATACTGATTAATTTAAGGCTGTATGTGTGAGAACTCATAATATCAATAACAGAAAATACTAGTCCCCATATTTAAAGCCTAGCAACGGTTAAATGTTGAACAGCGTTTAGTCGATTTATAGAAGTGCCTAAAGAATTTTGCGACTAGAAATTCAATGTAGTTTCGCACAGCAGAGACTAATGTGTTCATTGCTCTAAATCGAACAATTTGTAAATCGAAGCCATGCGTCTTTTAGCTTGGCAAAGTCAGCCCACAAATAGCAAGATAGATTGAGCTGCGCTACTGAGCACACCAATTACAATAAGAGCTCTACTTATACTGGAAATTCTGTGCTTAAACTTTGGCAACAGCTTGCGTATTTAATTTATGATTCTCACATCCAAAGCGAAATACCTCAAGCTAGTCTAGTTGCTAGAAATTTAGTTTATTCTAGCCGAAATACGGAAGTCTTATAAGCTTAGCTATGATTAGTTTAGAATATTCAGTTGATGATTCTGACAGACGCACACGTGTATGTGTATGATGTATCATACTTATTCATTCAACCTACAGAATGTATCATATAGTGTTAAAAACTCTCAGGCTTGAAATAATCAAATGCCGTAAATAAAAGTTTTGGTGAAACATAAGTTTTGGTGAAACTTATGTTTCACCAAAACTTTTATTCAATGGCGCAATCACTTTTATCACATAGCACAATCACTATTTTATAACAACTGACTTGATTCGCAGCTCAACAGTAACTGACTGTTCTTACTTATCGCGATATAGGAAGTAGCATAAAATTATCAAGCACTCAACTGACTAACAAATGGTATTTTGTAAAAACTGTCAGAGAAGTCAATTGAGCAACCAATAATATAAATATATTCTAAAAATAGAAGTTTTAATCAACACTATTATAAATATCTAGATATATAATAAAAATACATGTTAAAATCAAGACAAATTATTACACCTGCATTATTTTATTTTATACTAACATCCGTTTTATTTAATTGAATTGGGAAATGGTTTCAAGTTTACAACTTATTAATGTTTTAAAATGCGAAATATTAATATACAATGAATACATTAATTTCTAGAAGCTAACAATTCGTCCATCCTGATAATTTTCGCGTCCTCGCGAATTACACTTAATACAACGTCTCATAGGAATTACATACGAAATTCATTAATTTTTATCTTCACAAATATTCATTATTCCAGACAATCATTATGGACAGTGTGTACTGTGTATATAAAACAAACTACATACAACAAACAAAAAATTCTACTCAGGAAAAGAAATTAAGTAAAAAAGCCAGTAAAATAAGTTCTACACCCGAGATTATCACTTACAATCATAATCAGAGAAACACAAAACTGTCAATAGATGGCGCTACCTGTCCGCAAGTAAATAGCAAAACATGTCGTGAACCGAAAGAAAATTCTTTAATCCCAGAAAAAGGAAACACCGTGTGTAAAAAATCCTTGGACTTTATAAGCCTAATTACACTAGAAGAAAAACCCAGATTAGTTTATCAAAAACCCATGCCAATTGTCCCATTACCGGAAAACTCAAAGGAACATGCAAGTATTCTGCAAGAAAGCCAGAGACCTGGACCTCGACTGTCTAACGATAACACCAAGACCTGCAAGCCTAGAATAATACTACTAGGAGACAAATACGTAAGAGGACTTTCTACACATTTTATCGAAAGCAGGAACCAAACATGGAACGACATCTACACTATCTCGGGATTGAGCAAACCTGGAGCACAAAGTTCACAAGAATTAAATAGTATAAATGAAATAGCTCCAACTCTAAATAAAAATGACATTGTTATTTTATCGGTAGGCTCAAATGATAAAAACCCGATTAAACTGTTGTCTGAGTTAAGCGTAGCCCTTAATAAGTTGAAAATATGTAAAAAGATCTATATTTTAAAAATACAACACAACCCATTTTTAAATGAAACTCTGTTAAATAATAATGTAAAATTGTTGTTACAACATTATGCAAATTGTAAGTTTATAGATGTGTACGAAATATGTAATAATTATAAATATAATGGAAAACACAGACAGGAAAAACATTACAATGTAAATTATATCCAGGCCTTTTTGTAACAAAATGAATGTCGAAATAGACTACCTGCAATACCAAACTACTTTCTTAAATAATAATTATAAGCAACTTTTAACTCAAGTTCCATCAAGCTGTATAAAGTATCGACAAACTACCATATTAAAATACTTTAAAGCAAAGAACATTACTTCTGAACATAAATCAATAAATACTATAGATCCGATTTCACTAAAGGAGCAAACGAATTGTATGCAAAATAATAGTTCCTTTCGAGAATAAATTTAAAATTCTCTATCAAAACGTACAAAGCTTAAACAATAAACGCGACTTAGTAGAATCACTAACAGATGATAACACATTACACATGCTTTGTTTATCAGAAACATGGATCACTGAAAAAAAGAAAGATTTACTCAAACTTGAAGGATTTAACCTTAGTGCAACATATTGTCGGAAAAACCGTGAAGGCGGCGGCGTAGCCATATTCGTAAAACATAATACCGAATACAAAGAACGACAAGATATATCAGATATTAGCGTAGAGCATGTATTTGAAACTTGTGGTGTAGAATTAATTAAAATGAATATTCTATTGATAGTGATTTACTGGCCACAAAAAATAGAGAAATAGAAACATTCTATAATTGTTTACTAAAGTTATTGAAATTATTATCTGTCAAGGATGCCTGCAAGGATATATTAATAGGTGGAGACTTTAATGTCAACATCCTAGAAAGAAACCCTACATCATTTACCCTGCTTAATACACTGACTAGCTATAATTTTCGCCCAATGATAACAGAACCCACTAGGGTAACATCCAAAACAGCCACTTGCCTAGACCTAATATTCTGGAACACCCCAAACAAAAACGCTATAGAAGTGGTAGAACTCGGTCTGTCTGACCACAAAGGTATCTTAATCTCTTTACCAATAAATAATGCAACATTTAGCACTAATAAGATTTGGTATACATACAAAAGAAACTTTAACCGCAAAAACATGAAAAGTTTCAAATCTAAATTAAATGAATTAATTTGGGATACCATTATCAGCTTAGATAAAAATATTAACCAGAACTACACTTCGTTTCACAACAGCTTGCAAGAAATACTTAATATTTGTATACCAAAAAAAACAAACGAAAATAAAAGAAAATAAACCTAAAACGTGGCTAACAAAGGGAATAAAAAGGTCATGTAAACACAAGAGACTATTAAAAATACTATCCACTCAAAGTAACAATGATGTATTGCACAAACATTATAAAATTTATGAGAAAACTCTTAAGAAAACTATATTGACTTAAAAAAAAATACAATATAATATAACTAAAATGAATAAATCAGAAAATAAAACTATGGCAATGTGGCAGGTAATTAAAGAGCGTACTAATAAATTAACAAATAAACCAAGAAACAATATTATTTTAAATGTCGATAACAAATTATGTGATGATGCTTATAAGATCGCGAACACGTTTAATAATTATTTTGCTTCGGTAGGAACAGCAGGCATTCATAATTCTATACAAAGCGTTAATATCTCATCCGGACGCCTAGTATCAACCTCAACTGAAAATAGCATCTATTTAAAACCAGTCGATCCAAAAGAAGTAAAATATATAATCATGCACTTAAAGAATAAACGCAGCTATGGCCATGATGAAATTCCACCAATACTTGTGAAAGCCTGCTCAGATGAACTAATAATACCTCTAACTGTTTTAATTAACCAATCTCTTGAAGAAGGTATAGTACCAGATTTATTAAAGGCATCAATAATAAAACCAATTTTTAAAAAGGGTGATAAATCTGATACTGGCAACTATAGACCAATAGCGCTACTGCCTACCTTCTCCAAAATATTTGAAACAGTAGTATCCAAACGCCTATATAACTTTTGCGAAAAGTATAAAATATTTAATGATAGTCAAGACGGATTTAGAAGAAACAAGTCAACAACATTAGCCGTGTACAAATACATACAGGAAGCACTTAATATATTAAATAAAAAGGAATATGCTATTGGTATCTTATTAGATATGAGTAAAGCCTACGATCGAGTGTCTTACGAAATACTACTGGCCAAACTATACTCAATAGCGCATGATTGGTTCACTTCCTATCTTAAAAATCGCATTCAGTACGTAGAAATAGAACACCATACGCAGGCTGGCCAGATTACTCATGTTAGGTCACAGAAAGCAGACATCACTATGTCCATACCCCAAGGTAGTGTATTGGGTTGTGTATTGTTTCTCATTTACATGAATGCTCTGCCTAAAGAAATTGATACACAAGCAGTTCTTTTCGCTGATGACATATCAGTAATATTTCCATGTAAGGACATAACTCAATTAAATATAATTTTAGACAAATATCTTTCACAAATAGTAAACTGGATGACTAATCACAACTTGGAACTTAATTTTAAAAAAACCAAATTAATGCAGCACAGACCCTATCAAAAACAAGAAATTAAAATAAACTATTCGTATAAAAATACAAAAATCCAATGTGTCGAAGAGTTTTCGCTACTAGGATTGACTGTGGATACTTTTATGAATTGGAAAGCTCATGTACAAAACATTGCAAACAAACTGTCTAGATTCACATATGCATTGTACGAGCTTAAAAAAGCAACAGATTTGAAGACAGCCATGACAGCATATTATGCTTACGCCTACTCTTGGCTAAATTACGGTATCATACTGTGGGGCAATAGTGTCGACGCACAAAAACTATTTATTTTGCAAAAGAAATGCATAAGAATAATATCAAATGTAGATAACATGGAAAGCACAAAGCCTCATTTCATTAAATTAAAAGTTCTAACATTAACTAATATGTACATAATGGAAGTGTGCAAGTTTGTAAGAAAACACTCAACATTATTCCCACTAGCAAGTGACCAACGCCCCCAGCAACGCAACCTACGCTATAAAAATAAACTTGCCATACCTAGCTCCACATTATCCAAAATTCCACTCTGGGCCATTTGCAATGTGCGTTAAAATATATAATAGAATCCCTAACGACATTAGAAATATAGAGTATGAAAATAAATTTAAGAATGCGCTCCAACAGTACCTCATAAATAAATGTTTTTATAGTATTAATGAATATTTGGCCGATAAATGAAAATGGTACTAAATATCCAATAATTAACATAATTTAGAAAGTGGAACTAAGTTGCATAAAATTATTAGTTTTGCTTCATTTGTTTTTATTTTATATAGGTATATTTTTCGTCTTTAAGTAACTAGATATTTTTTCTTCTCAATAATTTTATTTGTATACTTAAATAATATTCCAAAAATTTTTGTTTTGTAAATCCAAAGTTCTAACATGTATGCGATTTGTATTTTTTTTTTAGCAATAAGTAAAACTTGCTATGCCCAAACGGGGTCCATAATGTACGTACTCATAAGTCCATAACACCTGTAAAAACATTGTGGAATTGCAATTAAATACTGAATACTGAAGTACATCTACCATTACAGATCACCCCAAATCGATAGTGTAGTCAACTTTATCGCATGCACTAATTATATTTCCAATAAGCTTGTTAAAATAATTATCTATATTATACAAAAAAAAAACTATTATAATATTAATCTATACAGATGGCACAAAAGCGGTAGATTACACATACTTACACGTAATAATGAAAATGTGGAGAGGTTCACAGCGCCAGACAAAGGCGTAACGGCAATTTTGTATTCTTCTTCTTCACGCGCAGTTAATTCACGAGGCGTCGGCATACAAGCGATTATTCAATTTCTGATACAATAGGATACATGGTGTTGCCTGTTCACTTAAATTATGTTGCAATAATAAGCTTTATGAGTTATGTGTATTCAGTGCTTGTGTTTCTTTCATTCCTGAGATCACGGTTGATTAATGTTATAGCGGGCTTGTAATGTACCTATTGTAACCGGCACCGAGTAAGCTCAATTCTAAACTGACTCTATTCCGTTGTAATAAGTAAAGTGACAGCTGTCAACTGCTTTGATTTAGCCGACTAGTGTACTTGTGAGTCTCTGCACTTCGAAAAGAAAACGTCTAATTACGACGACCATACATCAATGATTGTTATTATCATTTAATTAAAACTCATTATTTTGATTGCTAATTTTATTATCATTTAATTAAAACTCATTATTTTGATTGTTAATTCTTACCCCGTACTTCGGAGACCACGTTATACCTTTAGGTTAAACCGTCGGTCCCGGCTGTCATGAAGATCTTTGACAGTCGTTACGGGCAGTCAGTACCTTCAAATAAACTACGCTCATTGGATTTGCCATTGTTTGTTTTTGTTTGAACTGTCGCTAAATCAATTTAGAAGTACTGGCTTCCTATTTTTGTACAGACGACGGGCATGTACGATTTTTACCTAGTTATAGATTTTTTTTCTCTCATTGTTTATATGATGTTCCTAGTCTGATATAAAAATAAATGGTTTTCATTTCATTGATTTCATTTCATTTCATTTCTAGAAAATATTTGCTTAGAAAAAGTCTATGTTCTCGTGGCATGGACTATAACTAGAAATATTATCATTTTCTTTAATAATAATAATTCTTTATTAGCACATTTTTACAATTTTGCCGTATAAATCTGGGTATTAAAAAAATAACACTTATTATTACAACATATTAAAATTGTAAGAAAACACAAACGTTGTAACCACTGGCATCCAAGGTAAGATTAAACTTGTATTATGCCTGCCAGGGCCCTCTCGGTGGTGAATAATCTTACAAACGTCTTCTGTAAAATTCTGTGGCGTTACATTGCTGTAGTAGTATTATTTATACATAATAAAGAAAGAAAATAAAAAGTAAAACAAATAATAAAAACAAAGAATTTAAAAAAACGTAAAAGTGACGAGCGTGGGCGTGTGTGTGTGTGTGTGTGTGTTTGTGTGTGTGTGTGTGTGTGTGTGTGTGAGTGTATGTGTGTGTGAGTGTATGTGTGTGTGAGTGAGATGTGCGTGCGTGCGTGCGTATGCGTGTGTGATTGTGTGTGTCCTACAAATCAGCCACAAGCAAGTTTTCAGTTTCCTCATATGTCCGAGACAGAAGGTATGATCTGATAATATTCATGCATTCAAACCTATTGTGACCATAAATATTGCAACTTTTATTTAACCTATTATAAATGCGACATGCCAATATTTTAAAATGTCTTTCTGCCAGTTTTGTTCTGTGGCATGCCACGGGGCAGACCTTGGCAGACTTACGTTTGAATAGGTGTGCTTTGTCATATTGTAGCATCCTATGGTTGCGTAGTGTTGTATTTAGCACGAAGAGCTGTCTGAAGGTCATGACATTACAGTCTTTATATAACTCTGTGGTGCTGTACTGGTAGTGTTTAAAGTTCATCACCTTCAGGACAGCTCTCTGTGCTCTTTCCAATTTCAGGATGTTTACTTTAGGAGCCCCAACCCAGACTACAATACTGAATGATATAATTGACTGGCACAGCGAGAAATAAATCATCCGAATAGTTTCTGCCGTTGCACTATGTCTGAGATTTTTAAAGATAGCAACGAGTTTTCTGACCCTACCTGACAATTACGATATTTGTTGGGTCCAAGTCAATAGATTGTCTATCAGGATTCCCAGGTATCTCACACTAGCGGTTCTTGTCAAAGAGAGGCAAGAGCATTGCTCCCACTGTCCATAACACGTGTGAGCTCTGACACTAAATGAGTTCTCTGGTTGTGAGGATGTTTTGATGCTAAATTGAATGTAATGTGTTTTTTCAACATTTAATGTCAAAAGGTTTGCACATAGCCATGACATAACAATTTCAAGTGAAAATTCTGCCCACTCACCATCCTCTTCCCAGTCCTTACCAGATACGAGTCAGGCTGTATCATCGGCATACGTGAATATTTTGCAGTTTGGGATGGTAAGATTACATAAATTGTTGACATATATTAAAAAGAGCGTTGGTCCCAGTATTGATCCCTGAGGGACCCCGTAGGTCAAATTAAGCTCATCGCTGAGAGATGTACCTATTTTGACACGCTGCGTCCTCTCAGAGAGATAGCTCTCAAAGATCGCAAGGGCAGAGCCCCGAACGCCCATTTTCTCCAATTTGCTTACAAGAGCGGGAACAGAGACGGTGTCGAATGCCGTTGATAAGTCAAGGAAGATCCCTAAGCACTTAGATCGACTATCCAGTGTACCTACGGAATTATCAACGAACGCACTTACAGCATCTCCACAGGATGCTGATGTTCTACAAACCCAGATCATCTGTCATTTCCAGCGGAAAAACACAAATTAAAAGACCCTAAAAATGTAAATCCGATGGTTCGCAAACGGTAAGAACCTACAGTTTTAGCGACGGATATATTTTTAAAGGTATCCATTTCATTTGTGTTTTCACGGACGCTTTTAAAATATCGTTTGCAGGAAAAAAAACGAGTCTTTGTATATATTTTTGGTGTACAATCAAACCCTAATCGAGGTGCTAACCCCTCGTGAATTCGTAGTGATATGTCCAAAAGACGTTGGGTAAATATTATAAAAAATGTCAGATTGTTTCCTTAGCGAACCTTGTTTATGGTTGCTTGGTATTTCGAGGGCCGCCAAGCCGCTTGATGTGTGATAAGGTTCGGAAGATTTAAGGAATCATTCCGTTTAACCGACCGCTTCGTAATGAGATATTGTGGTGACTCGTAAACGAATGAAGTATGTTAAGGCTGTGAAACACATTTGGTTTTTAACGTCCATTTTTCAATCAGTCAAAATGTTTAAAAATGGTGTTCAGTCTTTAAGTAAATTTTATTTTACCCTGCACAGATGGCGTTTCTGGTTAAGCGACTGTGATACATTTTCAGAAAAATAGTGTAAAAATTTACGCAATATTGGGTTTCAAGCTATGTTCAAGGTTGGTATACGTATTGCGTGAAAAATGACGTCTCTTCGTTCCTACCTTTTACATAGATTAGTTGCGGAGCTAATCTCTTAGAAGCAAATTTCAATAACCCTTTTAATCTAATCGTTCACGTGAGGTTTGCATAGAATTTTGAGAATATAAGCATAATATAAGCCGACCGAACACACCATCTGTCAAGTGCATGTCAAGTGTGACAACTTGACAGACGTGATTGTAAAGCGTTCGGAAACGCATAAAAAAAGTTATCTATTTATCTTGATTTATAATAAGGAATTTATATTCTATATTGTTTTTATTATGATTATTTAATCTATGTATGAATATTTATTTGATATTTATATATTAATTTATAGTGTATGTACTATTTATATTAATTATAACTAGTTTTAAGAGTTTATATGTATGTAAGTAAGTAGGTCCTGCGGGAAGATCAGTGTTGCAGTCTCACCCGATTCTGCAACTAATACTGACGCAGGTACCTTATTTGCGATCCAAAAACTGTTTTCTATAGTCCATTTCACACTATACTGTTGTATTTACTGCATTGGAGTTGCAAATAAAAAACAATTTCATTTCATTTCATTTCATTTCATTTCATTTCATTAATCCAAATACGAAAGAATGAGTTGTAAAAGCTCACACGGCATACTAAGTATGCCGTGTGATTTAAGCCGCTGATACTTCTCAAAATCAGTAATTTCGGTCAGACTGTCAGCCCATATGTAACCACCTTTAAGATTCTTTAAAATTTAACCACAGGATTAAATTTTGAATAACCTTTGCTAATAGGTAAATTAGAGTAACCTATTTGTAGTAGGTATACCAATTTTAATGTTGGCCGTTTTAAAAGCTTAGGCTGCGGTGAAACATTAGTTAGAACAAGTTCGTACTTTTACTTATAACTGATCAATTGATAATTGCCAGGTTAGATATTCTAATCAATAAATGTCCGCGCTATTATGGTAAAAAAAATCTGCGAAATGTTGAAATATAACATACATATTGATGTACTGAAATGTGTCGTTTGAAGGGTATTTTAATGTATCATAATTGTATTTTTCGAAAATTTATTCTTACACGAGTAAAGCCCTCGTACTGCAGACGTTTATACGTA
This sequence comes from Euclidia mi, assembly GCA_944739405.2. Classification (NCBI taxonomy): domain Eukaryota; kingdom Metazoa; phylum Arthropoda; class Insecta; order Lepidoptera; family Erebidae; genus Euclidia; species Euclidia mi. The sequence continues at coordinate 68,261,160 of OX123195.2, read as the reverse complement.
AAGGTATACATAATTTTCTTGAGTTTACGCGAATTTTAAATATTGAAATCAAACTACGAAAAATTTTAATGTTAATCGTTTTATTAAGGTAGAGATGAAATGTTTAGGATTAAAATGATGAATGTAGCTCATAGAATTGGTATAGACTCTTATTTATACAAACTCAACTATAGTTATGCGATGGACATTTATAAAAATATCAGCCCTGCATATAAACTAGCTCACCGCTGGGCCATACCACCACAACGCTGGCCAACTGGATGGTACTGGATGGTAGACTTCACATGGTATTTTAGGCACATTATGTAGAACCCTCGGACCTGCAGGTTTCAACAGTTTATCAAGCCAGATATCCTTGGAAAGTCAGCGGTTTACGACGTAGGTTTGACCCAGAGATCGTCTGCGTAGCAGCTCTGTTTGCTAGTGACTCCACTGGACTATCACTGCTTTAAGTTTAATATCATTCATAATAATAATACCTATAATGATAAAAAAATTGTACGAAATCAAAAATATTTTATTGCTGTCACAACCAAACATAAGTGAAGGTAAATACAAAAATACAAAATAAAAAGAACACAAAAAACAATACATTACAACACGTTAAGGTAAGGACGTGGCAGTAATAGGCATGTATAATCAGTCGCACGAATAAAAAAACAGGTCAATGCATTGTAAAAAAATTAATGTTTTTCTCAGTGTTGACGTGCATTTTTGTCACACGCTTTGGAGATTATCACCATACGCTGTTTGAGTGCATCAGTTTCCAGTTTCTAACGAAAATATCCATAGATTGATGTCGCTCTTGAAAGCTATCTCAGCATCCCATCTTTAATCCTATATCTCTTTGAGAAGACCGTGATACTGATTAATTTAAGGCTGTATGTGTGAGAACTCATAATATCAATAACAGAAAATACTAGTCCCCATATTTAAAGCCTAGCAACGGTTAAATGTTGAACAGCGTTTAGTCGATTTATAGAAGTGCCTAAAGAATTTTGCGACTAGAAATTCAATGTAGTTTCGCACAGCAGAGACTAATGTGTTCATTGCTCTAAATCGAACAATTTGTAAATCGAAGCCATGCGTCTTTTAGCTTGGCAAAGTCAGCCCACAAATAGCAAGATAGATTGAGCTGCGCTACTGAGCACACCAATTACAATAAGAGCTCTACTTATACTGGAAATTCTGTGCTTAAACTTTGGCAACAGCTTGCGTATTTAATTTATGATTCTCACATCCAAAGCGAAATACCTCAAGCTAGTCTAGTTGCTAGAAATTTAGTTTATTCTAGCCGAAATACGGAAGTCTTATAAGCTTAGCTATGATTAGTTTAGAATATTCAGTTGATGATTCTGACAGACGCACACGTGTATGTGTATGATGTATCATACTTATTCATTCAACCTACAGAATGTATCATATAGTGTTAAAAACTCTCAGGCTTGAAATAATCAAATGCCGCAAATAAAAGTTTTGGTGAAACATAAGTTTTGGTGAAACTTATGTTTCACCAAAACTTTTATTCAATGGCGCAATCACTTTTATCACATAGCACAATCACTATTTTATAACAACTGACTTGATTCGCAGCTCAACAGTAACTGACTGTTCTTACTTATCGCGATATAGGAAGTAGCATAAAATTATCAAGCACTCAACTGACTAACAAATGGTATTTTGTAAAAACTGTCAGAGAAGTCAATTGAGCAACCAATAATATAAATATATTCTAAAAATAGAAGTTTTAATCAACACTATTATAAATATCTAGATATATAATAAAAATACATGTTAACACTTTCACGGACAGTAAACGAGACACAATTGAAGTTTTATTGTTATCACGCCTATAGGCGTTTACTGTCCGTGAAAGTGTTAAAATCAAGACAAATTATTACACCTGCATTATTTTATTTTATACTAACATCCGTTTTATTTAATTGAATTGGGAAATGGTTTCAAGTTTACAACTTATTAATGTTTTAAAATGCGAAATATTAATATACAATGAATACATTAATTTCTAGAAGCTAACAATTCGTCCATCCTGATAATTTTCGCGTCCTCGCGAATTACACTTAATACAACGTCTCATAGGAATTACATACGAAATTCATTAATTTTTATCTTCACAAATATTCATTATTCCAGACAATCATTATGGACAGTGTGTACTGTGTATATAAAACAAACTACATACAACAAACAAAAAATTCTACTCAGGAAAAGAAATTAAGTAAAAAAGCCAGTAAAATAAGTTCTACACCCAAGATTATCACTTACAATCATAATCAGAGAAACACAAAACTGTCAATAGATGGCGCTACCTGTCCGCAAGTAAATAGCAAAACATGTCGTGAACCGAAAGAAAATTCTTTAATCCCAGAAAAAGGAAACACCGTGTGTAAAAAATCCTTGGACTTTATAAGCCTAATTACACTAGAAGAAAAACCCAGATTAGTTTATCAAAAACCCATGCCAATTGTCCCATTACCGGAAAACTCAAAGGAACATGCAAGTATTCTGCAAGAAAGCCAGAGACCTGGACCTCGACTGTCTAACGATAACACCAAGACCTGCAAGCCTAGAATAATACTACTAGGAGACAAATACGTAAGAGGACTTTCTACACATTTTATCGAAAGCAGGAACCAAACATGGAACGACATCTACACTATCTCGGGATTGAGCAAACCTGGAGCACAAAGTTCACAAGAATTACATAGTATAAATGAAATAGCTCCAACTCTAAATAAAAATGACATTGTTATTTTATCGGTAGGCTCAAATGATAAAAACCCGATTAAACTGTTGTCTGAGTTAAGCGTAGCCCTTAATAAGTTGAAAATATGTAAAAAGATCTATATTTTAAAAATACAACACAACCCATTTTTAAATGAAACTCTGTTAAATAATAATGTAAAATTGTTGTTACAACATTATGCAAATTGTAAGTTTATAGATGTGTACGAAATATGTAATAATTATAAATATAATGGAAAACACAGACAGGAAAAACATTACAATGTAAATTATATCCAGGCCTTTTTGTAACAAAATGAATGTCGAAATAGACTACCTGCAATACCAAACTACTTTCTTAAATAATAATTATAAGCAACTTTTAACTCAAGTTCCATCAAGCTGTATAAAGTATCGACAAACTACCATATTAAAATACTTTAAAGCAAAGAACATTACTTCTGAACATAAATCAATAAATACTATAGATCCGATTTCACTAAAGGAGCAAACGAATTGTATGCAAAATAATAGTTCCTTTCGAGAATAAATTTAAAATTCTTTATCAAAACGTACAAAGCTTAAACAATAAACGCGACTTAGTAGAATCACTAACAGATGATAACGCATTACACATGCTTTGTTTATCAGAAACATGGATCACTGAAAAAAAGAAAGATTTACTCAAACTTGAAGGATTTAACCTTAGTGCAACATATTGTCGGAAAAACCGTGAAGGCGGCGGCGTAGCCATATTCGTAAAACATAATACCGAATACAAAGAACGACAAGATATATCAGATATTAGCGTAGAGCATGTATTTGAAACTTGTGGTGTAGAATTAATTAAAATGAATATTCTATTGATAGTGATTTACTGGCCACAAAAAATAGAGAAATAGAAACATTCTATAATTGTTTACTAAAGTTATTGAAATTATTATCTGTCAAGGATGCCTGCAAGGATATATTAATAGGTGGAGACTTTAATGTCAACATCCTAGAAAGAAACCCTACATCATTTACCCTGCTTAATACACTGACTAGCTATAATTTTCGCCAAATGATAACAGAACCCACTAGGGTAACATCCAAAACAGCCACTTGCCTAGACCTAATATTCTGGAACACCCCAAACAAAAACGCTATAGAAGTGGTAGAACTCGGTCTGTCTGACCACAAAGGTATCTTAATCTCTTTACCAATAAATAATGCAACATTTAGCACTAATAAGATTTGGTATACATACAAAAGAAACTTTAACCGCAAAAACATGAAAAGTTTCAAATCTAAATTAAATGAATTAATTTGGGATACCATTATCAGCTTAGATAAAAATATTAACCAGAAGTACACTTCGTTTCACAACAGCTTGCAAGAAATACTTAATATTTGTATACCAAAAAAACAAACGAAAATAAAAGAAAATAAACCTAAAACGTGGCTAACAAAGGGAATAAAAAGGTCATGTAAACACAAGAGACTATTAAAAATACTATCCACTCAAAGTAACAATGATGTATTGCACAAACATTATAAAATGTATGAGAAAACTCTTAAGAAAACTATATTGACTTAAAAAAAAATACAATATAATATAACTAAAATGAATAAATCAGAAAATAAAACTATGGCAATGTGGCAGGTAATTAAAGAGCGTACTAATAAATTAACAAATAAACCAAGAAACAATATTATTATAAATGTCGATAACAAATTATGTGATGATGCTTATAAGATCGCGAACACGTTTAATAATTATTTTGCTTCGGTAGGAACAGCAGGCATTCATAATTCTATACAAAGCGTTAATATCTCATCCGGACGCCTAGTATCAACCTCAACTGAAAATAGCATCTATTTAAAACCAGTCGATCCAAAAGAAGTAAAATATATAATCATGCACTTAAAGAATAAACGCAGCTATGGCCATGATGAAATTCCACCAATACTTGTGAAAGCCTGCTCAGATGAACTAATAATACCTCTAACTGTTTTAATTAACCAATCTCTTGAAGAAGGTATAGTACCAGATTTATTAAAGGCATCAATAATAAAACCAATTTTTAAAAAGGGTGATAAATCTGATACTGGCAACTATAGACCAATAGCGCTACTGCCTACCTTCTCCAAAATATTTGAAACAGTAGTATCCAAACGCCTATATAACTTTTGCGAAAAGTATAAAATATTTAATGATAGTCAAGACGGATTTAGAAGAAACAAGTCAACAACATTAGCCGTGTACAAATACATACAGGAAGCACTTAATATATTAAATAAAAAGGAATATGCTATTGGTATCTTATTAGATATGAGTAAAGCCTACGATCGAGTGTCTTACGAAATACTACTGGCCAAACTATACTCAATAGCGCATGATTGGTTCACTTCCTATCTTAAAAATCGCATTCAGTACGTAGAAATAGAACACCATACGCAGGCTGGCCAGATTACTCATGTTAGGTCACAGAAAGCAGACATCACTATGTCCATACCCCAAGGTAGTGTATTGGGTTGTGTATTGTTTCTCATTTACATGAATGCTCTGCCTAAAGAAATTGATACACAAGCAGTTCTTTTCGCTGATGACATATCAGTAATATTTCCATGTAAGGACATAACTCAATTAAATATAATTTTAGACAAATATCTTTCACAAATAGTAAACTGGATGACTAATCACAACTTGGAACTTAATTTTAAAAAAACCAAATTAATGCAGCACAGACCCTATCAAAAACAAGAAATTAAAATAAACTATTCGTATAAAAATACAAAAATCCAATGTGTCGAAGAGTTTTCGCTACTAGGATTGACTGTGGATACTTTTATGAATTGGAAAGCTCATGTACAAAACATTGCAAACAAACTGTCTAGATTCACATATGCATTGTACGAGCTTAAAAAAGCAACAGATTTGAAGACAGCCATGACAGCATATTATGCTTACGCCTACTCTTGGCTAAATTACGGTATCATACTGTGGGGCAATAGTGTCGACGCACAAAAACTATTTATTTTGCAAAAGAAATGCATAAGAATAATATCAAATGTAGATAACATGGAAAGCACAAAGCCTCATTTCATTAAATTAAAAGTTCTAACATTAACTAATATGTACATAATGGAAGTGTGCAAGTTTGTAAGAAAACACTCAACATTATTCCCACTAGCAAGTGACCAACGCCCCCAGCAACGCAACCTACGCTATAAAAATAAACTTGCCATACCTAGCTCCACATTATCCAAAATTCCACTCTGGGCCATTTGCAATGTGCGTTAAAATATATAATAGAATCCCTAACGACATTAGAAATATAGAGTATGAAAATAAATTTAAGAATGCGCTCCAACAGTACCTCATAAATAAATGTTTTTATAGTATTAATGAATATTTGGCCGATAAATGAAAATGGTACTAAATATCCAATAATTAACATAATTTAGAAAGTGGAACTAAGTTGCATAAAATTATTAGTTTTGCTTCATTTGTTTTTATTTTATATAGGTATATTTTTCGTCTTTAAGTAACTAGATATTTTTTCTTCTCAATAATTTTATTTGTATACTTAAATAATATTCCAAAAATTTTTGTTTTGTAAATCCAAAGTTCTAACATGTATGCGATTTGTATTTTTTTTTTAGCAATAAGTAAAACTTGCTATGCCCAAACGGGGTCCATAATGTACGTACTCATAAGTCCATAACACCTGTAAAAACATTGTGGAATTGCAATTAAATACTGAATACTGAAGTACATCTACCATTACAGATCACCCCAAATCGATAGTGTAGTCAACTTTATCGCATGCACTAATTATATTTCCAATAAGCTTGTTAAAATAATTATCTATATTATACAAAAAAAAAACTATTATAATATTAATCTATACAGATGGCACAAAAGCGGTAGATTACACATACTTACACGTAATAATGAAAATGTGGAGAGGTTCACAGCGCCAGACAAAGGCGTAACGGCAATTTTGTATTCTTCTTCTTCACGCGCAGTTAATTCACGAGGCGTCGGCATACAAGCGATTATTCAATTTCTGATACAATAGGATACATGGTGTTGCCTGTTCACTTAAATTATGTTGCAATAATAAGCTTTATGAGTTATGTGTATTCAGTGCTTGTGTTTCTTTCATTCCTGAGATCACGGTTGATTAATGTTATAGCGGGCTTGTAATGTACCTATTGTAACCGGCACCGAGTAAGCTCAATTCTAAACTGACTCTATTCCGTTGTAATAAGTAAAGTGACAGCTGTCAACTGCTTTGATTTAGCCGACTAGTGTACTTGTGAGTCTCTGCACTTCGAAAAGAAAACGTCTAATTACGACGACCATACATCAATGATTGTTATTATCATTTAATTAAAACTCATTATTTTGATTGCTAATTTTATTATCATTTAATTAAAACTCATTATTTTGATTGTTAATTCTTACCCCGTACTTCGGAGACCACGTTATACCTTTAGGTTAAACCGTCGGTCCCGGCTGTCATGAAGATCTTTGACAGTCGTTACGGGCAGTCAGTACCTTCAAATAAACTACGCTCATTGGATTTGCCATTGTTTGTTTTTGTTTGAACTGTCGCTAAATCAATTTAGAAGTACTGGCTTCCTATTTTTGTACAGACGACGGGCATGTACGATTTTTACCTAGTTATAGATTTTTTTTCTCTCATTGTTTATATGATGTTCCTAGTCTGATATAAAAATAAATGGTTTTCATTTCATTGATTTCATTTCATTTCATTTCTAGAAAATATTTGCTTAGAAAAAGTCTATGTTCTCGTGGCATGGACTATAACTAGAAATATTATCATTTTCTTTAATAATAATAATTCTTTATTAGCACATTTTTACAATTTTGCCGTATAAATCTGGGTATTAAAAAAATAACACTTATTATTACAACATATTAAAATTGTAAGAAAACACAAACGTTGTAACCACTGGCATCCAAGGTAAGATTAAACTTGTATTATGCCTGCCAGGGCCCTCTCGGTGGTGAATAATCTTACAAACGTCTTCTGTAAAATTCTGTGGCGTTACATTGCTGTAGTAGTATTATTTATACATAATAAAGAAAAAAAATAAAAAGTAAAACAAATAATAAAAACAAAGAATTTAAAAAAACGTAAAAGTGACGAGCGTGGGCGTGTGTGTGTGTGTGTGTGTGTTTGTGTGTGTGTGTGTGTGTGTGTGTGAGTGTATGTGTGTGTGAGTGTATGTGTGTGTGAGTGAGATGTGCGTGCGTGCGTGCGTATGCGTGTGTGATTGTGTGTGTCCTACAAATCAGCCACAAGCAAGTTTTCAGTTTCCTCATATGTCCGAGACAGAAGGTATGATCTGATAATATTCATGCATTCAAACCTATTGTGACCATAAATATTGCAACTTTTATTTAACCTATTATAAATGCGACATCCCAATATTTTAAAATGTCTTTCTGCCAGTTTTGTTCTGTGGCATGCCACGGGGCAGACCTTGGCAGACTTACGTTTGAATAGGTGTGCTTTGTCATATTGTAGCATCCTATGGTTGCGTAGTGTTGTATTTAGCACGAAGAGCTGTCTGAAGGTCATGACATTACAGTCTTTATATAACTCTGTGGTGCTGTACTGGTAGTGTTTAAAGTTCATCACCTTCAGGACAGCTCTCTGTGCTCTTTCCAATTTCAGGATGTTTACTTTAGGAGCCCCAACCCAGACTACAATACTGAATGATATAATTGACTGGCACAGCGAGAAATAAATCATCCGAATAGTTTCTGCCGTTGCACTATGTCTGAGATTTTTAAAGATAGCAACGAGTTTTCTGACCCTACCTGACAATTACGATATTTGTTGGGTCCAAGTCAATAGATTGTCTATCAGGATTCCCAGGTATCTCACACTAGCGGTTCTTGTCAAAGAGAGGCAAGAGCATTGCTCCCACTGTCCATAACACGTGTGAGCTCTGACACTAAATGAGTTCTCTGGTTGTGAGGATGTTTTGATGCTAAATTGAATGTAATGTGTTTTTTCAACATTTAATGTCAAAAGGTTTGCACATAGCCATGACATAACAATTTCAAGTGAAAATTCTGCCCACTCACCATCCTCTTCCCAGTCCTTACCAGATACGAGTCAGGCTGTATCATCGGCATACGTGAATATTTTGCAGTTTGGGATGGTAAGATTACATAAATTGTTGACATATATTAAAAAGAGCGTTGGTCCCAGTATTGATCCCTGAGGGACCCCGTAGGTCAAATTAAGCTCATCGCTGAGAGATGTACCTATTTTGACACGCTGCGTCCTCTCAGAGAGATAGCTCTCAAAGATCGCAAGGGCAGAGCCCCGAACGCCCATTTTCTCCAATTTGCTTACAAGAGCGGGAACAGAGACGGTGTCGAATGCCGTTGATAAGTCAAGGAAGATCCCTAAGCACTTAGATCGACTATCCAGTGTACCTACGGAATTATCAACGAACGCACTTACAGCATCTCCACAGGATGCTGATGTTCTACAAACCCAGATCATCTGTCATTTCCAGCGGAAAAACACAAATTAAAAGACCCTAAAAATGTAAATCCGATGGTTCGCAAACGGTAAGAACCTACAGTTTTAGCGACGGATATATTTTTAAAGGTATCCATTTCATTTGTGTTTTCACGGACGCTTTTAAAATATCGTTTGCAGGAAAAAAAACGAGTCTTTGTATATATTTTTGGTGTACAATCAAACCCTAATCGAGGTGCTAACCCCTCGTGAATTCGTAGTGATATGTCCAAAAGACGTTGGGTAAATATTATAAAAAATGTCAGATTGTTTCCTTAGCGAACCTTGTTTATGGTTGCTTGGTATTTCGAGGGCCGCCAAGCCGCTTGATGTGTGATAAGGTTCGGAAGATTTAAGGAATCATTCCGTTTAACCGACCGCTTCGTAATGAGATATTGTGGTGACTCGTAAACGAATGAAGTATGTTAAGGCTGTGAAACACATTTGGTTTTTAACGTCCATTTTTCAATCAGTCAAAATGTTTAAAAATGGTGTTCAGTCTTTAAGTAAATTTTATTTTACCCTGCACAGATGGCGTTCTGGTATAAGCGACTGTGATACATTTTCAGAAAAATAGTGTAAAAATTTACGCAATATTGGGTTTCAAGCTATGTTCAAGGTTGGTATACGTATTGCGTGAAAAATGACGTCTCTTCGTTCCTACCTTTTACATAGATTAGTTGCGGAGCTAATCTCTTAGAAGCAAATTTCAATAACCCTTTTAATCTAATCGTTCACGTGAGGTTTGCATAGAATTTTGAGAATATAAGCATAATATAAGCCGACCGAACACACCATCTGTCAAGTGCATGTCAAGTGTGACAACTTGACAGACGTGATTGTAAAGCGTTCGGAAACGCATAAAAAAAGTTATCTATTTATCTTGATTTATAATAAGGAATTTATATTCTATATTGTTTTTATTATGATTATTTAATCTATGTATGAATATTTATTTGATATTTATATATTAATTTATAGTGTATGTACTATTTATATTAATTATAACTAGTTTTAAGAGTTTATATGTATGTAAGTAAGTAGGTCCTGCGGGAAGATCAGTGTTGCAGTCTCACCCGATTCTGCAACTAATACTGACGCAGGTACCTTATTTGCGATCCAAAAACTGTTTTCTATAGTCCATTTCACACTATACTGTTGTATTTACTGCATTGGAGTTGCAAATAAAAAACAATTTCATTTCATTTCATTTCATTTCATTTCATTTCATTAATCCAAATACGAAAGAATGAGTTGTAAAAGCTCACACGGCATACTAAGTATGCCGTGTGATTTAAGCCGCTGATACTTCTCAAAATCAGTAATTTCGGTCAGACTGTCAGCCCATATGTAACCACCTTTAAGATTCTTTAAAATTTAACCACAGGATTAAATTTTGAATAACCTTTGCTAATAGGTAAATTAGAGTAACCTATTTGTAGTAGGTATACCAATTTTAATGTTGGCCGTTTTAAAAGCTTAGGCTGCGGTGAAACATTAGTTAGAACAAGTTCGTACTTTTACTTATAACTGATCAATTGATAATTGCCAGGTTAGATATTCTAATCAATAAATGTCCGCGCTATTATGGTAAAAAAAATCTGCGAAATGTTGAAATATAACATACATATTGATGTACTGAAATGTGTCGTTTGAAGGGTATTTTAATGTATCATAATTGTATTTTTCGAAAATTTATTCTTACACGAGTAAAGCCCTCGTACTGCAGACGTTTATACGTAAAGGTATACATAATTTTCTTGAGTTTACGCGAATTTTAAATATTGAAATCAAACTACGAAAAATTTTAATGTTAATCGTTTTATTAAGGTAGAGATGAAATGTTTAGGATTAAAATGATGAATGTAGCTCATAGAATTGGTATAGACTCTTATTTATACAAACTCAACTATAGTTATGCGATGGACATTTATAAAAATATCAGCCCTGCATATAAACTAGCTCACCGCTGGGCCATACCACCACAACGCTGGCCAACTGGATGGTACTGGATGGTAGACTTCACATGGTATTTTAGGCACATTATGTAGAACCCTCGGACCTGCAGGTTTCAACAGTTTATCAAGCCAGATATCCTTGGAAAGTCAGCGGTTTACGACGTAGGTTTGACCCAGAGATCGTCTGCGTAGCAGCTCTGTTTGCTAGTGACTCCACTGGACTATCACTGCTTTAAGTTTAATATCATTCATAATAATAATACCTATAATGATAAAAAAATTGTACGAAATCAAAAATATTTTATTGCTGTCACAACCAAACATAAGTGAAGGTAAATACAAAAATACAAAATAAAAAGAACACAAAAAACAATACATTACAACACGTTAAGGTAAGGACGTGGCAGTAATAGGCATGTATAATCAGTCGCACGAATAAAAAAACAGGTCAATGCATTGTAAAAAAATTAATGTTTTTCTCAGTGTTGACGTGCATTTTTGTCACACGCTTTGGAGATTATCACCATACGCTGTTTGAGTGCATCAGTTTCCAGTTTCTAACGAAAATATCCATAGATTGATGTCGCTCTTGAAAGCTATCTCAGCATCCCATCTTTAATCCTATATCTCTTTGAGAAGACCGTGATACTGATTAATTTAAGGCTGTATGTGTGAGAACTCATAATATCAATAACAGAAAATACTAGTCCCCATATTTAAAGCCTAGCAACGGTTAAATGTTGAACAGCGTTTAGTCGATTTATAGAAGTGCCTAAAGAATTTTGCGACTAGAAATTCAATGTAGTTTCGCACAGCAGAGACTAATGTGTTCATTGCTCTAAATCGAACAATTTGTAAATCGAAGCCATGCGTCTTTTAGCTTGGCAAAGTCAGCCCACAAATAGCAAGATAGATTGAGCTGCGCTACTGAGCACACCAATTACAATAAGAGCTCTACTTATACTGGAAATTCTGTGCTTAAACTTTGGCAACAGCTTGCGTATTTAATTTATGATTCTCACATCCAAAGCGAAATACCTCAAGCTAGTCTAGTTGCTAGAAATTTAGTTTATTCTAGCCGAAATACGGAAGTCTTATAAGCTTAGCTATGATTAGTTTAGAATATTCAGTTGATGATTCTGACAGACGCACACGTGTATGTGTATGATGTATCATACTTATTCATTCAACCTACAGAATGTATCATATAGTGTTAAAAACTCTCAGGCTTGAAATAATCAAATGCCGTAAATAAAAGTTTTGGTGAAACATAAGTTTTGGTGAAACTTATGTTTCACCAAAACTTTTATTCAATGGCGCAATCACTTTTATCACATAGCACAATCACTATTTTATAACAACTGACTTGATTCGCAGCTCAACAGTAACTGACTGTTCTTACTTATCGCGATATAGGAAGTAGCATAAAATTATCAAGCACTCAACTGACTAACAAATGGTATTTTGTAAAAACTGTCAGAGAAGTCAATTGAGCAACCAATAATATAAATATATTCTAAAAATAGAAGTTTTAATCAACACTATTATAAATATCTAGATATATAATAAAAATACATGTTAAAATCAAGACAAATTATTACACCTGCATTATTTTATTTTATACTAACATCCGTTTTATTTAATTGAATTGGGAAATGGTTTCAAGTTTACAACTTATTAATGTTTTAAAATGCGAAATATTAATATACAATGAATACATTAATTTCTAGAAGCTAACAATTCGTCCATCCTGATAATTTTCGCGTCCTCGCGAATTACACTTAATACAACGTCTCATAGGAATTACATACGAAATTCATTAATTTTTATCTTCACAAATATTCATTATTCCAGACAATCATTATGGACAGTGTGTACTGTGTATATAAAACAAACTACATACAACAAACAAAAAATTCTACTCAGGAAAAGAAATTAAGTAAAAAAGCCAGTAAAATAAGTTCTACACCCAAGATTATCACTTACAATCATAATCAGAGAAACACAAAACTGTCAATAGATGGCGCTACCTGTCCGCAAGTAAATAGCAAAACATGTCGTGAACCGAAAGAAAATTCTTTAATCCCAGAAAAAGGAAACACCGTGTGTAAAAAATCCTTGGACTTTATAAGCCTAATTACACTAGAAGAAAAACCCAGATTAGTTTATCAAAAACCCATGCCAATTGTCCCATTACCGGAAAACTCAAAGGAACATGCAAGTATTCTGCAAGAAAGCCAGAGACCTGGACCTCGACTGTCTAACGATAACACCAAGACCTGCAAGCCTAGAATAATACTACTAGGAGACAAATACGTAAGAGGACTTTCTACACATTTTATCGAAAGCAGGAACCAAACATGGAACGACATCTACACTATCTCGGGATTGAGCAAACCTGGAGCACAAAGTTCACAAGAATTACATAGTATAAATGAAATAGCTCCAACTCTAAATAAAAATGACATTGTTATTTTATCGGTAGGCTCAAATGATAAAAACCCGATTAAACTGTTGTCTGAGTTAAGCGTAGCCCTTAATAAGTTGAAAATATGTAAAAAGATCTATATTTTAAAAATACAACACAACCCATTTTTAAATGAAACTCTGTTAAATAATAATGTAAAATTGTTGTTACAACATTATGCAAATTGTAAGTTTATAGATGTGTACGAAATATGTAATAATTATAAATATAATGGAAAACACAGACAGGAAAAACATTACAATGTAAATTATATCCAGGCCTTTTTGTAACAAAATGAATGTCGAAATAGACTACCTGCAATACCAAACTACTTTCTTAAATAATAATTATAAGCAACTTTTAACTCAAGTTCCATCAAGCTGTATAAAGTATCGACAAACTACCATATTAAAATACTTTAAAGCAAAGAACATTACTTCTGAACATAAATCAATAAATACTATAGATCCGATTTCACTAAAGGAGCAAACGAATTGTATGCAAAATAATAGTTCCTTTCGAGAATAAATTTAAAATTCTTTATCAAAACGTACAAAGCTTAAACAATAAACGCGACTTAGTAGAATCACTAACAGATGATAACGCATTACACATGCTTTGTTTATCAGAAACATGGATCACTGAAAAAAAGAAAGATTTACTCAAACTTGAAGGATTTAACCTTAGTGCAACATATTGTCGGAAAAACCGTGAAGGCGGCGGCGTAGCCATATTCGTAAAACATAATACCGAATACAAAGAACGACAAGATATATCAGATATTAGCGTAGAGCATGTATTTGAAACTTGTGGTGTAGAATTAATTAAAATGAATATTCTATTGATAGTGATTTACTGGCCACAAAAAATAGAGAAATAGAAACATTCTATAATTGTTTACTAAAGTTATTGAAATTATTATCTGTCAAGGATGCCTGCAAGGATATATTAATAGGTGGAGACTTTAATGTCAACATCCTAGAAAGAAACCCTACATCATTTACCCTGCTTAATACACTGACTAGCTATAATTTTCGCCAAATGATAACAGAACCCACTAGGGTAACATCCAAAACAGCCACTTGCCTAGACCTAATATTCTGGAACACCCCAAACAAAAACGCTATAGAAGTGGTAGAACTCGGTCTGTCTGACCACAAAGGTATCTTAATCTCTTTACCAATAAATAATGCAACATTTAGCACTAATAAGATTTGGTATACATACAAAAGAAACTTTAACCGCAAAAACATGAAAAGTTTCAAATCTAAATTAAATGAATTAATTTGGGATACCATTATCAGCTTAGATAAAAATATTAACCAGAACTACACTTCGTTTCACAACAGCTTGCAAGAAATACTTAATATTTGTATACCAAAAAAACAAACGAAAATAAAAGAAAATAAACCTAAAACGTGGCTAACAAAGGGAATAAAAAGGTCATGTAAACACAAGAGACTATTAAAAATACTATCCACTCAAAGTAACAATGATGTATTGCACAAACATTATAAAATGTATGAGAAAACTCTTAAGAAAACTATATTGACTTAAAAAAAAATACAATATAATATAACTAAAATGAATAAATCAGAAAATAAAACTATGGCAATGTGGCAGGTAATTAAAGAGCGTACTAATAAATTAACAAATAAACCAAGAAACAATATTATTTTAAATGTCGATAACAAATTATGTGATGATGCTTATAAGATCGCGAACACGTTTAATCATTATTTTGCTTCGGTAGGAACAGCAGGCATTCATAATTCTATACAAAGCGTTAATATCTCATCCGGACGCCTAGTATCAACCTCAACTGAAAATAGCATCTATTTAAAACCAGTCGATCCAAAAGAAGTAAAATATATAATCATACACTTAAAGAATAAACGCAGCTATGGCCATGATGAAATTCCACCAATACTTGTGAAAGCCTGCTCAGATGAACTAATAATACCTCTAACTGTTTTAATTAACCAATCTCTTGAAGAAGGTATAGTACCAGATTTATTAAAGGCATCAATAATAAAACCAATTTTTAAAAAGGGTGATAAATCTGATACTGGCAACTATAGACCAATAGCGCTACTGCCTACCTTCTCCAAAATATTTGAAACAGTAGTATCCAAACGCCTATATAACTTTTGCGAAAAGTATAAAATATTTAATGATAGTCAAGACGGATTTAGAAGAAACAAGTCAACAACATTAGCCGTGTACAAATACATACAGGAAGCACTTAATATATTAAATAAAAAGGAATATGCTATTGGTATCTTATTAGATATGAGTAAAGCCTACGATCGAGTGTCTTACGAAATACTACTGGCCAAACTATACTCAATAGCGCATGATTGGTTCACTTCCTATCTTAAAAATCGCATTCAGTACGTAGAAATAGAACACCATACGCAGGCTGGCCAGATTACTCATGTTAGGTCACAGAAAGCAGACATCACTATGTCCATACCCCAAGGTAGTGTATTGGGTTGTGTATTGTTTCTCATTTACATGAATGCTCTGCCTAAAGAAATTGATACACAAGCAGTTCTTTTCGCTGATGACATATCAGTAATATTTCCATGTAAGGACATAACTCAATTAAATATAATTTTAGACAAATATCTTTCACAAATAGTAAACTGGATGACTAATCACAACTTGGAACTTAATTTTAAAAAAACCAAATTAATGCAGCACAGACCCTATCAAAAACAAGAAATTAAAATAAACTATTCGTATAAAAATACAAAAATCCAATGTGTCGAAGAGTTTTCGCTACTAGGATTGACTGTGGATACTTTTATGAATTGGAAAGCTCATGTACAAAACATTGCAAACAAACTGTCTAGATTCACATATGCATTGTACGAGCTTAAAAAAGCAACAGATTTGAAGACAGCCATGACAGCATATTATGCTTACGCCTACTCTTGGCTAAATTACGGTATCATACTGTGGGGCAAAAGTGTCGACGCACAAAAACTATTTATTTTGCAAAAGAAATGCATAAGAATAATATCAAATGTAGATAACATGGAAAGCACAAAGCCTCATTTCATTAAATTAAAAGTTCTAACATTAACTAATATGTACATAATGGAAGTGTGCAAGTTTGTAAGAAAACACTCAACATTATTCCCACTAGCAAGTGACCAACGCCCCCAGCAACGCAACCTACGCTATAAAAATAAACTTGCCATACCTAGCTCCACATTATCCAAAATTCCACTCTGGGCCATTTGCAATGTGCGTTAAAATATATAATAGAATCCCTAACGACATTAGAAATATAGAGTATGAAAATAAATTTAAGAATGCGCTCCAACAGTACCTCATAAATAAATGTTTTTATAGTATTAATGAATATTTGGCCGATAAATGAAAATGGTACTAAATATCCAATAATTAACATAATTTAGAAAGTGGAACTAAGTTGCATAAAATTATTAGTTTTGCTTCATTTGTTTTTATTTTATATAGGTATATTTTTCGTCTTTAAGTAACTAGATATTTTTTCTTCTCAATAATTTTATTTGTATACTTAAATAATATTCCAAAAATTTTTGTTTTGTAAATCCAAAGTTCTAACATGTATGCGATTTGTATTTTTTTTTTAGCAATAAGTAAAACTTGCTATGCCCAAACGGGGTCCATAATGTACGTACTCATAAGTCCATAACACCTGTAAAAACATTGTGGAATTGCAATTAAATACTGAATACTGAAGTACATCTACCATTACAGATCACCCCAAATCGATAGTGTAGTCAACTTTATCGCATGCACTAATTATATTTCCAATAAGCTTGTTAAAATAATTATCTATATTATACAAAAAAAAAACTATTATAATATTAATCTATACAGATGGCACAAAAGCGGTAGATTACACATACTTACACGTAATAATGAAAATGTGGAGAGGTTCACAGCGCCAGACAAAGGCGTAACGGCAATTTTGTATTCTTCTTCTTCACGCGCAGTTAATTCACGAGGCGTCGGCATACAAGCGATTATTCAATTTCTGATACAATAGGATACATGGTGTTGCCTGTTCACTTAAATTATGTTGCAATAATAAGCTTTATGAGTTATGTGTATTCAGTGCTTGTGTTTCTTTCATTCCTGAGATCACGGTTGATTAATGTTATAGCGGGCTTGTAATGTACCTATTGTAACCGGCACCGAGTAAGCTCAATTCTAAACTGACTCTATTCCGTTGTAATAAGTAAAGTGACAGCTGTCAACTGCTTTGATTTAGCCGACTAGTGTACTTGTGAGTCTCTGCACTTCGAAAAGAAAACGTCTAATTACGACGACCATACATCAATGATTGTTATTATCATTTAATTAAAACTCATTATTTTGATTGCTAATTTTATTATCATTTAATTAAAACTCATTATTTTGATTGTTAATTCTTACCCCGTACTTCGGAAACCACGTTATACCTTTAGGTTAAACCGTCGGTCCCGGCTGTCATGAAGATCTTTGACAGTCGTTACGGGCAGTCAGTACCTTCAAATAAACTACGCTCATTGGATTTGCTATTGTTTGTTTTTGTTTGAACTGTCGCTAAATCAATTTAGAAGTACTGGCTTCCTATTTTTGTACAGACGACGGGCATGTACGATTTTTACCTAGTTATAGATTTTTTTTCTCTCATTGTTTATATGATGTTCCTAGTCTGATATAAAAATAAATGGTTTTCATTTCATTGATTTCATTTCATTTCATTTCTAGAAAATATTTGCTTAGAAAAAGTCTATGTTCTCGTGGCATGGACTATAACTAGAAATATTATCATTTTCTTTAATAATAATAATTCTTTATTAGCACATTTTTACAATTTTGCCGTATAAATCTGGGTATTAAAAAAATAACACTTATTATTACAACATATTAAAATTGTAAGAAAACACAAACGTTGTAACCACTGGCATCCAAGGTAAGATTAAACTTGTATTATGCCTGCCAGGGCCCTCTCGGTGGTGAATAAAATAATCTTACAAACGTCTTCTGTAAAATTATGTGGCGTTACATTGCTGTAGTAGTATTATTTATACATAATAAAGAAAGAAAATAAAAAGTAAAACAAATAATAAAAACAAAGAATTTAAAAAAACGTAAAAGTGACGAGCGTGGGCGTGTGTGTGTGTGTGTGTGTGTTTGTGTGTGTGTGTGTGTGTGTGTGTGTGTGAGTGTATGTGTGTGTGAGTGTATGTGTGTGTGAGTGAGATGTGCGTGCGTGCGTGCGTATGCGTGTGTGATTGTGTGTGTCCTACAAATCAGCCACAAGCAAGTTTTCAGTTTCCTCATATGTCCGAGACAGAAGGTATGATCTGATAATATTCATGCATTCAAACCTATTGTGACCATAAATATTGCAACTTTTATTTAACCTATTATAAATGCGACATCCCAATATTTTAAAATGTCTTTCTGCCAGTTTTGTTCTGTGGCATGCCACGGGGCAGACCTTGGCAGACTTACGTTTGAATAGGTGTGCTTTGTCATATTGTAGCATCCTATGGTTGCGTAGTGTTGTATTTAGCACGAAGAGCTGTCTGAAGGTCATGACATTACAGTCTTTATATAACTCTGTGGTGCTGTACTGGTAGTGTTTAAAGTTCATCACCTTCAGGACAGCTCTCTGTGCTCTTTCCAATTTCAGGATGTTTACTTTAGGAGCCCCAACCCAGACTACAATACTGAATGATATAATTGACTGGCACAGCGAGAAATAAATCATCCGAATAGTTTCTGCCGTTGCACTATGTCTGAGATTTTTAAAGATAGCAACGAGTTTTCTGACCCTACCTGACAATTACGATATTTGTTGGGTCCAAGTCAATAGATTGTCTATCAGGATTCCCAGGTATCTCACACTAGCGGTTCTTGTCAAAGAGAGGCAAGAGCATTGCTCCCACTGTCCATAACACGTGTGAGCTCTGACACTAAATGAGTTCTCTGGTTGTGAGGATGTTTTGATGCTAAATTGAATGTAATGTGTTTTTTCAACATTTAATGTCAAAAGGTTTGCACATAGCCATGACATAACAATTTCAAGTGAAAATTCTGCCCACTCACCATCCTCTTCCCAGTCCTTACCAGATACGAGTCAGGCTGTATCATCGGCATACGTGAATATTTTGCAGTTTGGGATGGTAAGATTACATAAATTGTTGACATATATTAAAAAGAGCGTTGGTCCCAGTATTGATCCCTGAGGGACCCCGTAGGTCAAATTAAGCTCATCGCTGAGAGATGTACCTATTTTGACACGCTGCGTCCTCTCAGAGAGATAGCTCTCAAAGATCGCAAGGGCAGAGCCCCGAACGCCCATTTTCTCCAATTTGCTTACAAGAGCGGGAACAGAGACGGTGTCGAATGCCGTTGATAAGTCAAGGAAGATCCCTAAGCACTTAGATCGACTATCCAGTGTACCTAAGGAATTATCAACGAACGCACTTACAGCATCTCCACAGGATGCTGATGTTCTACAAACCCAGATCATCTGTCATTTCCAGCGGAAAAACACAAATTAAAAGACCCTAAAAATGTAAATCCGATGGTTCGCAAACGGTAAGAACCTACAGTTTTAGCGACGGATATATTTTTAAAGGTATCCATTTCATTTGTGTTTTCACGGACGCTTTTAAAATATCGTTTGCAGGAAAAAAAACGAGTCTTTGTATATATTTTTGGTGTACAATCAAACCCTAATCGAGGTGCTAACCCCTCGTGAATTCGTAGTGATATGTCCAAAAGACGTTGGGTAAATATTATAAAAAATGTCAGATTGTTTCCTTAGCGAACCTTGTTTATGGTTGCTTGGTATTTCGAGGGCCGCCAAGCCGCTTGATGTGTGATAAGGTTCGGAAGATTTAAGGAATCATTCCGTTTAACCGACCGCTTCGTAATGAGATATTGTGGTGACTCGTAAACGAATGAAGTATGTTAAGGCTGTGAAACACATTTGGTTTTTAACGTCCATTTTTCAATCAGTCAAAATGTTTAAAAATGGTGTTCAGTCTTTAAGTAAATTTTATTTTACCCTGCACAGATGGCGTTCTGGTATAAGCGACTGTGATACATTTTCAGAAAAATAGTGTAAAAATTTACGCAATATTGGGTTTCAAGCTATGTTCAAGGTTGGTATACGTATTGCGTGAAAAATGACGTCTCTTCGTTCCTACCTTTTACATAGATTAGTTGCGGAGCTAATCTCTTAGAAGCAAATTTCAATAACCCTTTTAATCTAATCGTTCACGTGAGGTTTGCATAGAATTTTGAGAATATAAGCATAATATAAGCCGACCGAACACACCATCTGTCAAGTGCATGTCAAGTGTGACAACTTGACAGACGTGATTGTAAAGCGTTCGGAAACGCATAAAAAAAGTTATCTATTTATCTTGATTTATAATAAGGAATTTATATTCTATATTGTTTTTATTATGATTATTTAATCTATGTATGAATATTTATTTGATATTTATATATTAATTTATAGTGTATGTACTATTTATATTAATTATAACTAGTTTTAAGAGTTTATATGTATGTAAGTAAGTAGGTCCTGCGGGAAGATCAGTGTTGCAGTCTCACCCGATTCTGCAACTAATACTGACGCAGGTACCTTATTTGCGATCCAAAAACTGTTTTCTATAGTCCATTTCACACTATACTGTTGTATTTACTGCATTGGAGTTGCAAATAAAAAACAATTTCATTCCATTTCATTTCATTTCATTTCATTAATCCAAATACGAAAGAATGAGTTGTAAAAGCTCACCGGCATACTAAGTATGCCGTGTGATTTAAGCCGCTGATACTTCTCAAAATCAGTAATTTCGGTCAGACTGTCAGCCCATATGTAACCACCTTTAAGATTCTTTAAAATTTAACCACAGGATTAAATTTTGAATAACCTTTGCTAATAGGTAAATTAGAGTAACCTATTTGTAGTAGGTATACCAATTTTAATGTTGGCCGTTTTAAAAGCTTAGGCTGCGGTGAAACATTAGTTAGAACAAGTTCGTACTTTTACTTATAACTGATCAATTGATAATTGCCAGGTTAGATATTCTAATCAATAAATGTCCGCGCTATTATGGTAAAAAAAATCTGCGAAATGTTGAAATATAACATACATATTGATGTACTGAAATGTGTCGTTTGAAGGGTATTTTAATGTATCATAATTGTATTTTTCGAAAATTTATTCTTACACGAGTAAAGCCCTCGTACTGCAGACGTTTATACGTAAAGGTATACATAATTTTCTTGAGTTTACGCGAATTTTAAATATTGAAATCAAACTACGAAAAATTTTAATGTTAATCGTTTTATTAAGGTAGAGATGAAATGTTTAGGATTAAAATGATGAATGTAGCTCATAGAATTGGTATAGACTCTTATTTATACAAACTCAACTATAGTTATGCGATGGACATTTATAAAAATATCAGCCCTGCATATAAACTAGCTCACCGCTGGGCCATACCACCACAACGCTGGCCAACTGGATGGTACTGGATGGTAGACTTCACATGGTATTTTAGGCACATTATGTAGAACCCTCGGACCTGCAGGTTTCAACAGTTTATCAAGCCAGATATCCTTGGAAAGTCAGCGGTGTACGACGTAGGTTTGACCCAGAGATTGTCTGCGTAGCAGCTCTGTTTGCTAGTGACTCCACTGGACTATCACTGCTTTAAGTTTAATATCATTCATAATAATAATACCTATAATGATAAAAAAATTGTACGAAATCAAAAATATTTTATTGCTGTCACAACCAAACATAAGTGAAGGTAAATACAAAAATACAAAATAAAAAGAACACAAAAAACAATACATTACAACACGTTAAAGTAAGGACGTGGCAGTAATAGGCATGTATAATCAGTCGCACGAATAAAAAAACAGGTCAATGCATTGTAAAAAAATTAATGTTTTTCTCAGTGTTGACGTGCATTTTTGTCACACGCTTTGGAGATTATCACCATACGCTGTTTGAGTGCATCAGTTTCCAGTTTCTAACGAAAATATCCATAGATTGATGTCGCTCTTGAAAGCTATCTCAGCATCCCATCTTTAATCCTATATCTCTTTGAGAAGACCGTGATACTGATTAATTTAAGGCTGTATGTGTGAGAACTCATAATATCAATAACAGAAAATACTAGTCCCCATATTTAAAGCCTAGCAACGGTTAAATGTTGAACAGCGTTTAGTCGATTTATAGAAGTGCCTAAAGAATTTTGCGACTAGAAATTCAATGTAGTTTCGCACAGCAGAGACTAATGTGTTCATTGCTCTAAATCGAACAATTTGTAAATCGAAGCCATGCGTCTTTTAGCTTGGCAAAGTCAGCCCACAAATAGCAAGATAGATTGAGCTGCGCTACTGAGCACACCAATTACAATAAGAGCTCTACTTATACTGGAAATTCTGTGCTTAAACTTTGGCAACAGCTTGCGTATTTAATTTATGATTCTCACATCCAAAGCGAAATACCTCAAGCTAGTCTAGTTGCTAGAAATTTAGTTTATTCTAGCCGAAATACGGAAGTCTTATAAGCTTAGCTATGATTAGTTTAGAATATTCAGTTGATGATTCTGACAGACGCACACGTGTATGTGTATGATGTATCATACTTATTCATTCAACCTACAGAATGTATCATATAGTGTTAAAAACTCTCAGGCTTGAAATAATCAAATGCCGTAAATAAAAGTTTTGGTGAAACATAAGTTTTGGTGAAACTTATGTTTCACCAAAACTTTTATTCAATGGCGCAATCACTTTTATCACATAGCACAATCACTATTTTATAACAACTGACTTGATTCGCAGCTCAACAGTAACTGACTGTTCTTACTTATCGCAATATAGGAAGTAGCATAAAATTATCAAGCACTCAACTGACTAACAAATGGTATTTTGTAAAAACTGTCAGAGAAGTCAATTGAGCAACCAATAATATAAATATATTCTAAAAATAGAAGTTTTAATCAACACTATTATAAATATCTAGATATATAATAAAAATACATGTTAAAATCAAGACAAATTATTACACCTGCATTATTTTATTTTATACTAACATCCGTTTTATTTAATTGAATTGGGAAATGGTTTCAAGTTTACAACTTATTAATGTTTTAAAATGCGAAATATTAATATACAATGAATACATTAATTTCTAGAAGCTAACAATTCGTCCATCCTGATAATTTTCGCGTCCTCGCGAATTACACTTAATACAACGTCTCATAGGAATTACATACGAAATTCATTAATTTTTATCTTCACAAATATTCATTATTCCAGACAATCATTATGGACAGTGTGTACTGTGTATATAAAACAAACCCCTGTCATATATAACATAAATACATAGGTGCACATTGCACTACTAATTAATGTCTGTTCATTACCATGCACATTGCACTAACTATAATTATTATTAGATACCTTCACGCTCATAGCAGGTAATTGCCAACATGTGCACATAGCACTTCTAATAGTTCTACAATCACGCTTATAGCAAGTAAACTTCAACATGTGCACACTGCACTTCAATTAGATTTACCATCATGCTCATAGCGGGTAAATTTCAACATGTGCACATTGCACTTCAATTAGTTTTACCATCACGCTCATAGCAGGTAAACTTCAACATATGCACATTGCACTTCAATACGTTTTACCATAATGCTCATAGTAGGCAAACTTCAACATGTGCACATTGCACTTCAATTAGTTTTACCATAATGCTCATAGCAGGTAAACTTCAACATGTGCACATTGCACTTCAAGTATTTATTTACACTCAGACTCAGAAGTGTAGATTTAATATAGCTGTATATAACAATAACTCCAATGATTAAATTACGACAAGGTTATAATATAGGTTATAATATAAAGATTTCAAAAGTCAAAAATGAAGTCAGTCCCGTGTGGTCAGTGGTCTAAGCAACACGTATTTTTTACCTGTTTAAAATTGTCGCAGATTGTCAACATTTTGGCTCAACCATAAACATGAATAAGTGTGCACTGTGTAATTGTGACTTTACTGAAGGTGTTCAATGTTCTGTGTGTGGAAATAACCTTGACTTCAGCTGCGCAAAACTTTCTGAGAGTGGATGGAAAAAGCTGGGACCTCAGCTTGGAAATGTGCGTCGTGCAAAGCAACCTCACCAGCGCCGGCTACCTTCAAGGATCAGATACCCTTTGAGAACTTAATGAAAGAGATTCGTGAGATCAAGCAAAAACTGTCCGATCTCCCAACACTGTTAGAAGATGTAAGGAGCTTAAAGGATGAGATTTTAGGCCTCAAAGCTTCATGTGAATTTACAGGCGAAAGATTGGAAGAGTTTAATGTCAAACTAACTACAGTGGAGAGTTCGGTCATGGAAATTCAACAGAAACAGGGTGCATTGGAGACAACTGTAGCTGATATCCAAACTCAGGTGTTCAACAATGAGCAAAGATCACGACTAAATAACATAGAGATCAAAGGGGTGCCACAGAGAAAAGACGAGAACCTGTTCCAGATCGTCGATAAGGTCAGTAAAAAGATTGAATATAATTTACCTAAAACACAAATAAATTACATTTCCAGAATCCCGACGTATAATTCTAAGGATAAATCGATAATTGTGAGCTTTATTAATCGATACATTAAGGAAGAGTTTATAGCATCAGCTCGAGCTATAAAGTTAATAAAAGTACAAGATTTGGGATTTCAAGATTCTTAAGGGAAGATATTTGTGAACGACCATTTGACTGCAGATTCTAAAATCTTACTCAATAAGGTTCGACAAATTGCGAAAGAAAAAAATTATAGTTACGTTTGGGTAAAATTTAGTAAAATACACGTCCGGAAAAATGAAGGAACTCGGTCATTTATAGTCAACAAAATTTCAGATTTAATCACCATCAGAATCCATTTGATTTCATTGTCACATGTCATTTATCATTGCATTGCTTATTTTAATTTCTCACTTAAAATATTTTTCATTGTTATATTTAATGTAAGCTTGAAATATTATAAAAGGTTTAGCATCCCTGACTCATTGCACGCGCACCTCGACCGCTTTTGTCCTCGGATTCCGACTACCTACGTTGCTTATCGCTCTGTTCAATTTGAAGTTATAATATCCTACTATACGTTTGTCTTGCTCGCTCTGCCTGATATTGCTATAACATTTTTTCGTTCCATGACACATCGTAGTAACTGTCCATGCTTAATAATGTATTATTCATTATTACTTAAAATAATTTTATTCCACCTACATCTTTTTAATTATTTGCGGGGTGTTAATGACCATACCATTATGCTTAAACAGGGTTTAGATTTACGTTTTAATTATGGCTAATAATAATAAACAGGGACAATATAATTCTTCAACGGATTTAAAGATCTATTACCAAAATGTTCGGGGTTTACGAACCAAAACAACTCAATTTTGTCGTAATCTAAATCTCAGTGCTTATGATGTTTTAATATTGACGGAAACGTGGTTATTGGATAGTGTGAGTAGTTCTGAGTTGTTCGACGATCGTTATATAGTGTGGCGTCGGGACAGGGATTACGATCTTACTGGGCAAACTCGTGGAGGAGGAGTACTCATCGCTGTCCGTAAGGAGATAAGTGCTGTTCCGCAACCATGTTACGTATCTAGTGCTGAGGATTTGTGGTTGACTTTGCCTGTTAAGCAATCTAGTAATGGATCTAAATTTATTTATTTATTTAAAACTTCATATACACAAAGTATACAGGCGGACTTAATGCCATAGGCATTCTCTCCCAGTCTACCTTTCACCTCCATTCCATCCACTTTAAGCTTAAATTTAGGTGTAATATATTTATGCAAACAGAATCTAGGGTTGTCATTCTCTAACCAATTAAACAATTTTTTAACTAAGCTAGATGATATAATAATTCGCAAACCAAATGATAAATATCTAATTGTCGGAGATTTCAACTTGAGTGGAATATCGTGGTTACCTGTTGCCAGTGAGTCATATCTCTCTCCGCGTAATGTAAACAGTATGGATGAACATTCATTTGTTGATTTGTTATATACTCACAATCTAAATCAGTTTAATGGGATCAATAATCGATATGGGCGTATACTTGATCTTGTATTATCAATTGACGACGTAACCGTTTCTGACTGTGAGGAGCCATTGGTTCTTATCGATCCTCATCACAACGCGCTCAATATTGATGTACATTGTTTTCAATATACCTACTTAAAACCTGCTCAACATACTAAATACTTATTTGTAAAGGGCAATTACGACAGGATTAATGAAGAAATTTCAAAAGTCGATTGGTCTGAACTATTTTCTAACAAAACTATGGAATGTTCAGTGCAATGCTTTTATTCATTTTTAGAGGAAATGATTACTAAGCATGTACCGGCAAAAAAATCTAGGGATGATAAATACCCTGTCTGGTACACTACAGCGATAAAGAAAACTATAAATGAAAAATCTAAATATTTAAGAAAATTTAAGAACTATGGCAACTTATCAGATGGGGCTAGTTATAAGTTATTGAGAGCAAGAGTTAAAAGATTAGAGAGTGAATGTTATCAAAACTATATAAATTCTGTTGAAAATTCGATAAAAAACAATCCTAAACACTTTTGGAAGTTTGTCAAATCTAAATCAAATTCTTCGAATATCCCTAGCACATTAAAGTATGGTAATATTATTGCTAGCGGTGGCATAGACATTTGTAATTTATTTTCCGACTACTTTTATTCTACATTTTTAAGCTCGCCTCAGGGTTTACCTTCTCGTATTTCACAAAACGTTTCCGATTCAACATCATATATCTCAAATATAGAAATAGATCATAATGAAGTAATTAAAGCAATTAAATCACTGGATCTGAATAAATCTGCAGGTCCTGATAAAATCCCTCCTCTCTTACTGGTTAATTGTGCTAAAACTATCTCGATACCTATCAGTCTGTTGTTTGAAAGGTCCCAAAAATGAAGTGTCTAACTATCGACCAGTTTCTAAATTATGTTTAATTGCTAAACTGTTTGAAAAGATTATTCATAATCAGTTATATGCCGCAGTGAAGAATTCTCTCAATGATTATCAACATGGTTTTATGAGGGGGAGATCGACTATTTCTAACCTAGTTCTCTTCGATGACTATATCACTGATAGCATGAGCCGGGGTAAACAAGTCGATGTCGTTTACACAGATTACTGCAAGTGTTTCGATAGAATAGATCATTTTACTTTAATTCACAAACTAGAATCAATAGGGATAAGAGGCGATCTTTTGAGATGGTTTATATCTTACATTTCTAATAGATCTCAAGCAGTGGCTATAAATAATTACATTTCTAGTTGGGTAACTATCCCTAGCGGGGTTCCACAAGGTTCCCTGTTAGGTCCTTTGCTCTTTGCAATCTTTGTAAACGACATCGGCAAATGTTTGCATACTGCAAAATTACTTTGTTTCGCGGATGACATGAAGATTTTTCTACCGATCTCATCACACGATGATGTTCAATCCCTTCAATCCGATTTATCGCGTATAGAGGATTATTGCGTAGAAAATAAGTTAGATCTAAACCCATCAAAATGCTCTATTGCTACTTTCACTAGGAAAAATACTGTTATTACCTCAGAATATATGTTAAAAGGACATAAATTACTCCGTAGCCATAAGGTTCGTGATCTTGGTGTAGTGTATGATTCGAAGTTATTATTCGAGGAGCATGTGGACAGCATTGTAAAGAAAGCATCTCAAGTTCTTGGGTTTGTCATGCGCACATCGACTAGTTTCAAAGAGGCTAAAACTTTTAAGATACTATACTGCACATTTGTTCGCAGTATACTGGAATACGGGTCACAGGTCTGGAACCCCAGATACGACAAGTATATAATCAGATTAGAAAACATTCAAAAAAAGTTTATTCGATATTTATGTTATCGGATCAAACACTGTTATAAAAGTGAAGATTATTTTAAATTATGTGCAAAATTTCACCTTCTTCCCCTAGTTAAGAGGCGAGAAATAGCAGATGTCATTTATATGCTGAAAATTATTTCTAATTCTATTGATTGCCCTGAGCTTCTTGGTAAAATTGGATTTAATACCCCTGTTAAAGCTATGCGACATTATACACCCATTAATTTACCCCTTGCGTCATCAAATTACCGACAGAATACTTTCCTTTGGCGAGCTAGCAGGACTTTAAATAATATTTGTAAATCTCACGATATCGATATTTTTAACGTTAATTTAACATCAGTGAGGCGGTTGCTAAGCCGAGATTTCTTCCTAGAATACCAGGTTTGATTATTTTTACAAATGAAATAATATTAGTTATTAGTGTATATTGTTCTTTATATTCTGTTATCCACACGTATTTACAGACTTTATTAGCGCTTAAAAGTGAAGACCTGTAATTGGCTAGTTGTTGTCTATTTATGTTACAAAATTCATTGTAAATGCTGTTGGTTTTCCATACAATTAAATAAATAAATAAATAAGATTTTATTTTCTTACACTTGAATACACATAATCACAAATAGAGGCGCAATAATATTACACAGTAGCAAATATAATTACTTAGTCACCACTCTCGCTAGTAGACGATGCACTATCTTGATTATTAAAGCAAAGCCAAGGGTGTATTTTATCTACAGAGAATACACCCTTGTATTTAGACGTTCCCTTTTTAGTAATAGGAGTGTCTGTAACCTCATATCTATCATGATTAGTGATCGGATAATCGGATGCATATTTACCTAAAGTCGAGGTGTTGGCTAATATGGAATGCACTTTCGAATCGAAAAATCCCGGGATTACGCAATTGACAAATTTCGTTTTTATACCATAGAATCAAATGGGGTGTGGGTATATTTACATATTTTAAGGTGTTGGCTAATATGGAATACACTTTTATATCGAAAAAATCCCGGGATTTCGGAATAGACAAATTTCGTTTGTTTTTACTATAAAATCGAATCGGGTGTGGGTATATTTACTTATTGTAAAGTGTATATTTACTCAACATACCCATTAATTGATGGGGAGCTATAAAATTAACAACAAATAAATACACATCTATAATTATGTAATCCCGGAGACCAGTCTTTTTTTAAATAAAAACCACATGTTAAAGACGTCGTTTCCTCACCATGTTACAGAGTAGTTTCACATTCACGAATTTTCTGGAATCCCGGGATTTATATTTAAAAAAAATATGTTTTAAGTAGCCGCTTCCATAGCATCCTAGCAAAAAATGAATTTTTGGTGAATATGCATCCGATTAAGATTTTAGTAACTCTATAAGGCCCAGAACACTTTGGTAATAACCTCCTACTTTGACCAACCGTATGCGTTGCCCTTTCCACTCTGACTAAATCCCCAACTTTGAATTCTAATGGTTTCTTTCTTTTCTTATCATACCTATCTTCTTGCTTCTCCTGTGACTTTGTAGTATATTCGTCTATTTCTTCCCTAATCTTACGTAATCTTTCATCGGGGCTTACTGTATTTTCCTCAGGACTACTTTCAACTATATCCTCCTCTATTTCTGTAACTAAGTTACCGTCGTTTATCCCGGTAAGTCTTAATCCAAATAAAACCTCTGAGGGAGTTTTACCTGTACCTTTGTTGACAGTGTTGTTAATTCCCCATTGTACTTGTAATAATCGATCATCCCAAAGTTTTTCATCTTTACCATGGTTTTGTGAAGCCAAAGAGTCCAAAATAGTTCTATTATATCGCTCCACCTGGTCATTTGCCCTAGGTGAAGCAACTGCATTTTTTATATGACGTACTCCCAGTTCAGTCATTAAACTTTTGAATGTTGAACTCGTAAACGATGTTCCCCTATCACTAATAAGTCACTTTGATAAACCAAACGTTCCGAAATAATCTATAAGAACTGCGATAGTGGAAGTTGATTTAGTATTCCTTACCGCCTTTAAAACAACAAACTTTGTAAACGACTCGACAATTACTAAAATATAACAATTCTTTCTTTTCGTCTTTACAAACGGACCAACATGATCGACATGTATGGTGTGAAAGGGTGCAGTTTCTTTAGGTATGGGGTGCAAGAAGCCCTGTTTTTTGCCTGCTGGTAGTTTATTATGTGCACACTAAACAGGAATTTACATTTTTTTATGAACTTTCGCATACGAGGAAACCAATAGTGTTGTTTTATTTTATCCAATGTTTTATCAAATGCAAGATGTCCTATCTCATCATGATTTTTACGTAGTATTTGCCACCTACAACCCCTTGGCACCACCCATCTCAATCCATATTTCGTTATTTTCTACACTCTCGCGTTTTAGAGTAAAATTCTTTCGAATCTCCACTAAATCATCAAATTCCCTGAGTTATGTCGTCGTAACCATGTTCTTACACAAGGACCACCTTTGTTACTTAGAATAATTAGGTAATAAGATTACTGTTCACATATCTTCCTGGTACTTGATAACAGGAAGACATTATCATTAAGTTTATAGCCCTTTGTTATTAGAAGTAGCGATAAGCTTTTGTATAATCTTTAATGTGAAATAAATGTTAGTCTTGCTCTGCTCTTCAAGCAGAACACACCTACAATTTGCTTTTTAAAAAGCCTTTTGCCTTCGCCCACTACCTAACTGGCGCAGTCGGTACGTCGTGATCTAAGTGGTAGAAAGCTTTAAGCGTACATCTTAAAGCAAGTATCCGCGACGCGAAAAAGAACCTACAGTGAGTGATTAACGTGGCAAAAGCAGCAACACCAGCAGCAGCACCAGCAGCAGCACCAGCAGTTTGAAGAACAGGCAGACTCAAAGCCTCCAATTCGGCAATGCTCGTGGGGTAAGCATATACTCTGTTTATTCCCGAGATTCCTTAATTTTTTCCCTATCGCACTCCGAAGCATCTTGGGGTGTACCTAGTGTGAAAGTCTAGTGTTATATGAGTAACACACTTTATCGCTGATTTTTTGTGAATTCATATCTTAATCCAAGAGATTATCATGGCTCAAGGAAAGAGTATGGTCGACGATAAATCCCTTATATTTGAAGAGAAGAAAATAGAGACTGAGTACTCTGCTTTCGCAAAACTATTACCCACATACGATGGGAATAGGAGAACCTTAGCTTTTTATATAGAAAATGTAGAAAATGCATTAGAACTAATACATAACACCGATGACTTGAGCATCACGTGTTTAATTAGGAATAAGTTAAAGGGTAAAGCTGCTGAAGCACTTTCGGAAAACCCAGGTGTAAAATCCTGGCCAGAAATCAAACGGGTACTTGTTAGAAAATTCGGTGAATTCAGAACAACAACCCAACTTGTGCATGCATTAACGTATGTAACAAGAGATAACACATCGTTGGACGCCTTTGGCGACAGGATCAGACTTCTAATGACCGGGCTCATTACAGCCGAACCTGATAAACAAATTCATTACGAACAAATTGCATTAGAGACTTTCTTAAAAAGTTTAAATCCAATAACATCCTTATCTATTAAAATAAAACATGTAGAGAACCTAGAACAGGCAATCATACTAGCAAAACAAGAGGAAGTAGACCTCAGAGCTAGACGATTGCAACAAGGTAAAACCATCCCCTCTAAAATCTCTAATAATAAATCTAATAATAGGTCAGGCAATTTTATTAAAAAAGATAAAGATAAAGATAGCTTAAACAAAAATAAAACGGTTCAGAATAATTCTGAACAAAATAAAAAGAAAATTCACTTTCAAAGCGAATTGGATGAAGAAAACGAAGACGAGGAGGAAGAAGAGCAGGATAATGACGATAGCGAAACCGACGATAGCGACGGAAATTTTCAACTAGATTTACTAAAACAACTAACAATATAATATTTATGAATAATATAAAAAGTTATAGTAAACTCCCTTACATTTATGTAAGTGAATTAGGTGGCAGATTTTTACTAGATACAGGCGCTTCACAGTCATTAATTAACCCAAAAGTGTTAAAAAAAAATTCAGATATAAACTATGAAATCAAAAAAGAGTTTCACTTAATTAAAACAGCTCACGCAGTATCAAAACATAATGAAGTGGTATATATTACACTACCAGAAAGATTATTCAAAGAAAAAATAACACATAAGTTTCTTATCTTTAACTTCGACTCAGATTTTGTAGGATTATTGGGACTAGATTTACTTGTCCCATTAAATTGTAAAATAGACATGAAACTGCACACAGACAAAACTGAAATGCCTATTAGGGACGACATAAAATCATATAGCAGAATAGAACCTAAGTGTGAACAAGTTATCAACTTACTGTGCAACTATAAAGAAGGCGAATACTACTCAAAAGGTAAAACCACAAAAAATGGCCTAATTTTTCCACCAGCTTTAGTAACAGTTAAGAACGGAAATGCCTTAACAACGGTGATAAATGCATCAGAAAACGACATTGTCGTTAAAAACAGTCACCACTTAAATTTACAACGCCTTAGCGTAGAAAATAATTACCTAAACAAAAAAATAAACAAAACAACGAAAACATAGACAAATTCCTAAAACAAAATCTAGAAAGACTTAGGACGGCACACATGAATCAAGAAGAATACCGCGAAATTTAAAACTTTGCTATAATTATAGAGACATATTCCACTGCGAGGAAATCCCATTAACTTTTACTCACGAAATAAAACACCAACCAAGATTATCCGATAACAAACCAATCTATGTTCGCAATTATAGACAGGCACCAAAACAAAAAGAAGAGATAAAAAAACAAATAAATAAACTTCTCGAACAGAATATAATACAGGAAAGTAACTCCCCATGGTCCTGCCCAGTACACATAGTATCAAAAAAACTAGACGCAACAGGCGAACAAAAATACAGACTTGTAATAGACTACAGAAAATTAAACGACAAAACAATTGAAGATAAATATCCATTACGAAACATAGACGATATATTAGACAAATTAGGTCGAGCCCAATATTTCACCACCTTAGACTTATCGTCAGGTTACCATCAAGTGGAAATGCACCCTGAAGACATCGAAAAAACTGCATTCACAATCGATCGAGGACATTACGAATTCCTCAGAATGCCGTTTGGTTTAAAAAACGCCCCAAGCACTTTCCAAAGACTGATGGACTCAGTCCTAAGAGGCATAGATAATGTACTGACATACCTTGATGACGTAATAATATATTCCACATCCTTACAAGAACATCTAGATAAATGCAAACAAGTATTCGAAAGATTCAGAACTCACAACAGCTAAATAAATCAGAATTTCTACAAAAACAAGTAAAATTCCTAGGACACACCTTAACGGACAAGGGCCTTCAGCCAAACGAAGACAAAATAGCCGCAGTAAAAAAATTCCCTGTACCAAAAACACAGAAAGAAATTATATCATTCCTAGGACTAGTAGGTTACTACAGAAAGTTTATACAAGATTTCGCGAAACTAACCAAACCCTTAACCAAGTGCCTAAAAAAGGGTAGTAAAATCAATTTAACCCCCGAATACATTCAAGCATTTGAAAAATGCAAGGATGTACTAATTAACGCACCTATATTACAGTACCCAGACTTCGAAAAACCTTTCATACTCACTACAGATGCTTCAGACGTAGCAATAGGCGCAGTACTATCGCAAGGAACAATAGGAACAGATAAACCAGTAGCTTACGCCTCTCGTACACTGTCGGACACAGAACAAAGGTACTCTACAATAGAAAAAGAATTCCTAAGTATAGTCTGGGCAATAAAATACTTCCGCCCTTACCTATATTGGAAAAAGTTCACCATATACACAGACCATCGCCCTCTCACATGTGTCCATAAAAGACCCTAACTCAAAACTTACACGTTGGCGTCTGAGACTAGCAGAATATAACTATGACGTTCAATACAAAAAAGGCAAAGCTAACACAAACGCAGACGCTTTATCAAGAGTACAAATAATACATCATAATGAAATAGGGACATACACTAATAACCATCAGTGAACGACATAGACCTAGAGAATATAGACATTAGAACATTACTGGACATACCAATCACTCCCGATAATATGAACCAACCCCAAGAGACCGAACCACAACCTGACACTTCAACAAAGCATCAAGAACAAACACAATCTTCACAAACAGAAACTGCACTGAACCCAAGTACTGATAATATACCCGAAATAGAAGATGCTATTGATAGACAATTAAAACAATTCCACATCAGGAAAACACCGGGAGACACATACAGAATAGACGATAGGTCAAAAGGAAAAAAAATAATTAAAGATGTATGGATTCCAATAAACAATACGAGGGAACAAATCATACAATTCCTAAAAGAAAACACAATACCAGATAGAACATTTCACTGTTACTTTCACCACGAAGAATACTTTGCAATATTCTGCGAAGTATACAAAACAATATTTAGCAATCGGGGACCAAAATTAATTAGATGCATGAATAGAGTCACATTAGTAGAAAACGTTTCTGAGCAAACCGAACTAATCAGAAAATACCACGAAGGTAAAACTATACACAGAGGTATTCAAGAGACATACAAAAATATTCACAGAAACTATCACTGGCCTAATATGCTAACTTCGATTCAAAAGTTTATTAATAAATGCGACAGCTGCCTGAAAAGCAAATACGAACGAAACCCGCTTAAACTACCCCTATCCTTAACAGACACACCGCATAAACCCATGGAACATATGTTTATGGACCTATATAGCAGTGGAGGCACAACATTTTTAACCATCATAGATAACTTCACAAAGTATGCCCAAGCTATACCGCTAACCGCTTCAACTAGTATTCACATAGCCGAAGCCTTACTAAGCCCCCCCCCCTCCGTGGGATCTCCACCTTGTCGTGGTGGGGGGGCTTAGTAACCGTGGATTGGTGACCCGCGGTGAAGCTAAGAGGGATCCAGGAGGGGACGCTCCGCGTGGGCTTGACGGAGGCCTGCGCTGGATGCGTCCAATGGGGCGGGTGCGAGGGACAGCCCTATCTCCCGCGACCAAATGGAGGCGCACCATCGTTGCGTCGCGGTGGGGCCGCAGAGGAAAAGGAGATGCGGTGTTGCGTTGCCGTCCTTCCTATCCTCTGCGGCCGCTGAGTGTTTTGGCGGCGGAGCCCAACACCTTAATCCGCCGCCAAGGGGGTTTTGTTCGGGGCCCGCCTGACCATCTGGCGGGCCGATACCCGTCGGGGGGTTGCGACGTATGCTTGGGCGAAACCCGACCCTCCGACACACGGGTACATGAGGCACACGGGTTGGTTTTTAGTCAGTAAGAGTCTGACAGTCCCCTTCGCCCATCCCCCAGGGCGGAGGGACTCCATGAGGATTTTCCAACCCGAAACCAAAAAAAAAAAAAAAAAGCCTTACTAAGCCTATTCTCAGTAGTAGGAGTACCTAAAAAGATAACAACGGATTCCGATTCAAAATTCGATAATGAAACAATAACAGACATATGTGCAATTCACAATATACATATACATTTCACCACACCTTATAATCCCAATTCTAATTCACCAATAGAAAGATTACACTCCACACTAGCAGAAATCATTAGAATACAGCGTTTGACAGACAAAGACGAAACAATCAATCTCATGAAATACGCAATAATAGCCTATAACAATACTATTCATTCCGCAACGGGCTTTACCCCTTTTGAACTTCTGTACGGACACACAGACAGCAGAAACCCACTAGAATTACACTGCGCCAAAGAGTTCTACCAAGAATACGTAAGTAAATATAAACAAATTATGGAAAACGTTCAAAAACTAATAAACACCAAATTATCAAACGAGAAACAAAAAGTTATAGAAAAAATCAACAAAAATAAAGAAACAGCACAATTCAAAGTAGGCGACATAGTCTATAAACAGGTAGCCAAAACCGCAAGAAACAATAAACTCGAAACAAAATACCTAGGACCATATACAATAGTACGTATACACCTAGAACAAATCGCAGAAATCGTAGGAAAACATGTAAACGCTAAAACAATTAGAGTCCACTTCCGCTTATTAAGGCGCCCTGAAAATGTTTCACGCCATCGCCTGCTTTGCAGTGCTCCAGCTCGCCGCAACAACAGCGATCATACAGCCAATAGACAACCATAATGGCATTCTGGTATTATCGGAAGCAAAAGCTCAATATCAAATTGACACGTATCACCTAGCTGTTATATACAACACCACAAAACTTAGAGATATATACGTAGATATATGTAGCAATTACTATACTATAAAACTAAAACTAAATAGTTCAGTAGACTTAACGACTACCTTTAAGCAAATAGACTACCTTATAGATAACATAGAAAGTAAGTTACTTTATTTAGGATTCAATACCATAGGTTTTAAAATAATAATAATAATATCTTCTTTATTTTGAACACACAATACTTACTTACAATTAGAAGTTCATAATTTTCACAGTAAAGAAAAATAATATAAAATCCTGAGAACATATATTAAATTGAAAATAAAAAAAAAAAAAATTTTAATCATACAAACCAAAGTCAAAAGAACATAGGATATAGGACTATAAATAAGTACTTAATAACATTTTAAAGCGAGCGCGCGCGCATGCCACCCGCTCAGAACGCACTATATTGTATACCGACCTACATATATGGGAACAGGCCGCAGCCGCCGCAGGCGACACGCGACAGCGACAGTCGGGCGCCGGCATAGCGGCTTAAGCGCCGAGACAGTGCGCATGTCTCCTGCGCCCGGCACTCCTTGCCCATAGATCGCTGATCGTAAACTAGGTACCTACTCAATCATTACAAGTCGCTTACAATACAATAGACGAAGTAGGCACCCATACATTTATGCAGCCAAGTGGCTATTCACAGCACGATGCACAGGACTTTACAACGCAAATAAACCGGACAAATCAAGGTAATGTATGTATATAATAATATGTCACTTAAATAATATTTGTTATTGTGTGGTCGGTATGTAATATTAAATAGACCTCTGTGTGTGTTATTGTAGGTTAATAAAAAAGGCAAATACAGTGCATCGGCGTGAGTACAAATTACGCGCGGGCATCGCCGAACGAAAACGCATTCAAAAATTATTATAACTATATAAAATGGCAAGAACCACTGGCCGCGTAGGCGCCTTGATGCTGCATTTTCACAATTTAAACTGACTGGGTATGTATATACTAAGGTTTAGTTACATTTATCCAGCGAGGCACTTATAGATAAACTAAATAAAAAACAATATTTTCCAGACTTAGGTACTGTGGGACATTAGGCATCAAAGAAGATCACTACATGTAAGCAGCCAGCGGCTGGTCAAGAAACACATGAAATACTTACAAGATTTAAAAATATAACATATTTACGCAGGTAATGCTAGGCTCGGTATTGTGTGTCAAAAAAGGCAGCAGCTCAGCATATTGCTGCAATGTTAATTGCAGCGCTGATTTTCAGCTGGCGCCTCTTTGTGGCTAGCGGGTCAAATAGTTTTAAATAGTCTTATGTGTTTAGAGCTAAAAGTCTGAGTCATGATTGATCAATACAAAAAATGTGATATTGGCTAAATCTAATATACAAGTAATACGGATATATGAAATATTAAAAAATACGAATGTCAGTTGAGTGAATAAAATTAGGTAATAATATATAGATAGGTATTTCTAAATGTACGTAGATTAATAAGATTATAGGACAGGTCAAGCAAGTGTAAAAAACAAAAATATGTCAAATAGATGTCAGTTAAGGGATAGATCAAGATTACAATTATGTGATATTGGCTAGATCTAAAATGTAAGTAATACGGATATACGAAATAATAAAAATAGGAATGTCAGTTGAGGAAATAAAATTAGGTAATAATAATATATATAGATATGTCTCAATATCGTAGATTAATAAGATTATAGCTCTGGTCAAGTGTACAAAAAAAAAAAAATAATAATAATAATAAAGATATGTCAAATAGATGAATCAAGATTAATTCAATAATATGATGTCAATAAATAAAATAATAACATATCAATTATAATATTATCATTTGAATTATAATAATTATGTAATAATACCATAGTAAAAATAACTATTTATTACGATTATATGAACTTTGATTATGAGCAAGTTTTCTGTTTTTGCAACAACATATATTTGAGTTTCCTTTTAAAGCTGAGCGCACTGTTTAAAGAGCGAATCGGCGGCGGCAAATTATTCCAACACTTAGTTGCGTTGTACTTGAAACTACCGCGAAAGGCAGTCGTCTTATGAGTCGGAACACGCATGGGTACAGAGGTCGCTCTTTTTGGGTATTTACTATTTTCACTCATCCAGTTGAACTTGTCAAATAAATATCGCGGCACTCCGGTATTAAGCACACCAAATAACAGCGTTGCCAAGTGAAGTTCTCGTCTATATGACATTTTAAGGATGTTATGTGTATTGAGAAACGGAGTGACATGAGTTCTAGGCGGTATGACATAACAAAAGCGAGCACACGCGTTCTGCACTCTTTGAATAAGGCTAGCAGTTTTAGCTAGCAATCTCGGTCCGTAAGCGGTATCCAGGTAATTAAACTTGGAAAGAATTAACGAGTCTATGAGCTGCTCACGTAGCGGGACGTCCAAGTGATTACGAATTTTGTAAAGGACTTTTAGGCGGTAAAAACAGTTTCTTACTATACTGGAGATATGGCTTTCAAAACGTAACTCATCATCCATTAACAGACCGAGATTACGAGCCTCATGAACTCTCTCAATGCTTTTATTTTCAACGCAAATTGTAGCGTTATGACTACTTATTAACCTGCGCTGATGCTTAGACCCCAAGATCATAAATTTAGTTTTGCTAGCATTTAGAATGAGAGAGTTAGACTTGGCCCACTTAGAAATTCCTTCCAAATCCTCATTGACTTTTTCTATCGCTGCCTGCGTATCATTAGGATGGAACGAGTAATATACTTGTACGTCATCCGCGTAGATATGATATTTACAGTATTTTATATGATTAGTAATATCAGCACTGTATAATATAAACAAAAGAGGACCAATAACCGAACCCTGCGGCACCCCTCTAGTGACGTCAGAAGGTGTCGACCGCGCCAAGCTTTTGTCTGGATTACACAATTCTACATATTGAGAGCGATTACTTAGATATGAATTAAACCATTTCACTGCATTTGTATCAAAACCATAAAACGTCAATTTGGATAAAAGCAATGAAATATTTAAACTGTCAAAAGCCCTTGAAAAATCCAATAGAACAAGGGCTGTACCCTTTCCTTCGTCCTGGGCCGCTAGCACATTATCCATTACATCAATAATAGCAGTTGCAGTACCACGGTGTTTCCTAAACCCTGATTGAACTTCTGGCAGTATATTGTTAACTTCGAGAAACATAGTCAATTGTGCCGCCACTACCTTTTCCAAAATTTTAGAGAGGCAAGGTAAAATGCTTATTGGTCTGAGATCCTTAACATCAGCTACTTCGGAATTCTTGGGTATAGGTCTAACCACTGCTGTTTTCCATGGCGTTGGAAATTTACCGTCGCGGATAGATTTATTAATTATCAATGTTATAATATCTAATGTTTTTGGCGTCAACATCGTAAGCATGTCAAGAGTTATTCCATCAACGCCTGCAGCATTAGACCTAAGTCCATTAATAATCTTAGCAATTACTGAAGGTTCTACCGGCTTCAAACTAAAGGTAGCAGACCCAAACCTATTAAATTCGTAATATGTAAGAACAGACAAGGAAATATTAGAATCTCCAGGTACATTTAAAAAGTGATTGTTTATTACGACAGGATTATTAAGGTGCGATGGTACTTCAAATGTATGTTGTTGTATTACCTTTGATTTTAGGTTTTTCCAAAGGAGTTTAGGATTTTTAATTTGTTGATTAATGTGTTCTGCAAAGTAACACTTCTTTTCATAAAAAATTGCGACCTCAACCTGGTGTTTTAGCAGTTTATAATATTCTTTATGTGTATCACATTTAGTGCGCCTGTACTTATTAAGAGCGGAATCTCGTAAGCGCATCATAAATTTAACATTACTGGTGAGCCAAGGGGCTGGTAACTCTTTTATAACTCTAGATTTAATTGGTGCATGAAGATCAAACAGCCAAGTTAACGCCTTAGTGTAGTCGCAAACAATGTCGTCAATGTTCTCATGTGCTTGTATACGGTCCCAATTAATAAGCTTGATGTCTGCGTTAAATTGATCTATATTTATGTCACTCAATGACCTGTAACTTATCAATTTAGGCTTTACTTTAGGTTTTTTCATCATCAACTCACACGTCACAAATGCGTGCCCGAG
The DNA here is from genome assembly GCA_944739405.2 of Euclidia mi. Taxonomy (NCBI): domain Eukaryota; kingdom Metazoa; phylum Arthropoda; class Insecta; order Lepidoptera; family Erebidae; genus Euclidia; species Euclidia mi. The sequence continues at coordinate 68,220,070 of OX123195.2, read as the reverse complement.
GGTTTGCCCAAAGCAATCCACATCGGTATTCCGTACTAGAGCATCAGTACAAATGATGTCAATGAGTGAGCATGAGCTATCAGTGAAATGTGTCGGACTAGAGACAACTTGCTTAAGTCCCGTGCACGACAGAAAAGTATGTAGGTTCTTGTACTTGGCATCAGAAGGGTTAAGTATGTTAATGTTAAAATCACCCAAGACTACAATACGATCGTATTTAGGAAAGGAGCCTATCGAGTCCATGATACTATTTAGAAATAATTGCGTGTCTGATGTCGGGGGACGATATGCGGTACCTATAATTACAGTATTATTGTTTAAATTCATTTTCAACCACATCTGCTCTATAGATGGATTCTCAGGATGTGCACAGACCCGTACATTAAGGCCACGCCTAATGTAAAAACCCACACCTCCACCGCGACCATTACGAATACACATAGGACGAGGCACGTGTTTTAAACGATATTCAGGTACAATCGGCGCCCGACCTTCCTCACCAAGTTTTAACCAAGTTTCATTTACAGCCAAAATATCAACTTGATGACGCAATACTGTGGCTATGAAATCGTCATGATTGGTGCCAAGTGAGCCAGCGTTAAACAATCCAACTTTTATATATTTGACATTAGGCATTGGATATGTTATAAAAATAAAAACTAATAACTATATAAAATAGATGTAGTCTGGCATTACCAAAATAACGAATACATAACAGCATGAAGATAAATTGACCATAGCCGCATACCATTATAATCGCTGCACACCTGTACCGAGCCTGCACAACCATAATATTAAACATAGCCAACACAACACTCAATAATATAGACGTACAGTTAACATGGTATAAGTCATATATCTCATAGTTTAAATTATTTGCTTGTAATAAAATTGCAGTATAATTACTAGGTAAGAAGTAGAAACAGTGTAAACAAAAATATTTTATGCAATAAAAGCCTTTAAGATCAAACATAGCCATCACAATATTAAATAATAAAGACATACAGTGAGCAACATGATTCATGTCATATATATCACAGCCTAAACTATTTACCTGTAACACAATTGCAGTATAATTACTAAATAGGAAATAGAAACAGTTTACGAGTATATACCTGTAACCTATACAATAAAAACCTATTGGATCAAACAGGAATATTACCAAAAACACGGGTTAAGTCGTCTAGGGTCCTGATAATAAATGACGGCTTTCCCTCTGATTGTTTGACATAGATCCTTCCACGTTTGGTCCATACATACTTCCACTGATGATGCGCTCTAGCTTCCCTCGCTTTGTATAAAAGCATGCGGTTAAATTTCGTAAGTCTCTCGTTAATATAAAACGGTCGGGACTCAGTTGTTATGCCAAAATCCGCGGTGTTTGCCCCTCTCCGTACGCGCATACTATGCAACAGTTTGTCGCACACAGAGCGCCGCGCGAGTCGAACCACCAAGGGGCGTGGGCGCGCAGTAGATACGCCCGACAGGCCACCTCGCGGCTGTCGCGGACCAACCCGCTCAGCTGAGACCACCTCGCGCTCGTCCATATCAACACCAAGCTTCACTGCAATCAGACTTACTATATGTCCAGGGCTTTCTCCGCTACTTTCGGGTATATTTGAAATTTCTAAATCATTGCCCAATAAGTCTTGATCCCTATCATTTAAATCCATTTTTAGTCCTTCAACAATCATTTCAAGATTACTATTATTAGCTGTGTTAGTTTTATTAGACAGTTCCCTCTCCAATGTCTCAATTTTTGCCTCTAGTACGTCAAGACGAGAAGAGTTACAAGCGAGTGTAACGCGTACATCCTGGAAGTCCTGGCGTAGCATCATTATTTGTTCCTGCATACTGGACATTTGCTCGCGGAACAGGCGGATCTCAAGAGCCAAGTTAACTTGCTCAGTTTCAGCTGAATTGGCCATTGTTGAGGTGTTTGGGGGTCCAGGAGTTACAAATGCCCCGATGTCGTCACCCGATTCATCAGTCTCCGGAACACCTTTTGCAGGGGTCTCTGAGCGATTATTTCGCGGTTTGTTTTTTGAACATTCAGGGCATAACCAGTTTGGCAATTTCGCGGCCGCCTTAGCCTTGCCTAAACACTGGTAGTGATAGTTAGTTGGACATTTTGAACACGTGGCGCCATCTGTCTTATTCATAAAGCGACCGCAAGCGCCACAGTTATGCATGATGCTTCGCACTAGGTACGGAAGATTTCAATCAATGAGATTTCTTATTATTTTTTAACTGATTAGCTAGATGGCTCTGATCGAAGCTTAGATAGATGTCTCGTTGATTAATACCAACGCCACAATACAGGTGGCACTGTCCACGGTGAGCAAATCAGCTGTTCGTCAGCTGATTAACAGCTGTTGCAGGTAGATAATCAAAATGTAGTATACATACACCCAACCAAACAGTTGAACACTATAGTTTAGTGTAAAATTTTGTATTTTGTCGATATTTATGCTTAGATATGTCACTTAGATATAAAACAAGTTACCGCCAAAAACGTGGCTTAATAAACGGGTTAGGTTCAGTAATAAAATCAATAACAGGAAACCTCGACCAAGAAGATGCTATTAAAATCGATAACGAATTAAAATCAATAAAAGCATCGCTTAATAACAATAGAATAAATCAGCGTAAAAGTATAAATATTGTGCAGGACTTCATAAAAGACTACGAACGTAATTTAAATATAATAAAAAATAATCAAATAAAAATTTACAGGGCTATAGATAGATACAACGCGCAAAAGAATGAATTCGAAACCAATTTTTTAACAACATCCATATTCAACCAAATCGAAAGTTCACTTCAGCAACTTTACGACCGGCTAGAAACAATAGAAAATGCAATAACATTTGCACACCTAGAAAAGATGCACCCTAGCATAATCGACGCTTCTTATCTAATAGAAGAACTAAATCAAATACAAAACGAAATTAACGGTAATTTAGCATTTAACCCGAATATGAATAATATTCACTTGTGGGAAAAAACTATTAAAGTAAAAGCATACAGCACCAATGAAACACTGAACTTCATACTAGACTTGCCCATAGTTGCAGAACAACCATACAATCTCCTACACCTATACTCTATCCCTAACAACAACAACACTATCCTAATACCCGAAAACCCTTACCTTGTCTTGGGAAACAACGAGTTCGCGTATCCCCACGAGCCTTGTAACAGCATAACAGAAGACGAAGTAATCTGCACACACCTTGAGTGGAAAACTTTGCTACACTCCAACGATTGCATAGCTCAACTTATTCAAAATCAAGAACCACATAATTGTACGTATGCCACAGCGAGCTACGAGAACAACATCATACAACAAATCAAGGACAATAGCTGGATAGTAGTAATGAAACAAGAGGAAGTCATAAAAACTATATGCAACAAGGATGTTCAATACCAACGCAATAAAGGCACTTTCCTTATAACAACAGACAATAGCTGCAAAGTACAAATACAAGATAGAACCCTATCAACTCATCAACGATACATCAATATTAGAGAAACTGTACCACTACCACGTGCATATCAAACACCGAATATGGCATCAATCAAGTTAAAACTAGATAACATAAATCTAGACAACCTCAAGAACGCTCTACACCACTCAGAAGATATGGTTATCCCCGAAGAAGACACAATAACTATACCATCAACACCTAGTTGGCCATCCATTACAATGTACATCTTGGTATTCTTCACTGGAGTCGGAGTAGCAGTCTACAAACTCTGGTGGAAACCTAGATCGGCGCAAATCATAGCTCAACAACAACCTGAACCTGAAGAAATCCAGCTTCGGTCGCAGCCGCCATTGCGCCTTCATCTTAAGGGGGGAGGAGTTATGTCGTCGTAACCATGTCCTTACACAAGGACCACCTTTGTTACTTAGAATAATTAGGTAATAAGATTACTGTTCACATATCTTCCTGGTACTTGATAACAGGAAGACATTATCATTAAGTTTATAGCCCTTTGTTATTAGAAGTAGCGATAAGCTTTTGTATAATCTTTAATGTGAAATAAATGTTAGTCTTGCTCTGCTCTTCAAGCAGAACACACCTACAATTTGCTTTTTAAAAAGCCTTTTGCCTTCGCCCACTACCTAACTCCTGTCAGAAAGTATTTTTCTAATACGTTGCAACTCAGTGTCTTCAAATTGTACCGTTGACAACTAGTCGTCTGTGACGGTCATAATATCACAACTATCGATAGCCTGAATGATTCCTGCATTTTCTACTATTGGATTTCTACTCAACGCATCAACGTGAATCATACTTTTACCAGTCTTGTATACTATATTACAGTCATACTCCTGGATTAATCTCCACCATCGCGCGATCACATCAATCATATCACGCTTTAAAAACGTTGCTCTCAGCGAATTACAGTCTGTTACAATGGTGAAATTCAACCCAAGCACGTATGTTCTAAATTTCAGTAACGCGGCAATAACTGCTAGAGTCTCCAGCTCATATGATGAAAAAATGGGATTCTTTAGGCCACGTCTGTCTACTATAATAAGCAACAGGTTTAGAAACTCCATCGGTTTGTCTTTGTAATAAAACGCTTCCTACTCCATGTTTGCTAGCGTCAGTATGTATTTGGGTTTCAAATGTAGGGTCATACAATGCTAATACGGGCCTTGAAATAAGTGCATTTTTCAATTTATCAAACGCTTCTGCCTGACTTTGTGACCAAACCCAAGCAGAATTATTTTTCAGCAACTTTGTAAGGGGACGGGCTATTTCACCAAAACCTCTAATAAAACGTCGAAAGAAGCTAGCTAGTCGAATAAACTGCCTAACGTTATGCACGTCTTGCTTTCCGGAAACCAAACTGATTTGGTGATAAAAAAATATGGACTTTCATAAACTTTATAAGACGGTTGTTAAGCAGCTTTTCTAAGATTTTTGACAATGCCGGCAGTACAGAAATCGGTCTATAATTACTGACACTGTCTCAGTTCCCACTCTTGTAAATAGGATGCACGATTGCTTGTTTCAATGACCTCGGAAAGACACCCCTAGAAAAGCAAAGCTCACATATATGTACATTGGAGGTATCAAAGTTTGTCGGCTCAGTTATATCATTTTAGCTGTAATTCCATCCCAACCTGCAGCAGAATCACAACGTAGGCTCATGATTATTCTTTCTACTTCAGTGTGATCGGGTGTTAAAAGAACTAGGGAATTAGACTGCAACTTTTCATGTAGGTAAGGTAGGTGCTTGGTATGTACTCCCACATGTTTTTTTGCAAGATTTTTACCAATGGTCGCAAGTATTCATTAACCCTATTGATTGACGATATTTTATCTAATCCAGGACTATGCAAAAGATCGTTAGGAGGAGATTTGGATGGTGTTTTATTTAAGATTTCATTTATTACCTGCCAAGTGGCTTTAGGATTTTTATTGGCTTTAATGAATTGATTTTTCTCGTAAGTCCTTTTGATACGGTACAGTAGCTTGTTACAAAAATTACGGTAACGGAGATAAGTTACTTTTAATACATAATTTTCGGGTGATTTTTTATGTTGTCTGTGCATGTTATCCCTGTTTCGAATATATCGAAGTAAGCCCTTTGTTATCCAGGGCTTAATAATCCGATGCTTTGATGGAATATTATAAGTTTTGGTGTTATTGCTCACAATAGATGTAATACTGTTAATTAGCAACTCTGTTGCTGCGAGATTTTTACCAATGGTCGCAAGTATCATTAACCCTATTGATTGACGATATTTCATCTAATCCAGGACTATGCAAAAGATCGTTAGGAGGAGATTTGGATGGTGTTTTATTTAAGATTTCATTTATTACCTGCCAAGTGGCTTTAGGATTTTTATTGGCTTTAATGAATTGATTTTTCTCGTAAGTCCTTTTGATACGGTACAGTAGCTTGTTACAAAAATTACGGTAACGGTGATAAGTTACTTTTAATACATAATTTTCAGGTGATTTTTTATGTTGTCTGTGCATGTTATCCCTGTTTCGAATACATCGAAGTAAACCCTTTGTTATCCAGGGCTTAATAATCCGATGCTTTGATGGAATATTATAAGTTTGCTGTTATTGCTCAAAATAGATGTAATACTGTTAATTAGCAACTCTGTTGCTGCGTTTGGGTCATTTAGTAACATGAAGGGGCTAAAATCTGTGTAAGAAATATCTGACACCACTTTTTTTAAGTCACATTTTGTTACGTATTTAGGAAATTTATGAGAGGTTGATTTTGCCTTTATAACAACTAATATTGGTGCGTGTTCAGTTATATGCGTGTCTAAGATTAAAGAAATTACTGAGTTACTGGATTTTATCATGGTATGGTCCAGGCAACTATGGTCTCTCGTTGGGCAGGTATAGGCCGGCAACAGTCCATGTAGTGCAATCAAGTTCATATATTCGTGATAATGTGGATCCCTATTTGTTGGTGTTACATTAATATTAATATCAAATGTTCACCGTGGGAGAGCCATGCTTCGGCACGAATGGGTCAGGCTCGTCCGGAGTGATACCACGGCCTCACAGAATACCGGCGTGAAACAACGCTTGCGTTGTGTTTCGCCGAGTGAGTGAGGATACCGGAGGCCCAATCCCCTAACCCCCTCCTATGATGGTGCAGTTGAAAAACTTTTTGCTACCCCAGGAGGGTACCAACTGCGCTAGCGTTGGAGAATCCCTCTCTAGACGTCCGCGTTCAGGACACAACGCATCTAAGCGTGGACGCCCAGGCCGCCCCTCGTACTCTAGGGGGGGGGGGGGGGGGCAAAACTGCGCTCGAAAAGTCCCTAAAAAGGAGCAAAAATATCCTGGCACCCCCTGCCACACTGGCCGTGGACTTCTGCAATATCAGGGGATTACACACCAACCTTAATGCTGTCCACCACCACCTCGAGACAACAAAGCCGGCCTTGCTCTTCTTGACTGAGACGCAGATATCGCCTCCAGCAGACACTTCCTTACTTACCCTGGGTATGGACTTGAACACTCCTTTCTGTCCACGGCCGGAGTGTGCGTGTATGTTAGAGACGATATCAGTTCTCGTCGACTTAGGAATCTTGAAGGTAGGGACCTTTCCACCTTATGGCTACGTATAGATAGCGACGACCACCCCCGCGTCCATGCTTGCCTTTATAGGTCCCATAGCGGTGATACAGAAACTGACCGACTCATTGAGCACATCCAAATGGCTTCAGACTTTGTGCAGCAGCATCCCGTCAGCAGAGATCATCTTGCTTGGCGATTTTAACGACCATCACGCCGACTGGCTCAGTTCCAGTAAAACTGATCATGCGGGGAGATCTGTTTACGACTTCGCACTGGCTTATGGCCTGACTCAACTGGTTACCACGCCCACGCGAATCCCAGACGTTGAAAGCCAGAATCCTTCACTGCTGGACCTTCTGCTGACCTCTCATCCGGACGGCTACAAGGTATCCGTAGGCGCCCCACTTGGCTCCTCAGACCACTGCCTTGTACGGAGTGTGGTGCCTCTCACGTGCTCGCCGCGATCGCGGACTACACGCAGTCGCCGTGTGTGGCACTACAAGTCAGCAGATTGGGACGCGATGCGGAACTTCTTTGCGTCCTATCCTTGGGGACAAATATGCTTCTCGCCGGATGATCCCAACGCCGCTGCTGATTCTGTTGCTGATGTGGTGCTACAGGGTATGGAACTTTTCATTCCATCCTCTGTGGTCCCTATTGGTGGCAAATTTCGGCCTTGGTTTGGTTCATCTTGCAAAAAGGCTTCTCGCAGGAAGCAGGAAGCTTACCAAGCCTGGGCTGATGCGGTGGCGGCGGGGGATGAAAATACCAGCGCATTAAAAAGGGTGTATAACTTTGCCGCCAGGTCCTTCAAAAGAGACATTGCTAGTGCAAAGACGAAGCACATCGGTAGAATTGGCAAGAGGCTAGAGCGCCTTCCATCGGGAACTCGTGCATTCTGGTCTCTTGCCAAAGCTATCGAAGGGAACTTCTGTAAGGCATCCTTTCCACCGCTACACATGGGAAATGACTCCTTGGCCCACGACGCAAAGCAGAAAGCCGATCTTCTGGGCAAACTCTTTGCGTCCAACTTGACCTTGGATGACGGGGGACAGGAACCGCCTACTATACCGCTGTTGAAGGGCTGTATGCCGGATATTCGGTTTCACCAACGCGCAGTCCGTATGGCACTTCTGTCCCTCGATATCCATAAGTCGAGTGGGCCTGATGGAATGCCCCCTATTGTGTTGAAGATCTGCGCTCCAGAGTTGGCACCAGTTTTGACACGCCTTTTTCGTCTCTCCTACTCATTTGGCGTAGTCCTAACATCGTGGAAGACAGCATTGGTCCACCCGATCCCTAAAAAAGGCGATCGCTCTAATTCGAGCTAATTCGAGCGAGGAGCCACGCTCACTAATCTCTGGCTCCACTCTTCGCGTCAATAATGACGCTGATGATGAGGTGGAGGATCCATTACTACCAAGGGTAGTCTTACCTGGTATTGCAGCCTGTGACCGGGGCCGCTCTCGGTCCTTGGGCAGATCGCGGGGGCGTTCAGGTCCTTCTCGTTCAGCCACTCCTTGCCCGGGGCTGTCACGGGTACCAGCCACTGCCATATCCGCGGCGGTATCCAAGACCACCACCACCGCCCTATTGGGGGCCGAAGGCCCTGGGTTGATTGGGCGGGCGTCGCCAGACGTTTCTGATGGCGGAGGCCGCATAACCCGCTCGGGGAAGAAGAAAGCTTTGGGTGATCTAGCTGCGCATACCCCGGAGTCGTCAGTTGAGCGGGCCGCGAACAGTGCGCGTGAGAGCGATAGCTCCGCCATGTCTGTGGCATCAGTCTTGACCCGAGGTGCTCGAAAACGCGCCGTGAAACGTCACCCAGAGGGACCGGATGAGGGAGTGGCCCGGGTTAGGGCAAGGACGGCGGAGGTCTCTGATTCGGACGGAGAACTAAGGTTATTGTCAGACCCGTTAGCTTCTTCGTCCGACTCAACAAAACGCGCTCGCGAGATCGAGCAGCGTTTAGAGGAGCTACGCGGGCAACCGACAGCCGCAATACAGGAGAAAGCACTCCTCTCTGTTGCGGTTGTAGAGAGAGTGGCCAAGGAGAGCCGCAGCCTGAAGGGGGCCTTTGCTAAGGCCCTGATAGACGCGGCTCAGGACATCGCTGCTGCAATTGCGGCTCAGACTGAGCGCATCGGGCGGGAGGAGGCATCTAACGCCGAGCTCCACTCCCGCCTAGCCTCCCTTGAGGCTGCGATGGACGCGATGTCCAGGGAGCTCGAGCAGCTCCGTAAGAGTACGCCACTGACATATCCAGCTGCTCAGTCACCGCGAATGCTAACGAAGGAGACTCCCCAGGTGTCCGGGTCACCTCCTCTTCCGGTTGCCAAGCACCCGACAATGAGCGCACCAGCCAAGAAGTCGCCACTTCGCCGAGAGGAGTTCCCTCCTCTTCCCTTCCGCCCCACCCAGGCTCAGACTAGCGATCGGGTCCAGCAACAAGTTGTCGCGGTGCCTTATCCATGCGTGAGCCACGATGGCTGCACTTATACGGACCTGGCGTCACAAATCTCGGCCCAACTTGCGATTCAGATGGATCGCAAGTTCGAAGAACTTCGGGCCCAGATCTTCCCGGACCGTGTGGAACGGCCGCGACTCGCACGGCCAATAGCCGCGGCACATAACGCCGCGCCCACAGCTGCACCAGACGTTGCGATTGCCACCGCGTCCACTACTGCAGCCGCAGTCACGCTCGGTGGTGGGAGCAGGAAGAAAAGGAGGAGAAAGACAGCGCCGCCTGCACCCGCACTTGCCGCATTGTCAACCCTCGAGCCTGTTGGGCAGGCACCTGCTGCTGAGTCTAGTGCCCCCTGGGCCACAGTGACAAGTCGCCCTGCAAAGGCCCGGGCCCGGAAGGCAAAGACCAAGAAGCCCGCGTTGCCCAAAGTGCCGTCCACATCGGCGGTGACAGTGACCCTTCCACCAGGGTCCAACACCACCTTAGCCGAGGTGATGAGACTGGCCAGGGAGAGGGTTGACCTCAACGAGCTGGGGCTCACTGAGGGCCTCCGTCCGAAACGTGCCATCACCGGAGGACTTATACTCAAAATTCCCGGTGAACAGGGCTCGGAAAAGGCGGAAGACCTAAAACGACGCCTTCAGACGGCGTTATCCGAAACGGGTGCGATCGTGGCGCGTCCCGTAAAAATGGCCGAGATTCCGGTGAGAGACTTGGACGACGCAGTAGTCCCTAAGGATATTGCCGAAGCAGTTGCTGCGGAGGGCAATTGCGATGCGGCCGACGTGAAGGTTGGTCAAATTCGCTCCTCTGCGGCGGGCTTGGGGACTGCGTGGGTCCGCTGCCCGCTCACAGCTGCCCGCGAGTTGGTGGCCGCAAGAAAGCTCCGGGTGGGTTGGGTCATCGCCCGTGTCGAGGCCCTGGCGGCTCGACCTCTACAGTGCTTCAGGTGCCTGGAGAAGGGGCACGTGCGCGCCCGCTGCACATGTGATAGGGACCGAAGCACTCTCTGCTTTGTCTGCGGCCAGGCGGGCCACAAGGCAAGCGGTTATGAGGAGAGTGCTCCGCGGTGCCCTGTGTGCACGGATGCGGGGCGCCCGGCCAACCACCGGGTGGGCACTAAAGCCTGCACCCCTCCTGAGAAGAGGGGTGGTAGAGGTCGGGCTGCGGTTACCGCCGCTCCTGCCACGGCGGTTACCGAAACCAGCAATGGTTTTGGGTTGTTGGAGTCGGTTACCGGCTCTGGGGAGGCTATGGAGGCATAAAATTCTTTTCCCCTTTAGTCATTCTTCAGGGCAACCTAAACCACTGCCGTGCTGCGCAAGCTTTGCTTGCGCAGACCATTGCAGAGCGTTCGGTTGCCCTGGCAATAATGGCGGAGCCGTACTTCGTACCGGACCACCCTCGTTGGTTCGGGGCATCCGATGGCTCCGTAGCTGTGTACTGGGCGGGAGGGGAAAGAGAGCCCCATTGCCGCCTGCTCCATCAGGGGCCGGGTTTCGTCGTTGTCGAATGGGGTCCTGCAATCGTCGTCGGATGCTACGTCTCCCCAAACAGCGGCCTTGCCGCTTTTGAGGCCTACCTCGATGGGCTGGCCAACCACATTAGGGTTTACCAGTCCCGTCCGGTGTTTGTCCTGGGTGACTTCAACGCGCGCTCTAGCGTGTGGGGTGACACCCGGAACAACCTGCGTGGAGAGACGGCGCTCGAATGGGCGACTGAACTCGACCTCCGGCTTTTAAACCGGGGCCGCGGGGGTCAGTTAGTACATGCGTCCGCTGGCAGGGGGAGTCGATCGTCGATCTTTCGTGGGCGACTCCCTCTGCCGAGCGTCTCGTCTCAGGGTGGTTTGTCGCGGAAAATGTGACCACGCTGTCAGATCACAGATTGATCGAATTCAGCGTGACCTTCCGCCCACCCCGCGACATCTCGTGGCGCCCAAACGCGATTCCGACGCGTCGCTGGAACGTTCGACAACTTGACGGAGACATGCTAGCAGCCGCTGCCCACGTGGCCGAGTGGGAGGCCGCCAATTTGGGAATCCCGCCCGATCCCGAGTCGCAGGCGGACTGGTTTCGGGACATTATGACATCTGTCTGTGACACGTCTATGCCCCGATCCCGCCCGAGGAGACCCAGTTCGCAGTACTGGTGGACGCGCGATATCGAGCGCATTCGCCTTGATCATGTCGCGGCGCGCCGCCAGTACTTGCGAGCCCGGAGAAGAAGGAGAGCCACTGCTGAACAGATTTCTGGAGCATATGAGCAGTATCGGACCGTCGGGAAAGCACTTTCAAGTGCCATCCTTGCGGCCAAGGCCCGCTCCTGGCAAGAACTAGTCAATGGACTGGACAGGGACCCATGGGGGCGCCCTTACAAACTTGTAATGGGCAAGCTCAGACCGTGGGTCCCTCCCATCACGTCGACCCTGGACCCGCCGTTTTTGGAGAGGGTAGTCGATACCGCGGGCCGAGGAAAGTAACTCGACACCTCCTCCGTCACAGTCGTCCCAAGTCTCTTGGGACGACCGACTTGCCGTGACAGAAGACGAGCTGGACCGAGCCATTCGACGGCTCCGAGCCCGCAACACTGCCCCGGGTCCCGATGGGATCCCGGGTCGGGCGTGGGTGCTTGCGCTCGCAATCTTGGGGGACAGGCTGAGGCAATTATTCACCGACTGTCTCCGTTGTGCCCTATTCCCCTCCGGTTGGAAAGAGGCCGATCTGGTCTTAATCCAGAAGCCCGGCAGGACCGCCGATTCTCCCTCGGCGTTCCGACCCATTTGTTTGCTGGACGAGGTGGGCAAGCTCTTTGAGCGCATTATTGCTGCCCGCCTCCAGGACCACCTGTCGAATGTGGGCCCCGATTTGTCTGAGTGCCAGTTCGGCTTCCGGCAGGGGCGTTCGACTATAGACGCAGTCCGTCGCGTCCGCTCCCTGTCGGAGCCGGTGCTCAGGGAGGGAGGCGCTGCGTTGGCGGTCAGTCTTGACATTGCCAATGCCTTTAACTCCCTCCCCTGGCAGTCAATTAGGAGGGCGCTGATTTATCATAACGTGCCCTCTTATCTGTGTGATATTATCGGGTCGTACCTAAATGGGAGGTCCATCAGGATAAAAGGTCGGAACGGAGCTCTGCTCACAAGGGAGCTCTCAAACGGAGTTCCACAGGGGTCCGTGTTAGGACCCCTTCTGTGGAACATCACGTTCGATGCGGTCCTGCGTATCGGTCTCCCCTCTTATGTTAGCGTCGTCTGCTATGCGGACGACACGTTGGTGCTGGCACGGGGGACAACCGGTTTCCGCAGTGTCGTGGCTCTCGCTAATCTTGGCGTGGCACTGGTCGTCTCGGGAATTAGCCAGCTGGGCCTTCGAGTGGCGCCTCACAAATCTGAGGCGCTATGGTTCCATGCCCTTCCTCGGGGCCGGGAACCACCCAGCTCGGTGGTGTCGATTTGTGGTGCACAAGTCCGGGTGGGGCGTACTATTAAGTACCTTGGCCTCACTTTGGACTCTCGCTGGGCGTTCGAAGACCACTTCGAGCGCTTGGCCCCTCGGGTGCGTGGTGCGGCGGGCGCGCTTCAGCGCCTGCTCCCGAACCTGGGTGGGCCACGCGAGGAAGTTCGCCGCCTCTACTGTGGCGTCGTGCGGTCCATGGTTCTCTATGGGGCGCCCGTGTGCCATCATCGTCTCACGCGCGCCTCCCGCTGCAGGGCTATCCTAGCCAGTCTGCAGCGGTTGGTGGCCATTCGGGTCGCAAGAGGCTACAGGACGATATCCCATGAGGCGGCGACGCTCATTGCGCGCCTCCCACCGTGGGATCTCCTGGCGTGGGTGAATGCCCGTCTTTATGACGAGGTTCGCCTTCGTAGGCTAGGCGGGGAGGCGCCGAGTGAAACGCTCGAAGAGTACCGTCGAAATGCGCACCGAAGCGCGTATGAGGAGTGGCGCGTGCGGCTGCATCTACCGCGTTCCACGCGCCAACGCATCGTCGGTGCAATTTTGCCGATATTTGACGCCTGGCTCGAGACGAAGGAGTGCACTACTTTCCGGCTGACTCAGATACTTACCGGGCATGGTTGCTTCGGTGAGTATCTGAGTCGGATCGGACGTGAGGAGACGACACAGTGTCACCACTGCGATGACGACCTAGACTCCGCCCAACACACACTAGAGGTGTGCCCCGCGTGGGCGGACGAGCGGAGTACCCTAGTAGCCACCATCGGGAGGAATTTGTCCCTACCAGCCGTAGTAGCGGCAATGGTGGAGGACACCCACAATTGGCATGCAGTAGTCTCCTTCTGTGAAGCTGCAATGCTCCAGAAGGAGGCCGCCGAGCGGGAGCGTGAACGACGCAACCCCGCTCGCAGGCGAAGGCAGCGTCGAGGCGGCGGCAGCGGCCGTTGAACTCGACTCTTCCTCAGGTCTGCGGGCGTTAGAGGGGGAGCCTCTAACGACCCACCATAAGCGGATCCGAGAAGGCAGCGGACTGTGTGGCGCAGTCTGCTGTGAAAGGCATTGCACACCACGCCTTTCCCCGGGCACGCGTCCCAAGCAAGGGGACCGACGCGACAGGTACAGCGGAGCAATACAACCACAGTTCCCGTTGTACCTGCAAGGCGTCGAGCTATGGAGCCACCGTGTGGTTTTTAGTCGGTAACCCAGCCTACGGGGTGGGAGTCCGACATACCCCCTTCGACCGCTCCCCGGTCGGAGGGGCATGAGGTAACTCATTTTCCACACGATAAAAAAAAAAAAAAAGCCATGTAGAAAAAAAAATGCTTCAAATGAATACTCTCCTTTAGAGATGAGTATGGTAGGTAGAAATAATAATCTTGACTCCAGGATTCAGAATAGTTTATTCATAATTTAGTTCTGTTTATATACAAAATTTACAAATATCCTTAGCCAATCAAAACAAAGATAAATAAAAATTTAAAATAATTGACCAATAAAATTCGAGCATAATCGTCCAATCACATTCGAGTAGAGTTTACGCAAGTAATCCGCCAGGTGGTACATACGTCGCGCGCGTTTTCCCGCGCAAACGTGAATGAGCGTAGGTACTTATGCACCCGGCATGAGCGCAGGCGGGCCATTTGCCGGGCGGAGGTCGAACGACGATGTCACGCGGTCACGCGTCAGCTGGTACAGCGGGCGTCGACGTAATAACAGTTGAAGAGCGAAGATTGTCTTGAAGTCGTGGTCAGCGTGTGTATCTTCGATTTTGCAAGATAACTCTTCTTGTTTTTATTTGGCGTCACAAAAGTCTATAAAACTGTTCTTTTCAGAACAACAACAAAAGTCCTTAAACAGTCCTTGTCAGGACTATTATCACTGTTTCTATTTAAATACTAAGTCCTTTTCAGGGCTGTGTGTATCCATGTTTCTATTCACGAACATTCAAAAGTCACTGTAGGTATAGGTTAGCCACAGTACGGGTAGTACTCAAGCAAAGCGTACCGGCAGCTTGATGGTGCGACCGGAACGTGTTGATTTGATGTCCGTTTGCGGCGGCCGGCGGCGCGGCGTCGTGGAGTTCGCCGGCGCAGGTACTTGATGTTTGGTAAGGTTATAATGCGGTAAGGTTACTTCGGTATCCTTGGCAACAGTGTGGTTCTTGGTTTTCTGGGTAATGGTGATGTTGCTTGAAGGTAATGTGTTGGTATGGTTTGCTGGTAAATTATCGTTATCTTCTAATACGACGTAAGCAGGCTTCAGTCGATCAATTGAAATGTTTGCTTGTTGATTCGGTAATTGCACATAATACTCTTTATCTGTTCGGCTTATAACCTTGAAAGACCTTCGTAGGGTGTCTGTAGTGGCTTACGAACTGAATCTACTCAAACGAATACGTGACTGCAACTGAGTAGGTCTTTATGCACGAAAATATTCCTATTATTATTATCATGCTCGGAGGCCGCTTGAGGCTTGTTTCTATGAAAGATTTCGCGTAGCTTCTCGACGTAGGTATAATCCATAGCTGTAGGTGTGTATGCTATAATACGTTACAAGTTGTATGGAACAAATTTTTACAACTCAAGATGCTTTAGTTTATATTAATATACATGCCATGAACATTCAAGCCATAGCTCAAAATACCATTTGCGAATAAAGTGAGAGTTTATGCACTTGACCATAGTTTTTGGGTAGATGATTGATTAAATTGTTGAAGAAATTGTGGGAGTGAGAATAAATTACTTTTTTGAATTTTCCTCATGAAATTATTTACTTAAATTAAAAATAAAAACATCAAATTATGAATATGGAGGATGTCGAAGACTTTCTAACCTCACCTCCCTCTTATATAGCAACCGTCTTTCGCGAAGAACCAATGTGACCTAAATGACAGTTGTTCTGAAGCAAGAGTGGACTACAACGCATAAAGATATGATTATGATTATAACGATTGACCGGTGTCGGTTGTTTAACAGGAACCTTTCCATCATAGTTTGCAATTGTTCACAATTATACAGATCTACTATAATATGCTGTCCAGATCTTGAACAGCTGAAGTGCATGATACCAGCACTGGTATCCTAGACAACAACCAGTCCTTTTTCTCAGTGAACTTGCACTTTTGTAGGATTTGGTGAGTTTTTCTTGGTTTAACACGTTGATGAATGTTTCCTATTGTGGTATCGGACCCATTTTTTCATCACAAGAAACAATACGATTCAAAATTCCCTCTTTATTGTGACGTTTGAGTAAACTAACACAGCCCTCAATGCGTGTTTGTAAGTGTAGTTCGCTTAATCATTTTTCCAGATGTTTCTTTTCTAATTTGTTTTAAAAGAATTAAAATTGTTTCATAAATCGTAACGCACACCGAATTCTACGGTTAACTCTGATTTGGTTTGCATTGAATTTGCTTCGATGATAACATTTATTCTTCATTGTCAACTATCGTCTCAAGCCGTTCACGGGTTTTACAAAATTACGCAAGGAAACATGCAAGGGGGAGCGCGCAGTCAATGGAATTGTGACTTTACACTGTGTAGTAATGTTAATTGATACTGAAATACTGTATAAATTAACATTACTGAGCATGTTAGGTGGAAATCGTACATACGTGTTATGCTTCAGTAACATTACTTTAGTAAAAAGCGGGGCGAAGATACACACACACATAAGTGCCTGTTTGGCCCGGTAGACTTAAAGACCACAGTTTGGTGAAACAAAACAAAAAAGCGCGCTTCTGAGAATAGTTGGTACATAAATGGGAATGTTTTTAGCTATGGATACGAAATAACTAATCACCCGCACCGCGTTCCGTCACCGCGTGCGCTGAATCAGCTGAACTTATACGCGCACAAGAATACTTAGCGGCATTTTAGATTAGTTATGTTGGATAGCGGCAATTTAGTCTTGAACAAAATGAAAAATATTTTATAGATTATTAAATAATTGCTGTTATATCAGAATTGCATTTGTATATTGTAAAATAAATATTTTGAACTAAAACGCTTAAATGCGGCAAAAGGCTTTTTGGATTCTAAATAGTGGCTTTATAGTTATGATTTTTATACATCAATAATAAAAATAGCTAAGCTAAAAAGCCGTTAAAATACTTTTGTCACACTGTAGGAAAATGATTTAATGGCAATTTAGCTAGGCAAAAAATTACAAATTATTTTATAAAATTTGTGGCTATGTAGCCTAAGCCGCATTTGAGCTAAGCAATGGCACATAGCGGCATTTTGGCGTAGGGATGATAAATGATTTGTGCATTTAACGGCATTTCATGTTTTTATATTTTAATAACCACAAGACCTATTGAAACTGTTGTCAGACAGATCGATAGAGTCGATAAAAGTGGTCTAAGAAACTCAAAAATGACAAAATGTTACTTAACGGCATTTTATTTAAAGGACGGGAGCATAGCTTTTATACACTTTTTCTGTGCTTTAAACACCTGTTTTTTTTCTGTACAATTACCCCAAAATAAGATTCCGTGTCTTAAAATGGATTCTACGTATCCCAGGTATGCAGTTAGTAGTGCGTTTTGGTTTGTTTGCTTAGAGAGCATGTAGAGCACATATGACTGATTATTCAGTTTCGAGCAAAGATTCTCTGCATGCGTTTTCCAATTTAAATTAGTGTCAATGTTTAATCCTAAGAATTTAGTAGTTTTTATGTCATGAATTAATGTACCTCTATACATAATGTCAAAATTAGTTAATAATAGAATTTTATTTTTGAATGTCATTATATGTGTCTTATTTAAATTTATTTTTAAATTATTCAATGTCAACCATTTAATTACGTCATCTAATGTATTGGATATGTCCGATTTGACAAGTAATTCATTTTTACCAGAAAATATAATTGAGCTGTCATCAGCAAACAAAATGGTGGTGAACGCGCCCATAATAGCGCGTGAGCAGCGGCAGACGAGGGGGAAACGGGCGTGCGGGGGACTGTGCGCTCGCGCCTGGCTCCGAGAGGCGCCGCTTCGCTTCATTCTGCACAACACACCGCGGTCACGTCGACACGTTACGCAATTGTATCGCGACTCGCGCGTATGTTAATACTGCAGTCTCAACCGACTTTATGTACAATTAGATTAAAGTATTGTACATTATAATATTTTTTCTAGAAGAGGATTCGTTTTATTATGAAGCTCCTCGACAGGTGGAATGTTTTGTTATTTTTGGAAGTTCATTTATATACACGCTAAACAAAAGTGGTCCCAGTACACTTCCTTGGGGAACTTCTTACTGAATTTCTCTGTATTCTGACAAAAATAATTACTTTTCTTTTTATTTTACAATACAGACGTGTTATTTGAGAACACTACTTCCTGTTGGAAAGATACGATTCAATTAAGTTTAATACATTGCCTTTTACCCCATATGTGTTCAATTTCTGTAAGAGTATCTCATGATCCACATAGTCAAAGGCTTTTGAAAGATCCATGTAAAGTGCACAGATATAAATTATTGGTATTAGAGCAATAGGGCGATAACAGGTCATAGAATGTGGATCATTCTTTTTAAAGAGAGGTTTTAATTATTGTTTTTTTCAACTTACCAGGAAATACACCATAAAGTATGCACAGATTAAAATATGAATCAACAAACCAAAATGTTTTTTCGAAACTGATTTAATAACTAACGTAGATATACCGTCATATCCCGTAATGTTAGTATTTTTAAGGTTAATTATAATTGTGTGTATCTCATTTGGTGATAACGGTTTCATAAATAAGGACTTGATATGTTTACAGAAAGAGATATGGTGTGATCAGGTTCAATTTTATCCTACAAATAAAAAAAATATTAAATGATTTAGCTATCACCAAAGGATCATCAATTATAGTATCGTCAATCTTAATATGTTGCATTTCGTTTTAGGGCGCATTAAATTTCGCGTTGCCAATCACCGTCCACGTAGCTTTGCATTTATTTCGGGACGTTATATAATGATCATTTTGTGATTTTTTTGTAGGTTTTGTTAAACGGTTAAGCCTGCACGATAATGCTTTAAACTCTTTTTAACTTTTCTTGGTGCGATCTTGCCTGTAATGCCATAAAAGTTATCTTTTACGTTTGCAGCATAGCTAGCCTTTAGTTATCCATCTTGACCGATTTTGTGTATTTACTTTAATAATTACCACGGGAAAACACAAACGGTAGAATAAGAGAAATGTATCATAAAAGCTATCGAACGATTTAACAGGATAATTACTCTCAAAAGATTCATTAAAAGTCAATGATTTTATGCACTCTTTAAATTTATTTATATTATCATCTCCAAGATCACGTTTTTTAGCATACCTGTCTAGAGTTCGGGCTATGAATGGGTAAGTTTCATACAGAGATCAGTGGAAGCGATTAATTCATCCAGTCTTAGCCCAAGGCAAAGGATCTAAACACATGGACCAAGTTTCTTGGCGCTAAGAATTTAACAATGTACAATTACCTGTATCTTCACTGATGTCAGGCCTGGAACTAAGTTAGGGAAAAACAAACAAAACTAAGGTGGCCACGATAGATTGAATGAATTATCCACTTAGCTGTTCCTTCCAACTTGATGTCCTCTCTGTTGGTACGAGGGCATGATGCACGTTCACAGGATTCACAATTCAGTTTTGCAAATGTCAATGTTCAACTCAACTTTTGCCGGGCAAACCAAAGGCGGCAGTTTGGTAAGAATTCACAATACAAATTCGCGAAGCTGGTTTATGTGCTTTCAAAAGGCGATCAATTTATTAATTAGGTACAAGGCACGCGAGAGGGCGAACGGCGTGTTAATTTTTCAAGGCGGCAACGGAAGTGACAGTTCAGTGTGACCATTGTCAGAAATTTTCAAAAGACTAAACAAAATATTACTTAATCGATCTAATCGATTTGACTTATAATAAAAACTAATTCTATTTCAAACATCCACCCGCCCCGGACCGGCCTACCGGTCCGCTAATCGGTTGGTAGACGTGACAATGTTGCAACCGCTCTCCTCAGAATTGAACCGTTCACAAGACCTCAGCAAATCGGGGAACTCCATCAGCCCCAGTTACCAAACGAAGGATGCACCCCCTGCGCCATATGAGTGGCGGAAAGTTAGCCTCCTTGATCAAAACGAGGTCTCCAATCTTGGGTGGATCGGTCTTGTCGGTCCACTTAACGCGTTGCTGGAGTATGTGCAAATATTCCAAATTCCAGCGTTTCCAAAAGCTCTGAGTAATCTGGCGTACCAATTCAAAACGCGAGAGACGACCAGGTCTCGTATCAATATAGGGGTAATCAGGCAAGGCGACAAGTGGGCGACCAATCAAAAAATGGCCCGGCGTAAGGGCCTCCAAATCATTCGGATCTGAGGAGATCGGGCACAATGGCCGAGAGTTCAAAACGGCCTCAATCTTACAAAACACAGTTGCGATTTCCTCAAATGTAAGGACAGATTCACCGATTGTCCTGCGCAAGTGTGTTTTGGCCGATTTTACGGCGGCCTCAAATATACCACCCCAGTGTGGACAATTTGGTGGGTAAAACAACCAATTTATCCCACGTCGGGCAAGCCTATCACCTATATCAGCCTTGTTGGTTTCAAGAAAATTAACAACATCATTCAAATAATTATACGTGCCCTTGAAGTTAGTACCGCAGTCAGAACGGATCAAGGAAGGCAGCCCTCTGCGGGATACAAATCTGTCAAATGTGGCTACAAACGCCTCGGTCGTAAGCGAGGAGACCAGTTCCAAATGAACGGCCTTTGTGGAGAGGCAAACAAAAACACACAAGTAGGCCTTAACAGTCTTGCTGTTTCGAAGTGTCGACGTTTTCACCAAAAAAGGACCAGCGAAGTCCGTGCCAACACCGTCAAACGTCCTGCTTTCAGTTACGCGATCTGCCGGTAAGTCTCCCAGCAACGGCTGTATGGTAGAAGCCTTAAGCTTATAGCAAGGGATGCAGCGAAAGACTACACTCCGAATAATTCTTCGGGCAGACAAGATCCAAAACTCGCGTTGCAAAATGGCTAACAAAGCATTACAACCAGCATGCGAATTTTTAAGGTGACGGTCAGTTACCAACAAGCGTACCAAATGACCGTCTTTGGGTAACAAAAGGGGGTGACGTGCTCCGTAAGGGAGGTTGGCGTTCTTGAGACGCCCTCCAACGCGCAAGAGACCCGTATCGTCCAAAAAGGGGTTCAATTTAGATACAGTTCCCGATAATTTCGATTTCCCTGACTTAAGGATAGCAATCTCCTTCTCAAAATGTGCCAATTGCACAGAACGAACCCAAAAGGTGAGAGATGCCTGTCGTTCCTGTGTTGAGATAAACGGTGTCAGTCGTTTCTGTTGTGGGTGCCTAAAGTTAAAAACAAAACGCTTTATCCAAGCAGTGACACCTAACAACTTGTCGAGGGAGCTGTAACGATTTAACAAAAAATCGGGGTCGAAGGCGCATTCCACCTTCTCAAGAGCGAGTGTTCGTAGACCCGGCAAATTAGAAGTATTCAAAACTGGCGTTCGAGGCCAATCAATTTCTGGTCGACTCAACCATTCCGGACCCCACCACAGCGAATGACCTATCAAACTAGGCGTCAAGCATCCGCGCGAGGCACAATCAGCGGGGTTGAGCTCACCTGGCACGTGTCTCCAAACAAGTTTGACTTCGGATTTCTGGATTTGGGAAACGCGATTAGCGACAAATACCTCCAAAGTGTGGACAGACGCTTTCAACCAACACAGAACAATTTGGCTGTCTGTCCAGGCGTAGGTCCCATTAATACAAATGCTTTTACCCAAAGTGCTAACACGTGGTTCAATAAGCGTACAAGTAGGGCTGCTCCCGAGAGCTCCAATTTCGGAATGGTCAAATATGTCCGAAGGGGTGCAACCTTGCTCTTCGCCATGATCAGGGAAACCCTCACCTGACCTGAGGCACTGACTGTGCGCAAGTACACCACGGCCGCGTGACCACGTTCCGAGGCATCACAAAACCCGTGAAGGGTGGCCTTGTACTTCCCGGGAGGAAGGATGGGACGAGGCAAGGAGATCTCGTTGACGGCAGGAAGTGAGGATACAAAGGAGGTCCATTCCTCAAAAAGAGTGCCGTGCAGAGGTTCGTCCCAGGTCAATCCTGCTGTCCAAAGCTTCTGCAAGAAGCATTTTGCCCAAAATAGAATTGGACAGATCCAACCGTTCGGATCAAAGGTTCTGGCGACAGTAGACAATACGTGACGTTTAGTCCAAGAACACGGCAATTTCAAGTATACGTTATATGTAAAGATGTCTTGGACTGGTATGTACTGAACGCCGAGAACAGCCATCATGGCGGGGTTGTCAACAATCTCAAACAAATGTGGATCCTGCTGATGATCCTCTGGCAAGCCTTCCAAAAGCGCTAGTGAGTTGGAAATCCATTTACGCAACTCATAACCAGCGGAGGCCAAAATACCTATCAATTCGTCCCGCAGGAGGATCGCCTCGTCCGCTGTGGAGGCGCCCGAGCAAATGTCATCGACGTAAATATCGTCCTTCAAGATGGCAGAGGCGGCTCGTGGGAAACGTAGGCCCTCGCGGTCTGCGAGCTCCCAAAGAGAACGTATTGCCAAGTAGGGGCTTGACCTTAACCCGTACGTATTAGTATTGAGCTCGTAGACGACCATGGGATCACGAGGAGACTCTCCCCAAAGGATCAGCTGGAAGCGACGGTCATCAGGGTGGATAATAATCTGCCTGAACATCATTTTTATGTCGGCCACAAAGACAACCTGATGTCGTCGGAAGCTGGTGATGACGTCACAAAGGTCCTTGACCAACTTGGGACCAGAATGCAAGCACTGGTTCAAGGATACGCCTGTTGAAGTCTGCGCAGAACCATCAAACACTGTGCGCAGCTTGCCAGTCGATGGCTTCAATACCGCATGATGCGGGAGAAAGTAGTACTCCACCGAACGCCAATCCAAATTTGACACAGACATGTGTCCCAACTGTTCATATTCCCTCATGAAATCAATGTACTTCTGTCTGAGCTCCGGATCACGACCCATGCGGCGCTCCATGGCCAACAACCTCTTTTCAGCTAAAGGTCGTGACTCACCAAGCGGAGGCCGAACAGACAGAAAAGGTAGCTTCGTAATGAGCCGACCAGAACGGAGTCGACCAGCGTTGTTCTGGAAGAACAGCTCGCACTCCTCATGTTCTGGATTCAAACGAACAGCTTGAGGAGGCTCCTCTACCTCCCAAAACCTCTGAACCGCATCAGAGAGAGCGGAGCCTACAGCCAACAAATTATCAAGTTTGGGTGGAGGGGGGTCCCTAGGTACAGGGCCCATCAAAGCAAATCCAAATATGGTTGGGATGGCAGTCAAACCATTTGGCACCAAGACCCGTTTCCCACCAATCAAAATTCCACCGAGGACATCAGAGCCAATCAACAAGTCGATTTGTCCCGGTGTGTCAAATTTGGGGTCTGCCAGTTCAAATCCCGATGTCAAATTCACCTCAGCAGCAGGTAGCTGTTTCTGTGGATGCATGCCCAAAATATTCTTCAGCACAATAGCCGAGGTTCTAATCCTCGGGTGTGAAGATTCAACAGGGCCAAACAAAACCTTAACTTGCCCTTCAATATTAGAGGCTACGTCCCCTATGCCCCGTATACAATTTGGAAAAGAACCCATATTTAATTTAACCTGCCCTACCAAACAAGTGGAAACAATGCAACCTTGTGAACCTGTGTCCAATATAGGACGGACAACAACAGAGGTCCCCGTGGGTCCCCAGACCCTAACAGCAACCGTTGGTAGGATAACGGTCTCAATGGGGGAGGTTGGCGTTATAGGGCAGGGGTCAATGACCTATTGTTGCCTGGGCGGCGACCGTTGGCCAGGACCAGGCAAGTCAAAACGAGGGTGCGGCTTGAAGTCCTCAAAAGCGCGATGACTCGATCCGCGCGCCATCTGTGGGGGGTCATAATGACGCACCCGCCCAAAACGAGGTGGGCGCGAGTCAAGGCCGGGACGCTCCGCCAAAGGAGGGAATACCTGGGGCAGCAGTCATGGTGCTGGTGACGCTGAACAGCACATTCAGGTGCGCGAGAGAGGAGGCGTGCGCACGCTACGGTTCTCCAAGCGGGGCGAGTGGCGATCAATTGAGCGAGGCGACTCTCGGCTACGCGCCGGTGAGCCTCGGCTGCCACCTTCAAAACACCCGCCCGTGCGCGGCGTCGGCTGGTTGGACGAGCGGCCTACCTCTCTGGCATTCATGCAGTGAATGTCCAAATGCTGTCCTCCACAGTGAGGACAGGGGCGAAAGTTTGGGCAGTCTCGCTGGTAGTGGGACCCCAAGCAAGAGAAGCAAAGGCGGCGGGCATTCGCGATGCGCCTACGAGAGGCGTCATGTAGGTCCAAGAATGCCCTACAACTGGCCGTTCTGTGCCCCGTGACCTTGCAGTAAGAGCACTCCGCTGGGCTCTGCGTGACCGCAAAGCGAGGAGGGCGCCGGTCAACATTGGCTCGGGTGTGACGCGAGCCGGCGTGTCACCACCGGAGTTGTCCAAGACCCAGCACTCATCCTCCAGGAACTTCTCCAGGTCAGCAAAGGGGGGCAGATGGGTCGCGCTATCCCCACCAAAGCGCTGCTCAAAACGCGACCTCAGGTCGGCAGGCAGCTTCTTCAGCACAATGTGCACCAATAGATAGGACCATTGGTCCACGGGCAGGTCAAGGCACTTAAGTGCGTTGATGGCCACCAAAAGCGGGTTCAAAAGTTGGGTGCGCAACCCAGAGACCCGGGTGAGCGTCGGCAAACCCAAAATCTGCTCGATGTGCGTGTCGGCGAGGCCACGCTTATTATGGTACCTACGGGTGATTAGGTCCCGAGCCGTCTGGTACGCCTCGTCAGACACGGGCAGATGCTGGATGAGGCCCTTAGCCTCCCCATCCAGGACCGACATTAAATATGCCAATTTTTGTGCTGGCCGAACAAATGAATGAAGCCCATGTAGCTTCCTAGGCAGCCATCAAAATGGGGGAGGTCCAAAGTAGGGAGCCTACTCACCAGCCCCGGTGCTGACCTAGGAAGCTCCTGCTTCAGGCCGGGTTGCCCTTCCCTATCGGCAACTAGTTGTCTCGCAGTATTGGAGACAGCATCATACAGGTCTAAGACCTGGCCATAGTCTTCGCTGACCTTATTTCGCTGGTCAGCAGTGAAATCAGTGACTGACACTTCGAGGCAGCAAGCGCTGAAAGTGCGGAACTGCTGTTCCACACTTGCCAGGCGATCATCGATCCGCTCGTACCTTTGAAGTAAGGCCTGCTGGCGATCAGGCCGGTTCACTAAAGCACTGGCCGAGGCAAACCAGCGCAAATCTGATGCAATAGCACCAGCAGCCGCACGCAAGTCCTTGATAGCTGACATAATCAAAATTCAAAAGAGCCCGGACAAGCGTTAAATAAAATTAACAATCAAAACTTAATATTTCTTAATTCTTTGAAACCAACAAAGTATTAGCCTGTTTACTGCAAGTGCAGGCAAGTGATAGGTATATACTGTCCAACAAAATTAATAGTTTCAATATATATTGACACAAAACAAAGTCAAAGTTATCAAAAGTTGAACCTTCGAATAAGTTAATTAAAGTTAAATATTCAAATAAATTAACTAATTACTTGCAACAGACAGACTGGCTGTATTATTTGAGATATACAATAGTAAGTAAGCACAGAATATGTGTTACCTAACAATATTATCTTTATATTATAGCAAACAAAGGTTTATCAAAAGTTTGGTTGTTATAAGTAATGATTCAAACTTAATATAATTATGAGATTAACTAAATTTACTAAATTTATTGATACATACAGCTGTTATGTATCCAAACAAACTGACTTATTAATGCAACAACAAATTTAAGTTAGATTTCAACAATACAAACCAACAATTACTGATTGAGGTTATGTATGACATGTGTTTCAAATTATCTAGGTCAACTTATACAATTAAATGTTATATATTTTAGACAATACTGACCTGAGAACACTACAACACTGTTAACCTGTTACGAAATGAGATGCTTAGCTCAGATACAAGTTTACAATATAGGCACAGTTAACTACGCTCTGCTACCAAAATTTATGTCTAGAGTTCGGGCTATGAATGGGTAAGTTTTATACAGAGATCAGTGGAAGCGATTAATTCATCCAGTCTTAGCCCAAGGCAAAGGATCTAAACACATGGACCAAGTTTCTTGGCGCTAAGAGTTTAACAATGTACAATTACCTGTATCTTCACTGATGTCAGGCCTGGAACTAAGTTAGGGAAAAACAAACAAAACTTAGGTGGCCACGATAGATTGAATGAATTATCCACTTAGCTGTTCCTTCCAACTTGATGTCCTCTCTGTTGGTACGAGGGCACGATGCACGTTCACAGGATTCACAATTCAGTTTTGCAAATGTCAATGTTCAACTCAACTTTTGCCGGGCAAACCAAAGGCGGCAGTTTGGTAAGAATTCACAATACAAATTCGCGAAGCTGGTTTATGTGCTTTCAAAAGGCGATCAATTTATTAATTAGGTACAAGGCACGCGAGAGGGCAAACGGCGTGTTAATTTTTCAAGGCGGCAACGGAAGTGACAGTTCAGTGTGACCATTGTCAGAAATTTTCAAAAGACTAAACAAAATGTTACTTAATCGATCTAATCGATTTGACTTATAATAAAAACTAATTGTCATATCCCCAAAACTGTTTACGACTGCGCTGGAGGATGTTTTCAAGCTTCTGGACTGGAATGGACTCGGCATCAACATCAACGGTGAGTACATCACTCACCTTCGATTCGCAGACGATATCGTAGTCATGGCTGAGACCATGGAAGACCTAGGCACAATGCTCGATGGCCTCTGTAGAGTCTCCCAACAAGTAGGTTTTAAGATGAACATGGACAAGACGAAAATCATGTCGAACGTCCATGTTGTACCTGCTCCTATTCAGGTTGGGAACTCGACGCTCGAAGTTGTCGACAAGTATATCTACCTGGGACAAGTAGTCCAATTAGGTAGGTCCAACTTCGAGAAGGAGGTCAATCGTCGAATCCAACTCGGTTGGGCAGCGTTCGGGAAGCTACGACATATCTTCTCGTCCGATATCCCGCAGTATCTCAAGACGAAAGTCTTTGACCAGTGTGTGTTGCCAGTGATGACTTACGGATCAGAGACGTGGTCGCTCACTATGGGCCTTATCAGAAGGCTCAAGGTCACTCAGAGGGCGATGGAGAGAGCTATGCTTGGAGTTTCCCTGCGAGATCGAATCAGAAATGAGGAGATCCGCAGTAGAACCAAAGTCACCGACATAGCTCTCCGGATAGCCAAGCTGAAGTGGCAGTGGGCAGAACACATAGCTCGAAGAACCGATAGCCGTTGGGGCAGAAAGGTTCTGGAGTGGTGGCCACGTACCGGACGACGCAGCAGAGGTAGGCCCCCCGCAAGATGGACCGACGATCTCGTGAAGATCGCGGGAGGCGGTTGGATGCGGGCGGCTCAAGACCGGTCTGTGTGGAGAACCTTGGGGGAGGCCTATGTCCAGCAGTGGACGTCGTTTGGCTGATGTGATGATGATGAAAAACTAATTCTATTTCAAACAATACCAATATTTGAAAGTGGTGCTGGTAATAGAATATAATATTTAAACAAACACTAATTGTTATCTACTTATGATGCAAAGGGGTTTATTATTCGTAGTTCATTTTTCTCTCAGATGACCCTCTCTAAATTCATTCTAAATTCGATTCCAAACATGCATAATTTTCACATGCATATTTCTAAAAATCCACAGTCCAGTACTCCAATGTCCATAGTACGAGAAGCGCTGCCATTTTCACGGGAAACGGAAGCTATAATTCATCCGCGCGCGTTCGATAAGCTCTAATGGCGTTAATGCCGTGCTACGAACTATGCAAATTTTAATGTTGGCAACACACGCGTTGTGCGGAGGAATTTTTGTATCTGTACTATTAATTGAAGTTACCCTTTCTGTATTAAAGCTAGTTTCTATATTCGCTGAAGTGTGTAAAGTAATTAACACAGTTTCAACGATTTTTTTTATTGGTAGCCATTTGTATGCCATCACTATCGTTGGGGTCTGAACTAAGTCCTTCATTAAACAGCATTGAAACTGGTGCCAAAAAAATTGGCTGTTCAATAGGCCATCCGCAGTATCACCTGCCTTCCCCCCTCCCCCTAAAGATTCAAAAAACCCTACAATACATATACCTACTTCTCTCCGAGATGAGAAAAGTGTTGAGAGAAGTATATGTATTGATTGATTGATTGATGAGTGATGTATTCTTTAATGCACACCAAAGTAAATTACATTTATACAGTGACATAAAGCTAAGTTTCATGTACAAACGGCGGCCTTATCGCCAGGAGCGATCTCTGCCAGGCAACCTTGGGATGGACAGAAATGTTTAAAACATGGATTGTAGGGTTTTTAGAATCTCTATGAATGATTATATGGTATGTGACATATATGATATGGATGATGGACTAGTGAGGGTCCCTAGTCCATCGGCTGGGGACGCCCTTGGGTGCAATGTCTACGTGCGCTCCGAGGTGAGAAAAATTGTCGGCGGGATTTATTTAACGTCGCGAATTCCAAACAACAGTGTGATAAACCCGCGCCAAGGGAGGTCAAGGATACCGCGGTAGTTTTTAGTGCGTAGACTGAACATCCAGGTTCCAAACTGAAATTTGCGGTTAGAAGGCTATGGCTTGATATTAGGTAAATTTGCTACATAATAATAAATATGAAAATATTTTTATGCTTCGGATATCTAAAAGTCAGTATTAACAAATGCAGAAAGCATCGTGTTTAAACCCACGGCACGCACTATTGACTTTTGTTAATTATTATCGCTGACCCTGTGCCTCGGACAGTACGGCAATTACGGCGTTAAGCCGTCACGTTAACGGCATTAAGCCGCCGGTCCCGGTAGTTATAAAGATTTTTGACAGGCGTTATTGGGCATCAGTACCATGACAGTTGACACTGATCTAAGACATCGAATATCGCTAGGTATATATCTGGTTTTCGGTAGTAAAACGACAGTCGCTCTGTGGAAAAGTCAGAGCTATTGATCCCAATATTAGATCCACCCATGGATTTCCTGTAATACATATTTGAAATATGCTCTAAACAAAATATGTCTAATACGTATCTCTCATATGTATCAAATGTTGGGACCAGCCGTTAAAAGCACATCCTAAATTCCAAGGCGAAAGTCTTCGTTGCAAGAGAGCCTTTGATACTGTAATTTTTTTTTAAATCAGGTCATAAATGAAATGCAAGATGCGACTATTGTTAAGATTGAGACAAGTAATCAGCGTTCTGCGAGAACTACTTACTTGCTCCGTTGTCTTAGCGACCCAAAGTGGATCTTTGCGTCCAATATGAGATTTCGCCTTTTTTTGACAGTTGATTTCAGCTTGATACCCTATTTTCTGGGCCTTTTAAAAGTCCCGTTGCAATATCTGGGTTAAATCCGTCGTAAGCAAGTTTTTCAACGATATAGTCGATCAACCGTTTGTTAGCCAGAGTTTATTGACCAAAGTAGGAATTTTTGCATTTCTTTCTTTTTCTTCGATCCAGCCATATTGAAAGAATGGGTGACATTCTTTCAATATGGCCGAGTCAATGGAATCTGAGCTTCCCGGATGATATTCAGAAAGGCCCCAAGGTGTCATGCTAGAACTATCTACCTACTTATATCCGGTAGACGCTCTTTCAAGATAAAAAAATAAGTTCAATAACTAAAACCCGACTACGTCAAAATGGGGTCTAAAAAGAACGAAACAAGAAAATAGCTCATTCAGATACAAATCCAGAAAAGTATAAGTACAGAAATGTTCTAGCTAGAGCCGTGGTCTCACCTATTTTTCAATGGTGTACATGTAGTTACCTGCCATGTTTGTTTAATGCAGGTGAGTGTTCCTGGTACCCACAATAGATGTACAATAGGTGCGACCACGGCTCTAGCTTGAGCATTTCTGTACTTATACTTTTCAGGATTTGTATCTGAATGAGCTATTTTCTTGTTTCGTTCTTTTTAGACCCCATTTTGACGTAGTCGGGTTTTAGTTATTGAACTTATTTTTTTATTTTATCCTTTTCCGTATCCCAATGGGGCATGTAAACAAACTCACCGTGCAATATTTACATTGTCATATTTATAAGAAGAAAGAAAGAAAAATAGGTAACGCAAAGCTTCTGAACCGCGTGAATTGTAAGTGCAACTGCGTTTTAAAGTTATATTTTGACTGAAACAGTACAATATATGTACATATTTGTAATGTGCTCACCAATACCTTTCTTTTGATACCAAAGACGTAATGATTATCGCAGTTTAATTTTTTTGAGGTTGGAATCTAAGCTATTAATTCCGTAAGAGAAAATTTTGATAAAATTTGTATAGCCTATGTTACCTGGGTCATTATTAGGAATCTATTGACACCCCGTTTATTAAAATTGGTTCAGTAATTTAGGCGCTACGATGGAACATACAAACATATATACATAGACTGCCAAAAACATAACCCTTCCTTTTGGCTTTGCCGTAGTCGGGTAAAAAGAAAGATCATTGTCGTTTACTCACATACTGAAACGAACGTGACTAAACAACTGGAAGCTAGTGAATGAAAGAGAACCCATATTATCCTTTTTTCTACCCCTAAAGTGCATGAGGGTCGAACGAGTAGGTAAATAAATAAAGCTGAAACCCTAACAAACATAATCACATTCGCATAAATTATATATTTAGTATAAAACTAAAATTGTGCGCCGTGTTAATGTAGGAGGGATTGTTCAAACATGAACATGACATTCTTGGCATTCCAACACACATCCAACTTATCACCGAGGAAGATGCGTGATATTTTAAGATCATCTAATTTATCACGTACGGCGGTCGGCTCAAACATGCTGCATCGGCACAATACACCGACGGCACACAACTAAATACGTGTATATATGTGTATATAGAATAAGTTTAGTATATAAGATAATACTTTTAAGAAATAAATCAGTCATTTGTTCACTCCTGACTTTGACTCATTACCCTACCCCACACCTCTCACTGCGGCCAAGACACCCTTAGCCGTCACCATGATCGGTCTTGTGAGTCTGCTCGACCGGCAGTGAGATAACCCACTCCGCTACACCTTAATCCTACCCACTTTCCGTCTGCCGCAGGTCTCCCGGCGACAGATATCCCGGCCCAGGGATCCCAGGGACTGCTAGGGAACTAGGGATTAGGGTTGTATACGCGACAGTCTGTGTGACCACAGTGTACACGGCCTCGCTATACAATATACCTAACAGGGGTAGGGTAGCACTAGGGAGATAGGGAATAGGTGGACTTGGTTACTGCGACGGTAGCCAAGTTGAGGGATACTACTACAACAAGGGAATAGGAGGACTTGGTTACTGCGACGGTAGCCAAGTTCAGGGAAACTACTACTACTACAAGGGAATAGGTGGACTTGGATACTGCGATGGTACCAAGTTGAGGAAAACTACTACTACAACAAGGGAATAGGTGGACTTGGATACTGCGACGGTACTAAGTTGAGGGAAACTACTACTACAACAAGGGAATAGGTGGACTTGGATACTGCGACGGTACCAAGTTGAGGGAAACTACTACTACAACAAGGGAATAGAAGGACTTGGATACTGCGACGGTACCAAGTTGAGGGAAACTACTACTACAACAAGGGAATAGGAGGACTTGGATACTGCGACGGTACCAAGTTGAGGGAAACTATTGCTACAACAAGGGAATAGGAGGACTTGGTTACTGCGATGGTACCAAGTTGAGGGAAACTACTACTACAACAAAGGAATAGGAGGACTTGGTTACTGCGACGGTAGCCAAGTTGAGAGAAACTACTTTTACAATTGCTACTACTACAACTAATACTACTGTTAAATAAGGGAAGGAATATAATTTCTGGAGGGGTGAAGAACATGCAATTGTATAACAAAAAATGATTACAATTGCGTGTTGACTAAATATATATATATATATTTTTTTTGAATACATATGTACCTACCGATTAAGTTCTTAACATTTTCCCCGCAACGATCGCCTTAAGACTCTACAGCATGCAACGAGGTCAACTGTCGCTGCCAGGGTTGCATCGCACGTGGCCTACAGCCAGCCAACCGAAGCCGTAAAGAAAACAACTCACCAGTGAACAACCAACTACCGATGCAGATGAAGTTGAGCTGAAGCCTACGCCAGACACCCGCCAGAATGTTCACGCCTAAACATAAGAACTTTCTAGAGCCTGCCCCGGAGAGACGCTAGAATGTTCACGCCGGAACATGACCATCCTGAAGCCTGCCCCGGAGAGACGCCAGAATGTTCAAACATGAACATGACATTCTTGGCATTCCAACACACATCCAACTTATCACCGAGGAAGATGCGTGATATTTTAAGATCATCTAATTTATCACGTACGGCGGTCGGCTCAAACATGCTGCATCGGCACAATACACCGACGGCACACAACTAAATACGTGTATATATGTGTATATAGAATAAGTTTAGTATATAAGATAATACTTTTAAGAAATAAATCAGTCATTTGTTCACTCCTGACTTTGACTCATTACCCTTCCCAAACCTCTCACTGCGGCCAAGACACCTTTAGCCGTCACCCTGATCGGTCTTGTGAGTCTGCTCGACCGGCAGTGAGAAAACCATTTCCACCACCCCTAAATCCTACCCAATTCCGTCTGTCGCCTTAGGTCTCCCGGTGGCAGATATCCTGGACTATTATATATAAGTATTTAAAAAATACGATATAGTAGGGCTAGGGGGATAGGGACACTAGGGTTTAGGGACCACAACAACGACGCCTTTGTAGGAATTAGATAGGTTGTAGGAATAGTTCATAGGACACCTAGGTTTACTACATAATACGTAGTTAGGTTAGAGTTAGATCTAAAATAGGGATAGGTATATCATAAGATAGGTTAGGCTAGATATAGGAACCAGTAGGCTTAAATTAGGATAAGTCTAGGTTTAGGTACGTGCAAGCTTAGGGCTATACTTAAGAGCTTTCGAAGGTTAGGCCCTAGCTTGTACAGGGATTAAACTATTATTAATTTAAAACTGATGTGCTGTAGGTACTCATGTTTATTAAAATAATACCTAATTTCGCAGATTTTATTTAATGTTCCCTAGCGCCACAAAATACAAATACAAAATAGTTTATTCCTTTAACAAAAATGTTACAGCAAAAATGTTAAAGATGGCGCTATACTTCATATAATAGCTTCATACATTTCAAGTCAAATATTTGTGTGCATGAACATGGATCTTTGTCTTGGTCTGGGTGTTTCTATATATGTATTTACAAAAAAAAAGTATTATATATATATATATATATATATATATATATATATATATATATATATTTATCCATTATCTACTACCCATAGTACAAGCTCTGCTTAGTTGTAGTTGTGTATGTGGTAGAATTATGACAGTACTGTACATGGGCGATATCTCGGACACCTTGCGGCAAAGCACGCCGATACTGAGGAGTATAGGCGAACACTTGTTGCTGAGCTTGACCGGGTTCTGAATTGCATCTCGCATTGGGGTGATGAGAACCTGGTCGAGTTCAACGCCAAGAAAACACAGGTGTGCGCATTCTCAGCCAAGGTATCTCCATTCCTTCCCCATCCCTCTCTTCTGGACACTCCACAACCGATTCAAGACAGCCTCAATATCCTAGGTATGGACATACGCAGAAATCTCAACCAGAAGAACTACATCGAGGGTGTCATCAAATCCGCATCTCGGAAACTCGGAGTCCTGAACAAGGTGAGAAGGTTTTCCACGCCGGAGCAGTTGTGTCAGTTATACAAGACCCAGGTTCGCTCCTGCGTGGAATACTGCTCTCACCTTTGGAATGGCTCCGCTCAGTACTTATTGGACGCCCTCGATAGGTTGCAGCGGCG
Organism: Euclidia mi; assembly: GCA_944739405.2. Taxonomy (NCBI): domain Eukaryota; kingdom Metazoa; phylum Arthropoda; class Insecta; order Lepidoptera; family Erebidae; genus Euclidia; species Euclidia mi. Next base: position 68,186,050 of record OX123195.2, on the reverse strand, counting down.
TGCTGTCCGTATCATCGGGGATCCAGAGGCCACTAAGACTCTTGAGTCACTGCAATTACGCAGAGACGTGGCCTCAATGGTTGTCTTCTACCGTATCTATCAAGGTGAGTGCTCCGAAGAGCTCTTTCAACTAATCCCACCCTCTCCTTTCCTATCCCGAACGACACGTGCTGGGTCGAGGTGCCACTCTTACACGGTAGAACAGATACCATCACGCACCAAACGGTTCGGCGCCTCTTATCTCTGCCGTACCATTAAGATGTGGAACTCTTTACAAGTCCACGTGTTTCCCTCCACTTATGATCCCGGGTCCTTTAAGCGGGGCGTGAAAAAGCTTTACTCAAGGCCGTCAAGGTGAGGGCCATCATGCCATAATGCCATGCTGGCTACTGGGATGATGACCATCACTATGGGACTTCACTGACTGCTTAACATCAGGCAGCATGGAGTCAATTTGTTCGGCAGAAAAAAAAAAAAAAAAGAATATATTATTTTCTCTTTATTACTCATTTACACAAAAAAACATTTTATATGCTTAAAATAATTGTATAAATTAAAATCAAATATATAAAATATGACCACGGAGACCAACCGGCATCGGGCACAGGGACCAAGCTACCAGTGGTTAGGGCTCCACAGAGAGGAACCCCGGGAGGCCCATGGGATCTCCACCTTGTCGTGGTGGGGGGGCTCAGTACACCCACGTGGGTTTGAGGGTTTGAGGTACACCCACGGTCAAGCTAAGCGGGATCCCGGGAGGGGACGCTCCACATGGGCTTGGGTGAGGCCTGCGTAGGATGCGTCCAAAGTGCGGGTGCGGGGGACAGTTCTGTCTGTTCCTCGCAGTCGGGCGCGTTCGCGGGAGGAGAGGCGTGTCGGTGTTGCGTTACCGCGGGCCCTATCTCCCGTGACCAAATGGGGGCGCACCATTGTTGCGTCGCGGTGGGGCCGCAAAGGAAGAGGAGATGCGGTGTTGCGTTGCCCTATACTCTGCGGACGCTGGTTGTTTTGGCGGCGGAGCCCAACACCTTCATCCGCCGCCAAGGGGATTTTGTTCGGGGCCCGCCTGACCATCTGGCGGGCCAATACCCGTCGGGGGGTTGCGGCGAATACTTCGGCGATACCCGACCCTCCGACACACAGGTACATGAGAAATTCGAGGTGGTTTTTAGTAGTAACACCACATACTCCGGCTCTCATTTCCCCAAGAGTCTGAAAGGAATTTCTACCTCGTAAAAAAAAAGAACCTTCGAATGATGCGTGTCGCGTCCAGCAATACAGCCTTCTGTATGGAGGACTTGATCCAGCCGTCTAACGAGAGCCTCTTGAGGTGGCGGTCGAGGCTCTTGGCAATGAGTCCATTGACTGTCACGACTATCGGTACAATGATCGACGAGTCAACATCCCACATGTCGAGAACCTCGCGAGCCAGGTCCAAATAATTAATTTGTTTATCTTTTTCGGCTTTCACGAGATTCTCGTCATGGGGTATGGTGACGTCGATGATCATTGCAAGGCGCTCTAATCGGTCTATCACCACTATGTCCGGCTTGTTAGCCACAATAGTTCTGTCAGTAATGATAGACCGATCCCAGTTCAGAGTAGCACGATAATTTTTAAGAACTGGGTCGGGCACATACCTGTAGTACGGTACTTCGGAGTCGAGATGTTGGTACCTTAAGGCAAGTTGCTGGTGGGCAATCCTGGCTACTTGGTTATGTCTATGCAAATATTCGCTGTCGGCAAGATGAGAATAACCGGATACTATATGTCTGAGCGATTCACCAGGCTGTTGACATGCCCGACATATGTCAACATTCCCATCCCTCAGAATATACTTTCGGTAGTTGTTCGTCATGCGCCCCTCTAAACCAAGTACGGCAGATTCGCGCCAGTTCTCTTTGGCCAGACCCAGCGGGATAAGTCCGTTGTCCACAGCGACCACATCTCGGTGCACACCCGCGGCAGTGTGGAGAAAATATTCTCTGAGATTGCACACCTCGCGATTGTGGAGGTTCTTGGCACTTAAGAAGCCACGACCCCCGCACTTCCGCGGGATGTACAATCTCATCACCTACGAACGCGGGTGATGCATCCAGTATATCGTGAGTACACAACGAACTTTCCTATCCAAGGCGTCCAATTCCGTCTGAGTCCATCTGAGTATGCCGAAGGAGTACATTAAGAGCAGCATGGTTGGGCCGTTACAGACACGCACATTATTTCTGCCCGAAATAAAGTTTTTTTAAACTTTCTTCAGGCGGCCAAAGAAACGCGCCTGCAACGTCTGTTTCATGCCAGCCTCATCAATGCCTAATGCCTGCGACATACCCAGATATTTATAGGTTTCGGTTGCAGAGAGAAATCTAAGTTGTGTGAAATCTGAAAGTTCTATACTATCAGATTCTACACTCCTGCCTCGCCTTACATGCATGACCGCACATTTATCCACACGGAACCCCATCTTAATTGAATTACTAAAGCTTTCAGTTATCTTTAGTAACTCAGTCACTTGGGGGTCAGTGGGGGCAAATATTTTGAGGTCATCCATGAAGAGGAGGTGAGAAATAACTTGACCTCTACTCTGCAATCTGTAGCCTAGGCCTGAACTTTCGAGCAAAGTGCTCAGTGGGTTCAGTGCTAGGCAAAACCATAATGGACTCAAACTGTCGCCTTAGAAAATACCTCGCTTGATCCTTATAGGTACGCCATACCCGCAAAGCTGTCGACATCCTGGATAGCGAAGCACCGTACTCCACTACCCCATACATGCCTTCAAGAGGGCGCATAGAGTTGCATCAACTTTGTACAACTCCAGCACCCTCAAGAGCCACGTATGTGCAACAGAGTCATAGGCCTTCTTATAGTCTATCCAGCATGTCGCCAGATTCTTTCGACTACGGCGAACCTGTTGGCTTATGGTCATGTCAATAAGAAGTAGCTCTTTGATGCCACGGGCCCCGCTTTTATATCCATTTTGAGATACAGATAAGATGTTATTCCTAAATATATGTGCTTCTAATTTTTTACCTCATTCACACATCACCATCTAGTCCCAAACTAAGCAGAGCTCATACTATGCGTACTAGTATACTTTTCTATATACTTTCTTTTGTAAATACATACATATTATACATAGAAACACCCAAACCAAGACAAACATCCATGTTCATGCACACAAATGTTTGACTTAAGCGGGAATCTACCTTCGGCGTAGCAGTCGCTTACACTCCCGCTGCGCCAACCGGTTGTCAAATAGATTTGTTTTATTTTTATTTTAAGACCAACGGTTGGATGGACACAAATTGGCAATTAACATTGATGCTGCAGATAATTAAAAAGGTCCGTTTAGAGAAGTGAATCAATTTGCTGTGTGGCCTTTTTTAAACACATTTTAAATTATTTGGTATTACCAAGTTAATGAGGTTTTGTTGAATTTGTTGAGTTACCGTGTGGTTGACGGCATAGAATACAAATGTCACCACCCCCTATCTTCCCGTGGGTGGCGTAAGAGGCGACTAAGGGATAAGACGATGCAAATACCATCTTTGCATAGAGACGGAAAACTCGACATCAAACCCTAAACGACTGCCTCGTTGGTCTCGCGGCATAAATGTGCGCGTGGGATCGGGAGGTCCCGGGTTCGCTGGGTCGGGCAGTGTTATTGGGATTTTCTGTCACGAAATTCTCAGTAGTAGCACGGAGTCTGGAAATGTGCCCGGTACGGCAATAGGCTCGCCCCTTATTACGTGGGACTAAAGTATATCTGGCGAAAAGTGGGTGTAGAAATACACCTCTGCCTACCCCTTCGGGGATAAAAGGCGTGACGTTATGTATGTATGTATGTATGTAATTCGGTGTCCTTTCGCCTAATCTGACTTGTTTCAACTGAAATGAAAATCATTTTGAACTAGTTATTATTAAAAACTTTTCTGTTCTAGATATTATAATAATAATATATTTATTTATTATAATTTTATAATAATAATAATATATTATCTTCTTACAACTTACAAAAAAGTATACATTGCACCATTACAGTAAAAACTTTTATAATTGTGTGAGGACTGGTGTCTGAAGTAGGCGTGAGCCTGTATCACAGATCACCTGGAACACATGTGTACAGATTATCATTTATGGTTTAATAAGTTGAAGGTGACATCTCAAGTGATATCTACAACTTTTCATTACGAGAATGTTAGAATGTTAGTAGCGGCAATAGCCCAGTGGTGTACGTAACGGATGGCGAGACGATGGTCTCAGGTTCGATCCCTAGGTACCCCGGGCACACACCTATGACTTTTCGAAGTTATGTGTGCATTATAAATTAATTATCGCTTGCTAATTGATGTGCCCGGTAGATGGCAATAGGCTCGCGCCCTATTACATTGGGACCGAAACATAACTGGCGAAGTGTGGGTGTGGAATACACCTCTGCCTACCCCTTCGGGGATAATAGGCGTGAAGTTATGTTATGTTATGTTATGAATGTTAGAACTACTAAAAGTAGAACTAGGCGTTAGGTTTTCATTACACGACAGAGCAAATATTTCCTGTGCAAGCAGCGTACGCATATAATTCCTTAGTTATAAATGTCCACAGGCCATGACGACAGCATTTTAAGCCAGAAATATCCCGCAGAAGCTGCGAATGTATATCCTTTTAAAATGACCTAGGATCTCTTCACATAAATAAAGAAGAAAATCCAGCTACGGAAATTAAAATAAAACGACGTGTGTTGTTCGGAAAAAAACGCATGTAACTGACTTTATTATGAACCTTATCCTAGGTCATTACACATAGACGGCGGTACTAGTGTGACAAAGACAATAAAGTTAGATATTTTGTTCATGCTACATAGGTATACATACTTATTATTATAACACCCCCACTCAAAATAACTCTTATCACTGATACAAGAAAACAATAATTATGAAATTTAAAGTTACAATTACACAATTACACTACAACAATACCCAATACTTTCATAAACTTAGAATGTTTTACAGAGTTTAAACTTTTCGTTAGCATATCAGCTGGCATATTTGCTGTACATAAATATTTAATGAACACAGTCTTGTTACTTATCATCTCTCTACAATAATGATATTTGACATCAATGTGTTTAGTCCTATTGTAAAACACAGGATTTAATGTTAATTTAAGTGCACTCTGATCATCATTATATAAAGTAATTTGATACATCTCCTTGGTAATTTCATACTGTAAATATCTAAGATATACAGCCTCTTTGCAAGCTTCTGAAATTGCTACATACTCTGCTTCTGTACTAGAGAGGGCAATGCACTTTTGTTTAGAACAATTCCAAGATATAACAGATCCTGATAAACAAAGGCAAAAACCTGAGTAAGATTTTCTGTCATTGAGATCATTAGCCCAATCTTTTTATTAGGCATCTACAAAACCTTCTATATTGCTATTTTTATTTTTACAATATTTTAAACCTACATTTTTGGTTTTCTTTAAATATTTTAATATTATTTTTACATACAACCAATGTTCATCGTCATAACAGTTGTTAAACTGACTTAGATAGGAGTAGGACACTGAGAAGGCAATATCTGGACGAGTTAAAACTGCTAGGTACATGCCTACTAGCTGTTGATATGGAATTTGAGTTTTACAAAGTTCAGCTTTCTTAATACTTTATTTCGCCTCCATTGGCGAATCTGATTTTTTACAGTCAGTCATATGAAATCTGGTTAACAACTGATCAATATAATTCTCCTGAAATAAAGTAACAACATCATTAGCCTCATTAAAATGAAGTGACATACCAGGATATTGTATAACACGTCCTAAATCCTTAAATTTAAAGTTATTGAACAACATTTGTTTTAGATGTTTCTTTGTTGAAAATCATCGACATACAGTGTTACGATCGTTCGCTAAGAGCCTAAAATTTTAGTATTTAAACATGGCTCTAATTTGGATTTACTATAGCCATCTGCTATCATACAATTATCCACTTTCTTGTGCCGAGACGTGGAAGCCTGTTTCAGACCATATTTATAGCCCTTTTTAATTTAAGAACTTTATTTTCATCTGAACATGTAAAACCTGAAGGTTTCTGCATATCTATATATAGTCTCATCCAGGTTCCCATTTAAAAAGACTGTCTTGACATCAAGATAAGTATAACGTAATTAAATCTATTTTGAGGCATTTGTCTTACAGAGACCGAAGAGCGTGGACCTCCACTGCTGTGGAGACTATGGCAGATGAGTGATGAGCAAGGAAATGTTTGTCGATAGTATCGCCTGTACTGAAAATAGTCAAAAAGGAGTTTACATCTGTCAGTAGTACATAAAAAATCAGTGTATACTTTTAAACGGACCCGTTGTAACGTTCGTGCCCGAGCTGGCAATGGGTTATGGCAGCTAATCAGCTGAGTAGCCACGACTCAGTAATGTGTGTATAAACTTCATTATATATTTTTTATGCTCTGGGTATAAGTGCCTCTCTTTAACGGTCTAGGTTTAAAATTCTACGTTTTCGTCGTTACAACGCTACGTTCGTACGGCTCGTCATGTAAAACCTCTCGAAAAATCATATAGTACCAAAATGTCATACACTATCACGCATTGAATAATTTTCTGAGTAATCATTTACGACTAGCGACTCGTCCCGCCTTCAAACTCATAGTTTAAATACACTTTACAAAGAACGTTTAAAATTATGCACCTATATGTATATGAATCACTGATTCTATCCGTAAAATCAGTTGACATCAAATAAAGCTCATGATAATGTTATGAATTACTTTTTCCACGCTTCTACCAGCTTTTTCATCGCATATAACAATTTTTTAGACATCGGTTGGATCCTTTTTGGTCCGCTTTAAGTTTAAGCTAACAGCAACTAACACAATCTCTAATCGCTTTCGTTGCGACGTGGCCCTTACCTATGTAGGTTAGTTAGGTCGCAAAAGATATTAGTCAAGTCTAGTGCGTGTCAGACTCACATTAAGTATTTTTAAGATTTCATAAATGGTATTGTTATTAGTTAGTCTGGATTATGAAAGTTATTCATGTTTATTGTAAGATCAAACTTTGTTAATTGTTCGAGTTTATGGTTGAAGAAATTTAAAGCTGGTATTTATTTTGTTGTATAGATTTACTGTTTAATGGAATAGCCTTACCTTCGGACTGTGGAAGTATTTAGACATGTGCAGAGTCTATTTATTTATAAGATTTACGTTAGAGCAGATTTGTACGATACAATATATTTTTGATTGATTCTAATATTCTAGCATAGAAGCGGTAAAATGACGTCAACAAAAATCGTTGCCGCGTACCACGCATTCGATAACTTGATAAAGACACAAAATTCGTGCCCGACTTATTGGACGACCGAAAAACGAGAGCGATATTCGTTAGAGTTTTGTGAGTACATGACATGTATATTTACTGACACACTAATATCGCACCCCGGAGTGTGATTGCTCTAAGCAAATACATCAAACATATACGAGTATCGTGATGTAAATAAAATACATACACGCATACATACACATAACACATAAACATTGAAGATTTTGTCCCCTTAACCGCCCCCGTTGTTGTCGGATATCATGGCAAAAGTTAACCTATGTGCTAATCTGGTGTAATCAGCTACGTTACTACAAAGTTTCATCAAAATCAGTTCAGTAGTTTTTGTGTGAAAGAGTAAAAAGACATATCCGTCGTATATAATATCCGTCCATCCATCTATAGCTACAATCAATCGCGTTTATGTCTCAGTAAAACAGAAATGCGGTAATGTTAGAGTGACAGAATTATTGAACGAGGAAACTTTTTTGCTATCTGCGATATCACGGCTGTGTTCAACTTTTTATCACATGTTACTTATCATATCATGTGCGATGATCTTATGAGATGTAAATTGTGATTGTGCTGTAATGAGATTTGTTATCTAATAGACTACATTCGTACTAGGTATAAATACTGTATCGCAAATATAAAATGAACGTACACAGAGTACGCTCACACTTGAAACCACAATTTGTGGATCACTTAAAGTGTTGTTCCATATGGTACTCACAAATTGTGAGTATATATATTGCCGCAATATATTGCGAGTCACAATACTTTACGCAGTGTGAACCATTCCTGCAGACTTCTTATAATAGTAGTAGAATAGTAGTGTGATGTACTTACTATACCTAATTATCTTTCTTTTTCACTAAAAGGCTTCCGACATAAAAACGCCTCAATAGAAAAGTAATTCTATTAATATTAGTGTCGATAAATAACTATATCGTCACTAATAAATAAATTCCCTTAGTCATCCGTCGATCAACTAAGCCAATATTGTTATTGTTTTAGAGAGGTAGGGAAAATGAAAATATAAACACTGTCGTACGAAAATATGAGACGTGTAAAAATTCATAGTCATCACCATTATTTGCCGGTCTAATTACCGGGGCAACAAAGGTGGACCGAGGGGGATGGTGAAACGTAATACCCTAGGGGTCGATGAGTGTTACCACAGAAAATGGGGAGTATTTTACCCTGATTTTATGGTGTAGGGTATTAAGGTTAAAATATTCAGGGAAAATACAATTTATGTAAATTTATTTATGTGTAGCTTTAGTTATTTTATGCATATTTTTACAGATGGGATGATTGAGTAAATTATCCTGAAATAACAAACCTCTAGGATGACGAAAATTGTGAATAAGTAAAACTATTTTTACAGAATATTAAGTATATTTTTTTTTCGTCTGGCAAGAAATTTTAGTGTATGATCGTTTTATTATTTCTCATAAAGTAATATTCTTTCAAGTTAATGTACTCAACTTTTTTATACTATGATACAGGGTGTGCTACTTCAACAGTCTGACAATTCTCATCTAAGCCATTTCAACATATCATAACAAAACTTCACGCCTTTTATCCCCGAAGGGGTAGGCAGAGGTGCATTAAACAGCCACTTCGTGTCTGTATATCAATCACTTAAGTACATTTGAAGAGTCCTTGACATATTGGCAACTGTTGGTATTGATAAGCAGGGTTACCTACTGTTCTCAGCGAACTTATAATAATTGTATTGACACTACAAAGTCAAATGATAATGTGTAATTTCCCGGTTAGGGATTTTGCCGGTATTGTGTAAAGTTATTATGATGTTGATACATTTATAGGTCAATTTGACTCAAAACATGATCTTCCGATAGCACTATTAATAGTTATTCCGTGTTCATAGATTGACTTGAGTTAAGCAACGTTCGGAGATGTCACACGCTGCATGGGTGACCGTTTGTTGTACGCTGTAAAACAATATAAAGAACAAAGAACCTACTTAGAAATGCCACTTGGAAGTAATAGTGTTCATAAGAAGTACCTCATTGACGTCAGCTTTCGAACAGAAAAACCCATCGTAATTGGAGCCCTCTTTTTGGGAGTTACGATGTCGCAGACAAACAAACAGAGGTCTGAGACGTTAAACTTATAATACCCTCTTGTAGCCTCGAGGGTTAAAAATAAAACCGAATGAAAAACTTTTAATTAACATTCATTTGTAAAAGTTCTAAGTTTTTATATATTCAGTAGTTAACAACCGTCAATATTTTATTTCGAAAAGCAAAGTTTAGCAGAAGATTTCTTCAGTTGATTAAACCAGGCCTAACTTTAAATCTTGCTTTTAAAGCTTGTTTGGACCCTAATTACTGAAGGAGCAAGAACTTTGTGAAGTTTAGTTTACACCGAGATTCATAATGATGTCAAACCGTGCTACAATAAATTTCAATGCTGAAGTTACTTGGGCGTCTAAATGGTTCAACATTTGTTTAGATAGTAATATTTATGTCTATTTTGGGTTTTTGTCGCGTAATTATTTGAAAATTAAAGTAAAATACTCTCTATTTATATGAGCGTTTAACTTGGGTTACACCAACCGTGGTGTCAAAAGAGTGTGTAATCTCTTGACCACGTATTTTATCACGTTTTCCAATACACACTGCATAAATATTACTATGTGAACAGGCTCACTGATCAAACAAAACGCAACAGTCTAGGTACTGTTACTTTACGTCGATTTTCTGACAGGGTAGTACTTCCCCCGCCGAGCCGACATTAATGTTGATTTCAGCAAACTCTACTACCAATATACAATTTTATTAATATATTTACAAACTCCTTTATGGTATAGGAAAACTACACTCAAACACAACAAGTCCTTGCACAAAAAATTGTCCTAATTGGGAATCAAACCCACGACCTCCAGCGTAGCAGTCAGGGTCAATCACCGCTAAATCAACGTACCAGTCATTAACCAGAATAATATATTCCACACACATTTTCCCTATCTAAGCCCATTTTTTTTCGCCCTGACAACCCTAGATCCGTCACATTTAAGCCATTAATCACATTTATGTCCGCGCAGTAATTAACTTACTTTGCCATAACATATTGCCAGTTAGATTGACTTAATGAACGTGCAATAAGGCATGTTAGATACGCTAGGTCGTGTTAGAGACTAAATGGTTTTGTGATGCGATGATGTTCCAGCGCTGGGCGCTAATAGTGAAGTTTATTCGCATTTATATCGAACAGGCAATGGATGATTATAGCTACCTGGTTATTGCGAGTGGGTTTCAAGTGTACCTATTAAGACTGTTCCATGAATGAAAGATGTTATTTTTGTTGTTAATAGTTGTAGTCAGCTATATGGTAGGACTTTGGAAGCAAGAAGGTGTGGTGTTATTCGAACTAGAGGAAGGAAGAGTCTATAGGAACTAGAGATGGACAGTCGGCCAGGTGGATGTTTAAGAAATTTAGTTCTGGCGTCGACCGTTAGATGACACCATTGTTAATTGTCTTTACCATTATGATTGAACCATCGATGGCCTCATTCGCATGTACCTACTTCTCACAGGCGCTGACTGTGAAGACATACGAAATTCTTGATGTTACGATATTGATCTTGTTGTTATTTAGGGTCAGTATGTAGTCAGATATGTATGATCTTGAAGATCGTGGGAAATGGATGGATCAAATAAAAATCAGTTTGTATGGGAACTACGCAGAACATGGACCCATGTTCAGCAGTGGAAGTCTATTATCTAAGATGATGATGCATTCAGCATGAAGGGTCGTGGTTGACAAACTAACTTTCAATATTCTATCTATTTGGTATTTTGATATATTGTATACAGCTTGTGTCAAAAATGAATCGAAATTTGAATAAGAATATCAGTAGTTCGAATATTGAATTCAGCGTTTAATCTTGCTATTATTATGAGCGGATTTTGATTTAACTTAGTAGTGTAGCGTATATTATATTAGAATAGCAAATAATGTTTCATTTCGTCGCAATGAGCAACTCGTCTACATGGACAAAACTACGAGTGGAAGTAAGTTATCCATAGTTATAAATATTATTGAGTTATTGGAAACCTAGTATTGACATAGAATAGTTTCAGGCCACTTTCAACGGAATTATTTATTCTTCCTATCCCAACTCAAACCTGAAACCTCATAAGTCCTAAGAACTTAGCAACTAGGACAAGTTCTTGGATATTAACATTGTTTAATGTTGCTAAGGTTAGTTCAGTCTTGTTTGTACTACTGTAAATACTACTTATTTAAAATGTACTGTCCTGTAAGAAAGAAATATTTAGTCTTCTTCTTTTCAATTTAAGAGCTGTGCTCTTGTCGGTGGAGTGTACGCCATATATTTCGGTCTTCGGCCAATACCTTGACTTTTTTAAAAGACATGGCCTTTGCCTTTTCTTTCATTTGATCCGTGTATGCCCGTCTGGGTCGACCTCTTCCTCTCTTTCCTTCTATTTTGCCTTCCAGTATGTTTTAATAAATCATCATGTCGTGTAAGGTGGCCAAACATCTTTCCTCTTCTTCTTTCTACTGTCGCTAAAATGCTTCATTTCTTTTGGACAAGACGCATTACTTCCGCATTGGTCGTATTTTCAGTCCAGTTGATCCTTTCCATCCGCCTCCAGCAGCACATCTCGAAAGCCTCCAGTCTTTCCCGGCCTTGCTGAGTCATCGTCCACGTTTCGCTTCAGTACAGAGCAATACGCCATATATATGATTTAATAAATTGTTTTCTAATCTGTCCTGCTATTTTTTATTTCAAAAGATGCGTTTTGTTATTAAATGCTGTTTTGGCTATTGATATACGATTTAAATATCTTGAGTGCACTCGAATCATGAGTAATGGGACTACCCAAATATCTAAAAGATTTTACTTGTTCTATTGGTGCGTTGTTTAGTATGATATTTTGATTGTTATTAATTGAATTTCTAGTAAATGTTAAAATGTTGGTTTTATTTTATTGATTTTGAGTCCAATTTCTTTGAAGCATTTGTCCATATTGTTTAGAAGATTTTCTAGGTCAGTATTATTTTCAGCTAGTGCAGCGATTTCGTCCACATATCGTATAAAAAAAGATGCGTTCACCATTCATTTTAATTCCTCCCTGTTGTAAGTCTAAAATTTTTCTAATTGCACTTTCTATAAAAATGTTGGAAATTGTAGGGGAAAGAGGACATCCTTGTCTAACTCCTTGTTTTATTCTTGCATTTATTAACTCATTGCTTATTTCTATTTTGGTTTGTGGATTTTTATAAAGCGCATATATTATTCGTCTGTCTCTGTAATCTAGTCCAATTTTTTTCAATGTCTCTATCATGATTCTCCAGTTTACTTTATCAAAAGCCTTCTATAAATCTATAAATGCTATGTGTCTACCTAAATCTATTCTTCTGCTACAGATAAGTCTAAGTGCTAAGATAGCCTCACGTGTGCCCTTTCCTCTTCTTAATCCGTACTGGTCAGGACTGATGTTGCGTTCTACTAGGGGTCTTATTCTGTTATGTATTATGTGTATTAAAATTTTTGAAACGTGGGAAATAAGACTAAGTGTTCTGTGTTCTTCACAATTGTGTGTATTTAATTTCTTAGGTAGCATCACTGTTTCTGTTATTTTGAAATCACTGGGAATATTGCCTGTGTAATACACATGTCTAATCAATTTAAAAATTTCGTATATTAAGGGGTCACAAACATCATAGTTTAATAATTTTATGTTTATTTGATCTACTCCCACTGCTTTTCCATTCTTTATATTCTGCAATGCTTTATCAAATTCCTCTCGTAGTATAGGTGGTCCTAGATTATCACTGCAAGTACTGGTCCAATAATTCTTTGGGTGATAGATTTTTATGAACGTACCAATACAAATAGTATTTTTATTTTCTATTTTCTTGCGAGTAGTTCGTTTGTTATTGATTGATTTGTCATTTCTAAGAATAACCACCAGTTTTGGAATAAAGAACTTAGTATTTAATGCCGAACGGAGTTTGGTGCGGTTTTCACCACTAGGAGAAAGAGAATTTGGAATCTTAAAGCTATAGCTAGCCTTAGTAATCGGTCATTCAAATGCAAACGTATTTTTAAACTTCTCCGATTGGTTAGTTTCTGAGATCAACGTGTTCAACCAAACATTTCCTTTAGTAATCTTCAAAGATATCTGTGCAGTCTGAACCTAAAACTCAGCATCGTTATTGCAATGCGTATCCATACTAGTATTCGCATTTTATTCTTTAAAACACTAAATAAATAACCAAGTTACACGTAAAAGGTAATTTGACAGTAACACAGACAAGTGTAAATTAACGAAGCAATTTATTCAGAGAGATGTCGGGCGTTTATTCTCATTTGCTGAGCACAACATAATCTGTTGTGTCTCCACTAATTAGCGTCGTTCTAAATCGTTCATTTTTATCGTGAACGCTGTTGAAATGACGTATTGTGATTTTATCTTCTGAAGGAGAAAAACCTGTACTAGTTTCCGTCTCTTCTCCGTAATGTTACTTCTCTGTTAATACTTTAAAATTTTTGTGACGGGACTGACGGGACTATATCGCGTAATTATTAAAAAATAAAATACCTTAAATTTGCCCCGACATTTCAGCACCGGTTATACCTACCGGGGTCACGTGAGAAGATTTGTGTGTATGTGTGCATTTTACTTCTCTGTTTTTATTTTATGGGTTGAGATAAAAACAAGAAAACAAAAATCACACACCTAGCGAAGACTGTTATTTGCAAGTAACAATATCTTCTAGCACAGTTACACTGAGACATATTACCACTACTTCTTGCCAAACTCTCTACATTGAGACTCATAATTTATCACTAACTAGAGTGTACAGTACAGCTACGCCGCACATTTTATTTTAATTGAAGCGTTTCTTCCTGATCCCGGTAATCCATTCTTAGTGCCCTCTTACGGTCACCAAGGTACATACATATTAAATTGCAGCTTCTTGCACACAATCGTTTTGGCTGTGAGTTGTTTATCAGCCATTTTCACTTTCAATTGACATTCGGAATATATGACACGTACTTTTGTTTTGAGTAAAAATAATTCGCCACTGTTGCAAGCGCCGAAATATCGGTTACTTAAAACAAAAACGTCTATCAGTAAGTCAGTAACGCAAGAATTTTATATGTACGGATTGCTTATTAACTGAAAATGTTTTTTGAGATATTTTATTATTATTACTATGTTACTCGTTGGGTACAAAAGAAAACAAGTAGGGCAAATAGTTTGAAAAGTTTCAGACGAATTTAAATTCATCCGTATGTTTAACCTAAAAACATATGTAGACGAGTTTCCATTTCACCTTTGATCATTAACTAAGCCTCAAGGATGTTTCAAGTTCGCTATCATTCATGTTGTTAATTTACAAGAAAAGTATCTTCAAAAACACATTGTAAGTATTATTTTAGATGCTAATGGATACATTAGAATTACGTTTGTTTTATATCTATTCAGGAAATCGTAATGGCTACCATAATGGTCGCCATAAAACCACTGCTAAGCTGCGAGTTGAAATTCCGTGCGTTTTTCGTTTTAAGCAGTTTTATAAATTATAAAGATTATTTTCGGCTAATAGTGCCTGGTGACAGTCGGTGAGAGACTTAGACATTTTTCTTAACCTTTTTTTGTAAAGACAACGCCCGTACTTTTTTACTAAATCCTGTGTCGTGGGAGAATTTACAAACATTTCATTAACGGACACAAAAGACATCCAGACTTGAAACAGCAATTTATGGATAATGCAAAATGTATTCTCGCGTAGGAATTGAATCTACGATTCGAGGCTTACCTTAAGCTACTAAGCCATACGTGCAGTCAATTTTACAAGAAATTCTGTCGGATCCAGTTATGTGAGACATATTCTGGCAAGTTATGGCCATAACTTCAAAAAAAAATTAAGAATTGTCAACATAGATTTCAGCAAAATGGAAGGAAAAATGCATTGTTATCAACATTTAAATAGCTTAAACGGCGTATTACGTCATAGCTCCGCGCATATGTTCGCAGACGACTTGTGCACACTGTGCGCTGGCACCGACCTAGCAGAGACCTGTCGCTTGGTTCAGCAAGACGCAGTATGCAGTAGTTAAATGGTCGCATGACAATGGAATTGTATTAAATTCGGATAAAACTAAATTTATTCTTATTAAATCACCTTACACTCACACTTCAGATATAACAACACCAAATATTACTCATATTTTTCATGTTTTTACCATAATTTCATTAATAGGGTATTTGACTAAAAAAATCGAATTAGTCCGTCAGATAGATTTCCAAAAAATATTGGACACGTATATTTTCTTTAGTCGCGTAAACAAAAAATTAAGACGACAAACTTCGCTGAAAACTCGTGTGACGTCACTTGCCAGTACACTTTTTACTGGCAAGTGACGTTACAAGCCCCCACTCTTATACGTTTCTCCATCTTTGATGCGTTTTATCTTCGTATTTTTTTACCGATTCGATAAAACAAAAAATACTTATCCAATATTTTTCGATAATCTAACTGACGGACTAATTCGATTTTTTTAGTCAAATACCCTATTGCAACTGTAAATTCATAGAAAATGTAAACAATGTTAATTATCTAGGAATGAAAATAGATGAAAAATTTTCCTGGGCATCTCTTATAGATTACATTTGTGATAAACTAAGAACATTATTAGGTAGGTTCTATCACCTCAGTTTCAAAGTGCCAAGGACTACATTAAAATGTTTATATAATGCATTGGTGGAATCCATTATAGCATATGCTCTTGATTGCTATGGCTTGACTTTTAAAACCCATTTAGAAAAGATAGAAACACTTCAATTAAGATTTTTTAAATTATTAGTAAATAACAAAACTAAATTGAGTTGTAAAGATAACTACAAATAACTATTTAAAATATGCAAAATTCTTCCAGCCAGCCTTAAACACAAATATCTACTATTGACTAATCAACATGGCCATGAAGAGCATAACCTATCACATACATCTCACATTCATGTAACGAGAACTGTTATAATTTGTAAATATGATGTACCTAAAGTCAGTAATTATTACGGCGATAGGACATTAAGAAAACGTATACCTTATGTTAAATGTAATAGTTTGCATGTGGACATCAGGAGAGAACAAAATAAAAACAAATTCAAAAGAAAGTTAACATTCTTATTAGATAGTATACATATAACGTAAATATAATAAATAATACAAATAAACATAATAATAATTACATAAAACCATTAGTATTTTTCTATTACTTAAGCACTAGAATGAGACTCGACTGAGTCCAAAGTCAAACGGTTTCACACAGTTTTGTGGACCTTTGATCTGTTATATGGATTGTAATCTTAGTTTATTAATTGAAATAAATAAAACAAATAACTACAAAGTCAAGAACTAAACACACTGCATATTATAGTGATGTTAGACTGGTGATGAGAACTAACAGCTACTCACCTGCTACACAGAGCCTTGGATAAAAAATGCTTTTTAAACCCACGGCACGCGTCACTGGCTTTACGACATTATGTGCGAATAATTTTTAGTTCATCACCAGCCTCTAACAGTCCCCTGCTGGACTAGGCCTCTCCTTTGAAAGGAGAAATTGGCCTAATATACCACGCTGGCCAAACCGGTTGGTGTAGGGTTTGTATCAAGTTTTCTTTCTCTTACAGTGTTGTTCTCTGCATAATATGCTCCCTCTGTCGGCTCTTACGACACCACACACGATGATATGGGGTGGTGACATTTCGTATTCTTAATCCGTCACCACACGGATTTTTGGCTACCGCTTGTTAAATGGGGAAGCTTGCACGTCTGAAAGTTACCCAAAATGTTTTTGAAAGACAAGTGAAATCTGCTAGCTTGCATTTGGTTAGCGTCGTGGATTACGCCCTAAATCTTTTTAGGCCTAAAACTCTGCTAGCAATGGGAATTATTGTTATGCCAAAATACACTTAAATTTTTGGACAACACTCCAAACATATCAAAAAGAACCAAGCTTTTCTTAAATTTCTAAACCAAAAAAAACACATCTTTTACTCAAAACACTAAGGAAAATAATTATGAATGACTGATTTAATTTAACATAATAAAGGGTAAAATAATTGTTTACGAAGTAACTTGGCTTGTTTATGCATTAAGCCATCCGTTCGACCGATATTGCGTGGGCAAATGAAAATAATTATCGTGACCTAAAAAGTTTCTCAAGGTCCATACCTCGACTTGTCGGTCATTTCTTTGGACTTGAACTCCCGTTAAATTCTATGTACAGCTAGCTTGGTAAAGCTATGAGGGAATAAGATTTTAAATATTTTTCTTTGATTTTGCGGGCAACAACATTTCTCTGGTGACGGTGTTTACAAACCGCCCGTCGTTAATCGATATGGCCTAACAATCTGAGACGAGAACAGGGACCAACTGCTTTACGTGCTAACCAAATCACCCATCCAAATGGAGTCCTGAGCAAGCTGTAATTATCTTTTACGAAATTAGTTAGCTTTATTTTTTTTTAATTTTACTGGTTGATTTAGTTCATTGTTGTTGGAATAACTCCTTTGTGTAATTTTGATTGCATGAGAGAAAGTGTAGCATTCATGTCAGTCATAAAAAATGGTAATCAATCTTACGTACTTTACATTGCAAGTCTAAATCCTTACAGCCCGTTCACGAACAGCAGCAGCTGGTATTAGCGACAGCGATTTCAATAACCACGGTGCGTTCCACTCTGACGTGACATCAGGCGCGACGAAGTAGAGCGGGGCATGTACATCTATATCGCTGCCGAGCTTGCCCGCCGCTGCTGTTCGTGAGGAGCTGATACCGTGGCGGCGAACAAGCTTTAGGACTTAGACAAAAATTCGCAAGGACCTTACTTTCTATTCATTTCTACCATGTATTATCATCATCATCATCCTGGCGTTATCTCGGTTGCATCCAAGACTAACACGCCTTGGAGCCCGAGGTCCGCTCACTGTTCTAAATATCAACTTTGCCACAGAGAGATTGCTATCTGACCTCCGCAAGCCAAAGGGATAGTGACATTCCATGGTTTAGACTAGTATCAATATATATTAGAGGGTACTAACTCCACGTAACGTAACGACTGTCAAAGATCTTCATGACAGCCGGAATCGACGGTTTAGCGTGCTCTCCGAGGCACGAGGCAAGCGATAATGAACAATCCAAAACACACGTAACTCCCAAAAGTCAATGGTGCGCACCGTAGATTCAAACACGATACCGGTTCCATACGAAATGAAAATATTGTCAAAATTATACATATTCACATGATTATGAATAGTTTTGTCAAATGAGTCGTATCTTAGCTAAGATTTGAAACTGGTACCCAACAAAAATAAATGTAATGTAAGTGTTATTTTTTTATTTTAAATAGGCGAAAAAACATTAATATAGTTTTTTTTATACATAGGTTCTGGATGATCGCCAATCTTAACGGGTCAGCCGTGTTAACTCTTTAACAATTTCGATTGCTTTCCCAAAATTAAGTATCCCATAAAAACAATACTTGTCAACAATACCAAGTCTCGCGACCGTAAAAAGTTGTGAGACCCATGTAATACCAAGTCGGTTAATTAAAAATCTTTAATGTTTTACATAATAAGTCGGCCATCGCATGAAAACACAATATATCTCATAAGACGTAATACATATATAAATTAGATTGTTTAATGCGATTCCCAAGTCAATATATTTATTTAAAACATTAAAGATTTTTAATTAACCTACTTGGTATTACATGCGTCTCACAACTTTTTACGGTCGCGAGACTTGGTATTTTTGACAAGTATTGTTTTTATGGGATCTCATTTCTTTTTGTAGATAGTGTTACTTTTTTGCTTTCCGGTACCTTCTACTCTTGTACACCAACAACGAATTTTCTTAATTAAAGCTCTAACTGCAAATGTAATTTTGTAATCCTTTATATTTTATGGGATTACAAAGTTACTTATGCAGTTGATGTATCTCGGAAACTGGACAGACATATAAAAATATTTTAATTTTTCCTTGATTCATATACTAAACACTAATAGTATTCTAAATTTGAAGATTCTATGTCTGCTAGAAGTGCCTTAGACTTTTGATGATCGGTCAATGAGTGACAAAATTAAGAATTTTGACTCGTTATAATTCTTAAACCACTAGTTCAAATTGAATGAAATTTGAAATACACCATGTTTATACAATGCCTGCATGGTTACTATAAAATCAGGCTTCTAGTTTTATCCACAACGAAGTTATAGGGGATCAAAAATGGCCTGAATTGCTTCGAGAAAAGGATGGTCCTACACAACTGAAATAACTTTAATTACTTACACAGTAACTTATCAAAGGTCGTCTTTTCTGTGACGACCTTTTTTTCTGTGCCCTGCTCAGATGAAGTAAAATTACGAGATACGTCATCCTGAACAAGCAACTGAAGCCATGTTTATTTACATGTGTAAGTGAAAAGTGTTGCCATCACATCATTTATAGGTCTAAATTGTAGAAAATTATCATAGAGAATGCAATAAAAATAACAAAAGTAGAATTTTATTAAAAATATATTTATTTTATACATTTTGATGTTAAAATGTTTTAAAAAACAATTAAGTTTTATAAACTATCGTTAACATAGTTGGTACCATTTTCATGTATGTGTAGTTATCACTCTAAATCAAATAAAAATAACTGCTTGAGAGGTGTCAAGGGACACCCGGATGGAACGAAGTTCCTTTCGATTAATAAGTGAAGGAATTGTAATAAAATTTAATTTTTTTAAGTTATAATAATATGTTTTGTATTATTAACAAATATAATGTAATATAAACTTAATCAGTAGGCTCAATTTTAGTAATAATTGGCTTGTAGTTACTGAAGTAGGAAACACATTTTTGTCAAAATGTCCCGTCCGCCATCTTGGATTCCTAAATAGATGTCATTTTCGTGACCAGAAAGCGTGAAAACCCCAAAAATGATATCCATATTAATTTTATCAAAAATGTCCCGTCCGCTATCTTGTGAATGTAGAAACTAAAAACTTCTCGCGTGAGAATTTTGTGTCACACATGCGCACGCATCGTAAAATGTGACTCTCATCATTTTTTCATAACGCGCCTGTAGAAGTATTACTTCAAAAATAATCGTCGCGACACCACACTGTTCAATGCGAAATAGAAAGACGAAACGAAAATATCTGGCTTGCTTTCTATAAGAGAGAGAGAGAGAGACAAACAGAGAAGATGCGCACGCCACACGGCTTACAATTACTCCTGCTGTCAATACTCGAAAATTAGAGCCACCATAACGGTTCCCTATCCATTTGCATAAAATTTTAAGACCTAATATAACATAGCATAATTTTGTTTAGCATAATTATTATATTTCCGCATAATATAATTACGCATAACAGCTTACGTTTAATTTTTAGTACATAATTTCTCTAACCATAATAATGATTAAGCATAATATTCTAAAGCATAAATTTATTAAGCATTAAGTTCTAAAGCATAATTTTTTTAAGCATAATACGCATAATGATTATAATACAAATTGGATATAATAACTTTGGCAATGTATCTTTGGCATATTTTTCGCTGTAGGAAGCATGAAGCATGCAAACAAGCATACAGCATCCAAGCAGGCATGCAAGCAAGCATGTAGCATGCAAGCAAGCATGCAGCATGCAAGCAAGCATGTAGCATGCAAGCAAGCATGCAGCATGCAAGCAAGCATGCAGCATGCAAGCAAGCATGCAGCATGCAAGCAAGCATGCAGCATGCAAGCAAGCATGCAGCATACAGCATTCAAGCGAGCATGCAACATGCAGCAGGCACGGCTCAAGCCGAAGCTCGCTCCCAGCCGCCTGTTCCGCAGCCCGCGGGCCGCCTCGTCCCTACGTGCCTACGCGATTTTAAATAACACTCGAGGGGTAGGACAAACAAGACTACGTGGAGTCGGTTTTGCAGCAATTCCGTTCTGTCACTAACTTTTGTTGCACAGCATATAAAATTATTACAAGTTAAATATATAAATATTATGCTAATAGTCATTAGGCCTACTAACGTTATGCTAATAGTCATTAGGCCTACTAACGTTATGCGAATCAAATTTATTCCAAAACAAATTAGTCTTTAAGATGATTATGCCAACATAAAATATATGCCTAAGAAAATTATACCGAAGAATTATTATGCCAAAACAAATTGTGCCAAAATCGTTATGCCGAAGTATATTAGGACAAAGAACATTATGAGAAAAGAAGGGATCCCCACCATAAAACCCTTACATGCTTATGTGAACCTGGTACAAGACCGCACAAGCCATACTAAATAAGTAGACATTTATTGGGGCAAGACTAAAATATTGTTTTAGAGCTACGAAGAATCATGTTCTCCTTGTAACTGGAGTGATTATACAACCTGAAATAATTTATAAATAATTTTATTAAAGTTTTATTAAAGGGTGCATAGGGTTCCCACCAAGAACTTAGGGTCCCAAACCAACCTCACCTGCAAGTGCTGGCAAATAAAATATCCCGATAAGCGGCAATAGGCTCGCCACCGATTACGTGGGATCGAAACACTGGCGAAAAGTGGGCGTTTAATATGCCTCTGCCTACCCCTTCGGGGAAACAGGCGTGAGTCTATGTATGTATGTTATTAAAGTTCACGCCAACAAATAACCACTGCAAGTTTATGCGACCCTGGTATCTCTTCTTGTATGCTACAACACCTACGGATATCACTCGTCTGGAATTTTAAGCGTTGTTGACAAGTTAATCGACTACTACGCACCTATGCGCTCCTAGTACCTGTCTATAGCAAAAAGTGTCGTTACAACTTTTCGTCTTATTTTTTTCCGTCTAGCCCCCTTTCGCAACGCGCAATAAGGAATTCGTTCCGAAATCGTCATTAGAAAAGCATGTAACATGCTCAAATTATACACATTATAAATTTACTATGCAGAACATGGTCAACCAATATTTTACTAGTTCATTGGATACATAAAACCAAAATAATAATTACCTATATATGTTTCTCATTGAAATCAAACTACGGTTTACGGATTCTATCGCGATATACCTACTAATTTTACTACGTCATTGTGGAGAAGACGTCGATGGCCTCGGCCACCATGGGCTATCTTGCAGCAGAAGCGCTGGTAGAATTCCTCGTCATGCCCATCTGAATGATATAATCCGTCGTGCTCTTGTCGCGTCTGGCGTACCAGCTGTACTTGAACAAAATGGTTTGGTACGCGACGACGGTAAGAGACCTGATGGTATGTCATTGTTGCCTTGGAAAATGGGTAGGCCTTTGGTGTGGGACGCAACCTGCGTAGACACCCTCGCGCCATCACACGTTCCAAGCACGGGAGGCCATGCTGGCGCTGCTGCTGCAACTGCGGAAACCCTCAAACGGCGCAAATACAGTAATTAAGTAAGTAATTACGTGTTTGAGCCGTTTGGGCTGGAAACGCTAGGCTCATGGGGTCCGAGCGCTCGTTCTCTATTCCGGGTTATTTCTAAACGGTTAATCGACGTCTCACGTGACCAGAAGGCTGGTTTATTCTTTGCTCAGAGAATCAGCATTGCCATCCAGCGTGGCAATGCTGCCAGCCTTCTGGGCACGTTACCCGATGACATTGATGCGGAGGCATTCTACGACGCCTAAACCATGTAAATATTATCACTTTCTAAATTTGTTTTTATGGTTTTTGTATTAGATTAGATTTGATTAAGCTTCACTTATATGCTACTTATAAATTATGTTACTTTAATGTTCTAACTTAAATAAAATTAATACAAGAAACATAAAGTAAATAAATACATTTTACTACGGAATTCAATATAAGATCTATTGAAAGATCTATAGATTTTAGATTCATTTTTGACATAAGCTCCATACAAAATATGTCAAACACGAATCTCGAATCTCAAAATCCCTGTATGGATCGATTATTGAAAATGGCCGTTAGTTAAATTACATTTTAACGGAATGAACTAGAACTACATTTTTTTATTATTACTAGCCAACGTCTACACAAATAATACTGTTCTAAATCTTATATTTCAAGAGCCTGCCTACTAATTTAGTAAATTAATTACTGGCAACATTCTCCAGTCGTTACTTTGGTTTTGTTTATGGTCTTACCGGCAATAACCTCAAAATATTTTACAATAATACAAAAGTGCTGTTATCTAAATACTTACTTGTGAAACGATATTCTTTCAGTGCTATTTTCACTTCTGAATTGTTTTTGCACAGTTGAACTACACACGACGACATATTTTTGGTAAACTTATTGTTTGTTTACTTGTGTACTGCGTTTGTGTGCGTGGATAGTGTATTTACAGCAAATGGTTTGCCCCGCAACCGGTTTGCTGCTGTTTTTGGCTTCAAACGTAATGTAGGGCGTGCTCTGTCTGTTCTTTTTGTTCGTCTGAGGTGCCCTGTAAGATACGGTCAACTCGACCGCCTACATTCTTTATTAATGTGCTTAAAATGTGCACCCTGCACATTTTAAAGAGATAAAACAATTGTAATAAGAAAAATGACAGAATCTATTCTCAGACCTATAAAGGTCAGTACACTTCAAAATTCTTACAGACGACCTTCATTATCAACTATGGCAACACTGTAATTAAGTGTTACCAAGAACATAAAAGTCTGCTTCGGAATTGCCAATTAAGAATATTACCACCTAAGCGTCACTATAATGTTATGGTATGATAATTAAAAACGTGCCTATAAACTGAAGAAATCTTAAAAAAGTAATTTATATTCAACCCCGTAAAGTTTTATGAGGTGGGAAAAGGCCAAATAAAAACGCCAAGAAGTATTACAGTCAACCAAGTTTTTAATTAAACTGGTAGTAAAATTTTACTGATTGACAATTTAGAAATAATCTTGTTCACCCCTACGTCGTGTAAAAGTGGCCTTTTGTTTTTTAATTTACCTTTTATATTTTGTTTGTTGTGATAGTTACAAATTTGGGTACCACGCGTTTTGTTTGTTTTATAGTTTGTTTTTGTATCATTACTTTCTGTTGGACGTTTTGTTAAGCTACTAAAATAAAGCCTGACTTTTACGGAATTTGGTGCTATTTATTAACGATCGACTAAATTGAACAAATGATAAAATGTAAAGGTTTAAATATTTGTGATGAAATTATCGAAATAGTTTAGTAAAGTTTTTTTATTTACTATTAGTAAAATTGTTATCTGCAATGAGGGTGCCTATATCTTTTAAACATTTACTTTAATATTGCGTTATATCTTGATTGATATGCCAGATTACGAATCCTGTATATTGCTAGACAATAATCTCCTCGTTGGCTTGTGTTAAGTTATGATCATCATCTTATGATACTCCCAGGTTTCTATTGGTTGCATCCAAGATTTTTACCTTGGAGCCCAAGGCTCGCTCTCTAGTCTAGCCAGATTCAGCAGAATATTAGCTTATTAAAGTAGATTATTTATATATTATACGATGGCCATAAAAAGCTAAAAATAGAAATACTCCCAGACAATGAGAATTTCGGCTTTACAACAAAACCCTTAATACTAGGAACCGAATAAATTTCACCAAAGGAAACAACGAGGGATAAGCGATTCATAGTCTAGATATCAAAAGACAAACCGAGACGATGTTTCACAAAACATCAACAAGCTGCTCCTAAACACTTAAACAATATTAGCATTCATAACTGAGAACTGACAGACTCCGTGGTCCAGTGGATAACGTATGCGACTGCTGATCGGAGGTCCCGGGTTCGATTCCCGGGTCGGGCAAAAGCGTACTGGGTTTTCCCGAATACTCAGTAGCAGCCCGGAGTCTGGTGATGTCTGGTGAGTCTGGTGATGCTCTCGGAGTTGGCCCTGGTGCTCGAGGATGCTCGAAGCGCGGCCTGAATGGTGCTGGAGAGCTCCTCGGCGGCTGCATCGACTTCCTCAGAAGTGTGGATGGTGGACGGCTGATGGTAGCCGGCCAGCTCTTCCTCGAACTGGTCCCAGTTTGTCTGGGTACGTGGTCTTGGTAGGTTGACCATCGTCGCGGGTTCCCTGAATACCAGTAATACCGGTCGGTGGTCGGAGGGCAGGTCTGGCAGGACCTCTTGCGTGGGAGGTGCCCTCAGTCCTCGGGAGATCAGGATGTCCAGCACGTTGTCATTACGCCTCGAGGGATCCAGCCGGGTAGGCTCTCGGGGGCCGGCGACTTCGTAATTGTAGGTGCTGGCATCCTGGAAGATGAGCTCTCCCGCTCGGTCGCTGCTTGCGCAGTGCCATGCCGGGTTCTTGGCATTCAGGTCTCCCGCGATGATGGTGGGCGTGGATGGAAGAAGAAGATTCCTCAACTCGGCCACGTTGAAGGAGCTAATAGAGGCGGTGCCCGGCGGTCGATAGGCCGCGTATAGGCGCATCTCCCGTCCGCCGACTTGAACATCAACACCGAGGGCGTAGATGGTGTTGTGTCTCGTCGGCTCGACGAGTTGATGCACCATTGACCTCTTTACCAGGACAGCAAGTCCCCGGTAGGCTATGCCTGCCGGCGAGACCTCATCCTACCTGTAGACGATGTACCCCGGGATCTTGAGTGGGGCGGTGGGCTTCAGGTGGGTCTCGCTTATCAGCATGATGTCGACTTGCTGCTCCTTGACGAAGAGGCGTAGGAGGCCTATCTTCCCAGACAGGGACTGGGCATTCCCATGGACCACCCTTAGCGGCTTATCCATTGGAGGGGATGGTCTGCAGCATTCCTGTTATATCTATGTCGCCGGCCCTAACTTTCTGAGAGAACAGAGAGAGAAGGGCGGCGAGCTGCTCTTTTTCGCTGGTGGCGGAGGCTGGCTTGGCAGGTCCATCCCCTGCAGTGGCCGCAGGGGGTTGGCCCGGTCCGAGTTGAGGCTTCTTCTTCTTCTTCATTTTCTTCGGCTGAGTAGTCGCCGTGGGTCCCTTCTCAGCCGGAGCGTTGGCTTTGGCCAGCAGGTTGGTCGCGGCTGATTCCCCGACTTGGTTGGGGTGGGCGACTAGTTTTGGAGGGCCTGTCTTGGCCACGAGTCCCACTTTGCGGCTGCGTACTTCCCGCTTATACGCGGGGCAAGCAGGACTGCTGGCGGTGTGGGCTCCTTGGCAATTTGCGCAAGCCGGTGGTTGGTTCTTTGGGCGTGGGCAATCCGTGGCGTGGTGTCCGCCACCGCAACGCACACAGGCAAGGGGCCTGTGGCAGTTGTGGGAGCTGTGACGGAAGCCCTGGCATCGGTGGCATTGTGAGGGGCCCTTTTTGCCCCTCCAGGCCTCCACTGTCACTCCTGGCATGAGGAGGACCTCGTTGACCGCATACGCGGCCTTTGTGGCTTCGGGGGTCTTGTCCACCTCCGCGAAGAAGATGCATCCCGGTCTGCCCGTCCGGGCCCGGATATGCTTGCTATACCTGACCGGCACTCCCTTGTCGGTCAGGTCTTTGGTGATCTCCTCCGCGGGGGTGTCGGCTGGAAGACCTCGGATGGCTACCTTCAGCGGTCTCGCCGAGGGCGGTGCGATGGCGTAGTATGGCGCCTGGTCTTGGCCCAAGTTGTCCAGGTACGCCTGAATGACTCGGAGCTCCTGGTCATCGCGGGGCGTGAACCTGATACCCTTGCCAAAGGGGCGCCCGTTGGGAGAGTGGCCAAGTTGGGCGGCCAGCTCCTTGAAGTGGACCGTCCAGTTATTCAGGCGGTCCACCACAAACACGGCCTGCTTCTTAGTAGTTGTGGTAGTGGTGGTGGTGGTGGTAGGGGCAGCGGTGGTTCCGGCTGTCGGCTTCGGCTTCGGTGATGGCGCTGCTGCTAGAACAGCAGCCGCTGTCCTTGGGCCAGGTGTCAAGGCTGGCGCGGGGGCCAGTGCGGGGGTGGGGGCGGGTGCCGTTGTTGGTGCTTGCACTGGCACCGATGTCGGAGTCGACGCCACTGTTGCCGGCAAAGTTGATTCACCCGAGGGGAGGGTGCGGCTGCACTTCCCTGCGGGGGGAGCACGCTGAGGTAGGGGGGGGAGGGACTTGTAGGAGGAAGAGAAGTCCTCCTGCACCTCCATCCTTCCCTCGCTGGGTCCCGGCGAAGTCGTGCGGGCTGGGGTTGAGTGGCCGAGGGGGAGGGAGTCCCCCCCCTCAGACGGGAGTGAGTCCTCCAGGTCGGGCCTCTTCACCGTCTGGTGGTCGTCCTCCTCTTCGCGCGCCCTCTTGGTAGGCGCTGCCATGGAGGGGGTGGTCTCGGCAGTGGTGGTGGTGGTGGTGGTGTGGGTCGGATCGGTGGTGGTGGCAGATGGTGTGTCACCGTGATCCTCCCCTACACTCTGGATTGTGAGCACCCGCTCCGGCGTACGCGCTGGTTCGGGCGTGGTGGTGGAGGTGGTGGTGGTTAGGCCGGTGGTCGCCGTGGTGGTAGTGGCGACAGTGTCCGGTCCGGTCAATATGTCCGGGAACACGGCCTGGACCACCTGTAGGGTCGGTGGGGGTGAGATCCTCCTTCCTCATCTCCCCCATCACGACATCCATCGCCCGGAAGTAGGCCTCAATCCAGCGCTGCAGGCCCCACGTGATGCCACCCTTCGCACGAAGGGCGTCGAAAGCACGAAGGTCGCCCTCG
Source organism: Euclidia mi (assembly GCA_944739405.2). NCBI lineage: Eukaryota > Metazoa > Arthropoda > Insecta > Lepidoptera > Erebidae > Euclidia > Euclidia mi. Next base: position 68,158,064 of record OX123195.2, on the reverse strand, counting down.
TGTTCCGCACGCCTGGTCTGCAGCTCCGGGGTGGTGTTAGCCCCCTTTCCGGACGATGCCTGGTGCTGTTCCGCCATCTCGGGATAGTGCCGTCACGCGGCGCCTAAGCGTGGTGGCTGGATGCCATGACCGCACGGTCGGGAGTCGGGGCTTGGCGCTGGTGCCAGACCGACCCCTCCCACACGGCGAGGGCACCACCACGCCGGCAATCAAGTTGGCGGCACTCCTCGCACGATCCTGTAGCGACAGAACCGGGCGCAAACAGTTATAATTTTACTATAAAATTATTTTGTTTCGCGATGTAAACAAAGGCGCCCGAGCGTTGGCGAGCGAGCAACCGTGTCGAGTGGCACGTGCGATCGCCGTGACGTCCGCGGCGGTCTCAAGGGCCGATGTCCCAGCGCCTCCGTATTTATAGGAGGCGCGAAGCCCGGGGCGGCGTTGACATGAGTGGGAGGTGTGAGCGCGACGTCACAGCGACGTCACACTGCAATGCACTCCCTCTCGAAATCAGGATGTCCACTAACCGTCTTGCGTTTAAGACTAGAGTTCGTCAGACTTACATGGATACGTTGGCTGGATCATCATAGAATTATCTTATAAATCTTTATGCTCATTTGTATATATATGTGTATATATTATATTTGTTTATATTATATAGTAAGTATATTATTATAAGTATATATTTATATTATAAAGTATATTAGTATGTATTTATATTGTATGGATATAATAAAATATTTATGTAATCTTGATTTGATGTAGAAAATTATATAAGTTAAATATCCCTTAACAGTTATTGCGCCTAGCTCATTTTATCTCTGCACCACCCTAAGGTTGACTGGGAGAAAATGCCTACGGCATTAAGTCCGCCTCTGTACAGATATTTTGTGCATAAAGTTTTAATTAAATAAATAATAAATAAATAAGTTGGAAGGATTTACGAGTTTTGGGTAGATTTATAGTAAAAGTGATAAAATAAATTTGTCTAAGCAGTGTTTCGTTAGAATCACTGATGATCTGACTTCTGAGTCCAACGTTCCATTCGTGCAGACAAATTTTCACTGCTGTTTACATAAGCTACATGATTTTAAGTCGCGTCGTTATAATCGGAAATTTCATTTTGGATTGGTTAGAAGACAAAAAACCTCTTTATACTTCGTCATTATATATTTATGTAATATAAGTTTAAAGTAATCTGGTTGCGATCACTGAAAGTTTTCATATGTATATAGTAATTTCCTTAAAAGTGTAAAGGTAATTAATAAATAATTTGAAGTTCATCATCAGCCTGCCATAGTCCACTGCTGGACATAGGCATCTCCAATGACATACAAAGTTAAAGCTTTTATCATCAATTTCTTACCTACTTTAAATCTTTACAATATCTCGCATTTAATTCTTACACCATATATAAGGTAAATATGACTGCCTGAATGCTTAAGTATTTATAGTATCCGGTCTGCGGACCGGATGTTGAGGCGCACTTTGGAGCATGCTTACGTGAATGGTTTCCGTTCGGTTCCAAGCAGAGGTGGCTCGTGAGAGATTATATTGGGTGTTCACTAAAAAAAAAGGTGAAACTGCTTACCATTTATTTTGTGAATGCTTTTATGAACCGTCCACGCCATAGAAATATAAATAGGATTAGAAATATAAATAATTTAATTAATATATCTATGGTCCACGCAGTATCAACTCCGGTGCCACTAAACAAAATAAGTACACGGAAAACAATACAGCTTCTTACTTCCTTCGCAACCACATAATAAAAGCATTTTACCATATTGGTCGTTTTTCAAACTGCGATTGTGTATATTTTAGTTTTAATAACACATTTTTGCCTAATAGTAATTTGTCGCCGAAGTGGTCCCTTGCTTTCTATTTCAACTCTCATTTCTAAAGATTTTTCACAGTTTTTTATAAAGTTTACGCTGTTATGTTCCATATTAGTAACACAATTTAACTGTCTTTCTTAATCATATACACACAATCACACATACAATTAACTAGGTATATTTTAAACACCAATCCTTTTCTAATAATAAGAAATGTTTTGCTTATGTTTACATTCAAATGACACCGGCAAAATACTATTAAAAAAACGGCGCACACGTGTTAATTTTTCTTCGTCAAAAATGGTCATATCATTTAGTCGGGTAATAATATTCGCGCATGCACACCTTGTCAAGCTAGCCAGGAGCGGCGCTCCGTATTTGGCTTATTTCTCATACAAATCTTTTGTCTCACGCGCCCATCGCATAGAACGCTCTCTCTTTCGCACTCATTACATTTCAGTACTAAGCTTTTGTCAACCAAGTGCGCTGTTACGAGCGCTCCACTCAACAAAAATACCTATGTATGTTTCAAGAGTGTTGATAAAATTATGATAAATAGCTTAGTATTTGAATACTTATTTGTGGATATGCATTATAGAAAAGAGAATAGGTGTATATTAAAATATTGAGTATGTTTATAGAACATTTTTATATGAGTTGTATACATATAACTTATAATTTCGGGAGTACACTGCTCCAGCGTTCCTTTGAACGAGCCGCCACTGGTTCCAAGCCACAACTTGCAAATGTATTCCTCATTCTTGACAGAAAATTTGGATTTAAAATATTTTTTTTTTGGTCTTAGTCGTTTTTATTATATTTTTTATATTTTCGCTATAATTGATGGTTCATATAAAATGGTCGTCAACCAACCCGTGAACACGACTGAAGAAACATATGTCGAAACTTATGGGTCGATAATATAATATTGTTTCATTAAAATTCTACTTTCATACGGTGCAAGCTTCTTCTATGTTCATAACAAGAACTGGATACAATTCTTCGAGTGTGAAAAAATATCAGGTATGCCTCTCACAAAATATTTGTCAAAGGAGCGGAAATTCACAAAGCCCACGATAGATTGATATGCCAATTAGTGGAGGAATAAGGTGTGGTATTCCTCCAACTATAGAGAGGATTTTCTGCCCAAGCTAAGACATCGTGCCAAGTGGACCGCCGCCCGATGGAACTTGCTGATAACTTCTGCATAATATAAAGTAATAACGTGCGAAAGCTTTTATAGCGTGAGTCAGAGTCCCGATTGCCTGCATACTATAAGCATACGAGTATCCACCAAGTGCATCATCATCATCATCAGCCTGCCGTAGTCCACTGCTGGATATAGGCCTCTCCAATGGCACGCCACTGAGCCCGATTTTCAGCTCTTCGTGTCCAGCCGCTGCCAGCCACTTTGCGTATATCGTCACTCCACCTAGCCGGAGGGCGTCCTACACTACGTTTGCCAAGGCGCGGTCTCCACTCTAGAACACGACTACTCCATCGGTTATCGGTTCTGCGACAGATGTGACCAGCCCACTGCCACTTCAACGTGCTAATTCTCTAAGCTATTTCGATTACCTTGGTTCTCTGTCGGATCACTTCATTACGAATTCGATCCTTTAGAGAAACTCCGAGCATAGCCCTCTCCATAGCTCGCTGAGCGACCTTAAATTGGTGGACTAGTCGCACCGTCTGTGTCCACGTCTCGGCACCGTAAGTCATAACGGGTAGGACGCACTCGTTGAAGAGTTTTGTCTTAAGGCTTTGCGGTAGGGATGACGAAAAGACTCGACGGAGTTTCCTATATGCTGCCCAGCCGAGCTGTATTCTTCTGCAAGCCTCCCTCTCGAAGTTGTTTCTACCCAACTGCAAGGTTTGTCCAAGGTAGACGTACTCCTGAACAACTTCGAGAGGGACCCCATTTAGGATAATCGGTTCCGTGCATCAAGTGCATACTGCGTATCATTAGTGTCAAACAATTTCTAACTTTATCTTCCCTGTCAAAGTGTCTTATATCCCATGAGACTCGACTTGAGAGACTTAATTCACACAAAAGGCTGTGGAAAAGAGACTAGTTTATTGTTAAACAATTTGAAACCATATCTTCATTTTCAAAATGCATAATATCGCATGAGATTTGACAGTTATAGTGCAATAACTCTCTACCTGATGCAGTGTCACTGCTGAATCGTCAAGTGTTGCTCGATCGAGTGAATAGAACAATGTTATCACTGTCAAATTATTTGAAACCTTATCTTTAGTTGCAAAGTGCACAATATTGTTTGGGATAAGACAGTTTCAGTGTAGTACGTCGTGCGGTGTGAAAGCTGTATCAGCAAGTGAGCCTTGATCGAGTGCATAGCCCAGCAACATTAGTTCGTTTGCGGCGTACAACGTATGTACGTTACATGTTATTTGTTAGAAGGGAGCACTTGAATTATGTTTGAATTTGTGTGTAGAGTCATCAAAAGAACGAAAGACTTATAAACACTAAAAGTAAAGTTTCCTTTATTTTATCACTTCCTTTTTTTTAGCAATAACATGTAAGTTCATCCATGACTAGCCAAAGATTCAGCTAGAATCTATTCACGGATCTGTGTTTTGGTGAATTTCAGCAAAGTAAAACAACATGATTATAGACACTGCCATAATTGGATATTGAATGTTACTATCGGTTTTTTACAGTCATCATCATCACAGCCTGTAGATATATAAGCTGCTATTGCTGCTTACCATGCACTGCTAGACATGGGCCTTTACACACTATGAGAAGCATTAGGCAATAGTCTACCACGCTGGGTAAGTGCGAGTAGATTTCACATAACTTCCGAGAACATCACAGATATTTCTCAGACACACCGGTTTCCTGACGATGTTTACCTTCACTGTTCAGCAAGCGTCAATTAACAATGGAATCCGCCCTTAACTTCTAAAAGTCAATGGTACACGCCATAAAGCAGAGACTCTTTGTATTGCAGTCTGTAAGTCTTTCTGCAAGGCTGTCGCTATATGACTAGAGCGATATGCGACGGTGTAAAATTATTTCACTTAGTAAATTTTGAGCTAGTTATTAAAGTTCTTTATACCGGTGAATTTCAATTTCGTATCGCAACATTGTTGCTTTTGTGGCGTGTGAAATTGTTGAGAGGAATTCGTTATGAGTTTATGTTGCGTTTGACAGAAAGTTAAATGACAGGTGATTGGTGAATTCTTGTTGTAAATGAGGTTTACAATGAGCTTGATATATTAGAATTAAGTAAAGTGCGCGTCCTGGTATATACCTTCAGATACAAAATAGAAAGCAAAGTATAGAAATGTTTGAATGAACTATCATTACGATTTATGCTTTAAATAAAAATTTTAGAGATTGACAGCATGATTTTTCTGCTAAATAACTTATAGCTCATATGTTATTTTATTTTAGTATCGCACGGAAGAAGCAACGACGTGAGCGACGGGGAGAGGTAATTTCAAAATAGAAACACTATTAGATTTTCCACAGAGCGACTGCCATCTGACGCTTCCCAATGGGATAGTGACATTCCATGGTTTATAGTGTCAGTTTATTCAAGAGATTTGCTCCCCAAAATGACTGTCAAGTATCTTTATGATAGCCAGGGCCGATTATAAGCATTTCAATACGCACATAACTTAAGTCAGTGGTGCGCGATGTGGATTTGAATCCGATATGCTTTGCATAGCAGTCTGTTGCAATTAGTTGGATTTACGGCTGAAGTCTCTAAATGCTTTATATATACTACTAGCTGGTACCCGCGGCTTCGCACGCGGAAAAAAGTAACGTTTTAAAAAGTTCTATGCCAAATCTTATCTTTATACAGCCGGCGGTATTCCAGATTTCAATATGACTGACCCTTTGCTTTTATATATAATTATACAAAAATTAGTGTTCTACCGCGCGTTACTACCGAGTCAAATTGAAGCCTATATGTAGCGCTATAAAATCCTGTATCTTCCAGTTAAAGTCTCATTTGAATCGGTTCAGCCATTCCAGAGATTACCCCAAACAAACAGAATGACAAACAGACAGACAGACAAAAATGTTAAAAACGATTGTTTTGGACTTAGAATCGTGTAACCTACTATATGCACTTGAAAAAAACATAGTTATTTTGAAATCACAGACAGACACTTCAATTTTATTTATATGTATAGATGAGCAGAAGAAGTGAGGACATGTTATCGCGACAACAGCGCCAACTATCAGATCAAATTATAGCCTATATGTAGCGCTATAAAGTCCTCTACCTTGCAGTGAAAGTCTCATTTGAATCGGTTCAGCCGTTCCAGAGATTACCCCGGACAAACAGAAAGACAAACAGACTGTAACGTATGTCCGGTACTTACCGCGTTGCGTCACAGTACCGCCCATACGCTCGGCCAATCAGAGAAAGCCATCGTCCGCACTCGCAAAGCCTGACCAAATATGGTCATAAACGGACTCTCAGCCTGATGGAGGGCCCGGTATATAAAGGGGCCGACAGAGAGGCCGGCACCGCTACTCTAACGTCGCTTCTACTATAACTAAGCGTACCTAATGACCCTACGTCGTATTTACGTGTATCCTGCTCCCAGCTACGGGTTCCAGGTTTACCTTAAGCTCCGGGCTACACTACCTAGACCGCTACACCTGCTGCATCGCCTTCGGCGTCGCCTCTGCCGAAGAGTCTGGCCTGCCCCGCTCATCGCACACACACCGCCGGCACCTGCCAGCTGAGCCAACGGCCTGCGAGGATCTGCCGCTACGCGCAGCCCTTCGAGCAACCTGCCCTGCACACTACCGGAGGGAACAGCGTGGGAGACTGCAGCCCTTAGTGTTCAGGCCAGTGTCGTGTTGTTGGTCGGTCATACTCGTGGCAAGGGAAGTGAGACAATACTCTGCAATAAACGCATCTAAAACCTCTACTGCGTTTTTACTACCAGAACCCGTTACAAGACAGACGGACAGACAGACAGACAAAAATGTTAAAAGGGTTGTTTTGGGCTTAGAATCGTGTAAATTACTATATGCACTTGAAAAAACATAGTTATTTTGAAATCACAGACAGACACTTCAATTTTATTAAATGTATTGATTGATGTTTCGAAGGTAATGTCTGCATGAGTGGGGTAATAATTTGGATCAATTCCAAGCTCAAGTTAAGTTAATAAACAATACCCTTCAAAAGCTCCGAAGTTTTCATCCGTACTTGAAATCAATAGTCGCTCACTTAAACATTAGTCGAGACGACAACGGATTATCATACTCAGATAGGGACGGAGTAACCGAGTAATCAAATCGTTCACGCACTAGTCGTTGGAACTGATATCATGAGATTGAACGTGTCGGTATATTTACCTCAAAATAGGTAGGGGAGACAGACTGCTATGAAGAGGGTCTCGGGTTCGAATCCTCGGCGTGCACTGATGACTTTTCGAAGTTTTGTGCGTATTAAATTGTTACGCTTGCTAAACTGCAAAGGAAACCTGCATGTCTGAAAGTTCTCCATAATGTTCTCGAAAGACATGTGAAGTCCGCCAACCAGTACTTGGTCAGCGTGGTGGACTATGTCCTTATCCTTCTCATAGTGAGAAGAGCCCAGCAGTGAGCTAGGGCTGGCGATGATGAGGTAGGGGTCGTACTTGTAAAATTTGTAACCAAATGTGTAAGAAATACGTTTCTATAAAATACTTTTTAAATATTTGCAGATTTTTTACTCTTTGACAATATACATATACTAGCTTTTGCCCGCGGCTTCACTTACGTTAAATTTGGGGTAACACAAAACTCCTTCATCGTTCGATAGTAATTTTCAAGAAATATTTAATTGTGAATAAAAAAAAATATTTAAGTTTGGTCTAAAAGAAGATGTAGTGACAAAAATTGAGAAAGGTATTTTGCGATGGTTTGGACATTTGGAACGGATGGATGAAAGAAAGGAAATACGAAAGGAGTGTATCGTGCGAGAATGAATGGAAATGTCGGTAGAGGACGCCCTAGGCGGACGTACGCCGACCAAATAGGTGACGTACTGAAAAAGGGCCAAATTAAACGTACCCATAACCGACGCGCATGCATGATGAGGTTAATGAATGTCGAGGAAGCGAAAGAGGTATGTTTGAACCGAAGCATGTGGCGTTCCATAGTCTCTGCCTACCCCAATGGGAGACAGGCGTGACGATATAGATAGATAGATAGAGATATTTAAAACATTTCTGTAAACAGTATTTTTTGAATTTCTTAGTCCAAAATGGCTAAACACGGAATCCTTATAGACGCGCTATGTCTGTCAGTCCATCCGTATGTCACAGCCACTTTATGCTGAAATTATTCAGTTCACACTTTTGAAAATGGGTAGGTATCTGGGGGCACGGTAGTGCCCCCACCAAGTTGAGCAAAAAAGCGGCACGGCCGTACCATCCTTTTCTCGAAGCAATTCAGGGCATTTTCTACCCCCTATTACTTCGTTGTGGATAAAACTAGAAGCCTGATTTGTTTTGTAACCATGCAGGCATAGTATAAACATGGTGTGTTTTAAATTTCATTCAATTTGAACTAGTAGTTTAAGAATTATAACGAGTCAAAATTCTTAATTTTGTCACTCACTGACCGATCATCAAAAGTCTAAGTCACTTCTAGCAGACTTAGAAGCTTCAAATTTAGAATACATTTAGTGTTTAGTATATGAATCAAGGAAAAATTAAAATATTAATCAATTTCTGTCCAGTTTTTGAGATACATCAACTGCATAAATAACTTTGTAATGCCATATAAATATATAGGATTACAAAATTACATTTGCACTTAGAGCTTTACTTAAGAAAATTCGTTGTTGGTGTACAAGAAGTAGAAGGTACCGGAAAGGACAAAAGTAAGACTATCTACAAAAAGAAATGAGATCCCATAAAAACAATACTTGTCAAAAATACCAAGTCTCGCGACCGTAAAAAGTTGTGAGATCCATGTAAAAATATTGAATGTTTACGAGGGGAGTTCAATGTATTCTCGGTATCGAGGTGATTTACTAATGATAAGGGTAATTTAATTATCTCATTAGTTAATCACACTCTTTGAGGGTATAAATACAAAATTTCATTTAATTGCCACCATTAGTATTCAAGATATAATTGCGAAAAGACAACTATGATGACTGATTCGACAATGATGAGAAAAATCGAGCATCGTGCAGTGATAAAATTCCTCACAAAACAAGGAAAAACTCAAAAAATTATCCATGAAGAAATGGTGGCTGTTTACCAAGATTCTGCGCCTTCATTATCTACAATTCAGAAGTGGTCAAGTGAATTCAAACGGGGTAGAGAGAGCATTGAAGACGACCCCCGCGCTGGTGGGCCAATTTGTGCCGCTACTGAAGAAAACGTCAAACTAGTCGAAAAACTTGTACTTGAAGATGCCCAAGTAAGAGTGAAAACATTAGCAAAAATGACTAAGCTATCCGTGGGTACCATACACACAATCCTTCATGAGCGCCTGAATTTGTCAAAGGTCAGTGCAAGATGGGTGCCGCGAATGCTCACCGCGCTACAGAAACAAGTGCGAGTTGACTGTTGTAAGGAGTTTTTGGACCTCTGTGGTGAAAATCCGCAAAGTATTTTCGATCGGATTGTTACTGGTGATGAAACGTGAGTTCATCACTATGACCCTGAGAGCAAGTAAGAGTCTATGCAGTGGCACAAAAAAGGATCAGACCCCCCGAAGAAGTTCAAAGTCACTCCGTCCGCAGGAAAGCTCATGGCCACGGTGTTTTGGGATTCTAAGGGAATCTTGCTAATTGAGTACACAAAAAAAGGTCAAAGTATAACTGCTGCATCATACGCAACCACCCTGTGTAATTTAAAGGAGGCAATTAAAGAAAAAAGACGTGGAAAATTAACCGCAGGTTTGTTGCTGCTTCAGGACAACGCGCCGGTTCACAAGGCACGCCTTGCCGAGGCTGCTGTGCGGGAGTACGGATTTGAAGAAATCAATCATCCACCCTACAGTCCGGACCTGGCCCCTAGTGATTATTATCTATTCCCTTATCTTAAAAAAGACCTTCGTGGAAAGCATTTTTCGGACGATGAAGAGTTGAAGGGAGCAATAAACGAAAATTTTTCGGGCCATGAAGAAAAATATTTTTCAGAGGGAATTGAAAAGTTACTTTCACGAACAAATAAATGTATTGAGATGTTAGGGGAGTATATTGAAAAATAAAATTTATTCAGAATTTTCCGCCTTTTCCTTCATACCTATACCGAGAATACATTGAACTCCCCTCGTAAAATAAATATATTGACTTGGCAATCGCACTAAGCAATCTAATTTATATATGTATTACTTATAAGATATTATTGTGTTTTCATGCGATGGCCGAGACAAATTATTTATTTAAAACATTAAAGATTTTTAATTAACCGACTTGGTATTACATGGATCTCACATCTTTTTACGGTCGCGAGACTTGGTATTTTTGACATGTATTGTTTTTATGGGATATGTATTAACGTTACAGAAAATAAAAAGTATTGAATAATAAGGGGGGCTCTTCAAACATGGAACAGATGTGGAAAATGTGTCGTTAAAAATTAATTTGAGGTTCCTAAAACCATTGTTTCTAAAAGTCAATCGTTAGAAATATTGTAACGTTATTCCTACTTAGGTGTGGTTAAATGAAAATTGTAATTGCTGTTACAATAAAAAATCGGTTTAATTCATTAAAGAATTTAACAAATCTTTTAGCAAAACACTAATTTAAACATTATTAAGGAAATTCTATAGAACCAGGGTCGCGTGATTTGACGATAGTAGGGGATCTTGTTGGGGATTCGCTTCCGGGGTCGCTCAGGAAGAGTAGCTGGTGTACGTAGCTTCTGCTCGCCGCTGTTCAGCCGATCCAAAAGGGACGAGCGCTCCCAACGCCTCCGTATTTATTTGGAGCCCGAGGTGTGGTGTCTGAGGTGAGGGATATGGGCTTCGGCCAGCCAAGTGGAGTGGGCGAACTGTGTCATCGCGACGCCACACCGACGTCACAATATATACGGTTCCAAAGTGGTAAAATGGGTATGTGTGTCCCTCTAACTTTTTAAGTCTAACTTTAAAAGTTAGAGTAACAGACCTAAAAAAATATATGCTGTAGATCGTTATAAAAACTTCCAACGAAAACTGGTTTTGAACGATATGTAGTCCGCAGTTTTTGAAATAAAGCACATCTTGGAAACTGCAAATATAACTTTGTCGTTTATACAAATATTATTAATAGTAAGTCGAAGATAATGGCTGTGGTAAGTGGATACCTCCACTACGGAACCCTTCATGAGCGAGTCTGACTCGCAATAGCGAATAGCTTTTATATTGTTTCGTCCTAGGTGTTACTTGTAGCCGTTTGCGATTACAAAGCCAAAGCTTCGGAATCTTAATGCACCAAAGTGCATTAAGATTCCGCATTAACAGGACTGGAACACCAACGTTTAGTCTCAAGTTGCGTGAAGGTACTCCTGACAATTGTAAGGAGTTCAGAAACTCTATAGGATACGAAGTAACTTGGTCAGTATTCATGACATTATCTGACGAAAGGTTCTCAACAACATCACTATGCATACAGTCAAATGTCAAAGGCATGGTCCGATATACTATACACACTTTTGCATTTATGAGTAGAGAATATTGGTTCAGCCGGTTTATCGTGAAATCGGTACATATGTACATACAATACATATTTTCGCATTTATGCCTAATATTAGTAGGTATTAGCCAAGGCTGTTACAATAATTTTATTATTAGTTTAAAGTAAGCGAACGAAGTAATGACAGAGCACCATATGGCAATGTATAATGTGACAGTACTAACAGATATACGATTGCACATGCGCAGCACTCATTATGCGCATACACACAGCGCATGCGTTCTTACTATCAATAGGTAGTAGGTTTGTCCCTACAAAAGTCGACTCTCTCTAAAATCCCAGATTATTGTTTGCAACTATTTGTATCCTATGTGTTTTTCTTGGTTCTGAGCCACCACCCCACCAATTTTGAGCCATATCGGTTAAGCCGTTCTTGAGTTATAAATAGTGTAACTAACACGACTTTCTTTTATATATATAGATAATGCTGCAATGGACAGGTATACATGTTAATTTAATTAGCACTGAAGCAAGAAAAGTGTCTTGCTAAAGTGCTAAACTTACATGTGTTTAACATAATAAAATCTACTTGATTATACTTATATGAAAATCTACTAGTTAAGAAAAAGTAATTTCTAGAATACTCAAAATATAATTGGACCAACATAACAACGGCCGCCAACAAGCTTCAAAAGCTTCAAAGACTTGCATGCCTAGCGGCCACGGGCTGCATGAAAACTACACCTACAGCGGCACTCGAGGTGTTGTTGGAACTGCTTCCATTCCACGTCACACTTCATGTTCATACAACAGGAAGCTACGATGTCGGCGGTTCGGCTACGAGCTCTGAAGCTTTGGAAAGACACCAATCCACCGCACACTAGCAACTTAAATACACTCTTCTAAGAAGTTCCTCTAACACAAGCCATTGGCGACCGAATACCGAAACAATTTGTGTTCGACAAGAAATACAAAATTTAACTGCACGAGGATCTACACAGAGGAGCGGTTAACCACAACTAGCTCGCGATCTTCACAGATGGGTCTAAGACGGATACAGGTACGGGTTCAGGAGTATTCTCCGAGGACCTAAACATCAACATCGCAGCACCGCTGGGAGCCTATAACACGGTCTACCAGGCTGAATGTTTTGGCATAATCCTAGCTGCAACAGCAATCATGGCACGTGAGGTAAGAGACCGATCCATTAGGATCCTCTCAGATAATATGGCTGTCCTTTCAGCCCTCAAAAGCCATACCTCGGCACTCACACTAGAATGCCACTAGAAACTAACAGAGGTAGGTAAACTAAACAAATTAACACTGCAATGGATCAAGGGCCACAGTGGCTCAAGAGGGAATGACGCAGCCGACGTATTTGCCAGAAGAAGGACCACTTTAGAGGTGGTGGGACCCGAGCCCATTATTCCCCTTCCTTCTGGTTTCTATCGCAACCTAGTAAGAAATAGAACCAGGACCCAGCACAACCAGTCCTGGATTGGTATCGAAACATGCAGGCTGGCCAAGGAGGCTCTTCCTGCAGTAGACAGTAAGATAGCCAAACAAGTCCTCCGGCTGTCTAAGCAACAACTTCGGACAGTCGCGGCCGCCTATACAGGACACGGATCCTTTAATAAGCACCTATTTACTATTGGAATCACCGACAGCCCGCTGTGCAGAGCCTGTATGGCAGCAGACGAAACGGCAGCCCCCCTGCTCCTCGACTGCCCTGAGGTCTCACAGTACAGGCAGCAGCACCTGACCAGACACAGAACCCTTAGGGAAGCAGTGGGCCACATCAAGAGCCTGCTGGCCTTCCTCGAAGAGCTAAGGTGGCTCGAATGACAAGACCATTCCCACCAAAATACACGCCAAGACGTGGAGTTGCGGAAACAGCCCGTGCCATCAAGTATCAAATACTCAAAATATTTGGAATGGACTTTTCACTCTGACCGCCTTCAGAACTTTACATTTCATCCAAACCAAAGAGCTTTTTTATATACTTGCAAGACAAAGCTCTTCTCGTGATCACTACATTATTGTAAAACATAGTCCCTACCCGCGTCTGTCTGTCTATTCGTTAAAAATTCATAAACTATTGAACGGATTTTCACACGGCTTACACCAATAGATTGTGTGATTTGTGAAGAAGGTGTGAGTAATTTTAAAGGTTTTGGAAGTAAGTTACAAAAAGTTTATAAATAAGTAAGGGTGCTTCTACACGGTGCATGTAGCTGGAGCAAGTAAAGGTGCGGGTTACACGCGTGGGTAATATGCGCAAGCTACTTGATCAAGTTACTCGCTTGTACTTGTACATGGTGCAAATAACTGGAGCAAGTAAAGACGCGGGCTACTTGCGCAAGCTGTACCTATGTACAAGTTATTTGTTCGTGGTCAAGAGCTACATGTGCATGCTATTCGCGCGGTAGCTTTATGACTTGAATCGCGTCAAATGTCTCGACGAACGAAAATTATTTTAAAATCATATGTTAAAAATGTAATTTTAACAGATAACATGCGCGAGTGACCCGCGCGCGTCGCAGAGCACGCGAATTACTTGCGCGGGTGGCTCGCTTTGGTACATGCTCGAGTCGCTGGACCCGCACATTGTTTTAAACGATATGTTTACGGTGCATGTAACCCGCGCAAGTGCCTCAACATGCTCAAGCTACATGCGCCGTGTACAAGCACCCTAAGTAGTTAAGTAAGCGTGCGTTCACACTGCGCCGGACCGGCTAATAAGCCGGAAGCCGGCGCCCGGAGCGAGTGTTCACACTACGCCGCGACCGGCTAATTAGCCGGAGGACGGCCGGCTCCCTAGATTAAATTTGCTTTATAGATGGAAGTATTGCATCACAAGATCATCACTAAAATAATCTGACATTGGTGACCATGGGTGGCCATGGTTACCAATGTCAGATTATTTTAGTCAAAATTAAATAGAACTTCATGTGAAACTTAGAAACTTCATTCATAGACATGTTGACTTATGCGTATAAAGATTGTACTGATATTTGTAGGGACGTTGAAATTTTACCGATACTTTTATTTAAAATGTTTTTGTATGAAAGAGAAACAAATACATCCTTAAAAACTTTCGCGTTCATAATAACAGTTTATATATAAAACCATTTTCGGCAAACAACTACTAAGCTATGCATGTTTAGTCGCGATTTTTTCCTAGATCATAGCAAGCGATACTTACCTAATAAATGCACATAACTTCCAAAACTCAGAGACATGGGTTTGAATTTGAATTTTATTGCCATTTAAATTAAGTACACGGTGCCTGGTGGCAACAAAACATTGACGTTACTGAACTTCAATGTCCGTTTGACAATGAAATCAGCTAAAAACACGATTTGTTTATTTGTTCCTGACTTGGTTACATATAATAATAATATGCAGGTTTTAATTTGAACAGGTTTTGTAAATGAAATCACAAGTGTCTGTTCCTACGTTAAAATTTATTGATCTATATTTATGTTTCATCGATATTTACTTTATACCTACTAGGAGAGCTGGCATCAATTTTGGGTAGGTATTTGAGGCATGATTGCAGACCTGGCTGGCGCAGAGAGGCTGTAGAAATTATGAAAAAACGATCAAAAATGTATTTGAGGCAACATGCAATTTTTAAATATAATAGTTTAATGTATATAGAATACAAGCAAACATAAGTCAGATGATTTAGTCGGGGCTTTATTACATTGCCAGGCGTTTTTTATATTGGTTTGAAAATTATTTTTGCATGCGCCGGGCTATGTTAAAGCCACGACTAAATAATAATTTATAGACATTTATCTTACTCTACGCTAGAAAAATCATAAGTCAAAATGAAGTAACTATGTATATTGGACAAGACTGCTATTGTAATGCGGTCTCTATAGTATTTTCCTTATTCTAAGGCCAGCTCCGATCAGTGTTACCAACTTAGTAGAATTAGCACTAAAACTGGGGGTTTCAACATTTGCCTAAAATTGAATACAACGTTAGTTTTAAAATAATTTGTACATTGTTCAATCTATTATTATTATATTACTTGATGTGTTGATTTAACATTTAATTTACATTTTTCTTTACATATTACCTAATAGAACGAATTATTATTTTTTTATACCAATTGTTTTCCGAAGTGAAATAAGTAATATAATGATAATTTAAGTGTCTGTCATGTGTCTAGGGAAATTTTATTTGTGGTTTCTGGTGGAGAGCTTAGTTCAACTGTTGGTAACACTATGTCACCGGCACTAGGCATGGGTCTGTGCACGTTGTCATAACTATCTATATTTCATAACTATATATATCGTTCGATCACCTAATTTGAAGAAATATTTACTCGTAGATGTGTCTAATGCATAACTAGAATGATAACAGTAGCAAGTGGTTTGGTAAGGCTCGTTTTAAAAAACCATTAAGAACGCTAAGATTGTTATCGAGACCTATAATGAAATGTATTGAGATGGCAAAAACTACGGCAAAAATAGCAAAAAGATAATCAACAAAAAATATTGTGAAAAAGAGAAATCTAAACAAATAACAAATGTGGCAAGATTACAGAAATTTAAATATAATGCAAATTTAAAATAAAATTAAACTATGTGAAGAATACGCCAAAAAAAACAAAAAGAAAAAAATCTAATAGTATCACAAAAAGCTGTTTTTTTTAAAGTTCACAAACATTACAAAACGTTAAAATTGGACAAATAAACCGTAACAAGACAACAAAAATACGCCAAAATGAGAGAAATTAAAAAAAATACATGTACAAAAAGTATACAAAGATATCAAAATGAAATTAAAATATAAAGTTAAATTAAACAAAAAAGGTGCTAATAATAACAAAAAGCTATATGTAATAAAATTGAGCACAAAAGTGAAAAAAAAAATAGAAAAAGTAATACCGTTACGTACAGATAAAATAATTATATTTTTATCTGTACTATGTAACATAAAAAGTTTAAAAAATTACATAAATCCAAAACGTGTATAAAAATGGTAAAAATATATCAAATCGTAAAATTATTTATCAAAGAGTAAAGGAAACTCAACAATAAATATATCAAAAAAAGAATACAATAAGAAGAAAGAAATAAGCCTTGGAATGTTACAAAATGTCTATGGTCACAGGCCAACCATTCTGCTGTCAAAAAACGCTACGTTAAAATATAACTACATAGGTAATATAGCATATGTACCTAATATAGCATATGATCGTTGCCATAACGATCGGTATATTCTAACGCATACTCTTAGCTCAGCTCTACGAGTCCGTCTTAATGCCCGGATCCGGTCTATTGACCGGATCCAGCTTAGTGTGAATAGCTTCATACAAATTGTTCTGCCACTGGCTCGTTATTCGCCGCTCCGGGCATTAAGCCGGACCGGCTAATTAGCCGGTCCGGCGTAGTGTGAACGCTCGCTAAGTTATAGGATCGCTAGTAATATCATAAACGAAAAGCAATATTAAAACATATTGTAACACAGATTCATTCTCGTATGTATTTGAGTACGGCTATCCAGTGATCATATTTACTAACTGCCTTGAAAATCAAATCGCGTAAACACACACCCTACCTTAGTACCAATTACAATAGATTATAGATTTCATTGTGCTAAGAAGGACTTAGTGAGCTGAGAACATCAGTTACTAGTGGTAATGCGTTATACTGTTTGGTAAATGGGTTTTGCCATGTGAGTATCAGAAGTGTTAGTGATAGTTAAATCTATGCTGTGCCGTGGCCTATTATTCTCATAGCACATATATTTGACTTTATTGTCTTGATACATTGGAAATATGAATTTCCAAGGTGTTTGTGTAAATTAAGTAAAGAAAAGAAAGTATATTCTGTTAAACTTAGAAGCAAGTAAGCGGACCGTGATCATAATATTCTTCTTCATTTCATGTGTGTGTGGCTAACTCTGGCGTCGGAATTTCAGACTGCAAGAAGGACTCCGACGTAACGATTGTTATCCAGAGTCAAGAACCAGAACCGATATTTTTCTGCGATCATGATGAATTCACCACTAAATCACCGAATAATTAATAATTTTTATGCAATGTCAGTATGTATACACCCAGTTATGTGCGTTTAGGCGTTTCTGTTATAAATATTACTGGAAACAGTATAGTTCACAATTTAAGCCACCATAATGCTCATGTCCGTGGTGCTTATGTCTTCACATTATTATATCCCTTCGTTGCTTGTCTCCCGCTTAATTAAGAGAGGAAGTGGATTATTCATTTTCCAATTCCTCCAATATACTTCTAATTAAGTTCGTTGCGGGTTCCAAGACAGTTTAACTTTCTCCGGGACCTCACGAGTTTCAAAACTCATCGTCAACAACACTGCAACTGACAACGGTCACTGCTGGTGAACCTGGCTATACAGCTGAAAGTGGGAACGAGGGTGGAACTAGTCCCAATAAAAGAAACGTATACACCCAACTTCCCAACACACAAGTTAAAAAATATCGCTTCCTTTAAATCTCAGTTGACTCCGAGGAATAGTTTCATAATAAAATGTAAAGCATATAGCATTAATTTCACCTACAAATCGCTTGCTACGCTCAGCCGTAGTTTTATCAAGAGCATTAGCATATTTCGCTGAACTCCGGGCAACTACAACATTTATAAAACATAGGTTTTCATTGTTATGGCCAGATTTAAAGTTTAAAGTTTTCTATTAAAGTCGAGAAAACCTTTTTTAAGTTGTGGTGGAAATAATCTGGGGTTTTCACTCGGGCGACTGGACGTAGAATTTTGCTTCGTGTTATTATAAAAATGTATGGAAAAGGATTGAAGTTCCTTAATAGGTATAAGTTATTCTTAGTGCTTTTAGTGTAAACCGCGCAGGAGGTGATTATACTCGTTAATATAAACAACCTTTGTTCTGAGGCTTTCCCTATTGATTTTGTCGAGGTTAATGTTCAATTATTTACTTGACTGCACGGTTAGCGTATTGGTTTAAGTGGCCGCCTCGCCGAACGACACTGCGCAGGTTAAATACTTACACGAGACAACACTTTGTGTGATCAACAAATTATTGTTTCGGGTCTAGGTGTTTTGTGTCCGTTGTTTGTAAAGTCCCCCGCGACACAGCATTTATTCCTAGTGCGTGAGTTGTCTTTTTAACAAAATACAAAAGATGTGACTCTTAGAACCGTCAAATTGTACAAGTTAATTACTAATTTGCCACGTGCGCAAAGCAAATGCGTAGTACCACGAGAAAAACGCGCAATAAAACTGATACCTACTCTTATCAACCCACTATTTTCAGACTTATCCGAAATTGCGCAACATTGGTATCTGCCGTTCCTTATTACACATTCATCATCATCAGCCTTTAACAGTCCACTGCTGGACAGGCCTCTCCTTTGAAAGTAGGAATTAGCCTACTATACCACGCTAGCCAAAAGGGTTGGTATAGGGTTTGTATCAAGATTTCCTTCTCTTACAGTGCTGTTCTCTGCATAATATGCTCCCTCTGTCGGCTCTTACGACTACCATGGGATGATATGGGGTGGTGACATTCCGTATTCTTAATCCGTCACCACACGGAAGATTATTACACATTAACCTCAACAAAATGTATTCAATAACTGATATCTTTCAATATTCCTCACACAAAGATTTATCCTGATGGGCATCAAACATACGACTTCGGGCTTAATAGTCAAGGTCAGTAACAGACCAACAGGTCAGTCGAAATATGCATGCCTGTATAATATAGACAGAACAAACCATTTAAATATCTTCTGCCATACATAGTAGGTAAGTGTTTACGTAATAAATCACTCAGGTATTTCTTAAGCAGTGTAATTGTACCTATCGTAGATCGCTAGTGACTGACACTCGCCAGGGAGTATTATGTATACAGTTTTTTGTATTGTATCATGCATGGAACTGAAACGATGATTTACATTATAGTCAAAGCCGATTTCCTGAATGGTAGTAATACACTGTCACAAAATATTTTTTAAAAGCCATGGATGGGATATTTGATACTCTTTTATTGAAAGTGAGATTTGAAAGAAGGCTTAACGGATCTAAGATGACTATAAGTTTTGACAACAGTTTAGGTAATCATAAACAAATTTTACATAAATGATGATAAACCTTGTTTTGGTTGAACTAGGATATTATTATTCTCCTTTTATTTTCCAATATAAAAACTACCATAGCTTGAGTCCATCTTGTATATACCAATATTCGAAAAGAGTGGCATGCTTTGGAGTAAATTTATATGTAATTTTAAGAAATTCTACTCTCCAGCTAACTTTTTGTTCTCTCATTTCTTCCAGAAGGCATCGTATTGGATGATACCATCACTGCGTAGTAATGTCTTAAAATAACACATGGAACAATGAATTGCAAGTAACAGATGATCGTCAAATAGGAGGCAGCAATAAAAAGCATTTATTATTAACATATTCCTCTACAAAGTATGAACAGAAGGTAAAACGCCACGCAAGTAGTCACATTACACGAATAAGGATTCACTTTGTAGATGCCTCACAAAAGCCTTTGGGAATGAATTCTCGATACAAAAACAGATAGAAATATCTATAAGTACAGTACATTGCTCATTCGAAATTGAAACTTCGTTGTAAAGAGAATGTTTCGCAGAATTTGTTTTATGTAAATTATTGACGAGTGAATTCGGTGTGTGCGTGTTCAATCGAGTTTTTTGCAGTAGCCAAATCAGTGACCACAGATTTTGTATGGAAAAAAATTGTTTGAATAACTTTTGGAATTGGGATGCTTCATATCTCTATTGTTATGCAAATGTGTTGTAAAATATATCTTTGACTAGTTGATTGTCCCTTTCAAGTCAGCTTTTTGTGGTCAAAGTGAAGCAAAAGAAATATTTAAAAACCATTCATATCGCTCATTCAATCAATCCAATTCCTAATGTGTATATGAGTTAAATAAAATGTTTGGTAACCTACAGTTATCTACATATATCCCACCATTTAGGCATACTCTATTCACAATCGCCCTATCAGCATATTTTGACGTGAATAAAGCTTTCTACACTATTGTCATGAGGCAACAGAAGTGGAGTTTCTTAGAGTGATAGGTAAGATGGTACATGGGAAACCACCCTCAGTGTTGTGATAAGGCGAGACTATTCTTTAAACAGTACTATGTCCTTCAATGTAACATAGAACACTGTATTTTCTGTTCATGGTCTACTTCGGTGCCTAAGCTTTATATAGGCCGTGATTATTAAGCTTCCCTTAATCGTTCTTCATTCTATCCTGAAGTTTCTATATCATAATGAAAGGTTAAGCTCAAAACGCAATTGGCGTCATTTAAAAACTGTTCTCTCAACAAAGCTAATTTCTAAATAATTTTTTCAGATGAAAAGCAAATGCAACTTGAGTTTTAGTTAACTTCAACGCTACATCTAATGAAAGGTTGCGTTTCGTGTTCATATCATTAAAATAGGGGATGGTATGGCCTGTGTAAAAATAAATATTAATTGATATTAAAGAAGAATTTTGACGATCATCATCGCAGAAATATCCCAATAGCAACCCAAGGTTGGGGACTAGATCTTTGTACTACTGGTCTACCAAAACTTGGTAGAACAAGAGGCTACAAACGTTACGATTACTATTTGATGGCCGCAATCGAATGCCCCTAAATTGTACTAAGAGTCTACTAACTGACAGCACATTAGACGGACTGACTGCCTTATAATGACTGACCATTCATAGATATAGTGATGACATTATTATTTCATGTTACCAAGACACATAGATTAACAACTCCAGCTTTCTTATTGCTTAATAAATATTGAGGACATTTTGACATAAATGCCCAATAAATTCTTACTAAGAATTCAGAACAGAAGAATCACAATGCCAGCATGCAGCTGTATACACTATCGCTACACTGACGAGGCACTCACTCTCGCTACATGGGATTTGAAGTGTTTAACCTGCTTCCCATGGTGCGCGGCACCTTTGAAGTTACCCAAATCACCATCCGAAAACCACGCACCGAGGGAAAGGTGCATTAAATTCATCACAATTTAAATATTTCATGCAGTACTCCCAATAAATTATACATCTTCAAAGATTTCTTTGTAAACAGATACAAAATAAAATAGACAGATCCTATACCAAGCGAAAAACGCGGTAACCAAATTTTATCACCACATCTCCATAAATGGTTGTCAAAATTCATAGCCATGTTAGACCTGTTTAACTTACATTAAAAACCATTTTACCTTGTGTGAGCGGTGATGGTACGATAATCACTGTATAAAAGTGTATGTTTCCCATCTGCGTAGTTCCGAACAACTCTCAAACGTGTAACATTTAGAATAACGGATATTGAGTCGCAAGCGAGTGCACGCAACTGCCTTTGAGAATAGAATGTAACTTTGCGTTATATTAAAGATTTAAAATAAAGTAAATAACATAAAGATATTTAAAAGTTGTTCTGGAGAGTCAGTACCTTTGAATGTACTGACACTGGTCTGCCGTCAGAGAGACATGGAATATCGCTATCGTTTCGGGTTACAGCTGTTATTGCCGCAAAACCAGAGTTGCATGAGCAATGGTCCTATGGAAAAGCCAAATATCCTGTCATATCTTGTAAGACCAAAAAGCAATAATCTTAAATAAAACCGGGATATCTCCAGGATGTCTACTGTCTGTCAGGAGATAAGAAAAGAGAAGGAAAACTACTACTCCGCTGAAGGATTCTTCGACGTTTGACTCTTGCGTTGTTCGAACGCATAGTGCGTTCGTACACAACGTGTACAGTAAGCGCAACAACTCGAAATCACAAAAGTGTAACTATCTTGATATTAAATCGAAACGCCCTCAGTTACATTCTATCGCACAATCCACAGTCCACACATTGCATCGCGTACTTTAATGTTGGCAATTATACTGTCTGTGGGCGTATAGCTTTTTATTAACAGCTGTTGCAAAAATTAACTTTAGATGCTGCCAAGTTTAGTACATGTTTGCAATGAAAATGTGCTTCTCGATACACTTTTTTGGTCACATAAAAGTCGCAAGATTTGTTGCAGTTTTGTTAAATAATGGATAAATCTGTGGCATGCTTTTTAAAGTGTCCGTTGGATAAAATTTGAACATTTTATAATGTAAATTATATTTTTGTTTGTTTGTTACGTTTTTAAGATTAAAATAAGTATTCAATAGATATAATAATTTATAGAAATTTAGCTGGACGGAAAGCAGTTGACGAAGTCGCAGTCGTTTCTTCTTTTCTTATATTCAGCAGTTTATTTTATTCATCTCTGCATCAACTAAAAGCTAACTAAACTAGAATGCGCCTAGCACTGAGGACATTTTATAAAAAAAAATTAGTATAAGGCAATATTCAAAAAGCCCGGATTTATTACGTGATACTTATTCGTGAAGGCTCAGCTAGCTCTGTGGTTAAACCTAATAGAACGTTAGACCGCTAAGCCATTTTTTTGTTATATCCGAGGAAGATTTTCGTGCTCTCCGACGCGTGGAACGTAAAAATAAAAAAAAACGGAAGGGCACAGTATCCTTAGTTGTCTTGATACAACAAAATACCAAAACGATAGAATACAGCTTACGTTACGAAAGTAGGTAGGTAGTAAGAATTTAAGGGTAAAAGTCTTAAATAGAAGCGTCGAAATGTTGTATGAAAAATTTCACTTAAAACGCTGACAGTATGTGGGTCTCCAAAACAAGCAGCATAATATAAACATATAATTATAAGACATATTATTGGACAAACTGTTATATTTATGCTATCAGCCTTATTTGCTTAAAACACGAAACCCAATTCCGCTAGAAATATTGTTAGTCTGAGTAGCAAGATACGCAGATAATTTATGTAGCTAAACCGTCTCGTTCAACAGTTGTTTCCATACTATTGTAATATTTATGTGGCCAGTAAAACAGTAGCGCTGATTCTCTTGTTCGCTTACTAACGTAGAATTAGAGTGTTGCTGTCTCTTTCTAACAGATTGTAAAAGATACGTGATGTTTAAAAACTGTCGAATTAAATTTTCTTAATGAATCGAAGGTAGAGAGAGTAAAATAATATTATATGGTACGTCTCACTTGGTAATTTACAACTAGGTATTAAACTCTATAGGCCATCATACAAAATGAGGAATAATGATAATCGCAGACTTACGTCTTTGGCTCCTAAAGATATTTAACATAAGCTTCATACAAAACAAGTGAAATATGTGTCTCTAGTAGCTGAATACAATACAATATTTAGAATTAAATATTGGGTAAGTTCGTTACCTTCTATCAAGACTTCGCTAAAATATTCTTTTTTCATTCAATACTTTTAACGAGTAAGGTTGAAACCAAATTATACAGCCTTATTTGTCTGTTTTTTTACAGTCAAAATAAAAAAAGACATCATAGCCAACATATAGTTTAGTCTGTGCACACCAGGATTACAACTGGTATCTGGACCTGTTCCAATTTGTCAGCAGAAATAAAATTAGTTTGAAATCGTTGGAATCCGCAGAACAGTACTATTGGCTAGAACTTGTGACTCATCATAATTTATTACGACTTACATCCATTGGGAGTTATTTGTAAATGCAATGTACTAATATAGTTTGTTGTTTTTGCTGATTGGTGTTTATACTCTGTGGGTATTTTTTCGTAAGCTGGAACTGCAATTTATTTATATTGGCATAAGATACTTGTATTTTATTTACATTTGACTGTGTTCCTCTTGGCAGCCATACTATTTTTGTTTTTTACTCTAATTCATATTATGTGGACAGGGTAACAAACCAATTTCACTTTATGTTGGTACAAGGATTTCTGAGTGCAGGGTTCTAAGCACTGGAAAAATGGGTGTCTGGTTCTAAATTGCAAGCAATCTTACCTACCTCTATTTCACTTTCAAGACACCTTCTTCCATCTTAATTACCAAGCAGCATTGCCACCAAATGAGTCTGATCTTGATATATCTACCACAATTTGACGAAATAAGGCAGATATTTAAAGTAGCAATAATATCGCGAAAAATATATTCGGTACGTCACCTAAAACTTTGTAATAAATTATGTACCAAAGTTAAAAATATGCTTGTTATTTAATTTAAAAAGTGCTCCATCTCCTTACATGAATAATTTCTATCTTTCTAATATAATTCTCTTATCAAATTGTTTTTTGACGTAACTATGCTCATTATTTATAGAATCATTTATATTATAATACAATGATTCTATCATTACTCATTATTTATATACTCATTATTTTAGAAAAATTTATATTATAGTATAAATGATTCTATAAATAATGAGTATAGTTACCTCAAATAGGGTATATATGGATAAAATTAGAATATGATCACTAATGTTATGACAATTTTTTTATAATCTGTTTGTGTTTCTTTATTAGTTTTCATTTTCTCTTAGTAGTATATAAAATCATCCTAGATACCACCGATACTTTGATCAGAGTACAAAATCCACCAGCCAAATCCCATGACAAAAGCATATACGTCAACTGAGCCATGCATTTAGACTTTACATCACTACGCAAATCCTGTCATCCCACGATATTTCCAAGCGCGTTCTAAAAGCGTTCGTAGCAAGTTATTTGAAACCACTTTTGAATTCTGAACACGTCGCTCCGTATTTCGTGGACAAAACAAGGAAAACTCTACCTGACGTGTCCAGTAAGCCGTCTGTTTCCAAGGCTATTAACATTGGTATAATCTCAGTACTACGGGCTCTACATGGCCAGTGTAATAACAAATTATTACAGGATTAATACTCGCTTAGGGCAGAGCTGTTTCTTAGGTGCTAAGATTTGTGGGCGAATTATCCTGTTAAGTGAATACTTACGGAGAGTGGTGGCTGGCTGCATAAAGTGATTTGAGATAAGATATGCCTTTTAGGTGAGACCGTAGATTTGGATTATTCCAACTGAAATATGATTACGGGGTAATCATATTTCAGTGATTTTATAAAATCACGAATATTTAGGGTTAGGTTCACGACAGTCGGATAAGTACCAGATAAATTATCTGACAGATAAAATCACAAAAATTGTTTGTCATTTGTTGCCTTATCTGAAAGATAAAGCTAATCCCATGCAGCATGGTGGTGAAATTGGGTTTTGTATAGACTTAGGTTTTGCACTACGTCTGATCCAAATTCCTGTTCTTGTAAGTCATAACCTTGACAACAACCAATAATAAATCTTTGTGTGCCTTGTTGTTTGGTTGTATTTTACCCAGTGCTTAGCATTTTCTGGTTGGGTGTTGTCAGTCAGTCATACCGTAACGCAAGAATTGTACATACATACAATATATTGCTTGTTGATTGCTATTTAAGTATATCAATCAGTTTCTATAAAACAAGCTATAGCTGGTAGTAAAACATATAAGATGAAATGGTATGAAGACAGTTTTCTAAGAAAAACTATTCCAATTTATAGCGAAATGCCGTATTCTGTAACACGATATAGTAGCAAGCGTATTAGCGTATACCCTTGTGACATCATTATCCACCCTCTTAAGGTTTCAGCTATTTCTGCGTTTCAAATTTATATATTTCAAAAACAGTTTTATGCTCCCTTACGGATTAAATAGAAATTTGATGTGTCTAGCTTGTAATGTATTAAGGAGATCTTTTGGGATTCGAAATATTTCGTGTATCTTAAAATATGTCACTTTATCATGAAGAAATTGACATCATGATTAAATAACAACTTCATTTTACTAGTAACTATTTCATATTTATAAAAAGAGAACTCCTGCTCTAGGAATAAATCCTGTGTCGCGGGGAACTTTACAAACATACAATCAACGGACACAATGAACACCCAGGCTCGAAACAAGGATTTATGCATCACACAAATTGTTGTCTCGTGTGGGAATCGAAACCACAACACTCGGCGCAGTGTCAAGCGGCGAGGCGGCCGCTTAAACCGTAGTGGTTTAAGCGGCCGCCATGCAGTCAAATATTCATTGCAGTCAAATATTCAGTCAAATATTCATTGGTTCATTACAGAAATATATCAGATAAACGATAATACTAACGTTTTAAATGCCTGCGTGACTTAAATGCAAAGTGGTCAACAATGTCAACATGCTTAATAAGGTCGTTAGAGGATCTGAGAGTGCCCATGTAACACATTCCACGAATTTCTATCATAAATCATTTACTATTCTGGCAGTATTCTTGTGGAATACTTTGACAGCATCGATCTGCTAGCCGCATATCTATGCGGCAGGTAGACCTGGAAGCATAAAATCATTCGAAAATAAAGCAAGAATTTTGAATCGCAATTAACTACCCGACTGAATCCGGTATACTTATTTATAAAACAATCATCCATACGTATATTATTAGTAGTATTTGATATAATAGTCGGGTCAATAGTTGTCCATCCAAATGACATGGATACAACCTGAGTAGGCCACAAACTCACACGAAAAAGAAATAACTTTTAAAACAATATCATTCACTAGCAAAAACACAATAAAATATTTAAAATATGCTATACCTACAGGCCCAACGAAGTAAACCATATTACTAAGGTGATATATCTATAACTTCATTTTAATGTAAATCGTGCTCTATTGAAATGAATTCCGGGACTCATTGGAAACACTGATGCAACCGCGGGGCTTATGCTGACTTTCTGTTTTACTTATAAAATATTTATAACTTACTATTTTTATTTGTATATTCGCTATGCCATGAGTTCATTTCGGAGTCTGTGTTTGTCGAATTGAAAATATTGATATTGTTATTTTACGGAGGGCTATGTGCAAGTTTTAATTTTCATTTCTCTGTCGCGTACACACGGCTACGCGTCAAGCTAGACACTGTAGCGTTCTTATGGCGTAGGAAATAAGTATTAAAATCGTACTGCAACTGTTAAGCTTGACTTGGCACTGTGTATGTAAATTGTGAGATGTGTTTCATAGTTTAATAGATTCAACCCACGGCTGCACCCGCGTGCGTGTTGGCTATCGTGACAAAAGGTAGCCTATGTGTTATTCTGATGTAGGAGCCAGCTTTTGGCTAGCCTGGTTGCCTATGGCCATAATCTTCTCATAATGAGGAGAGGAGCTGTTATTCTGTAAAAACCGGTTAGACCAGAAAGCAGATCCCGGGCTCCAAAGCGATGGACGATGATGAGTGAGAAGAGGTCCGTGCCCAGCAGCGGGATATTTTATATACAGAGTCTGTGATGAGGTCCCTATAAGGTGTATTACGGCACAATGTCGTCAATATATTTTCAATAATTTTAGAGTGAAGGACAAACAAAACTACTTTCGTATTTGTAATATTAATACGAATAAAAAAGTCGTTATATAATTATATTAAAAGGACTAAGTTCTAACGGCAGGTAAAATACGCAGGCTTTAAATAGACACATTGACTGACAATCCACATGAATGTCCAATATTTTGAAAGGTTAAACGGAATTTGATGAATTATTTCAATCTCTTCGCTTAATATAGCAGTATATTTTACTGTTTTATTAGACGATAATATGTATTAGTCCTTTTCATTGCTTGTACAACGAAGTAGTGAACGTAGTTAAAAATAAAGGGATAAGATAATGATTATTTATTTTAAGAAGAAATCTCGTGTCGTTTTATACAAACTACAAAAATACGATTCTGTTGTTGTCGATAATCCATATTGTTTTTACTCCGTTGTATTTCGAATTGTATAAGACACGCCCATCTGTCTCAGTTTATAATACTACTTAGATTATCAGATTATACACGATGAAATTACCTCACTATTAAATACTACCTTACCTTACCTTTATAATATACAACCTTATCAAATACGTATATACCTACTAACAACACCATCTGTTTAACAGCACGATTAAAAGCAGGTATGGAGGCTTAAAATTATGTGTTTCATTACATTTAAGATTAAAATCTCCGGGCCACAGCATATTGAATCAATGTTCACGTGTGTGCCTCTCAAAACACGGGGCTCTAACTCCAAAAGTAAGAACACCCAAACTAAAAAATATTGATAAGAAAAACAGCCTATGATAAACTAGTTAGCCAACTAATCCACCGAGAAAACCGTCCGTCCGATCCAGCTTCTTCCGAAAACATCTTTTTCAAAGTCCCTTTGTGGACGCGACAACATTGCCCGCTTGTCTTTTTAATCCTTTGTAAAAGTTTAAAGCCGCCGCAGCCAGCGCTTTTAAACCGAGAATCGAACTCTGAACATTTTAGTCCACCTGTTTCTGAAGCAAACTTTTTAGTGCCCATGTTCATCTTTGTCTGACAGTCTTAAGTTATCATTATTGAGGTGCTGTAACGAAAGTTTTTAGAAGTTGCCTTAATTAGTCAAGTAAGTTTTCTAGAGTATGGTAAATAATGCAGCTGCTGTACTATTCATTTTAGAGCCCACGGATTTTTTTGTCCCATATGCAATTGATTGAAATTTGTAAGTAAATTTATGGGATTTTTTAAGGTTTTTTGTGAAAAGATGCTCGTGAACACGTTCACTTATCAGGATAAAATTATGTTGTTTGCTAAATGTAAGAGACAGACAATATTAAGTTACATTTCCTCATTTTTTCGCAACTTAGTGTCAGCCAGGTGTAGACAGATTAATAAAATTTATTTTAGTTCATATCTTCGTAAATTAGAAATCAAATTAGAGCACATTTTAAGACTCTTTTAATTAATAGTATCAATTAATCCTTAAAACGAACGTAACGGTTATTTTATTCTTAAAGCTATATAATTACAGTGGTATTTATTTATTTATAACAAACTACAAAATAAATACTTATTATAAAATTCACATGCGTACAGAAATCTGCCTCTTCCTGATTATGTTCAATGACACAATAGTTTACGTCACTGCCACTATTCGGTTGTGAATTCGATTTATTTTCGTAACAAAAATTGACGCATGCATGGTTCTGCTCGCATGGGGTAGTACCACATACATAGAGTGGGTAGTACCTAGCTTATATCGCTGTCTTGTTGCTTGTTACTGTACCGAGTTAAAAGGGTTCGATTCGTGGGAATATCAAATTCAAACTGCTGGAATATTTTGTGAAACTGAAAGTTTCGGGTTTGAATGTTTGTGAAGTCACTTAAAAGATTTAGGTATTTTTACAATTTAAAATATAAAACATAGGCAATATAAAATATATAGGTACATAGAATGAAAATGGTCTGATTAAAAAGTTAAATGAATAATTTAAAATAGAGGTAAATACTTAGTTTGGAATCCGTATTTCAGTTGTCGTCGTAAGATATAATTAATTATTTATATAAAACCTGTACCTAAATTAATGAAAATGGTACTTTTAATCATATAATCCTGTGTAAGTTATCCCAGGATATAAATTACAGTCAACCAATACACGAACTCACTGCATTCCACTTTCAAACCTAACAAATACAAACCAGATAAAGTGAAACACAAATGCGAAGACAAGCTTGTCATTATTGCCCGCCCTATTCTCTCGCGAAAGTATTCAAAAATACCTCAACAAGTAGCGTCTAAACCAAAAAGATAAAAACCTTGCTTTACATAAAGTTTCGTGAATGTGGCTTTAACAAAACATTTTCACGACTTAAGATATCTCTCTGGCTTTCAATGATTTTGTAGGTTTTCTGCTTTTCGTTAAAACAATAAGCCCTTTTGAATTATTGGATGGTTTGTTTATGTTGATTTTGTGTCGTATTTTCATCGTTCTGTAAATAAATAAATTAAAGAAACCCTCTGGGGAAGTCATTATCTCAAATCTTTAAAGGGCAGAGTAACAGCTTTCAAACATCAGCTTCATCTTGTGATATAACCAAAGAATGTATTACAAGATAAATAGAATGCTTACAAACCGCAGGACAGCTTTGTGGCGAGCTGAATGTGTGTGGCGACACTGCGGTCCTGAATACTACAGGTAAAAAAATAAAGGTCATCCGCCAACTTCCGCCCCGGGTGCCACCCAAGCTAGCTAACTAGCTAACGCCACTACAGGCGCTTCGTAGATTTCGCACACAGGCGCTGGATTGGGTCAGCGCGGCCCTGGGGTCAGGGCCTAGTCTACGGCTTGCCTTTACGGGATGGTCGGAGTGGATTTCCAAGAGCGCCCGCAGGAATCTCAACTCTGGCTTGCCTTAGTCAGCTGGCTAGAGGGAAGTCGCAAGTGCTATTAGCTCGGGGGTGAAAGTGTCAATTTTAAGGGCGTAATTACGGGCAAACCCGCTCCGGGTCTCCGTTGTCGGAGTTGTCTTGTGTTGCCCTCTAGCTGTCTTTACGACAGACTTTGTTTACCTTGATGGCTGTTTAGAGAGAGCCTATCTAGTGAGTTGGCTATTCACCGTCTGCCCCTTTTCGACGTTCTTTAAGAATACTTAGGACAGACGCCGGCATTCATTTATAGATTTCATCTAAACCAATCCATGTAACACTCATCACAATAGCCCAGAGTAATCTCACGGTAGTAGAGCCTTGCTGATTTCAGCATGAATGGGCCGGCTCGACCGGGGAAGTACTACCCTCTCACAGAAAATCGACGTAAAGTAACAGTACCTAAACTGTTGCGTTTCGTTCGGTGAGTGAGAGTCCGTCTGCTCGTTTGCCGCCTATTACTATAAAAAAAAAATATTTTTGTATTCACTCTACTTTCTCCATCTCTTACATTGGATTACACTCACTGAACTCTTATTTTTGAGGTGAACAGCTCACATAAGAGTAACTTCAGCTGCATATTTTGTTTTCGGTCTAATGCTGAAATTCACTTTGCCAAGTCTCAGTTGTAGCAACTGAGACTTTCCACCACACAACTCGACGAAGACTATTAAGCTGTTTTCATTTATCTATATGTAAAATGACTGACTGACTGACAGACAAAGCACAGCCAAAACTATTAGACACAGTAAGCTGAAATTAGGTATGTATGTTTCTGGGAAGACCTCGAGGTGTATTAAGACGGAATATCCCAAATTACTTCAGGATCGGGAAGAAACGGTTAAATTATAATTCAATGTCCGGAGCGTAGCTGCGGGTGTCCTCTTGTCATATATAAACACGAGCAGCTGTCTACTATCTTACCAAGCTCGTTCTGTGTAAACAAGGCATAACACTATGTACATTGACGCGTAAGTCTGCCTGGAGCGACTCGTTACGGTAGGTTGTTAAGCTTGTTCGTTCACACTACTGAACGTATTTATTCTTGCTGTACGGGCGAATATGGACTTGCTATACTTTCGAGGGTAGTTTTACAGGCTCATGGAGGATAAAGATATTGTTTTTTTTTAATGCTAGTGTAACTACGGAAAGAAGAAAATATGTATCACAGGAAGGAGAAATAAAGTCAACGTTATAATCAAGGCTGAACGAGTAAACCTTAGGTGGAATACTGCTATCATAATAATGAAATATAATATATACATTTTGCTATAGTACCTGTATTCATATCCGAGACAATTCACACACGTCTAGATAGACCCCAACACAAGTCAGCCTATGTTACCAAATAATTGACTAATGTATTTCTATATAATAGATAAATTGCTTAAGTTTAATTATAGATATCGAGTAAATAAAACCGTGTGAGTATGAAAATACCTAATATTTTGTCATCACAAACAGATACTTTTATTTCGGATACTTCTATTAATATGATCTTCATGACAATAAATATGGTCTAACTAGAGGACGCCAGCAGCTACGCCTGCATTTTTTTTTAATTTATTTGTTTTGGCAGATCCCGTGGGAATTTTGGGAAATCCCTTCTTAGTGCACCCCTACGGTCCCCAAGGAACATACATGCCAAATTTCAGCTTCCTGCGCCCAATAGTTTCGGCTGTAGCGTGTCTGTCAGTCAGTCAGTAACGCAAGGATTTTATATATTAAGATTAAGACTGCATAACCCATAGTAATGGATCATTCAAGCTGCTAGTGAAATATAGTTGATGTTTGCCACAAAAAACATGTACAAATAATAAAGCGGTTATCTTTCCACCGAGGATATGCGAGAAGTTTGTTCACGTGGCCAGCGTTAGTTACAATCTAATCTCTCAGTAACAACGAGTGATATTGTGCCACGTCCGATTGCAACCTCATCAATTGTGTTTAATGGTTACAACGGATAGGGCTGCCACGTGCACTTGAAACGGACTGAATGGATTAATACTTTTTTATATTTTTTGGCGACAGGGCTGTATCAAAGACCAGGGGGAAGAAGCTTTTCGCTAGTAAAGGGATACTAAAGGATAATAAATAACAGAATAACTTTGCCTCGAGCTGTATAAGACAAAAATACTCTATTAAAGTCAATATCAATTTAAATTGAACTTACAGAAAGGTATAATAAACAATAGGCATTTACTATAACTCTATTTTAAATCAACAGAAGATGCTGTGGCCTCACTCATTAATCAAGTAATTGAGAATCTTGACAACAGGGAAAAATGCTTAGGTATTTTTCTCGATCTCACCAAAGCCTTTGACACTGTCTCTATCCCACGCCTCTTGCTCAAAATGGAGAGGATGGACATTCGTGGCTATGCTCACCGTATTTTCAGAGATTACTTATGTGGCAGGATGCAATGTGTTAAAATAGATATTCTTGTTAGTGAGTATATTCCCCTTGTTTTTGGTGTTCCACAGGGTTCCGTCCTCGGTCCTACTCTTTTCCTTTTATACATTAATTCCTTAGGTTCCTTATCTCTTCCCAACAGCTCCATTTTTGCATATGCTGATGACACTGCATTGCTAGTCCGAGGTAAAAAACTGGACCGAAATATTTACCACTGCTGAACAGGTCCTCGGCCAGGTGATGCAGTGGCTATCTACTAATCAACTAACCCTTAATCTAAATAAAACAACTTACCTTTTACCAAACCTCACTAACGAAACCATCATTAGAAAATTTCATGCTAAAAGCCCATTCTTGTTTAGCTGACTCCCAAACAACTATCTGTGACTGCCCATCTTTAAGTAGGTCTACTGAAATAAATTACCTTGGAGTACACATCGATAATCTTGTTACATGGAAATCTAATGTCATGAGTCTTACAGCCCGAGTGCGCAAATTGTTATTTATTTTCAAAAAGTTGCAACAGTGTGCCGATGATAAAACTCTGAGAATGGTGTACAATGCCTTCTGTCAGTCAATTATGACATATTGCATATCTGTATGGTGCGGAGTCGCAAAGATACATCTAATGCATCTGGAGCGAGCACAAAGAGCAGTACTTAAAGTTATGTATTTTAAGGACTTCAGATATTCCACCTCTTTACTTTATTATGAATGCAGATTACTTACTGTGAGGCAGCTTTTTGTGCTTGAAACAGTATGTAAAAACATAACTCTCTTGTATATGATCCAAATATACCAACGAAACGTCGTACAGTTAGGGTTTGCCACTCTCGGAGTTTCAAAAGCGCATTGGCTGCTCGCCATTACAATATTATTGCTTGCCACCTCTATAATATGGCAAATCGTCATTGTAGCATATATACACTCACTAAAGCCCAATGTAAGAAAGAAGTTACAGACTGACTTATGTCTAAAGGCTATGATAATACAGAAAATTTACTAAGAATTTCTACACTATAAATAAGTGCGGCATTCTTCGAGCAGTAAATGTGTATATGGCTAATTATATAAATTTCAAACTTACAAATCATTCACACACACACACATACACACACGCACACACACACGCACGCACGCACACACACACACACACACACATACGAGCGCGCACACATACGCACACACACACACACACACACACACACACACACACACACACACACACACACACACCTAATGTACACGCACACGCATACTCACACTTGCATACGCATACACACGCATAATCATACTAGCAACCAAACAATTAACACTTAATATATTTTCCTCTATTATAATCTTAATATATAAAATCCTTGCGTTACTGACTGACTGACAGACACGCTACAGCCGAAACTACTGGTCACAAGAAGATGAAATTTAGCATGTAAATTTTTGGAAATTCCACCCCTAAGGGGATAAGAGGGGTCAAAGTTTGTATGAAACTTTTTATTCCTTTAATGGATTGACTTCAAACTTTGTAAATTGTTTCCTCAAACGACGATAGTAAATACTAAGAATTTGATTTTATAAAAATTCCCACCCTCAGGGGGTAAGATAGGGGTTCAAAGTGTGTATGAAACAAAACTTATTATTCTTTCAGTGGATTGACTTCAAACTTTGTATATTGGTTCCTCAAATGACGAGAGTGAACAATAAGAATTAGTTTTTTTTTAATTCATACTCTGGGGGGGAGGGTAAGATAGGGGGTCAAAGTTTGTATGAAACTTATTATTCCCTTAGTGGATAGACTTCAAACTTTGTATATTGGTTCCTCAAAAGATAATAGCGAACATTAAGAATTATTTTTTTTGGAATTCCACCCCTAAGAGGGTAAGATTGAGGGTCAAAGTTTGTATGTAACTTTTTATTCCTTCAGTGAATTGACTTCAAACTTTGTATATTGGTTCCTCTAAAGACGAAAGTAAACACTAAGAATTAGTTTTTTGAAAATTTCTACCCTCAGAGGGTTAGATAGGAGTTCAAAGTGTGTATTTAACGAAACGTTTTATTTCTTCAGTGGATTGACTTCAAACTTTGTATATACGTTCCTCAAATGACGTAGGTGAACTTCAAGAAAGGAGTTTTCAGAGTCGCTCCCCTATGGGAGGGTTAAGAAAGGGTGTCCCATTTTGTAATATACAAAAAAACTTCAATGGATTTACTTGAAACTTTGTATATTGGTTCCTCACGTGACGTTAGTGAATTCACCACTAAAACGCGGAGTTCAAAAAGGGGTCCCAGTTTGTATGAAACTTTTAATTCCTTCACTTGATTTTTTTCATCGTCCATGATGTGTATTTAAATTAATTTTAGTTTTAGTTAGTGAAGATGAAGAGCGCTTAGATGAGTCTAAGTGCTCTACGTCTTCACTAACTAAAATGTGGGATGGTTCTTTATATGATCAATACAAGCCAAATACTTAGAACCGTTCTTTTGCTATATTCATTTATTTCTAAGCAGGTAAGCACTTTTTATCAGTTATCTGCTTTGTCCAACTGCTGACCAAGGCTTCTCTCATTTCTTTAACCTTAAATACTAAGAAAGGGTTTTTGAACTTGGATAATTTATTTTACATTTTTTTTACAATGTCACTGAGACGCACAAATATATACTGCGACGGAATTCTTGACTAATTTAATCTTAACTAGCTTTTGCAAGCAGCTACGCCTAAATGAAATGTTCATAGTTTGTTTAAGAGTTTTCATGAACCATTAGTAAAATAAACATCTAAATCAATTTAGCCATTTTTAAGATTACCCTGAATAAATAGAAAAACAGAAAAACTATCTAAATAAATCATTGGGAAATGGGTTAGCAACAATATGCAGTACAGTTATTTTGAGATTACAGACAGCTTGTTTATTTTTTATAGTCACCTGTATCCCCGAAGGAGTAGGCCGAGGCGTAATATAACACCCACATTTCTCCATGTTGCATATTAGGTCCCACGTAATAGGGGGCGAGCCTATTGCCGTTATCGGGCACATTGGCAGACTCCGTGCTGCTTCTGAGAATTGGAAAAAACTCAGTAATACTTTTGCCCGACCCGGGAATCAAACTCGAGACCTCCCGTCTAGCAGACGCATACGCTATCCATTGTACCACGGAAGCAGTCAAATATTATTTATTTGTATAATCAATTCAATTCAATTCAATTTTATTCAGAAACAATTTACATTGTGTTGAACTTACATTAGCATGGAACATGTCATAAACAATTCAATAAAATAAAATAACAATATACATTAATACAGAAACATAATTAAATCATTAAAAACACATGTCAAGATAAAAAATAGCATGGAACATGTTATAAACAATTCAATCAAATAAAATAACAATATACATTAATATAGAAACATAATTAAATCATTAAAAACACATGTCAAGATAAAATTGAAAAATAAACAAAAGAAAATCATAACCAAGGATGTCAACTAATATAATAAATAATATGTCACAAAATGTAAAATTTCATAATAAATATATTAATTCTTTCATATATCTCTATCTAGCAATTTTATAAATTATCAATTGAATAGAGACATTTTTCTAATAGGAATGCCTTTAGCTCCGCCTTAAATGATCCTGTGTATAGTGCGTTTTTTAATTCAATTGGTAGTCTATTAAATATCTTAACCGCCTGATATTGTGAACTGTGCTTAATTATATTCAAATGTAGCACAAACCCAATTTCAAAGTCTTTCCTACGTGTTTTCTCCCTTTTCAGCCTGTCCTCATGTGTTTCATATTTAAAGAGATATTTTTTAAAAGTTCATAATAGTACATATATATACAGGCCAGGTACTGTAAGGATACCAAGTTCCTTAAAGTATGGCTGGCAGGTCTCTCGTTGAAAAATGCGAACAATGGTGCGAATTGCTCTCTTTTGAAGTATAAAAGCCCTTTCACAGTTGTAGTTGTAACTATTGCCCCAGAACTGTATACTGTATCTAAATTTAGACTCTATTAGGGCGTGATACACCATTTTTAGGTCTTTTACACTTACTTCATCTCTTAAAGATCTTAAGGCGTAGCAAGCAGATGATAAGTATGAGTCCAATACTGATAGTTCCTTTTTCCAGTTTAACTGTTCATCCAAATGTATTCCAAGAAACTTTACTTCTTTAACTAAATCTAATTTAACTTCATTTATTTCAATATCTATAGTATCTTGGTTACGTGCAGTTGTTTTAAATAGCATTATATTTGTCTTATTTACGTTTATTGTGAGTTTGTTTACCGTAAACCAAGAGTAAAAAATTGATAAGGCTGAATTTACTTTATCAGTAAGAGTTTGGATGTCAGTTGACGTAACTATAGCATTGGTGTCATCCGCAAAAACTACCAATTGTATATCAGGCATTATTGTGCTAATGTAGTTAATGAGATCATTAGTAAATAATATAAATAAAATAGGGCCCAAAATTGATCCTTGTGGGACTCCAGACTTAATGTTTAACATAGTTGACCTATTGGATTTTTTTAATCTGTTATTTTGTGTACCACTAACTTCCACAAACATTTTCCTATTATTTAAATATGATGAGAAGATCTGTAGGGCTGTGCCTCTTATACCATAATATTCTGTGTATAAAATCCTTGCGTTACTGATTGACTGACGAACATGCTACAGCCGAAACAACTGAGCGCAAGTAGATGAAATTTAGCGTGTATGTTCTTTGAGGTGTGTAAAGGCACACTAAGAGAGGATCTTTGGAAATTCCGCCCCTAAAGGGGTTAAACTGGTTGTCAGAATTTCAAACATTGTATACCTATATTGGTTCCTCAAATGAAGTTAGCGAACACAAAGACATTTATTTTGGAAATTTTCCCCTAAGAGGGTGGAAAAGGGATTCAGAATTTGTGTAAAAACTTTTATTTTTCAATGGAATCACTTCAATCTGTGTATATAAAATCTTTTCGTTACTGACTGACTGACCGACACATTACAGCCGAAATTACTGGGCGCAAGAGGGTTAAATTTAGCATGTATGTTTCTTGAGGAGGGTGTTTGTACAAAATATTTTATCTAATCGTAATTTACGCGTGCGAAGCAGCGGGCAAAAGCTAGTATATTACTATAATTATATTATGTATTTGTTCTTACTATAATATGCTGATCAGTATATAAGACACACTACATCAACACTTAACTTGTAATAACAACCTGGTACCCAAAACACAAGTTTAATCTTACCTTGGGTACCAGTTTTCAACGAACATTGGTGCAAATAAATTATACTGGTAATTGCTGTGTTCTTACTGGAATGTATCTTTTGTGGCAATAAATATATTATTATTATTATAAATTAAATATGATAAGAACAATATGTAAATGTATTTCTTTTTAATTTTTTTTATAAAAGAGTAAAAATTATCTGGCCAAAATCGCCACTAATTGGGTCCCCGAAGGTGCTAGGCGACAGCGTGGAATGCCGAGACGACGATGGCGGGACGAACTGGACTCGTGCAGGAAGGACTGGCCTGGCACAAAATAGAGATCTGTGGAAAAAGGAGAGGGAAGCCTTTCCCCTGTTGTGGGACGCTACAGGCTGAAAATAAATAATAATAAATTTATAATACAGACTCACGCCTGTATCCCCGAAGGGGTAGGCAGACGTGTAATATTACACCCACATTTCGCCATGCATTTATCCAGGTTCCACGTAATAGGGGACGGGCCTATTGCCGTTACCGGGTACATCACCAGACTACGTACGTACTGCTACTGAGAATCCGGAAAATCCCAGTAACACTTTTGCCCGACCCGTGAATCGAACCCGGGACCTCCGATCAGCGATGGCATATGCTTTCCACTGGACCGCGGAGGTAATTATATATATTTCCTGAGCAAAAAATTTTGTATTTTTTGCTCGATCCAGTCATATGCAAATAACACACAATTCAAGCATAGGTACAGTTCGGCAACTTGGTGACTGAAATTCTCTAGTTTAATATATTATAAGAAACGGTTGTCAGGGATACAATCCCAGCTTCGAAATATTTTCTCGTAAGTGATGAGAAAACATGTCGATGCACAAAAATGCTCTCAGATTTATTCACTTTCTCTTCATTTATTTCTCCTGCATACCAGGTCACAGAAAGTATTGAGAGAAAACGTTTTTATGTATGTGAGACTGGCCAGTTATAATTTATTTAAAAATATGATTACTTATACGTAAAAATAGGTACGTTCTAAATCCAAAACTTCCTTCCACATTTTTTGCGAGCTAATTAAAATTACCGTGTCTCAAAAAAAAACTAATTTGCGTCAAGTACATTTTCGCGCTATGATTTTTTACGATTTTAAGTGTCTCCTGAAACCGGACGAATCGTATGATAGACTTCAAATGGCATTCATGGATGAAGGCCCTTCTAAGACAACCGTGTATCATTGGTATAATGAATTTAAGCGCGGTCGACTAACTTTGGGGGATGAAGAAAGAAGTGATTTGACGGCTGTTACGAAAGAAAACGTGCTAGCAGTG
Organism: Euclidia mi; assembly: GCA_944739405.2. Classification (NCBI taxonomy): domain Eukaryota; kingdom Metazoa; phylum Arthropoda; class Insecta; order Lepidoptera; family Erebidae; genus Euclidia; species Euclidia mi. The sequence continues at coordinate 68,118,515 of OX123195.2, read as the reverse complement.
AAAAATTTGATCCAACACAATAGACGAGTTACATACCAAGAGATTCAGCATATACTGCAGATTGGATCAGGAAGCCTTCACCAGATTTTACACGTGCATCTACGGGTGCGGACGATAGGATAGGCTGGGTGCCGCACAACCTCACCGATGTTCAGAAGCAGGCAAGGGTGGAATGGAGCCATGATACGATAGACAAATTTGAAGCAGGCTCGTCTGGATTTATCAGTACGATCCAATAACCAAGCACCAGTCGACGTTTTGGGTGTTTCAAAACGAATCAAAGTAAAGCGACGTAGAAGCGGGGGGAAGTTTTTGATCGCGAGCTTTTTCAATTTGACTTGCTACTTGGTGTCAATTCCTTTACGAAACCAAAGAAGCATTAACGCCGAATGGTATACTACCAAATGCTTGGCAGAAGTTTTCTCTGTCGTGAGCAACAAGCAACCAAACACAGGGCTCTGCGAGCTACTGCTCCACCACGATAATGCGCTCGCCCACACCGCAATCTAAACGAGGGACTTCCTAGACAGCACACCGGTCAAACTCCTGAGTCACCCTCCTTACAGCACTGACCTAGCACCGTGTGACTCTTCTTATTAACAAAAATAAAAAATCAGCTCAATGGGATACAATTTTCGTCGCCGGATGATGCGCTCTCAGCGTTCGAGCAGGCTGTAAACGAGGTGTCTGCGGCGGACTGGAAAAAGTGTTACGAAAACTGGTTCAAACACATGAAACTTTGTATAGAGGCTGATGGAGAGTACTTTGAAAAGATGTAATAAAAATATATTTACTTATAGAACATTTTTTTTAGTGTCGCAAAACTTTCTGAGTGTCCCACGTACATAGCGATAACTCTAGGTTTTTAACAATCTTATTCAGGTGGTCTGAAAAAAGCAACACAAGAGTTTGCGACAGCCAACTCATCTGACCACATACCTAGTGCCCACCCACAGAAAAAAGAAAGAAAGATCAATATTCTAGAAACAAAGGATTTAATCTTGAAGATCAGAGCTGACTTTGATTCACGACGTTTCAAATCTTAGGATATTTTCCCTACCAAAGTACCCGTAAAAAGGAAACAATAAAGATGATTACTTGATTTAGAGGTGGATATCGAAAGCCTTCTTCAAAATAGCCTAAAAGTCGCAGTGAAACTTTCTGTGTTCCAATTCTTTTGGGCGTTTGATTTTCTGCTTGAAAATCTTCGTTGTTTGCAAAACAAGTTAAATAAAACCGGCTTTTTTACAGTGTGTTCTTAGTTAACTAGGTCATTTTAATATAGCAAAGTATAAGTCAAGACTGTCTTGTCTCTTTTTCTGTAATAGAGTAAGTTTGCGGTGGCTTTTCAGGCTCATTAAGAGGTACCTATTTAATTTCCAGATGCTGTTTCCTTTCAAAATTGATTCGTACTGAACCACTGGTATCGGTTTTCGGTACGCAGTTCTTTATACCCAGTATTATTAATTACTCAACCGGACTACGATTCCACTGTCGCACTGTTTTGACTTCAAGTCCAACTACAAATCAATCGTAATTAGTTACAAAAACATTTCATAATGAGAAAATATACTTTATTAAATTAAAAAAGGAATGAATTAAACACAGTTCAATTTCTACAAAAGCTGAGCATTAAAAAATTGCTAAATTACACAGAACTAACAAGTTGCCACGTCTTTAATTTTTGTTTGCAACAAACAACTTATTAAATCAATTTAAGTTAAAACTTTCTAGAAAAAGCTAAGTTTTGATCTGTAACAAAATGCTAGACGATATCATTTAGCTGCTAAATGATTAATTATAGTTTCTAAATTAAGTTTAAAATAATATAAGATGTATTATATCTTAATTTTAAAGATCAGCTAAGCACTATTTTTTAGCATCTTGCTTGCGGCTACATTTAAGACTTTGGAGAACAGGGACTGTTTTCTAGTCTAGCCAGATCTTATTAGTGTCTCTTGCTAGACTAATCAGATTTGATAATATTAAGTAGCTTTTCTACTGATCGACTGTCATCTGCATTCCACCTAATAATAGTTACCCTTAGAACAATCTGGAACTGAAACCTGACTGATTCTAACTTTTGACGCTGCTACAGCACAGACAGTTTTTTTTAGATAGGAGTCAAACAAGCAGACTTATTGCCTGATGGTAACAATTAACGCCACAAATGGACACCCGCAATACTAAGGGATTAACAAGTGCGTTGCAGGCCTGGAAGGAAAAAAGAATAGAAGAAGAGTGAGATTAGGATAGAAGAAAAGAGGATTAGGCCTCCGACACTCACTCACCAAACGAAACGCAACAGTATAGCCAGTATTGCTTTACTCCGATATTCTGTGAGAGGGCAGTACCGGTCTCTTACTATTTTTAAAACATTTTTACCCGAATCGTGCTATAGATAGAAAACAGCACATAAATGACGTTTACAGCGAATCCACCAAGATAACTACAACTCCCCGTTTAGATATGAGCAAAACTTCGCTTAAAAGCTCTAAATTGTATATTTTTTTGCTTTCTTTGTTGTTGTTTGTTATTTAAGGACCTAATAACTCTTTGAAATAATTGCTTGCCTAGAAATTCGTTATACAAAACATTATAATCGATTTTAACCAAACCCAACCAAATAGTATATTATTTTTATTCAAATTCCATCAAACTACATACATACATAGACTCACGCCTGTTTCCACGAAGGGGTAGGCAGAGGCATATTAAACGCCCACTTTTCGCCAGTGTTTTGATCCCACGTAATAGGTGGCGAGCCTATTGCCGCTTTTCGGGATATTTTGATTGCCAGAGCCTCGTCCGTTGATCGGCAGGTGCACCACTTGCAGGTGAGGTTGGCTTGGGACCCTAAGTTCTTGGTAGGAACCATATGCACCCATCAAACTACAGATTAATTAAGTCATTACGTAAACGAGCCGTGTGGTTGACGGCATAGAATACAAGTGTCACCACCCCCTATCTTCCCGTGGGTGTCGTAAGAGGCGACTAAGGGATAACACGATGCAAATACCATCTTTGCGTAGAGACGGAAAACTCGACATCAAACCCTATACGACTGCCTCGTTGGTCTCGTGGCATAAATGTGCGCGTGGGATCGGGAGGTCCCGGGTTCGATTCCTGGGTCGGGCAGTGTAATTGGAATTTCTGTCACGAAATTCTCAGTAGCAGCACGGAGTCTGGAAATGTGTCCGGTACGGCAATAGGCTCGCCCCTCATTACGTGGGACTAAAATATATCTGGCGAAAAGTGGGTGTAGAAATACACCTCTGCCTACCCCTTTGGGGATAAAAGGCGTGACGATATGTATGTATGTATGTGTATGTACGTAAACTAATTGTATTTAGTAGAAGTTGTGAAACATGTACAAAAAATATAAAGAACCTGCGAGTCTCGGATTTAAGTCGAAAAAGCTCTCGAAGTCTTAAAATTGCCTTTTTTGTACTTCAAACGTTCTGAGTGGCTTAGTTAATTCTTTCAAGAAAAATAAAGTTTTAAAAAGAACGAGCCTGTTTAAGTAACATTTTATTCCAGGCAGCATTAGTTAATAGTTAATTGCATGCGATAATGTGGTGAGAAGGAGGAAAATTTATTAAAAAAATCAACTTACCTATTTTAAAAGCTGGTTAGATAAACTTCTCCTTAACTCAAATTGATAATTATGCCACGATAATGATATCTATACAGCACAAAAGTCCATCGGGTTCGGAATAATCTGTATACACAAAGTTCTTGCTTTACTGACCTTCTAATAGAAAACGCACAGCCAAAATATAGGTCGCAAGAAGCTGAAATTTGGCATGTATGTTCCTAGAGTTGTAAGGGGCACGAATAGAAGGGATTCCCTGAAATAGATCCGCGATCGGGCAAATTAAAAAGAAATATTAGCACGTTAGCTGCAGGAACCGTCGGCTCTAATAGCGATTGCGCGAATTATGCCAAGATATTACTATTATGGACACTGTAGAACACTACAAATATAGAAGAGTAAGAGATGTTTGCACTGTTTCTGTCTTACTTATTGTGAGCTTAGAAATAAACACTGACAAATGTGTTTAAGTAATTTTAATGCATAAATAAATAAAATATGAAGATAATATGCGTTCAATATGTCCCAGAGACAAGCTAACATTATTAAGAATTTGTTGACTAGAATAATGAAACAATGAACGAGTCGGAAAGCGGCTCATTTCAAAGACAGATAAAATTAATAAGTTATCGCCAAATCAAAAAATAAAAAGTGCATGTTGTGAAACTAATAGCTGTATATAAAACTCTTCCATTACTAATTGATTGACAGACAACCCATAGCCGAAACTACTGGGCGAAATAAACTGACCTTTGACTTGTAGGTCCATAAGGCAGCGTATGAGTGCATTTAGATATATTATTTATTTTTCTTTTTAAAAGACAACTCCGCACTAGGAATTCATCATGTGTCGTGGGGGACTTTACAAACATACAACCAACGGACACAATGCACACCCAGACTCGAACAACAATCTATGGATCACACAAAGTGTTGTCTCGTGCGGAAATCGAACTCACGATACTCGGCTTAATGTCAAGCGGCGTGGCGGCCCCTCAAACCAATACGCCAACCGTGCAGTCAATTATATATAATATGCCCACTGAATCGGGAAGAAACGGTTTAATTGATGTAAAATATAATGCACGTGCGTAAATTCTAATTCATCATCAGCCCATTCTAATTCATATGGACTCGGGAGGGCACCACAAGGTTAAAAAAAGAATAAAGGCCACTGTTATAATTAATGCTGGCTTATTAACGTATCAATTACATTTCAGAATTGGTTTACATGTAACATATAAATTCCTTAATTCGCGCCTCCTCTGCGAAGAAGATTTATTTGATGTGTTCGTCTATTTAGTAAATAAATGTAAAATGTTGTCTCCCTAGGAAAAATATTTCCTAAACAGCCACCGTTTACCACATACACAACATCAACCAATTTCCAAGATCGAGATGTCGAGAGTCTAATAAAACACTTATTTGCCGTGAAATAAAAACCTTAGACGTAACGCTATGACGACCGTCTCATAAGGTGCGCAATAAAATGTGATGAAATGTGTGAACAGGGCTGTCAGACATATCTTTAAGGATAAATTACTTTGTTTCGTGGAGAATAGTGGTGGAGAGTTTATTTGAAATATGAGCTAAATAGGGAGTTGTAGTTATCTTGGTGGATTTGCTGTAAACGTTATTTCGGTGCTGTGTTCTCTCTATAGCATGATTCTGGTAAAAATGTTTTAAAGGTAGTAAGAGGCTTGCTGACTTCAGCATAAATTGACCGGCTTGACCGGTACTGAATATCGAAGTAAAGCACTAGTGGCTATACTATTGCGTTTCGTTTGGTGAGTGAGTGTCGGAGGCCCTATCCTCTTTTCTTCTATCCTAATCTCGCTCCTCTTCTATTCTTTTTTCCATCCAGGCCGGCAACGCACTTGTTAATTCTTGGGTATTGCGGGTATCCATGTGTGGTGCTAATTGTTACCATCAGGCGATAAGTCTGCTCGTTTGACTCTTATCTAAAAAAAAACTATCAGTGCTGTAGAAGTGTCAAAAGTTAGAATCAGACAGCTTTCACTTCCTTTCTTCGATTTCTTCGATTGTTCTAAGGGTTACTATTATTAGGTGGAATGAAAATGACAGTCGATCAGTAGAAAAACTACTTAATATTATCAAATCTGATTAGTCTAGAGACACTAATCAGATCTGGCTAGTCTAGAAAACAGTCCCTGGTCTCCAAAGTATTAAATGTAGCCGCAAGCACTATGCTACAAAATAGTCCTTAGCTTATCTTTAAAATTAAGATATAATATATCTTATATAATTTTAAACTTAATTAAGAAACTATCATTAATCATTTAGCACCTAAATGATAGACGATGTTTGTAACAGTTCAAAACTTAGCTTTTTCTAGAAAGTTTTAACTTAAATTGATTTAATAAGTTGTTTGTTGCAAACAAAAATTAAAGACGTGGCAACTTGTTAGTTCTGTGTAATTTAGAAAACTATTTAAATTGTAATATTTGAAATTGATAATTATAACGCAGATGTTGTTTTTTTAACGAAAATTAAAGCAAATTGAAAAGAATCGCCGTCCGTCTCACCAAATTATTTATGCTCAGCTTTTGTAGAAATTTAACTGTCTTTAATTTAACAAAGTATACTTTCTCATTATGAAATGTGTTTGTAAATAATTACGATTAATTTGTAGTTGGACTTGAAGTCAGAAGAGTGCGATAGTCGAATCGTAGTCCAGGTGAGTAATTAATTATACTGGGTGTAAGGAACTGCGTACCGAAAGCCAGTGATTCGGTACAAATCACTGAGCTTGTCATACAGTTTAAGCCCAGTACTTTGCGACGCGTATCACATTTGGCTTTGCTTGATACCTACATGACGTCAAATGTGCGCAATTCTGGGCCGTTCTTCCGTACCGTATGACAAGCTCAGATTAATTAAAAATAATAAGTGTTGCCATCGACACAAGAAGAAGAAGTACAAATTACTTGTATCGGTTTTTGGCAGTGGAATAGAATTTTTAACGAAAATTCTCCCTGGAATTTAAATAGATACGTACCTCTTAAATGAGCCTGATAAGCAACCGCGAACTTATTCCATAGCAGCCAAAGGAATATCAGACAGTCTTGTTTTATACTTCGCTATATTAAAATGACCTAGTTAACTAAGAACACACTGTAAAAACAAGCCAGTTTTATTTAACTTGCTTTGCAAACAACGAAGATTTTCAAGCAAAATTCAAACTCCCAAGCAAATTGGAACACGGAAAGATTCAGTACGACTTTTGGGCAATTTTTAAGAAGGCTTTCGATATCCGCTATTAAAGTTCGTGCCGACTTCAGGCCAAAATTAAGTTGTCATCTTTATTGTTTCCTTTTTACGGGTTCTTTGGTAGGGAAAATACCCGAAGATTTGAAACGTCGTGAATCAAAGTCACCTCTGATCTTCAAAGAGGAAATCTTTGATCCTAGAAGATTATCTTCCTTTCTTTTTCAAGTGAGTGGACACTAGTTGGTAGTTAAGTGGTCAAGTGATCTATTTGAATAATTTTCACAGTAACATTATACCAGGTTATTAATTTTACTTATTTACATTGCTATCTTACATAATCACAATATCTAAACATATATATAAATATACATAGGTACATGAATCTAAAAATAAAAAGTGAAAGTATGTACAGGTGTGTTTAGGCGTCGTAGAATGCCTCCGCATCAATATTATCGGGTAACGTGCCCAGAAGGCTGGCAGCATTGCCACGCTGGATGGCAATGCTGATTCTTTGAGCAAAGAATCAGCAAGTGATCTAATTGATAATTTAAAAAATTAAAAACACGACTGCCCTGTAAAGAAACGAACTAAAAAGTTAATAACAAGCTTGAATAAAATTGTCATTGCAGTCGGGGGCCGTTTTGTGGAACACCAATTTAAGAGGTCCCCCGACTGCAATGACAATTTTATTCAAACTTGTTAGTAACTTTTTAGTTCATTTCTTTGCAGGGCAGTCATGTTTTTATTTCTTTTTAATGATTAATTTTTATTTGATACATTTTAGTGGCAACTTACTCTAAATCCTGACAGTACTCCAATAATTAGAATGAACATGAATGAACTAGATGGCGTTGTTTTATAAATTACTTAACGGCGGTATATTTCTAATCAAAATATTATGTTATATTAAATGTAATTATTATTTACGTACTCACTTTCTTATTTTCTATTTCTCGGTGACACTTATTTAGAAATATAAATTAATAACAATACTTATTTAGTTACCACAAATAAATAATAGATGGCGTTATTACATTTGTCTTTGCCGTTGAACGTTAGATGGCACTATGATGTTTCTTATTTGAAAATGGCTTCACACCCCTACCATCTTGACTTTTCAAAAATATATATGCAGTGTTACTGGGGGTGATGTAAGGATTCTAATGATACCCCATACATCCTAATCAGTCCAGGCATTTAGAAGTTATAGTGGAATAAAGTAACTCACATACATACATGAATCCTGAAAACATTACACTCCTTTTTTGGGCAGTCGTGTAAAAACTTCTATGGTGTCGGAGTTTTCAAGTCAGACCACCTGAAGAAGGTTGATAAAAAGCCTGTAAAGCTTCGTAATATATAATCAGCAGCCCTTTATACTGTCCTACTGCTGGGCACGTGCCTCTTCTCACTATGAGAAGGGTAAGGATATAGTCCACCACGCTGGCCAAGTTTGGGTTGGCAGACATCACATGTCTTTCGAGAACATCATGGAGAACTCTCAAACATGCAGGTTTCCTCACGATGTTTTCCTTCACCGATAAGCAAGCGATAATAATTAACAATTTAATATGCACTTAACTTCGAAAAGTTATTGGTGTGTGCCGTGGATTCGAACCCGAGACCCTCTGCGTAGCAGTCTGTCGGTCTCACCACTCGGCTATCGCTGCGTAATATATGTATGAGAAAAATAAAGAGAAAGCGAAAAAATTGGACAGCATTTTTGAGGATATTTTCTTACTTACGAAAAATATTTCGATGCCTGAATACTACTCCTAACTTTTTTATCATCACCATTAGCCCAGTATTTAAACTACCCCACTCCAGCATTGCGGGCCTTTTCTTACCATGAAAACGGAATTTTTATAAAATGTTTCAAATATAACCTTATTAGAGCGGCGATAGCCCAGTAGTGTACGTAACAAACTGCCGAGACGGTGGTCTCGGGTTTGATCCCCAGGTACCCCAGGTACCTCTGATTTTTCGAAGTTATGTGTGTATTAAAAATGTTAATTATCGCTCGCTTAACAATGTGCCCGGTAGATGGCAATAGGCTCGCCCCCTATTACATTGGGACCGAAATATAACTGGCGAAGTGTGGGTATGTAATACACCTCTGCCTACCCTTTCGGGGATAAAAAGCATGAAGTTATGTATGTTTTGATATGTATAACCTTATTTATATTAATCTTGGAAAGATCGACACTGTCTTTATGTTTTCGTACTTATTATATTATTTTTATTAATACGGGTAGAAAATATCAGAAACATACTTATATAATAAAATATAAATCCATTTAGTTGCTTCGGTGTATATGGCAGCTCTATGCCCTCGTAACCATTAAACCCAATTGACGAGGTTGCAATCAGAGGCGGCACAACATCACTCGTTGTTACTTAGAGATTAGGTTGTAACTAACGCCGCCCGCGTGAACTAACTTCTCACATATCCTCGGTGGAAAGATGACCTCCTGCTTTATTATTTGTAGGTTGTACATGTTTTTGTATGTGGACTTTTATTATACACTAAATTTAACAAATATTATCATATAACATATATACAAACAAAATAAAACTACTTAAGTATATAACTAATCTATCCTAAACTAAACAAATCTAAATAAGTAAGGATAACAAAAGAAAAGGTAAATCAATAAAAAAAGAAAATTGACTACGACGCGTCAAGAAATTCCTCCGCAACGCTGTCGGCTGGTATCGTGCCCAGAAGGCTGGCAGCATTGCCACGTTGAATGGCAATGCTTACTTTGCAAAATATAAACCAACCGGCGATTTCTTTGTAAAGAGCGCGTGCACTAGGGCCCCATAGCCCCAGCTTTCGACTCCAAACGGCTCCAAAATGTAATTACCAGATAGGTTTCCGTATTTGCGCCATTTGAGGGTCTCCGCTGATGCAGCAGCAGCGCCAGCCGATCCAGCTGTGCTTGGAAGATGTGATGGCGCAAGGGTATCGACGCATGTCGCGACCCATACCAGAGCCCTGCCCATCTTCCAAGGTAATAAGGACATACCGTCTGGTCTCTTCCCATAGTCGCGCACCAAGCCATTTAGTTCAAGCTGAGCTGGTACTCCGGCGGTGACAAGAGCTCGACGGAGTATGTTGTTTATGTGGGCATGTCGGGAAATAAGCCCAGCACTCCTGCTGCATGAAAGGCCATGGTGGCCAAGACTGTCGACGGCTTCACCGCAGTGACAGTGATGCGGAGAAACGCAAATAGCTCCCAAGCGTAGGCAAGAAGCGATTTGGAAATGGAAGTGCTTGAAGCCCCGATTCCCACTCTCCCACAGCCAACAAACGGGCGCGCTCTGCAACACTGGATGCAGTATTTAAAAAATATTCTCGCATCTTGCTACAGAGCGGCCCGTACCATTACCTCTGAGAGGATAGATATCGGGGTAAGTCAGAGCTCGTGCAAGCCATTTTCCAAGCGTTAATGGCATCAGTCTTGCACGGCACTTCAGAATTAACCAGTGTGGGTTCTAGAATTTTCCTGGCCAATTCCTCAGTGCCGTGGACCGAGGCCAAAAACGCTAGTAGACTTACATCGGTAATTTTGCGAACGCTGAGGCCGCCCAAACGAACTTGTAAAGTCGATTGAAGCCACACTCGGTCGTTCATGTCAAGATTTAGAATTTTGCTCAAGGTGTGCCGAATAATATTATCAATGTTTTCCAATAGGGATAAATCTTTCCAAAAAGGAGAGGACCGCAAGTAATATGTAAATTTTGAAACAAAAAGGCAGTGCCGAATAATCGTGAAAGCCGAATGAATATTAATTTTGTAAAGCCGTTCTGAGGTTTCACAGAAATTTTGTAGTTTTTCATCTATAAAAGATCCAAAAGCGTCGTCGAAAATAGGGGACCCAAGGATTTTAATATTTGGTGCCAAAGAATTACATTTTGTTAAGATCGAAAGGTTATCCAAATTGTCATTAATAAAAATTTCACATTTGTCTGAATTTAGTTCCATACAAATTGCTTTAAATTTGTTTTTTATTTGCTCCAAGTCTTGTAAGACAGTGTTAACGTCACTTCCCAGGGTCACGTCGTCCAAATACCAAACGTTAAATTTTGAATTTATTTTGATTGACTGCACGGTTGTCGTAGTGGTTTAAGCGGCCGCCTCGCCACTTGACACTGCGCCGAGTGTTGTGGGTTCGATCCCCACACGAGACAACACTTTGTGTGATTTATAAATTGTTGTTTCGAGTCTGGGTGTTCATTGTGTCCGTTAGTTGTATGTTTGTAAAGTCCCCCGCGACACAGGATTTAGTCCTAGTGCGGGAGTTGCCTTTAAAAAAAAAAAAAAAATTATTATTGGGTGAATGGCTAAACTAAAAATGACTGGCCCGAGAGGGTCACCTTGTTGACAACTAACAGCAGATTCCAACACATTGTCTTTATAAATTAATTTTGATGGATTTCTATAGCATTGCCAAAGGAATTTAAAAATTTTGGGAGTTTCTAATTTAGCTTCTGTCAACAAGGTGTCCCTGTTCACTGAGTTGAAGGCATTCTTGAAATCAATCTTTAGAATGACCTCACCTTTACCGCAGCCAAGGTACGTAGACAGCGCAGGTATGGCAGCCCCACACCAAAGCCAAGCTGGATTGGCTGAAATTTTTCCGCCAAGATAGCACTGTAATGTTTCAGCATAGTTTGGCTGCCATACGTCTGTAGGTACACCCTACGGCAATTGGCCGAACGCCACCATCTTTTTTACGCAGAGCACACAAGTTGGCCCCGTACAATAAGTTGGTGAGATCTGTGGCCACATTGCCGGAGAGCATAAGGTTAGTTAAAGCTATCAGTGCCTTCAAAAGTGCATCTCCAGCCTCTCCAGCACTTGCACCTAGAAGATCTTTCAAATGCTGAGGTGTTAAGCCGTCGAGACCGTCAGCGGATCCACTTCGAAAGGAACAGACGGCTTCAAATACGTCCTTGGCTGAAACATTCAGACAGTCTATAACTTGGTCTGGTATGTCGGGAAAGGAGAGGTCATTAGCTGGCGCTGGGTGCTTGCTCTGCAGACCTGCGAGTGTGGCTGCAGAGTAAGGCGCCACCACATCGCTACCAAACAATAACCTAGACGCCCCTTGAATGTCACTTTCCCTCAATTTTGATTCTTCACATTGGTAAATTGTTTTCTTATATCTATGAAAACTAAATTTAGGGTAAAAATTGTGAGCAGAATGACAACATTGGTCCCTAATTTGGGCTGTCAAAGATTTTTATGTTGTACGGTTACTTTAAATGTGTAGAATCCTATAAGGAAAGGTGAGTAACTGTTCCCAAGCCGTTCTAGAGTTCTCACGCACAACGAGACCAATGCGTTGAGCTAAATTGTGAGCTACTAATGGTCTCGCACCGCGTGGAACTCTCTTTAAATCCAATATTGAATTTTTTAATGTACCTAAGTATTGCCAAAAGGGAATTTGAGTAAGATCAGGATGTGAAATGGTACTGGGGTTAGGAAGCACATTTCGCTCACCTTTGAAAAACGTGCGACGTTTGAGAACATGTTGAGCAGCGCACTAGGTTATTCTGCGACGATGTGGCAGATTGATTCACACTCAACTCCGCATCAGTAATGCCGTCACTTGTACCTGGCATAAATATTGTTTAACCGCTTGACCTCTAGCGCCAATTCACCGAATTCGCCCGACCGCTCACGTTCTAAAAAAAATGTCACGCCGCCACTCGCCAGATGGGCGCGCTAACAAACATTTATTGTTGATAAGTCGGTAACATGAGTAAGTTGAAGTGATATTTTGTTCAACCTTATGAATGACTCGTTCAAGTCTTATGAATTCTTTGTTGACATTTAGTTTCTAATTTATTATACTTAGCAGCGAACATTGACTATCGTAAAAAAAACACTTAGTGTATTTTAAACAGGATTATATTAAAAAGTAAATCGATGACATACATACTTTATGAGTTTTCACTTTAGAGGGGTTCTATCTACACCGAATTAAATAAAAAAAACATGTATCATAGTATAAAAATATTTAATTACACGCATACGATTAGTACGTAACATTTGCAGACGGTGAATAATTTTTCACCCTGTTTTAAACATGTATTACAACTTTACCCTTTCACGTAAAGCAAAAATATTGTTACCATTTAAAAGCTACGTTTATTAAGATAACTTATACGTAAAGATTATGCTGATAGAATTTAAGGATTTAAAACATTACGTAATAAAAAGAAACAGTTAATTCAGACCGAGTATAGCGCTGTAACCAAAAAAGGAAAATAGTCACTTGTGCGCGGTCTACGGAATTTCGAAAATGGGATAATATTCACTTGTGCGCGGTCAAGCGGTTAATAACTTAAACCTTTTTGTATGTTGTACATGTTTTTATAGCTTCAATACACAAAGTACCACTGGTTTGAAAGATCCATATTAATACACCTGTAAATGTGTAGATTATTATTTGAATAGTATACTAGTAGGCAGACTGACAGACTGCTACGCTGAAGTTCTCGGGTTTGATTCCACCGCGTGACAGAGACATTGGGTCTTTTAGAAGTTAAGTGCGTATTTATAGTACACACATAAAAAAGTCTAAGCAACACATACTATTTTCAATTATTGATCAATTATTATATAATTTCTAACCAAGTAGGTAATGTAGTAAAAGTATGTAAACTTTTTTGATCTAGAGGACATACTGGCTGGTCGTAAAAAAATTCGAGTATCATATTTTTTTTTTCACATATTCAAAAGCGAATGCATTTGTTCGAATTTTATAGCGTTTTCTTAGCTTATTAAAATTTTGTATTCTGGAAGAAGATTTCATACTCATACATATATGAAATCTTCTTGGTATTCTGTATCAATTTTATGATTTAAACAATTATTTAAAAAAGTTTTGAAGAAATTTGGATTTCGAGACATTTTTTACGTCATGGAGCGACGTCATGTGAACGCAGATGAAATGCAAAGAGCTGTAGGGATGTTGCAAGCGGGAAGAAGTCGATCTCAGGTATCTCGGTATTTTGGTATCAACAGAAGCGATATTTGCCGTGTTCATTAGCGTTACACTTACACGAGAGCTCGTGCTGAGCAGCACCCAGGTCGAGGTAGGTGTACAACCACACGGCAAGATTGATACATACAACTGATTACAAGACGCCAGCCGATGTTAACCGCCCGAGAGATAGGTTTAAGGCTACAAAATTCAAGTGGTGTTGTTGATGTTGTTAGCTGCCCAACTGTGCGAAATCGACTGCATGAGTATGGCCTACGAGCGCGCCGGCCAATTAGGTGCCCATCGATATGTCACGGGAATCGCGCTCGTCGAAATGAATGGTGTAGGGAACACATTACATGGACCCGGGAACAATGGGATAAAATTTTATTTTGCCATGAGTTTCGATTTGGGTTCAAGCCTGATACTAGAAGGGTAAGAGTGTACCGTCGTCCTGGAAATACTGAAAGACTGAGGTGTGTTCAGGAAGTGCATCTATACAACGGCTCAACAGTTATGGTATGGGCGGGTATTATGAAGAACAGACGAACTGAGCTCGTTTTTGTAAATGGTAACATGAACGCTGTACATTACGTTGAGGATGTTCTAAGGCCTTATGTCCGTCCATTCGCACAAACGCTTGGCTCCGATTTCATCTTGATGCATGACAATGCGCGTTTGTATACAGCTTTGCACACACGGGAGTACGTGGCAAGGGTAAACATTCTGGTATTGCCTTGGCCTACACAATCGCCAGACCTCAACCCCATTGAGCATGCTTGGGACATGCTCCAGAGACGTGTTTTAAAGGACTTGGATGGAGTGACAACAACCCAACAACTGATGGACTTACTAAAATTTCATTGGGAGCGATTGCCGCAGGATAACATTAACAATCTCATCGATTCTATGAATAATCGGTGCCAGCAAGTTTTCAATTACAGAAGATGCCCCATTTTGTATTTAATTATGCAATTTTTGTACAACCATTTGATTTTAGTTTAAGTTTAGTTGATTAGGCACCTTACTTTGTACTACGTACATACAGTACTTACTCGTAATTATTGTCAATTAAAATTATAAAAAAAAAACTAATTGTTGCTTAATATAAAAAAGCATTAAATAATAATATAAATAAGAAAATACTAAGGATTTAATGCGAAAACATATTGTAAAATTTAAATTTGTGTGTGTTGCTTAGACTTTTTTTATGTGTGTAGATAAATAACTGTTGTCACAAAAATCTATACTAATGTGGAGGAAGAAAGGTGTAGTGTTCCTATCAAAAAGCGTTTGTTTATTTGAAAATACTAATCTCAGGAACTACTGGTCCGATTTGAATATTTTTTTTGTTTGGATGGCCCATTAATCGAGGAAGGCCACGGGTGCGGAGCAATAGCCCTAAATAACGCGGGTGTAACCGCGGGCACATCTAGTATATAATAAAATGTTAATCCATATTGTCTGTTTCAGATGTAGGCAGCCCTATCCGTGGCAACCATTAAACACAGTTGACGAGGTTGCAATCAGACGCGGCACAACATTACTCGTTGTTACTAAGAGATTAGGTTGTAACTAACGCGGGCCGCGTGAACTAACTTCTCACATATCCTCGGTGGAAAGATGACCTTCCGCTTTATTATTTGTAGGTTGTACATGTTTTCATAGCTTTACTATAAACATTGTATAGTAAAGCTACAAAACATAAAAAGGTTAATTATTAGTATGCTATGGGTTGTTGTCTTAATTATTTGATCTTAATCATCAACATCATAACCATACAAACTAATACAATTGGAGTGTCTTTAATGACAAAATATAAGGTATTTTCATGCCCACATGGTTATTTGCTCGATATCTATGAATAAGAAGCTTAAGAAATTTATCTATTATATAGCAAAAAAAACATAAGTCATTCTACCAAAACTTTTTACTACCAGTTTGAAATATATTTTATTAATGTTTCTTACTCATCATTATCCTAGCTAGAACATGGAGAACGTTTCTAGTCTAACCAGATTTAAGATTTGACTGAATATAAGCTTTTCTACAAAGGGCATTTAATTCTTTTTTTTATTGCTGTCTATTAGGGTGTGCTGACTAGTCGGCGACTAGTCAGTTAAACCGACTACCCGGCCACTATCCTAGTCGGCCATTAGTCGGCGACTATTCGGTACAGAGGGCCGACTATCCGACGTCGTGCTCTGAATGTATTTGTCAATAAAATACATGTAGCGGAAATTACAAAAAAAATATATAGCAAAAATATTTCGATAAAGAAAACTTCTTTGGGCATTCAGGAAAAAACGGAATAACCATAATAAGGCCTGATACATGGCCCTTTCATCCAGACTTAATAAAATAATAAGGTTGACACAAAGGGCTAGAAATATTGACTACATAAACAATGCTAGAAATAAATGTAAAGCTACTTGGCATGTTATTAATAGCAATAAGCTTAATGTACCAAAAGACCAAATTCACAAAATATCTGTTGATGGGAATTATATTAGTGATCCCGAGCAAATTGCCAAAGCATTTAATGATTTCTGAACGAATCAAGTTACAAAACTTGCTTCCAATGATCCTAAAATAAATATTAGATATAATCCAAATTCTATTTTTATGCAACCGACAATACCTTGTGATATTTACAAAATTATAATGAATTTGAAAAATACGGAGAGTACTGGATATGACGATGTATCAACCAAAATTTTAAAGTGTGTGGCAATGAGAATATCTTATATACTAAGTCATATAATCAACCTATGTATAACATCCAGATGTTATACATAGGTTACAAATACTCCAGAGTATTTCCTGATAAATTAAAAGTAACTATAATTAAACCATTGTTCAAGAAAAATTACAAATATGACATAACTTCTATGGTCCTATCGCACTTGTGCCGGTTTTTTCTAAGATATTTGAGAAGGTAATACACGACAAGATTTACAATTTCTTTGAGCTAAATAACTTACTCTCAGAAGAACAAGTCGGTTTTAGGAAAAATAAGTCTATAAATCTAGCAATCTATAAATTTTTAAATACGGTAACTAATAGTTTAGATAACTGTGGACAACCATGTGCACTATTTATGGACTTAACTAAGGCGTTTGATCATGTGGACCATTGCTTACTTCTCAATAAGTTGTACGCGTATGGAGTAAGAGGCAATATACTTGATTTAATCAAATCCTACCTAAATATTAGAACACAAGCAACAAAGATTACTTAAATATGTGTAGAAACTAAAAAGGAAACTGATTACATTTCAGAATTTAAGCAGACAGTTTTAGGAGTCCCACAAGGAAGTGTTTTAGGACCTCTTCTGTTTATTATATATGTGAATGATTTACCTAGGCAAACAAGACATGAATCGGTCCTATTTGCAGACGATAGCTCCATTATTTTTACCAACAATAATAATATTCAATTAGAAAATGATGTAAATATGACATTAGATAATATGATTCAATAGCTGACATTAAATAATTTAAAAATAAATCTATCCAAGACTAATTTTATGAAATTTTTCAATAGAGTTAATAAATTAAATAAATTGGACATTCATTATTTAAACCATACAATCACACAAATTAATGAAACAAAATTTTTAGGATTAACTATTGACTCTAATCTAAATTGGAAATCGCACCTAGATCAGCTGTGTTCTAAATTACATAAATTTGCCTATGCGCTATATTTATTGTCAAAAACAGCGGACATTTCAACTGTGTTGATGTCTTATCATGGCCATGTGATGTCCCTCCTAAGATATGGAATATTATTCTGGGGAAATTCTACAGAAAAAGAGTCGGTATTTGTGGCACAAAAGAGATGCGTAAGAGCAATATGTGGTTTGAAACAAACTGATAGTTGCAAGACCTTTTTTATTAAACTACAGCTGTTAACTTGCCATGTTTATATATCTCAGAGGCAATTCTGTTCACTAGAAAAAATATAAATCTATTTGAGCACCTGAATAGATAATAATACCATATACATTATTTAAGAGTCCGAATAACTGTAAACAGAACGACATTGAAGAACAAAAGTGTATTTTGTATGGCACCTCGCCTTTATAATCATTTACCTAATGAAATATTAAAAATAGAAAATTTCCTAACTTTCAAAAGTGCTGTAAATAAAATATTATTGGCTAAGGCATATTATTCTGTTAACGAATATCTGCTAGATAAACTGTAGTAAAACTAGTTAAATTTATAGTTGACGTACATTTTTGAGGTTTTAATTATCATTTGTTAATTTTGATTTCTATTATTGTAATGTAAGTTTAATAATTTTGTTAACCATAAAGGAAATATTTGCATGCCGAAAAGCTGAATGTGGTGATACTATAATGTAACAAATAACATCTTGTGTGAACATACCCATTTTCGCAAATAAAATAAATTTAATCGAATTGAATTGAATATTTTGTTGGCTTTTCTGACATAAACTGACCTCGGATGATACTGAAGTTAATGGAGCAGGCACTCATGTAGGTAATTGATTTGTTTGGATTTGCGCATACAATCGAAGCGTCACGGAAATCGCCGAAACCGTGATCGGATTACTTACGATTTATTTGTCGACCGACTAGTCGGTCTCTTTACAATCGATTAATCGGCTAGTCGGCTGATCGGCCAAAGTTATCTACTACCCATTAATATACCTCTACCTACTATAGGTTGATAATCAACCCTAAAATATATTGATAATATACTATTAGAGAGACAGACAGATTTCTATGCAGAAGTTCACGAGAAGATCCACAGATTGCTCCGCTTACTTTTAAAAGTTATGTGCGTATTAAATTGTTAACTATCGCTTGCTTAGTGGTGAAGGAAAACATTGTGAGGAAATCTGCATGTCTGATAGTTCTCCGTAATGTTCTCAAAAGTTGTGTGATGTCTGCTAGTGTAGTTGACTGTGGCTATACCTTTCTTATAGTAAGAGGAGGCCCCTGCCCGGCAGTGGGATAGTATATAAACAGGGCTAATTATGATGAATAAATACTATTCTTTTATTTAACATTCTTTATTATCTTGTTGCTATATATCTCTCCAGTACAGAGGTACTTACATTTTCATCTATTACTACTAGCTGACCCGCTGAACTTCGTATCGCCATTTTTTTTAAATACCTATTATAATTTTTTCATACAACCTTCTCCTGGCAATAACGAACACATAAAAGAAAGATTTATCCATTTGGTACAGCCGTTTGGAAGTTATACGCGTACAAACATTTCGGTGATTCATTTTTATTTATATAGATAGATTGTTTCACTAGAAATTATAAAAGAAACAAAATCTTTCTCCTCATACACTTCCTCTTGCAAACATGCTCGTAAAACTATCCTCGAACGTAAGCAAGTCCATATCCTTCCTACAGCAAGAACAAATACGTTCAGTAGTGTCAACGAACAAGCTTAACAACCTACCGTAACTAGTCGCTCCAGGCAGACTTACGCGTCAATATACATAGCGTTATGCCTCGTTTACACAGAACGAGCTTGGTAACATAGTAGACAGTTGCTCGCGTAAGTACTTGTATTAGTATTGCCTTAGCTGTTTAAAAATTACAAGAGGACGTCCACAGCTACGCCTACACATTTTATTTTAATTTAACCATTTCTTCTCGATCCTATGGACTTCATTTTTAAATCCCTCCGCGGTCTTCCAGGGACATACATGCCAAATTTCAGCTTTTTGCGTTTAATAGTTTTGGCTGTGCATTGTCTGTCAGTCAGTCTAAAACGCAAGAATTTTATATACACGGATGGGAGCAGCTTTCTAGTCTTCGTCAAGTTGTTTACTGGAGTAGTAACTGAGATCTTGCAAAGTGAAGTCTGTCAGGCAAGTAAAATAAAATATATTGAAGTTGCTCGAATGTGAGTCATTATTCAACTCACAAATAAGAGTTCATCATCATATACGCCTAGAGGTACCCACTGCTGGACATAGGCCATCCCCAAGACTTTGAGCCGCCCGCCTCTAAGAGTTACTCGTATAATAACTGCCTAACTATTCAGAGAATGTGCTATGGCATATGATAATACTTACTTGATATAATTATACCTACTTATACTTGTATTCTTAAACATTCCTAACCTGGGATCTTGAAGTGTGATGCAATGTAATTACATTGCATCACACTTCAAGATCCCAGGTACTTCCAACTAAAACTCGGTTCGATTTCCACGAGGACAAATTTTTGTATAAAAACTCTATGATTTGTTCTATTATCTGAATGTTTAAGAATTTAAACAATTGTTTATCACTTGCTCCTTTCGCTGGAAGGACAGCAGATGTCGAATGAGATTATTTGGATGCGAGCTAAAGTCTAAGTCGTGAGTGACAGAAACTTATGCGATACTAAAGTGCGAGTACCAAATCGCACGCCAGCTGGCAGTCGGTAAACGAGGCATAAGGGTAAGCACACGTCTGGCGGGTGATTCGTCGCGAAACGCCAGCACATAAATAAAGGAACTGCAACGGAACATCTGTCTCTACATACTTGATCAATATCAGACAGTGCATTCGTGTAGAGTGAGTAAGAGTGAGCGAGAGAAATATATTCTTTGAGGATTGAAAATTATTAACTTATACTTCTCTACAGGCATTCAAGGCCTATTCAATGAAACCACAGCAGTGTCCAACGAAGTCCCGTAGCGATGAAGCCACGCTTACCGTGGCATATCACAACCATAACGGAATAGCAAAAACCTTAGTACAATATAACTAAAGCAACCAAGGCTAGAACGGAATTAAAGTACATAACAGTAAGATCTCGTTGTGCAATAAGGTCAATATTATAGATTGTCTTCTATAATATATTTACTCCTTTCATACATGCTCGTGCTCTAGTACTACGGACCTTTCCGTTTCTTAGGACGTCCCCAATTTGGTTGATGAATCATTCACTAATATTTGAGTGTAGAGGAAGCGCATGAGGCTTGTAAGGATAGAAGCAAGTGGCGCGGGCGTTGTTTTCTCTGCCTACCCCGACGGGGAAAAGGCGTGAGTATATGTTTGTATGTATATTTATGACGAAAATTCAATACAAAGTTAAATTCATCATACTCAAAGAGACGCACATAAATAAACCACCCAATAATTCAAAAGGGCTCATTGTTATAACGAAAAGCAGAAAAACCTACAAAATCATTGAAAGCCAGAGAGATATCTTAAGTCGTAAAAATGTTTTGTTAAAGACACATTCACCAAACTTTATGTAAAGCAAGGTTTTTATCTTTTTGGCTTAGACGCTACTTGTTAAGGTATTTTCGAATACTTTCGCGAGAGAATCGGGCGAGCAATAATGACCAAGTTGCCTTCGCATTTGTGTTTCTCTTTATCCTGTTTTGTATTTGTTAGTGTTGAATATTATGTTTTATGAAATAAAATAACTGTTTTACTTTAGAAACGTAGAACGTTTATATCAGCACTTCGAGTCTGGCATTGTCCCTTCGTCATGGAAGACTGCTACAGTGCACCCGATTCCCAAAAAGGGCGATCGCTCTGATCCAAGCAACTACAGGCCTATAGCTATCACCTCTTTGTTCTCCAAGATAATGGAATCCATTATCAACTACCAGCTTCTGCGATATCTAGAGGAGCAGCAGTTGATCAACGACCGCCAGTACGGCTTTCGCCGCGGCAGGTCAACTGGTGATCTTTTAGTGTACCTGACCCATAGATGGGCTGAGGCAATTGAGAACAAGGGGGAGGCCGTAGCGGTCAGTTTGGACATGGCGAAAGCCTTTGACAGGGTCTGTCTGGCACAAGGCGCTTTTGTCGAAACTTTCTTCCTATGGGCTGCCTGATACTTTGTGCAAATGGGTATCCAGCTTTCTTTCGGAGCGAAGCATTAAAGTCGTAGTTGACAGTTCATGCTCTGACCCTAGGCCCGTGAATGCTGGTGTCCTTCAGGGCTGTGTACTATCGCCAACACTGTTTCTTCTGCATATCAATGATATGTTACAAACCAGTGACATACATTGCTATGCAGATGATAGCACCGTAGACGCACTGTACCCCGGTAGTGCTAAAATGTCTCAGGCACAAGTCATCGAGTGTCGGAACAAACTTGTGTCTTTAACGGAAACCACACTCGACCTGGTCTCCGATTGGGGTCATCGTAATTTGGTCACTTTTAACCCCAAAAAGACACAGGTTTGCGCGTTTACCGCAAAAAAGACCCCCTTTGTCGAATCTCCAATATTTCAGAGCACTTCCCTTGATATTAAGCCGGTCATAGGGATTCTCGGAGTCGAGATAACGCGAGACGTCCAATTTCGCGGTCATCTGGAGGATAAGGCTAAACTAGCCTCCAAAAAACTGGGTGTCCTCAATAAAGCAAGAAGATGCTTCACATCGGTGAAGCGTCTCTTGCTTTATAAAACTCAAGTTCTCGGGGCACCACAATACCAACTGCTTCCATTTGACCGCGTCCAACGTCGAGCGGCTCGAGTCATCAATGACACGGTCCTTACAAACCGGCTCGACCATCTTGACCTGCGTAGAGATGTTGCGTCTCTCTGCGTTCTATATCGTATATATCATGGGGAGTGTTATAAGGAGTTGTTTGGTCTGATACCCGCTGCAGAATTTCACCACCGTACAACTCGCCACAAACTAAAATTCCACCCTCACCACCTTGATGAGTGGCGTTCTTCTACCGTACGATTCACACGCCATTTCCTGCCTCGTACGGCCAAACTGTGGAACCAGCTACCTGCAGCGGTATTTCCAAACCAGTTCGACATTGGAATCTTCAAGAAGCGAGCATATTCCTTTTTAAAAGGTAAGCAACGCACTTGTGATCCTTCGGGCATTGCAGGTGTCTATGGGCGGCGGTGATTACTTACCATCAGGTGACCCGCTTGTTCGTTTGCCTTCATATACTATATTAAAAAAAAAAAGAGTTCGTTCAAGTATTACAGAGGCAAGGCAACAAGATGGCAGACGAAATCAGGAAACAGAAGTGACAACATACAAATATTTAACAACGCTACAATTAAGTGTTACCAACATAACATTAAGGTTGCGTTCTTAATTATCACCAACACTCCCTACAGAACGCATACCCATTTTATCTATACAATACAAATGTTAAATAAGTGTGGTACCCTTTGTTAAAATATCAGCTACTATATTAGAACCATTTATATAAAAAAAATTACTAGACAATTTACAACACTTTCTCTAATGAAATGCAACCGAATGTCTATGTGTTTGGTCTTAGATTTAAAACAGTCTGTTGAAGCCAGTCTTATAGCACTTTGGTTATCACAGTATATAACTATAGCACCATCCTCGCCTTAGCCCAGTTCACTTTGTAGTTGCTGAAGTCACATAGCCTCCTAAGTGGCCGATGTCATCGCCATGTACTCAGCTTCTGCAGTGGAAAGCGCCACAGTTGACTGTTTGGTTGAATTCCAGGAGATACTACCACTCTGAAACAGAAAAGTATAACCCGTGCACGATCTACTATCTAATGGGTCGCTGGCCCAATCAGCATCAGAGTATCCAATGATCTCCTTCGTTTTAAACTAGAATGCAAGGAGTTCGTGTAGTGATTGATTGAAATAACTTTATCCTAGCACAATTTATGAATAAAACTATGATATGCATTAATCTAGACACAGAATATTATAACTAAATAATTAATACCAAAGGTAAACTAACATCACATCTGATTCCCAATTAGGTATTTATCTTATTTTATTTTTATTTATTTATTTTGAATTGTTTATTTTATTTTTCAATTTTTTTTTATTTTACTATTCCATACTATAGTTATATGTGTTACACTGTAAGGAACTTACCAGCATTTAAAGTCGAAACGTCAAGCCGTGGCGACTAAAACAACTACGCCATTCGTGCAAAACGATGCAACGCGCCAATTTTTGTTCCGAAAGGAAATCCAATTCAGCCGAGTAGTGGCAGTGACGTAAACTATTGTCATCTGCGTATGTAATTTCTTTCTTTTCACTTACACACATCACCATCTAGTCCCAAACTAAGCAGAGCTTGTGTTATGAGTACTAGATAATGGATAAACATACATATATACTTTTTTTGTAAATACATGCATATTATACATAGAAACACCCTGACCAAGACAAACATCCATGTTCATGCACACAAATGTTTGACTTGAGCGGGAATTGAACCCGCGACCTTCGGCGTAGCAGTCGCTTACACTCCCGCTGCGCCAACCGGTCGTCATGCTGCTAAACATAAAGTAACTGGGGTGTGGATGCACCACTAAGAATTTGTATTAGTTTATAAAAACAAACTGCATTTGTTTAAATAAAATATCAGCTAAGAAATGTGCAGTGGGCTCTAAAACTAATAATAGAGTAGCTGCATTATTTATCAAAACTTTAGACAGTTTACTTGACTAATTATCGCAACTTCTAAAAACTTTTGTTAATAGCGCCTAAATAACGATAACTTAGGCTGTCAGACAAAGATGAACATGGGCACTAAAAAGTTTGCTTCAGAAACAGGTGGGCTAAAATTTTCAGAGTTCGATTCTCGGTTTAAAACCCAAAGGCTGCGGCGGCTTTAAACTTTTACAAGGGATTTAAAGGACAAGCGGGCAAAGTTGTAGCCCCCACAAAGCAGAGGACTTTGAAAAAGATGTTTACGAAGATAAATTTTAAGTTTAGAGATGGATCGATAGCGCTATCGGACGTATTTCTTGGCGGATTAGTTGGATAACTAGTTAATCATAGGCTGTGTTCATATCAATATTTCTTAGTTTGGATGTTTTAACTTTTGGAGTTAGAGCCTGGCATTTTTGGAGGGTTACACGTGGATATGGATTCAACGTTCTTAGGCCCAAGAGGATTTTCATTTGAAATGGGATAAATAGTATAAAGTCTCTGTACTTGCTTTTAATAGCGCAGTTATACAGGCGATATGGCTGTTGGTTTATACGTATTTTATAAGGTAATATTAGGAATCAAAAGAGGGTTGAGTTTTAAAATAAAACACTTGATGACAACCTACATATTTTAATAGGCAAAACTAGCGGGAATAAATTAACACTTTTTACTAATTATGTAATTATCTTAATATATAAAATCCTTGCGTTACTGACTGACTGACAGACACGCTACAGCCGAAATTATTGAGCACAGGAAGCTGAAATTTAGCATGTATGTTCCTTTGGGACCGTAGGGGTGCACTAAGAAGGGATTTCCCGAAATTCCCACGGGATCGGCCAAAACGGATAAATTAAAAAAAAATGCAGGTGTAGCTGCTGGCGTCCTCTTGTCTGTTATAGTTTTAGCACTTATACACTGCCAAAATGCGTCCGCACCGTACAAATTCTTGATTCTAAAAGAGCAATGCGCTACCTACACATAAAAATACCGCCATATAAAGTCACTTGATAAACCTTCACTCAATTCATCTTCAAACATCCTATATTAGTATATAGGTATTTGACAGTAAGGTTATTTCATCATGTAAGGTCTTGTATAGTCTGCTAGTCTAAGTAGTATTATAAACTGATACAGATGGGCGTGTCTAATACAATTCGTGTATAAAGTTATAATCAAGATCATCGATTATCTTCTTAAGTTTGTCTTGTTTGCTAATAATTGAATTTTGAGAAATTCAATTACTAAATTTAAAGATATTGGCTATCGCTCTTAATGTGTAACAATTGATTAATTCTATTCTACTTTATATTATTGGATAGCTGATATATCAGAAAATTATTTTAATAGTATAATATGATACGGATAGTTTTTTTACAAGGCATTTTATTTTATTGAAATCATTATCTAATCTCTGTTTCTAACTATGATCACCAATTCGTTAACTATGATCACACAAGCAATGAGCGTAAGGACTAATATTAATGTTTAATAAAAAAATACTCAAGCGAAGAGTTTGAAATATTTCATCGAATTCCGATATTTTACCTCTCAAAATATTTAATGTACACGTGGATTGTAAGTCAATGCGTCTATTTAGAGCTTTGTTTGTTTTTTACTCTGAAATTACTGAAAAGATTTTTATGAGATCGTGCAGTAACATAGTTTATAGGTACCTCATAATCAACCCTGTATATAAACTGTCGTACTGCTGGTCAAAAACCTCTTCTCACTATGAGAAGGACTATGGCCTTCATAGTCTACCACGCTAGCTAAGAACGAATTCCTACATTAGAATAACACATTGGCTATCTTTTGTCACAATGGCTATTGAATCTACTTAAATACGAAATACATCTAACAATTTATGTATGCGACGCGACAGAGAAATAATTAAAACTTGCATACAACCTATCGTAAAATAACGAATTTCAATTTTCAATTCGACAAACACAGAAGCTGAAACGAACTCACGGCATAGCGAATATACAAATAAAAAATAGTGTGTAATAAATATTTTATAGGTAAAACAGAAAGTCAGCATAAGCCCCGCGGTTGCATCAGTGTTGCCAAATCTGAATATGTATAAAATCGAGTCCCGGAATTCAATTTCAACAGAGCACGATTTACATTTAAATGAAGTTATAGATATATCACCTTAGTTTTTTTTTTTCTCTTAGCGTTATCCCAGTTTCAATCTGGGGTCCGCTTTCTAGTCTAACTGGATTTGGCTGAATATTAGCTTTTCCACGGACCGACTGCCTGTCAGAACTCCGCAACCCGAAGGGTTAGCGATATTCCATGGTTTAGACTAGTGTCAGTTTATTTAGAAGGTACTGACGCCCTGTAACGACTGTCAAAGATCTTCATGACAACCGGGACCGACGGCTTAACGTGCTCTCCGAGGCACAGGACAAGCGATAATTAACAATTCAATACGCACATAACTCCGAAAAGTCATTGGTGCGCGCCGTGGATTCGAACCTGATACCCTCTGCATGGCAGTCTGTTCGTATATCCACTCGGCTATCGCTGCCTATATAGTAATGTTGTTTATTTCGTTACAAAGGATTTTGTTGTAATATTTTTATGATAGTTACGCTAGTGACTGATATTGTTTTAAAAGTTGTTTCTTTGTCGTTACAGTGTGTGGCCTGCTCTCATTAGAGATTTTAGATCACCTTCATCATAATTTGGATTTATTTATTTATTAGGAAACTCAACAGCTTATAACTATTTTACATGCTTTTGTAAAATTCATCCCATTATCAGTGAGAAGGTTAATTTGAGGCGTGATATTATTAATGTCATTGATAGTGAGATGATGACAATTGTCTCTTAAGCCAATAACAGTTTCACGCCATTGATACAGATAAGTTGCTAGAAAGTGACAAACGCTATACATAGATGCGGCCATGAATGGAATATTACAGCATAGTTACAAGCATAATATGGCTACAAAATTAGGAAACGAAAGATAGCAAAAAAATAAAATAAAATAAAAGCAGGAAATAGCAAGGTCTTACTTATACATACGCACACAAACTGAAATACATATATATTATACATACATATACATATATTATACATGAGCTATGGCACAACATGTTTGCTAAAGAGTATCTGCCTGATTTGTCTACGATATGATTGCTTAGATAAGTGTAGTATGTCGACACTCTCAAAACTCTCAGAGTAAATGCGAGGCAATCGGGTCATGACAGCATTTTTTTCGTATTTGGTGCGGTAACCAGGGATACCGAATAATTTTGTATGTCTGGTACGTGTTTTAGGGGTAAAGAAATCTATAGACGATAGCAGATCACTGCTGTCCAGACGACCCCGAAGGATATCAAAGAGCAAAAACATGTCTAACATCTTATGCCTATCCTCAAGGGGAAGCAAATTATAGTGCATGCAGTCAAGTGCATACGTACCATGACGCCTTCGAGATTTGAAATTTAGAAATTTTGTGAACTTTTTCTGCAAATTTTCAATTCTTCTAATATATACTTCATATTGGGGTGACCAGATTGGGCTACAATACTCCAAAATACTACGCACGTACGCAAAATAAATAACTTCAAGACTGTGACAGTTCCTAAAAACTTACAAGTGCGCATTACAAAACCAAGGTTACGAGAGGCTTTATTGGTGATGGTATCAATATGCTGGTCAAAAAGCAATTTGGAATCCAACATTACAACAAGATCTCGAACTACGTTTACCCTTTCAATCCCATTATTATTAAATGCATAAGGATATTTAATTGGGTACTTGGAGCGGCTGAAGCTAATACATTGACATTTTGAAATATTGACAGTGATCTTATTTTGTTGGTAATACCTGTATAATGCATCCAAATCATGTTGTATCAGTTCACAATCAAGTCTGGATTTTACACACATGTATATTTTCATATCATCAGCGTACATGAGATTTTTAGCAGATTTGAAACACGACTGAATGTTACAAAGATATGCGCAGTAAAAAAGTGGACCCAATATCGATCCCTGGGGAACACCGGAGGGGATAGTTACAAAATCGGACTTAAAACCACCCATGACCACGGCCTGGGATCGGTTCGACAAGTATGATCGGACCCATCTCAGCAAATCGCCACGGGTTCCAAGGTTTTGTAGCTTTTCAAGCAGGATGTCGTGATCCACATGATCGAATGCTTTTTCGAAATCCGTGTAGATTACGTCAACCTGTCCACCGGCTTCTATTTTATGCAGGACATATGTACAAAACGTGGCTAAGTTAGAGGTTGTGGAGCGATTCCTAACGAAACCGTGTTGGCTCTGGCCTATACCGCTTGAGATTATGGGATATATATTATTATAAATTATTTTCTCCAAAACTTTGCTAAGAGTGTTGAGAATAGATATAGGACGATTGTTTTTTATATCCGTTTTAGGACCCTTCTTATGCACTGGCACTATGTGAGCCGTTTTCCATAGGGAAGGACAGATGCAATCGGCTAAAGATTTTCGAAATAATAAAGTTATGGGATATGCCACAAGTGTGCAAGAAAATAGGCGGTAATTCATCGTTACCCAGACCTTTTGTTCTATCTAAGACGCGTAAAGCTTTAAGTACGGTGTCTTTAGTAATATCAACGTTAGGCAGCACATCGGCTGAGCCGTTCATTTTACAAGATGTTCTACTAGTTGTAGTAGAGGTCGTGGACGGACTAAAGAAAACACTGTGGAAGTATTTGTTAAAGGCTGTACAAATATCGTTTCCAGAGTCGAAATACGTCTCGTCTAAAATCATCGTTTTTGGATATTGACTGCCACCTCTTTTATTTTTAACATAGCTCCAAAATGTTTTCGGAGAATGAGTGATTGCATCTTCTGTCAAAGCTATATAGTTTTTATACGAGGATTTTTGAACAATGCGTTGTCTAGTACGTAGTAATGCAAACCCAAAGTAATCCCTTGGGTTAGCATATTTTTTCCATCTTTTATGCAATTTGTTTTTCTCATGAATTAATCTTATAAGCGCCCGACTGTACCAAGCAGGGTATTTACTACTTTTTGACTTTTTAACTAAGGGAATGAAGCACTCCACGCCTACTTTGACTTCATTGTAAAACGAGTCAACAGCAGTATCAACCGAGACAGTCGATAACTTCTCATCCCAATCAATATTGTAAAAGTGTTTATTTAACTCACCATAATCGCCCTTATAAAAATTACGACGCGGTATGTGCACTTCTTGTAAAGGTGTTAAGAATAATTCGATAGCCGTTATAGTAAGAGCGGGATGATGACAATCTTTCGGGAGCAATGGATCATCGCACATTTTCACAAGGAGGGGTATAGTAGAAAAACACAAATCTAAAATCCTGTTATTAATGTTGTTGATAAGATTGTATTGAGAAAAACCAAGTATATTCATTTCATCTGCAAAAGAAGCAGCAGCAGTTCTTATTTGTAGCGAACAGTTATTAAGTATAGAGAAACTTTCATCGGTCCATGCTAAACACGGTAAATTGAAATCACCGATAAGAACAAAATTATGAGATTTATTTACAGCCATTAAGTCCATTATAGCAGGCGCAATTTTATTCAGATAAAATGGGATGTTTGTCACATCAGGAGGTATATATAGAATTATAATATGCAAGTCTTCTTGAGTACCAACACTCTGAGATGAAAGTGTAACATGCAGTAGCTCCAAACCTGCACACTGAAAGTCCTGCCAACGCTTAGATTCAAACCTACGGTTGAAGCATATCATAACACTGCCACCAGTCTTTTTACCTGTTATACTAAGATCGCGGTCTTGCCGGAAAATCCAATACCTATCATCGCACAATTCAGTATCAAAAATGTTATCCTGCAACCATGTTTCTGTAAATATTAAAATGTCATACTTTGAGCGTAAGATACTGTTAGACAAGTCCAACACCTTAGTTCTCATCCCACGAACATTTTGGTAATAAAAATTTAACGGTGGATTTCCCATATTTAAACATAAATAACTATCATGTAAAATGAATTAAATAACACAAGTGGGTATCTTAACGCTACAACGCGCGACATTGAGAAAGGCATCGGTTTGAAGACCAAAGGCTCATAAATAATATACACTTGCAAGCTATACCAGTATGAAAATATACAAATATCTCTTGCCATTATATTAGAGCCACGCAACAATATGACGTTTGAAAGCTGATAAATAATTCGTTTTGATCTGTTTAAAGGATTATAATATATTCCATAACACACATACTGTGAGTAGGTGGTAAAAAGTACGACAAAAGATAAGCAAAATCTTTGGATGATTGTGCCATAACTCATCATTATAATCATGTAATATGCAGAACCAGAGGGTAGATAAAATAAATAAAAATTAATTAAATTTATGTTGATAATTACAAAAACCTTCGCGGCACCACTACGCATAAAAACATTAAACATGTACGAGTATATTAGTAGGCGAATCCGACTTAATTTTGGAGTATAGTGAACGTATAAATTATGGTATCGAGTGAACGTTAGAATACAAAACAATTGGCAAACAGATGAAAAACGGATGAAAAACAATTGGCAAACAAAATTACATCAAATACTTATAGATGATAGTCGATCATCTATGCTTGCATATTGTTAAAATTAGTTATTTTGAAGTTTTATGCTTGCGGATTTGCTTGCCCTATTTCTACTGACAAAGCATTTCAGAAGTATTCTGCCTGAACAGCAATTTATAGGTATACTGGATATCTCCAGTATACCGATTTGTCATGCAAACATTTATATTTCTGCAACGAGCTAATCAACACCAACGTCATGATAAAGTAACATCTTTTTTGATTTACACGAAATACCTCAATTCCCAAAAGATCTCCTTAATACGTAACTTAACTTTTTGCGAGATCTCTTTTTGGAGATCTCGCAAAGAGACTAGACCAGAAAGTTGGAGTGTGCTTAGCCCAAAAGTTTAGCATTTCTATGCAACGTGGCAATGCTGCCAGCGTTCTGAGTACGCTCCCGGTCGACGGTGATGTGGAGGACTTTTATGACGCTCTCTAAATTGTTTTCTTTTTTGTTTTGTATGTTCTCTATATATTTATTAGGATAGTTTGTTAAGTTGAATTATATATGTGAATAATATGTACATTGTTATGAAATCAAAAATATCTTGAGTTTAGCTGTAAATAAAAATGTGATATTGTTATTGCATTTGTGAGCGCAACTTGTGGTTGCGTATAGTGGAATAAATTACTTTATTGGTTGCCTTCCAAAATAGATGAGCCTCGAGGAATACCCCAAAAGCGGGGCATCCAAACAAGCACTTTACTAAAGCGCCAGTTTTAAACCAGTTAACCTGTAACCATATCTGATGTTATACGTTTATTATTTTATATTTCGTGTGATTGTGATTCGGCTAACTGTGGTCAATGAATACAGATTTACATAGAAGCGCAGTTCTTAAGGATTTCGTGTGCCGATTCCAAGTGGAGACTATCTCCAGTTTAGTTCGTAGTTGGCGCCGTTGGCGGCGCTGGCGGCCGGCGATGATCTCCGTCTCCCTCGCTTTCGTAGTTAAGATACACTGGAGGAGAGAGAGACAGCTGCCGCAGCGCGACTGCCACGCCGCCAAACGGCAATTTGAGTAGCAGAAAGGTTGTCTTCCAAGCGCCCATATGAAATGCGCCTCTATGGAAATGTCTGAGCTCTTTGCTGTGGTATTGAAGTTCAGACCGCTCGGAAGGCCTCCGACATGGCCTAACGTTTCTTGTCCTGTGTCAAGAACCGAGGCCAACAGCTTCATGTGCTCCACGAAGCACCGTAGCTCTCTAAAGTAAATGCTACACGCGGTCATCCATCCAAGCGTTGCCTGTGCAAGGGTTGCTTAACTTTATTCAGCCTAATATGAACAGCAAGTCACAATAAGTCACGTTATGAGCGCTACAACAACTCGTTTCAAACGTTGGGAATAAACTGTACAAGTACGTATGGATGCACATACATACATAGAATCACGCCTGTTTCCCGAAGGAGTAGGCAAAGGTTACGGAACGCCATTTGCATAGATCCTTAAATATCTCTCTTGCTTCATTCACTCTCATCAAATTTCTACGCATGCTCTTCGGTTAAGGGTACTTCTAACGTTTCGTTTTAAATATTTTTGTAAATAAACCGTATGCATACATACATACATACATAGACTCACGCCTGTTTCCCCGAAGGGGTAGGCAGAGGCATATTAAACGCCCACTTTTCGCCAGTTAAGTTTAAACCGTATGCATTTGTAATTTAAACGAAATTAAGAACAGAATGTACGTGTCTTTGTGCCGTATATTCTAGTTTAGTAGTTAGGTCATTTAGGAGGACAACTTAGTAATGGTGAGCCTCGCGTACAGGATACTATCTAATTTGAATGACGAGATAAATTATGCTTAGACGGGAAAGCTACCCTAACATTTGCCTAAATGTTGCTTAATGAGAAAATACTACGGTTACTACCCGACCTAATGATTGTTGATGAGTGTGTGCATAGCTTAGTGGATACGATACAGAGTTTCGTAAGTTTTAGTTTTGCGTTATGCTTTCTTTTCTATGTTTTCTAAGCAGGCGGGTTTCCTAATTGTAAGCGATTACCGCTGCCTGTGGACACAAGCAAGACTAAAATAATCACAAGTGCGTTGCTGCCTTTTAAAGTGGGCAAATGGACAAGAGGAACGGGATGCGGGAGAAGAAAAAAAGGATATGGGGCCTCCGGCACTCTCACTCACCGAACAAAAATGTCAGCAATATTACAGATACTGTTAATTTACGTTGATAATCTGTGAGGATGTAGTACCTTCCCGATAGAGCCGGCCCATTAATGCTGAAATCAGCACGCCATTTGACTTTTCCCCGCCGATGACAGCATGTTTTGTTGGCACAGGCTTGAATTTAAGACATCGGTATAAATAGTTTTGGTCCCAAAAAGCATAGCGCTAAAATGACGATGGTGATGTGAATACACCGATACAAGTTAAGCCTTGAGTGCGGTGCTTTATGTTAGCAATGAACGTTGCTGTATTACTAATCATAGGTGATAGGTCAAGTTTTTTATATTAGATTGAGTTTGCAATAAGATATGAGTATATTGTTTGGACGCTGTGTGCCTAAATACTTGTTTGCTGCGTGCGATTATTTCGGTATATTAGTCTCGAGGTTTTCTCCAAGACCAGATTTACCCCCTCTATCATGACCTAACGTGCGTTTACGTGCCCTTTGGAACACAGTAGTGTTCATTATGTGTGTTTATTATGTTAATACCACACGCGGTCACCCATCCAAGAGGTGACCTGTGCAAAGGTTGCTTGACTTTTATATATTTTTCTTATATTCTACCACATACACTAAACCGTCTGGTCCCAAACTTTGTATCTGTATTTTATGATAAATTGCTAATCATTAGTAAGCTTGGTTTTACCACCGTAGGTGTTATGATTTGTAACCCTCGCAAAAAATGGGTCAAAATAAACTCCATTTATCGTATAAACTGTGTCTGTATTTCACGAGATCCAACTGCTTGTCCACATGTAGAGTTACCCACCCAGTTACCCAGCGCCAACATATATTTCAACAATTTCTCTCAGCTTTTTTTTAATTAATTAAACTCTATTTGAAGATGGATTTTAGTTGTCAAAGTTGATTTTGTATTATAAGCAATTTCTTTATAATTATACATTAAATAAACATAATTTTATAATCTATATGTAGCTTAATCTAATCTTAATGTCTAAGTGGTATATGTACAAAAAAACCGTAAAAAGAAATTAAACATTGAAAATATTTACATGGTTTAGGCGTCGTAAAATTCCTCCGCATCAATGTCATCGGGTAACGTGCCCAGAAGGCTGGCAGCATTGCCACGCTGGATGGCAATGCTGATTCTCTGAGCAAAGAATAAACCAGCCTTCTGGTCACGTGAGACGTCGATTAAACGTTTCGAAATTTCCCGAAATAGTGAACGAGTGCTCGGACCCCATGAGCCTAGCGTTTCCACCCCAAACGGCTCAAACACGTAATTACTCACTAAATTACTGTATTTGCGCCGTTTAAGGGTTTCCACAGTTGCAGCAGCAGCGCCAGCATGGCCTCCCGTGCTTGGAACATGTGATGGCGCGAGGGTGTCTACGCAGGTTGCGTCCCACACCAAAGGCCTACCCATTTTCCAAGGCAACAATGACATACCATCAGGTCTCTTACCGTCATCGCGTACCAAACCATTTGGTTCAAGTACAGCTGGTACGCCAGACGCGACAAGAGCACGACGAATTATGTCATTCAGATGGGCGTGACGGGGAATTCTACCAGCGCTACTGCTGCAAGATAGCCCATGGTGTCCGAGGCTACCGACGTCTTCTCCACAATGACATTGATGCGGAGAAACACACGGAGCACCTAAACGAAGACAAGTGGCAATTTTGTATTAATTAATTCACTAAAGTAATGCAAATTTATGAAACAAATTGCTAAAGGCTTGAAATTTTCCAGTGTAATGCACAAAAATATTTGTGATCTAATGTTATGAGCAAGCAACTTTTGATAACTAAGATTGACTTACAAAATACGATATGACAAAACTAGCATGCTAAAAAGCATAAGTTGACGAATCTTACAGCGTGAGCGTGCAGATGTGTAGAATAAGGGAAACAATAAGACAGCGCTGTTATTAAGTTATGAAGGCATACTTCAATCATAATGAAGGAGGAGACTTCTTGTTGGGTGAATTGCAAAACTCTCGTGGCTGTCATCAAAGAATATGATTCTAACAGGACGAAGCAACGTCACACACTTCCAAAACAGGAACCGCCTACTATACCGCTGTTGAAGGGCTGTATGCCGGATATTCGGTTCCACCAGCGCGCAGTCCGTATGGCACTTCTGTCCCTCGATATCCATAAGTCGAGTGGGCCTGATGGAATTCCCCCTATTGTGTTGAAGATCTGCGCTCCAGAGTTGGCACCAGTTTTGACACGCCTTTTTCGTCTCTCCTACTCATTTGGCGTAGTCCCAACATCGTGGCAGACAGCATTGGTCCACCCGATCCCTAAAAAAGGCGATCGCTCTAACCCGTCCAACTACAGACCCATAGCCATAACCTCCCTCTTCTCGAAGATAATGGAGTTAATTATTAACTGCCAGCTCCTTCGGTTTCTAGAGGATAATCAGCTGCTTAGTGACCAGCAATACGGCTTTCGTAAGGGTCGGTCGGCTGGTGATCTTCTAGTATACCTGACACATCGTTGGGCACAGGCGATCGAGACAAAGGGGGAGGCTTTGGCGGTCAGTTTGGACATAGCGAAGGCCTTCGATCGGGTCTGGCACAAAGCGCTTCTTTCGAAGCTCCCTTCCTATGGGCTGCCCGAGAAATTATGCGAATGGGTCACCAGCTTTCTTACAGACAGAAGCATAAAGGTCGTAGTTGACGGTGAATGCTCTGACGCCTTGTCAGTAAATGCTGGTGTTCCTCAAGGCTGCGTGCTATCGCCTACCCTGTTCCTCCTGCATATCAATGATATGTTGCTAGATAGCGGCATTCATTGTTATGCAGATGACAGCACAGGTGATGCTTTATATACCGGCCACGCCAACATTTCTCGGGAAAAAGTCATCGAGAGCCGACATAAACTTGTGTCTGAAATTGAGACCTCCTTGGAGATGGTCTCAGATTGGGGAAGACTTAATTTGGTCCAATTTAACCCCACAAAGACACAAGTCTGCGTTTTCACCGCAAAAAAACTGCCGATGGTCGTATTTCCTCGTTTTGAGAGCACCCCCTTGACTGCCTCCTCCAGTATTGGAATACTTGGTGTCGACATATCGAGCGAAGTCCAGTTCCGCGGTCACTTAGAGGGTAAGGCTAAGTTAGCCTCGAAGAAGCTTGGCGTGCTTAATAGATCGAGACGGTATTTCACTCCGGCCCACCGCTTGCTCCTTTATAAGGCGCAGGTCCGGCCGCATATGGAATACTGTTCTCATCTTTGGGCAGGGGCACCCCAGTACCAGCTTCTCCCTCTAGACCGCATCCAACGGAGAGCCGCTCGAATTGTCGACTGCCAAGATATTTGCAATCGGTTAGACCCCTTGGCGCTGCGTAGAGATGTAGCCTCGCTATGCATCTTTTATCGATTCTACTATGGGGAGTGCTCCGAGGAATTGTTCAGATTAATCCCTGCCGCCTTTTTCCGCCATCGTTCTACGCGACAGCATTTCCATCCCTATCATTTAGATGGTTGGCAATCCACAACGGTGCGTTTCTCTAGAAACTTTCTGCCTCGCACCTCTAAACTGTGGAATGATCTGTCACCTGCGGTTTTTCCGAACCAATACGACCTTCAAACCTTCAAAAAAAGAGCGTATTCCTTTTTAAAAGGCCGGCAACGCACTTGTGACTCCTCTGGTGTTGCGGGTGTCCATGGGCGGCGGTAATCGCTTAACATCAGGCGATCCGTCTGCTCGTTTGCCCCCTATTCCATAAAAAAAAAAAAAAAAAAAACGTCTGCACAATAAGTTCGTGAACTCGCTGTCAAATTGATCTCCAAAAGCAGGGACTTAAATTGGCCTCCTCCCAGTCCTAATTTAACCCGTATCTCAGATCTAAAGTTTACGACACTTAACTGACTGGGTTGGCATTTTAAAAAGAAAATATCAAGCATGAAATGGCTGCTATCACGACGAATACCCGCGGAGCCGTCATCGTAAATTTTGTTACTCTGTTAATTAAGAAACGCCAGCGCGAGCGTTTACGTTTAGAGGATGTCATTTTAACAAATAGCCTACAAGGAAGCCTTATAGTTTCGCCATATCAGAAACTATAAGCGAAAGCGAGCAAAAACTTGACATAGATACACATTGTAAACACGTAGATTACAATTTTAACAATGCTATTTTGTGGGATTTTGCTAGATAAATAGATTTTGGTCTTTCAAAACCATTGAGGTTTTGCTGTTCAGGGATCTGTTTGCCCAATATAGCAAAAAACATTAATCTATCTTTTAAGGCGTAGTATTTGGGTGAGTATAAACAATGTTGTGTGTATAAAACAGTGACATATTATATGATAAACTTTCAATTAAAATGATTTTACTAAAACGGGTCTTATTCGCGATATTTAATTAATTTAAGGTATAAAAACCTATGCTTTACCGACGTTTCGGCCGTCTTACAACAGCCTTGGTCGCGGCAGGACTGATGTCATCTCAGCGTCGTCCTTGTGAAGCGCGGGTTTCGGCAGCTACCCTCACTTGTTTTTTATTTTTATTTTTATCCGAATAAGACCCGTTTTAGTAAAATTGTATGATGTATACAAATCGCGAAAGTTTAAAATGGATTAATTAAAATGATAACGGCTCATTAGGCTTTATTAATTAACGAGTAATAATCGATTAATTTAAACATACGTTCTCAGCTCTGTATAGTGTCCCACGGCTAGGCGCAGGCCTCTTCTCCCTCTGAGAAGGATAAGGTTATTAGTCCACCACGCTGACCAAGTGTTGGTAGGCAAATTTTACATGTCTTTCAAGAACATTATGGAGAATTCTCAGACAGGCAGGTTTCCTCACACTGTTTTTCTTTATCGTTTTCTCTCTTCTTCCTCTTCGATCACAAACAATGACGTGTCATTTCGTTCTTGTTTCTTCAAATCTTGTTCGCCCAGTACGCAGCCCTTCTTACTGCATTTTCAGAGACATTGATTAGGTGTTGAAGAGTACACGTGTCTGGTCAGTCACAATTTGCAACGATCATTGACAATTTGCAAGCGTCAAGCTTTCTTCTTTGCAACCGATAAAAAATATTGTCTTCTTCTTAGGCGTTGCACTCTTGGCAGAGTGGTCGTGGTCGTCACATCTACATCTGTGGCCTGCTTCACAATTCGACGCCATTCGTCACGTTTTTCCGCTCTTCTTGTGCATTCGTGTGGTGATCGGTTGGCAGCGATCTTAACTTGGTCTGTCCAACTTATTGGTGACATACCGCGTGCTCTGGTGCCATCTCCTTTACCCTGAACTACTAGGCGTTCTATAGACTGATCTACGCGTCGTTATGCATGTCCGTAAAAAGTGAGTAAATATTGTGTAACTTTTATCTTTAGAACACTAGGTAAAGGCTATTATGGAACCCTACGTTATGCGTGGCTCGACTCTACTATAAGACTTCTAAAGCTGCATCATCATCATCGTTCAATCATCGTTTGTTCTCATGCAACCAAGACTTCCGCTTTGAAGTACAGGTTCCACTTTCTTGTATTACCAGATTTTACAGAATTTATTTTATTCACAGAACGACTGCCTTCTGACCTCTGCTACCCAAAGGGGTTGCCATATTCTATAAATCCATAACTTACTCGAGTGAAAGCATATTCAAGAGTACTGATTCTCCATAACGGCTGTCAAAGATCTTCACGTCAGCTGGTATCGAGGAATTAACGTGCACGTAAAGCTTGACAAAAGTAGCTTATTTCAAACTCATCATTGTTTTCCCATAGTCTGTAAAGGTATTTATTTTGTTAAATTTTAATAATTAGGTACATTGCAGATGATTAATTATAACTATATACATTACTATCTTAAATAATCATACTGTCTAAGAATATATACATATGTACATAAACTTAAAATAGATACATATGCACAGGTGTGTTTAGGCGTCGTAGAATGCGTCCGCATCAATATCATCGGGTAACGTGCCCAGAAGGCTCTGTTAGCCAAACAAAAAAAACCGGTCAAGTGCGAGTCGGACTCGCGCACCGAGGGTTCCGTACAAACCTGTAGGTATATAAGTAAAAGTTCACCAGTCATAGTTATGGTAATTTTATTGCAAAATGAAAACCATGACATTACAGTATGGGAAGCTGGAGGAGCATAAATTAAAGAAAAAGGCCTCTTGGTCGTTTGTAATCAAACATCCTTTATTTTATATTAACATATATCGCTTGTTTTATAATATAACTTAAATACCTATACTAGCCTTGCAGCAGCCTTGCAAAAGTCTGCTGATGAATGATGGTGAGATTTTTTATCAAAGTTGATTTACAAAGTTTTTAGTGACTATTAGAAATCTGTAACAAAAATATTAATAAGGTATTTTTAATAATTATAGTATTTATTTGCGATGAAAATAAAACTATTACTAGGTAACTATTTGCACACAAAATAAAACAATAATTAATATTCTTAAAAAAAAAAATACAAAAATAAGTAAGCGGCGATAGCCCAGTGGTGTACGTAACGGACTGCCGAGACGATCATCTCAGGTTCGATCCCCAGGTACCGGGCTCACATCACTGACTTTTCGGAGTTACATATGTGGGTGTTTAAAACGTTAATTAGCGCTCGCTAAGTAATGTGGCCGGTATATGGCAATAGGCTCGCCCCCTATTACATTGGGACCGAAACATAACTGGCGAAGTGTGGGTGTGTGATACACCTTTGCATACCCCTTCGGGGATAAAAAGGCGTGATGTATGTAAAGATGTGATACGTTATGTAAATTAAAAAGAAACATAAGAATGGAAATGAAAATTTTAAAGTATGGAATTAAATATCAAATTTGAACCAGACCTGTAAAGCCTGGTGGAGCTGGTGACTGAAAAAGGTAGGAATAGTACCACATTGAATATTGAAGTTCGAAAAAAAGTTATCTTTAGTTGTACTACTTCGTGTTGTGCTAATGTTTATTAACGGAACCATGTCTATAGATGAAAAATATGTAGAAATTCCATTTTGGGGATTCATTCTAAAATCAATATTGAAGTCTCCCACGACAATCAGACGAGAACATGAATTTTACCTATTGAGGTTACTGCCGTATATTGTTGTATTTATGCAACGCTATAGCTGGCCGTTCTTGTTCTGAGCAGTAAATTTTAGATTTTTTAGGACGACCACTTTTATTGCGTTTAGGACTGCCATCCTTTGAATCTAGAGTTTTTTTTACCAAGCT
Organism: Euclidia mi; assembly: GCA_944739405.2. Lineage (NCBI taxonomy): Eukaryota > Metazoa > Arthropoda > Insecta > Lepidoptera > Erebidae > Euclidia > Euclidia mi. Next base: position 68,078,330 of record OX123195.2, on the reverse strand, counting down.
TACCTTAATATGATTGTATGTATTATTAAGAAATCCTTCGCACACAATTGGCTAACAAAAATCATAATGATCTGATGATAAATTGCCTGAAAGAAGTAAACGCTTTATTGCATATCCTTCTCTGCCAAAATACACCCCTCAGAATACCCGTATTATGTTCATACACTTCGAACCTCGCTAGATACAAACATCCTGCTGCCTTCACCTCAGCAGTACCGAGCAGTACCGCCATAGCCAGAGGATTGGAGCATCGTAGCTTTGTATTCATGTCGTGAAGAGAAAAGACCTCTCCGGGCATCGCTTGTATATAAATGAAACTCGTCCCAGTTATTATAAATATAAACAAGTATTGTGGTCCTTAGTATTTGTGTTTGTTTAAAATTAGTGGTATTATAAATAGAGAACGCTATTGCATGTAATAAACAACTTCCATCGGGAGGCATAGGTATTATACTATGTTAAATAGTATTTTCGTTGATAATTAATGCAACTATAGCCATAATTATATTGTGATAGTATGTTATACTGTCCACACCATTCCTCACTACGGTTATAAAAGAGCGCGTATGTCATAGTGAGCTGGCTGGTCGTCAAACAGAATAATTAGCAAAATAGTTTGAAAACTATGTAATTATTTGAAATCTCAATCTCAATCAGCCTATCGCAGTCCACTGCTGGACATAGGCCTCTCCCAACACGCACCACAGTACACGGTCCTCAGCCTTCCGCATCCTTTATCTGTGCGATAAGACGTTGCTTCGTACGTAGTACCCTGTAGGCTTAGATTCTCTTGCGAGTAAACGCGAGTTTGAAAATTTGATTATATTGCTCTTTCTTTTGAGTGCGTAGACATAGAAGTTTGATTTTGTTACAGCCTAACGGTGTTATATACCTGAGTATTTGATATGAATTTCAATTTAATACCTCTACGCGTTCAAGAGAAAGGGGTAGTAACTTTAAATTTATTAAAAATATTTTTATATATGCTGTAACTAAAAATTTACGGTTTTCGCAATTTTTCCTTTGTATGTGATATAATACGTTGCTTTGTACCAAATTTCAAGATTTTGAGTTCACGGGAAGTACCCTGTAGGTTTTGATTCACTTGCGAGTATTCGCGAGTTTGAAAATATACTTATATTGCTCTTTCTTTTGATTGTGTTGACATAAAAGTTTGATTTTGTTGCAGCCTAACGGTGTTATATACTTGAGTATTTGATATGAATTTCAATTTAATACCTCCACGCGTTCAAGATAAAGGGATAGTAACTTTAAATTTATTAAAAATGTTTTTATTATATGATGTAACAAAAAATTTACGGTTTTCGCAATTTTTCCTTTATATGTGATATAAGACGTTGCTTCGTACCAAATTTCAAGATTCTGAGTTCACGGGAAGTACCCTATAGGTTTTGATTCCAATGCGAGTTTGAAAATATGCTGCATACGCATATATTGAATTTTTTACAGCTCTATGGAACCGTAGATTTGAGTATTTAGTATAAATTTCAGTTTGATACCTCCACGCATTCCTGAGAAAAAGTGTCTTGACAGACGGACGGACAACAAAGTGATCCTATAAGGGTTCCGTTTTTTCCTTTCGAGGTACGGAACCCTAAAAAGCATTCCAAAAACAGCATTTTCACCATCCGTGATTAAAAATTTTTCTCGTACAAATTATGGAATATTTAATTTATTCTAATTTCCCGTTGATGCCTGAACTCGCTGTATTATTACGCACACAGCTTTGTGTCGAACTTTACGACGAACAAACGGTTTTTACAAAGCGCTAACAAGGTCAGGTGTACTAGCGTGCTTGCCTGCAGTTTGTAATTATATGGATTGTAGCAAACCAAGCTTTGTTGGAGCAATCTGTTAGGAAAAGGATGGTGGTTAGATTTCTGTCAAAATATGTATTTTGTGTTATAATTGTCTTAGATATTTTTTAACTAGCTTAAGTATATTATTATGATAAAGTTTAACCAATGAAGTAGCACCCAAAATAGATCTTAAGAAATTGTAGCTGTGAACTTTGCCGACCACGTCAACTTTTAAACTACCTTAACAACGCATCATAATAAATCCATTCGTTTAGGAGGTAAAATTACAGAGACAGACTCATGGACATAACAAAATTTTATCACACTTTCTTTGAAGTAGTAATATTTGTCACAAACACACAGTCACGAACGTACATGACGGAAACAAACAAGCACACGCTTAGATTTAATTATTTATATTTTATCTTTTGAAAGAAATATTTCACGTAGATATCTTGAAGTATCATAAGAATAGGTAGGAAATACTCTCAAAGTATGCTAACTAAGATATTTTAATTAGTTGTGGGCATCTCTCGTCCAAAGCAAAGCCTCGTAATAAAAGCATCCTTTGCTTTAAACGATGCTTGTACAACCGCAGCATTCAAAGACAGTAAATTCCTATTTATTTATTCATCACAGGGTAATGTCGTTTTTGTGAAGTGAACTACATACATAAAATTCGGCAGTGACTGCCTCTTTGGTCCTGCGGTAGAAGAAGTGACTGCGGATCATGATGGGTTCGATTTCCGGGTCAATCAAAAACCTCCGACACTCTCATTTACCAAACGAAACGTAACAATTTCGACACTTTACGTCCATATTATGTGAGAAGTTACTAAATTATAACATGTTAATCAATTTTTAAATGTACTTCATATTACGTTAGTAAGCCAGTGCATTCTTTATATTAAAACTATTATAATAAATATTAATTTCTTAACATTCACAATTTGTTTTTATATTTCTGATAACTGATTAATTTTATTTGACTGGAAAATGATCCAATTTCCGACTGGTTCATCATATCAGCCAAACAACGTCCACTGCTGGACATAGGCCTCCCCCAAGGTTCTCCACACAGACCGGTCTTGAGCCGCTCGCATCCAACCTCCTCCCGCGATCTTGACAAGATCGTCGGTCCACCTTGCGGGGGGCCTACCTCTGCTGCGTCGTCCGGTACGTGGCCGCCACTCCAGAACCTTTCTGCCCCAACGGCCATCGGTTCTTCGAGCTATGTGCCCTGCCCACTGCCACTTCAGCTTGGCTATCCGGAGAGCTATGTAGGCGACTTTGGTTCTACTGCGGATCTCCTCATTTCTGATTCGATCTCGCAGGGAAACTCCAAGCATAGCTCTCTCCATCGCCCTCTGAGTGACCTTGAGCCTTCTGATAAGGCCCATAGTGCGCGACCACGTCTCTGATCTGTAAGTCATCACTGGCAACACACACTGGTCAAAGACTTTCGTCTTGAGACACTGCGGGATATTGGACGAGAAGATATGTCGTAGCTTCCCGAACGCTGCCCAACAGAGTTGGATTCGACGATTGACCTCCTTCTCGAAGTTGGACCTACCTAAATGGACTACTTGTCCCAGGTAGATATACTTGTCGACAACTTCGAGCGTAGAGTTCCCAACCTGAATAGGAGCAGGTACAACATGGACGTTCAACATGATTTTCGTCTTGTCCATGTTCATCTTAAGACCTACTTGTTGGGAGACTCTACAGAGGCCATCGAGCATTGTGCCTAGGTCTTCCATGGTCTCAGCCATGACTATGATATCACCTGCGAATCGAAGGTGAGTGATGTACTCGCCGTTGATGTTGATGCCGAGTCCATTCCAGTCCAGAAGCTTGAAAACATCCTCCAGCTCAGTGGTAAACAGTTTCGGGGATATGACATCCCCCTGTCTCACCCCTCGCTGAAGTTGAATAGGTTTCGAACTCGGGTCCTGGAGGCGGACTGACATAGTGGCGTTTTCATACAAACACTTCAGCACTTCGATATATCGGTAGTCAATCCGGCACCGTTGGAGAGACTGTAGCACTGCCCAGGTTTCGATTGAATCGAAGGCTTTCTCATAGTCCACAAACACCAAGCTTAGGGGCTGGTTATACTCCTCGGACTTCTGTATAACCTGCCGCAGCGTATGTATGTGGTCTATGGTACTATAGCCTTTACGGAAACCAGCTTGTTCGGGAGGCTGGAAGTCGTCTAGCTTGCTCTCGAGACGATCCGTGATGACCCTCGAAAACAGCTTGTAGACGTGGCTCAGAAGTGTGATGGGTCTGTAGTTCTTCAAGAGGGTTTTATCCCCTTTCTTAAAGAAAAGCACCACCACACCTCTGTGCCACGCCTGTGACGTTTTACCCTCGAGAATGACGGAATTAAATAGCTTCCGGAGGGCTTCTCTAGCGGGTGCACCGCCGGCCTTCAGAAGCTCGCTCGAAATTCCGTCATCACCCGGCACCTTGTTGTTTTTGAGCTGTTTGAGAGCCACACTAATCTCGTGCATGCTGACTTCCGGAATATCTTCGGTATAGTGTTGGGTCAATCCAGCTCTAGGGTCTGTTGCTGGACTGCTTGCGGGTTGTTGCGTTGTCGTGTATAGCTGTCCATAGAACCTTTTGATCTCCTCCAAGAGCTAAGGCTTGGATGATACGATTCTGCCATCCGCCGTCTTCAGCTTTGTCAGCTGACTCTGCCCAACAGACAGATCCCTCTGGAACACTTTGGATCCCTTATTCTGCTCGATCGCCTCACGAACACATTTTGTGTTGTATTGGCGGAGATCGCGAGTCAGAGACTTAGAGATCTGTCTGTTGAGGTGCCGATATTTCAGCATGTCGTCGGAGGATAGCAGAACCATCTTGCGCCTTTCCTCTAACAGCTCGAGGGTCGGATCCGAGATCTTGTTGGTTTTCTGGCTTTTCTGGGGCTTAAAGAATTTAGCCCCTGTTGTATGGACAGCATCCACGAACCTGTTACTGCACACGTCCACATCTACGCATTCACCCAGGCATTCGAAACGGTTCTTGAGTTCGAGCTGAAAGCTCTCGTGGTTTTGCATATGAACCAGTGCCGGTCGGAGCGTGGACATTATCAACCTCGACCGTTCGAGGCTTGTACAGATATTCAATGTGCCTCTTACCATTCGGTGATCGCTCCCCACTTTAAGTGAATTGATCACGGAGACATCATTGAATATCTGCCTCTTCGTCGACATGATAAAGTCGACCTCATTTTTGGTTGCACCGTCTGGACTTACCCAGGTCCACTTGCGGCATTCTCGCTTCTTGAAGAAGGTCCTTCCTTCTCCATAAAGCCAGCCAGCAAGTGACCCCGGGAATTCCGATGCCCATAACCAAATTGCCCCACTCTCAGCTCATCACCGTCGCGTTTGCCCAGTTTCGCGTTAAAATCTCCCATGACCACGGTGTAATGGGTTTTGTAGCAATGTATAGCCCGAGATATGTCCTCGTACATGGCTTCCACCTCCTCATCGGGGTGCGATGAGGTCGGAGCGTATACCTGTATGACCTTCAGCTAATACCGCTTGGATATTCTGATTATAAGGTACGCTCCCCTGCTCGACACACTCCCTATATTTACGACGTTGGTCACGAGAGATTTGTGGACGAAGAACCCGACACCACCTTGGGACTGTTGGTCGCCCTCCTGGTAAAAGAGCAAGTTACCGGAATTGAGAACTATCGAGTCCTCCCCCTGTCTTCGGACTTCAGATAGGTCTATGATATCCCATCGCAACTTGCTCAATTCTTCTTCCAGCTCGACAATCTTCTCGTGGGTCCGCAGTGTGCGTGTGTTCAGTGTTGCCAGGGCCAATTGTCGTTGGTGGTGGTAGCCCGATCTCTTCCGGAGATTCTTCGCACACCAAACAATTGACGAACCATTAGCACTTTGCATGATTCATACAGAAGGCTTGTAGAAAATCGGTAAGGTCGGCGGGTGGCCACTTTAAGAAGGGCTCTTTGCGCTCGCTCTATAGAGAGCATTAAAGATTTTCCTATACCTCCCCACGAGGTAATACAGTATTGGATTATGGACTGACACAATGCCTTGTACATCTGTATAATGAGGTTATGGTCTAAAATGAAGCGAAGTTTTTTAAATGCAAATAAAAGTTTTCGTAGCCTAGACGTTAAAGCGGCGATATGTTGTTTATAGGAAAGGGTTTCGTCCAATATAACCCCTAAATACTTAATATTAGTAGTGCTATTAATTTCCGGACAGGTGCAAATGTTGTTTGAGTTAAGATAACAGCTATGTGCATATAAGTGAAAAGAATTTTTATGTGCTTGGGGGTTACGCATACAAAATTGAACGAATTTAGTCTTATCAGTATTTAAGGTTAGTAGATTATATTTAAGCCAATTATTTACTACGTTAAACCCTTGTTGTGCATACTTCTGAGCTTCCGTAATAGTGTTTGCTGAGAAAATAAGCGCAGTGTCGTCAGCATACGTAACAATAGTGCCATGATGTAGGTTTAGGTTACAGAGATCATTTATATACACTAGAAAGAGTGTTCCTCCGAGCACACTTCCTTGAGGAATGCCGAATTGGGGTAGTAGTAATTCGGAACTGATGACGTTGTCTATTTTGACACATTGATACCTATCCCGTAAGTAGTCTTTAAACAGTTTTAACTGTGTGCCTCTTATTTCCAAGGCCTCCAATTTGTTGCTTTGCTTTTGCCAGGTCTAGAAAGATGCCAATCACCTGTTGACTTTGCCCAAGTTCCTCGGAAATATAGTTAATCAAGGTGTGTACTGCATCTGCTGCGGATAACTTTGATCTGAAGCCGAATTGCTTCTGGGAGAAGAGGGAGTTATTTTCAAGATATGAAACTAATCTATTGTTTATAATTTTCTCGAGTACTTTAGATATCGAAGGTAGTAGTGAGATTGGCCTGTAATTAGTTACCAGATCCTTTTGCCCTGATTTGTGTATGGGAATTACTACTGCCTTCGAAAAATGTGAGTTAATGGAGGTATCAGTATGTGCCTAAAGGTTTTCAATATTGCAGTGCTAATACCGTCCCACCCTGCTGCTGAACTATGTTTTAGTGATAGGATAATTTGTTCTACTTCACATTCATCCGGTTCTAGTAAAACAAACGACTTACCACTACTATTACATGTCGGAACGATAGAAGTTGCATTTTTTGGATTATTGTTAGATGTGCTTTGAATTTGTTCAGCCAAATTTACACCAATGTTAGCAAAAAAGCTATTGACTTTATCAGCGAAAGATAGTGGGGTACGATCTGTATATAATAAACTTGTATCGCACTTATTTTGCTTCGACATATATGTAACAGACTTAACGTACTTCCACAGTCGCTTAGTGTTATTTCCGGCTTCTGATATTTGAGATTTGTCATACTCGATTTTTGTTCTTCTTAGGATACTATTGCAGAAGTTTCTATATCGTTTATAGATTGTTTATAGTGTTAAATTATTTAGGTTTTGCTTAGCCCTTTCATGTAGTTTATCACGGTGCCGGATGCACTTAATAAGGCCTGGTGTTATCCACGGTTTAATATTATAATTTTTGTTACACAAATTAATAAAATTGGTACATACATACATACATATCGTCACGCCTTTTATCCCCGAAGGGGTAGGCAGAGGTGTATTTCTACACCCACTTTTCGCCAGATATACTTTAGTCCCACGTAATAAGGGGCGAGCCTATTGCCGTACCGGGCACTAATAAAATTGGTGTTTCTTAAAATAGCTGTTTGTATGTTGCTAATAACATAAGACATAGAAGTGGTAGCATCAGCAGAATTGTAAACTGGGCCAAAGTCAATATTGCATAAATCACGTTCTAGGTTAGTCATATTAAGTTTTGACCTTTGTCGCGGACGCGAATGATGCTTAGAATGCATTAATTCAAGCGTAAACAAAATCGCGCAATGGTCTGTTATTGTTGAGTTAGTAAAAAGTGTTTAACACGGAAGCCTAGTTTTGAGCATGACGTGATCTAAACATGACCCACTTTGATGTGTTGGAAATGTGTGAGTACGCAAAATCCCATGATATGCACAAAGGTTCAGATAATCTTGGGTTCCAGCATCACAATATTCAGATTTAATATTAATATTTAAATCGTCAATTATAATAATATTAGTAATGGAAGATAGGCTCTGTAAAATATTATCTAATGCGTTATTAAATACTTCTAAATTTCTAAAGGAAGGAGACTTGTAAATAGCTATTATTGCGATCTCCGAACCGATTTTAATAATAAGGCAATTGCATTCTCGGACAGGTGGCTCTTCGACAGTAAGGTGCAAACCTTTTTTTGTGTATACCACTATGCCATCGTTCTGGTTTAAAGATAATTTTGTGTCGTAAGCATTATAGCCTGGTAATGTTGGTATGTTCTTATTTCTGTTTGAAAGCCAGCTTTCCGTGAGGATTATTATGACACTCTCGGTATTAAGCCTTTGTAAGAAAACGCCTAGACTATCTATGTTTTTATATATACTGCGGATATTTTGAGTTAGTATGGTTAGTGGGTTGTTGAAATCAGCAAGATAATGTCTACAATTTTCAGTATCGCATATTTTAGACGTGAAAACTAAACTGTCATCTATATCTTTAATTAATTGATTAGCCATATGTTATAATAAAACTAAATATGAATTAAAACTTATAGACTCTTACAAGCTAGCTCAAGACTAATATGGTAATAGGCGACGCTCTTAGGCGCCCTCATTATAATCTATGGAATTGATATACCTCGATTCTGCAATTTTCTTCGCTGGGCATTCGAGGTCGCCAGTTTTGCTTTGGTTTAAAAAACCAAGTAACCACTACTTGGTTTTTTAAACCGCAAGCATGTCGCATATTTAGGCGTCTCGTCTTTCTTGTTGCAATCCTTGGTCTCAGGTCCTACTTCACCGCAATGTCCACACATCTGATTGGTCTCGCGGCAAGTCTTCGCCGCATGTCCATATTGTTGGCATTTGAAGCACCTGGTCACGAGGGTAAAGTCGCGAACGGGGCAGGACGTCCAGTTGATAAAGACTCTAGCCTGGTTTATGAGGACTTTCCTAATGTTGGCAGGTACTTCTATAACAAAGTTACATGTCGATGCGTCTCTTTTACCTGATTTGTGGCTCAACTTAATGCTAGATAAGAAGGACTCACGTGACAAATTAGGTATTTTATCGGTCAAGTTCTGTTCAAAAATGCAGTCATAGACATCTTGGTCACCAAGGGCCGTCGGAACACCAACAACTACTATCCTAGGTCTTCTTTTGTGGGGGTCTTCTACCTTCAATCCCGAACTACTCAGTTGAGTTGTACTATAACCAGGATTAGCGGGGCCGCCGGGGACTAGGGGCCGGTTTTTAATGGTGTGGTTCATATTTGGGGGGATATGCCATAATCGCCACGCTTGGCAGGCGTATAGGCGATCGCAGTGGCGGAAGTTTTTAGTGCTGGACGCTGCTGCCCATCTAGCATCTTGGGATTTACTTCCGCCAGGTTCGGATGGTTTGACCGCCATCTTTCGGTTGACTGCTTGCGCTGGGGGAGATATTATGACGAGTATCTAATCGTCAGAGTAACTCCCCCAGTGGGCGGTGGGGTCGTCACGTCCCGATGCCACGTCGACGCCGACTGGTTCATTGTTTTATTATTCCAGTTGAAAAATTCTCAGTAATGATAGCATGACTCTGGTGTGTTTTAAACGCATATGTCATGAGTTCATATTTTATTTATATATGCATTAAAATTAATCTTATAACATACATACATACATAGACTCATGCCTGTTTTCCGGAGGGGTAGGCAGAGACTATGGAACGCCATTTGCAACGATCCTGACATATCTCTCTTGCTTCATTTACTCCCATTAGATTCGTCATGCTCTTCTGTTCAGGGTACTTCTTACCTGTCCTGTTTTTAGGATGTCTCCAATCTGAACGTCCGCCTAAGTCTTCTCCTTCGTACTGTCCCATTCACACTTGCCTTATATATCTGCTGGGTCAGGTACTCTTATAACTTAAATAAAAAATCATTACACAAATGAAATTGTTTTATTTCGTTTTTCAAAGTCTTGTATACCAAAAAGTATACATTTGACAATGCTTTATATTATAGACGAGCCCAAAGCATTTTTATGAAGTTTAAATACTGTATAGATAACATTACTGTAAGTTAAACATCCATTAGAATTAAATATACGTTTATCTTACCAGCTTTTAAAATAGATAATTTGATTATTTTTAAATAAATTATCCTCTTTCGCACCACATTATGGCTCGCAATTAACTATTAAGTAATGCTGCCTGGAATAAAATGTATCTTAAACAGGCTCAGTATTTTTAAAACTTTATTTTTCTTGAAAGTATTAACTAAGCCACTCAGGACGTTTGAACTACAAAAGAGGCAATTTTAAGACTTCAAGAGCTTTTTCGACTTAAAGCCGAGACTTACGCAAGTTCTTTATATTTTTTGTACCTTTTTCACAACTTCTACTAAATTCTATTAGTTTACGTAATTCCTTAATTGATCTGTAGTTGAGTAGAATTTGAACAAAAAGTATAGAGTTCTTTGTATAAAAAACATAGGCTAGATTACAAGTACAATTAGTATGGCCTTCAATTCATCATCCTCCTAGCGTTATCCCAGTCTCAACCTTTGGTCCGCTTTCTAGTCTAACCGGATTTGGCAGAATATTAGTTTTTCCACGGAGCGACTGCCTGTCTGACCGCCGCAACCCAAAGGGATAGCGATATTCCATGGTTAAGACTAGTGTCAGTTTATTTTAGAGGTACTGACGAACGATCCTGACAAATCTCTCTTGCTTCATTCAGTTCCATCAAATTTCTCATGCATGTCTCTTCGGTTAAGGGTACTTCTAACGTGTCCTTCTAAATATTTTTTTAAATAAACTGTATGCATTTGTAATTTAAACGAAATTAAGAACAGTTAGATAGTAGTATAATGTACGTGTCTTTGTGCCACATGTTCTAGTCAGGTCATTTAAGAGGACTACTACTAAGTAATTGTGCGCGTCGCGTACAGGACACTATATCAACTAATTTAAAAGACTAGATAAATGCTGCTTGGCCGGGGAACTAAAGCTACCCTAACATTTGCTTTAGTGTTGCTTAATGAGAAAATATTACGGTTCCTACCTGACCTAATGGGTGTTGATGAGAGTGTACATAGATAGCTACTCAGCGTCGCAATATACTATGATCAATCAATGGATTTGAACATTTGCAAATATATTAAGGCAGCGATAGCTGAGTGGAGAGACCGACAGACTGCTACGCAGAGGGTGTCGCGTTCGAATCCACGGCACGCACCAATGACTTTTCGGAGTTAAGTGCGTATTAAATTGTTAATTATCGCTTGCTAAACTGTGAAGAAAAACATCGTGAGAAAACCTGCATGTCTGAGAGTTCTCCATAATGTTCTCGAAAGACATGTGAAGTCTGCCAATCCGCACTTGGCCAGCGTGGTGGACTATGTCCTTACCCTTCTCATAGTGAGAAGAGGCCCGTGCCCAGCAGTGGGACAGTATAAAGGGCTGCTGATGATTTGGCATATTCTTATTTTGTGTTGATCTTATGTGAAATATGCAGCTTTAATCTCCAAATTCATCGATAGATCGGATATTGAATCCGGCGGTAAATCGATATGTCACAGAGTTTGTAAGTCTGAGGATTGCTTCATGTTTGACTTCTCCGCCGACGATTGCGATTTTTGTTAGCAAAAGCTTGAAATAATTTAGAAACCTATCATCATACTGCCTAACGCAGTCCATTGCTGGACTTAGACTTCTCCTAACTTGAGTCACAATAATATTGTCTATCAATTGGAGGATTTTGCCTACTATAGGAATACTTGGAATTTTCCGTCTTGTCTTACAATGATATTACAAGAAAAAGGTAGATACGTTACCTACGTAGTAATCATACATACATACATACATAGACTCACGCCTGTTTCCCGGCAGGTAGGCAGAGACTACGGAACGCCATTTGCAACGATCCTGACATACCTCACTTGCTTCACTCACTCCCATCAAGTTTCTCATGCATGAATGCAACGTAGTAATCAAACCGTAGAAATGCTGCACTAACGCACACATCGATAACTCCATATTTTATTTACAAATGTGTCAGTTTCACTTTGACGCCGGCTCGCGACGTCACACACACATATGTCAGATTTGCCAACTGGCTTATGTTTAGCGTACTGCTTTTGGTATGCCTATAACACATCTTAATATATTTGCGTCATGTATTCCCTTAGTCTGTTTTTACGACAACCATGGCATAAAATGGGGTTGTGACACTTTATTGTATTCTCAATCCGTCACTACATGGAATAAATCATATTGTACATCGTCGTAAATTGTTGCCCCATCTAGTAGGTATAGCGCTAAGGCGATTATGGTTTTGTGACGATGCCAACACAAGTTGAGCCCTAGGTGCGGTGTTACTCTACTATCGTTATGTCTATGACAACACAATTTGCTTTATTGATAATTACAGAATTCGATATTAGATTAAGTTTCCAATTAGTTATTATGAGCTTGTTTGGAAACTGCGTACCGGTATATCGTAATAGGGAGTATGTTTTGATAGTTTATGAATTTACGTAGAACGTACTAACCTGTGTGACATGCTTCTTCTTCTTGTGTCGATGGCAACACTAGTCACACGGCTTTAGCCCTGTACTCGGCAACGCGGGTAACCAATGACGTTGTCAAGTTTAGTGTGCACGATTCTGGGCTTGTAGGGCTCGTCACCTTTAAGGCTCATTATCTGTGATGATTCAAAGTGATATTTTATATTAAGGAACTTTGTGCTTACCTATCGTTAAACGGCTGTAGTTTGCGTTAAACTATGTTATGTTCTGTTTATGATATGTTAGTTTTTTAGTTTTCATGTTTCTTTCTGAACTTTCTCTGTGAACATATACAGAATAAATGAGTTTTCTTTCTTTCTTCTTTTTTTCTTCTTTCTTTCTTCTTTATTTCTTCTTTCTTTCTCCTTTCTTTCTTCTTTCTTTCTTTCGATTTGTTACCTTCGCAAGCGCGTGGGTCATTAACAGCTGGTTACAATGTTCGATCTATCCATCAATTTGAGGATTAGAAATTCATATTTGACATATTTAGTATTTTAGAGCTTATGTCAAATATGTTTCTCAAATATCCAGATCCATATCCATGGATCTGGAGATTTGAGAAACATATAGGATAGATAGAATATTAAAATCGGCCGGTAGTAACCATCCATTCTAAAGTGCATTCTTGAGAAACAGTGTTCGTAGTGAAGTAATAAGTGAAAGTAAAGTGAGATTATTAAACTAAAATTCTATTACGAAGTGAATTTGGGACGAGAATAACTTCGGTATTAAAATAAATTAACTTTATTGTCCAAATTGTGTCTGCATTCCACGAGACCCAACCCAGCTTGTCCACATTGTGTCTGAACTGTCAGAGAGTAGAGTAAAATCTAGCGCCAACATATATTTTATTTCAAGAATTTCTCTCAGCTTTCTTTGAATGAATTAAACTTTATTTGAAGTTGGATTTTAATAGTTGAACTTTATTTTGTAATAATTAATTCATTAAATTAACGCCTGAAATTTTCCAGTATATTGCACTAAAAATATTTGTGATCTAATCTTATATGCAAGCAAGTTTTGATAACTCAGATTGACTTACAAAAAACGCTATCACAAAACTATACTTAAAAGTATAAGTTACCCAATCTTTCAGTGTGAGACGATGACATGACTGTGTAGAATAAGTAAAACAATAAGATAGGGTGGTCACTAAATTATGAAAGCAGATTTATACAATTATGAATAAGTCAAAGAAAATGGTTCCAGCGCGACGAAGCAACGGCACTCACTCCGAATTCGTATTTAAGACGAGTTTGTAGAATCCCTGGGAAATTGATCTTCAAAGAAGTTGGTCTCCTAACAGTCCTGATTAAGCCCCAATGAATTCTGATGTTAAGTTATCTACAGTTTACTATACCAAACTGACTTCGTTGGCCTTTTTTTAAATCACGAAATGGCTGCTAACCTGAAGTCTACCTGTCGAGAAGTCTTAAAAATCTTGCTATTCGAATAATTACCAATCGTTAGATGATGATATCAGTAGGGTTTCCATATAAAAGTTGTAATGTATAACTAATTATGGATTCATTGATAATTTTTGTATTTTTGTAAGAAATAAACACTGATTAACGATCCGACCCTTCATAATAAATTTTCTTTGAGACACCTTGCGATACTCCATAAATCCATAGTTTATTCGAGTATCAGTATGTTCAAGGGTACCGACTCTATAACGAAAGACAAGATCTTCACGACAACTATAATTGAGAGATTAAAGTGCTTCGAAAGCTTTGTATAAATCGCTTATTTCAAACTCATCATAGTTTTCCCATAGTTCTGTTAGCCCAACAAACAAAAGCACTCAAAAAACAGCAACATTTTCTCCATCCGTGATTCCAAATTTTCCTCGTACAAGTTATAGCAAATAGAATTTATTCTAGCATCCCGTTGATGCCTGCATGAACTTGCTGTATTATTACGGAAACAGGTTTGTGTCGAACTGTACGGCGAACAAACAGTTTTTACAAAGCGCTAACAAGGTCCGGTGTACTAGCGTGGTTGTCTACAGTTTGTAATAATATGGATTGTAGCAAACCAAGCTGTGATTGAGCAATCTGTTGGGAAAATATGGTTAGTTTTCTGTAAAAATATGTGTGTTTGGTGGTTATACTCGTTTTATATATTATTTTTTGCATAATTTAATAAGAAAGTTTAAGAAATGAAATAGCACCCGTCTAATAGAATAGGTAATAGAATAGGTAGTAGGGCCATGCTGATTTCATCACGAATGGAACGGCTCGACCGGGGCGGTACTCACAGAAGATCAACGTAAAGTAGCAGTACTTTTCTGCTGCGCTTCGCTTGGTGAGTGAGAGCGCCGGAGGCCCAGTCCCTCCTTCCCATTCTCTCTTCCTTTCCTGTGGGGATGGCAGAGAGAGTGTGAAGGTTTAGGTGAGGGGGTGGTTACCGCAGCATACGTTGGACCAGTGAAGTATTAGTGGAGTCATTGTGTGGGTAGTGGGGGTCGACCCGCCGGCCAGGGAGACCCGTAGAAACGGTGGTGCCGCTGGCCGCCCGCGGTATAGTATAGGGGCCCAACTGGGACTAACCATCTCGGGAGGCTGCCCCACCAGGCCGCGCATAATCTCGGAGTGGCTCGTCGTGCTGGTTGGTGACCGGATGGTGGGACCCGGCGACCACTTCCGGGAGGGTACGGGGGCCCTTCCGTCCGGCGGATCGGCCACTGCTATTCCGCACAGTCCAATGACGAAACAATACTTCACGCTTTGTCACGCGCTGCTGCGGTGTTTGCCACCTATTTTCACGCCCCTCCTTTCTTCTTCCACTCCACTATAGCAGCAAGCATTGGTAACGGTTACACAGCGGCGTCAACCTTTCCCACCTACACGCTACTTGAGGTGGAGTTCGCCAACATCCGCGGACTCCATTCAAACCTCAACGCCGTCCACCACCATCTCGAGACGGCAAGGCCGGCCATGCTTTTTCTGACGGAGACTCAAATAAGCCGCCCTGCCGACACGACTTATCTGCAATATCCCGGCTATGCCCTTGAAGAGAACTTCTACGCAAAAGCCAGAGTATGCTTGTTCGTCAGGGCGGATATTTGCTGTCGTCGTTTACGCTGCCTAGAGGACCCCTCCTTTTCCGTCCTGTAGATACACGTAAATCTGGGTTCATTAGCCCGGATTTACGTGTGTCTATACCGTTCCCATACAGGAGATGCCGAAACAACTCGACTTTTTGATTACCTGAGTCAGGCGGCAGATGATGCGCAGGAATAGTTTCCGACCGCTGAGTTGGTCTTTTTGGGAGATTTTAATGCCCACCATGAGACCTGGTTGGGCTCTCCCAAAACAGACCACGCGGGAAGGGCCGCTCACGCATTCGCTCTCACGCATGACCTGACCCAGCTGGTACTCCAGCCTACCAGGATACCAGATATTCAGGGTCAAGCGCCCTCTTTGCTGGACCTTCTGCTGACGAGTCATCGAGACCAGTACAGTGTGTCGGTTCAAGCCCCATTGGGCTCCTCCGACCACTGTTTGGTCTGCACTTCAGTGCCAACCGCTGCGCCTTCACAACATGTGGACGTAAAACGACGCTTATGGCACTACTCGTCAGCAGATTAGGATGGCCTGCGCAGTTATTACGCGTCCATTCCGTGGTCTCAGCGTTGCTTTGGTGGGAGGGATCCTTTGGAGAGTGCGTCTGCTGTTGCTGGGGAAATTCTGTTAGGTATGGAATATTATATTCCATCCACTTTTGTCACCAGCAACAGCAGGTTCCGGCCCTGGTTCGATCGCGAGTGCGCCGATGCTGTTAAACAAAAACAGTTGGCGTACCGTGCTTGGATCAGGGCTCGGTCTCGTCGCGATCCGAGTGTCCATCTCATCAAAGCGGCCTATAAGAGAGCCACTAAGGTCTGCAAGAGGGCATACATCAGAGCGGATGCACAGCGCGTTGCATGGTTTGGCCAAGAACTTCTGTCGCACCACTGTCCGGAAAGCCAGTAGTCCCGACGGTATCCCAGCGGTTGTTCTTAAGAAATGTGCAGCCGAGTTGTCTCCAACGCTTACACGCCTGTATCGCCTGTCTTACTCCTCTGGCGTCGTGCCGCAGGCTTGGAAGGAGGCGAACGTACAACCGATTCCCAAAAAGGGGGATCGTTCTGATCCAGCTAACTATCAACCCATAGCCATCACCCCTATTCTCTGCAAGGTATTTGAACGCGTAATCAACACCCAACTCGTTCGCTACATAGAAGATCGCGCTCTTATCAATGATCGACAATATGGCTTGAGACCGAAACGATCAACGGGCGACCTTCTAGCGTATGCCACTCACCTTTGGGGTGAGGCTATGGACAGGCACGGGGAGTCGTTGGCTATCAGCCTCGACATCTCCAAAACCTTCGATAGAATCTGGCATCGTGTGCTTCTTTCCATGTTTACGGCTTACGGCTTTCCACCTCGGTTGTGCAACTGGGTTGCTAGCTTCCTGCATGAACGACGTGTTCGAGTTATTTGCGAAGGTCTAAATTCAAAGTTTATGCAGGTAAATGCTGGTGTGCCCCGGGGATCCGCCTTATCGCCCACACTTTTTCTTCTGCATATCAATGATATGCTCACTTTTGGGAGCATACATTGCTATGCAGATGACAGTACCGTGCATGGGCGGTATCTCGGCCATCCTGCGGCTAAGCAGGCCGACATTGAGGAAAATAGGCGAAAACTTGTCGCTGAGCTTGACCAGGTTTTGAACAGCATCTGGAATTGGGGAGCTGAAAACATGGTCAAGTTTAACGCCGAGAAGACACAGGTGTGCGCATTTTCAGCAAAGTTATCTCCATTCCTTCCCCAACCTTCTCTTCTGGACACTCCACTACCGATACAGGACAGTCTAAATATACTTGGTATGGACATATGCCGCAATCTCAACCAGAGAAACTACATTGAGGGTGTCATTAAATCGGCATCTCGAAAACTCGGAGTCCTGAACAGAGTGAGGAGGTTTTTCACGCCGGAGCAGCTGTGTCTATTATACAAGACTCAGGTTCGCCCATGCGTGGAATACTGCTCTCATCTCTGGAACGGCTCCACTCAGTACCTGCTAGATGCCCTTGATAGGTTGCAGCGGCGTGCTGTCCGTATCATAGGTGACCTTGAGGCTACTAAGACCCTTGAATCACTGCAATTACGCAGGGACATAGCCTCAATGGCTGTCTTTTACCGATTGTATCACGGTGAGTGTTCAGAAGAACTCTTTCAACTCATCCCACCCTCTCCTTTCCTATCCCGAACAACACGTGCCGGGTTAAGGTGCCACCCTTATACGGTAGATCAGATACCGTCACGTACGAAAAGGTTCGGTACGTCTTATCTTTGCCGTACCACAAAGATGTGGAACTCACTGCCAGCTCACGTGTTTCCTTCCTCCCTTGATCCTGGGTCCTTTAAGCGGGGCGTGAAAAAGCATCTCTCAAGGCCGTCAAAGTGAGGGCCGTCATGTCACATTGCTTAACCAGCAATTGGGGATGGTGGCCTTCCCAATAGGACTTCACTGTCAGCTTACCATCAGGCAGCGTGAAGTCAATTTGACAGGTTTTTTTTAATAAAAAAAATAAAAAAATAAATATGTAAAATAGAACCAACATGGTAGAAGTCCAACATAGATCTTCAAAAATTGTAGCTAAGAAACATCTCAAAAGTACGTTAGCTTTCAAATAAAAATAATATTGTATTCTTTGCATTCTTTGTTATGGTAACAGGCGGCAAACGAGCAGACGGTTCGCCTGATGGTAAGCAATTACCGCCGCCCATGGACACAAGCAACACCACGGCATTATGGACACAGCTTTTGTCGAACTGTACGGCGAACAAACGGTTTTAACAAAGCGCTAACAAGGTCCAGTGTACTAGCGTGCTTGTATGCAGTTTGTAATAATGTGGATTGTAGCAAATCAAGCTTGCAGCAATATGTTAGGAAAAATATGGTGCTTAGTTGATTGTAAAAATATTTATTTTTGGCGGTTTTACTCGTATATACGAGTATATTATGTTTTAATCTTGCATATTTAAATAACAAAGTTTAAGACATGAAGTAGCAACCGATATATAGATCTTCAGAAACTGTAGCGAAAAACCATCTCAAAAGTATGTTAGCTTTCAAATAAAAATAATATGATAATCAATGCATTATTTAAGGTGCCACGATGCACACGTTTGCCAAGGCTTCTAATACCTGTCTTTTCGCATTAATGACAAACATACACTCTCGTACAATGAGTTACAAATATAACCATTTTAAGAAATAAATTTATGCATGTTATAAATAAATTATTCAAGTGTAATGTGTAGGCATTTTATTAACTATGAAATAAGAATTTAGATATGCAGTACCTTCACACAAGTATCTTTAGCTTAAAAGGATGCCTGTAAAACATGTATTTATTCATCACAGAGTAATGTAGTTTTTGTCAAGTGAACAACATACAAAGGAGTATTCGGTAGAATCTCAAGGAAAAGACGATAAAACTGAAATATTGTCCTGACATTCTACACATATGTATAATATACAGTATAGGTATAGTCTGTTCGTTTCTCCTCTTGGGAAATGGCTGGCGGCTTTTCACTGTAGAATTGCCTGCGGTCGTGGTTGGAATCAATTTCATAGATTTTCATAAAAACTAGTATCATACAATGAAACCTTTCCTATGAATCAGCAATTTTAGGAGAAAACCGTCCAAAACCATGTATTTATTTATTTATTTCTTTATGCACAAACATGGTGTACAAAGGTGGACATAATGCCATAAGGCATTTTCTACCTGTCAACCTTAAGGTGGTGCAGAGATAACAGTGGTAGGTGCATTTATTAAGTATAAATTTAAATACTAGTTATAAGGAAAAACAATAAAATAGTTATATACATAATAGGGATAAAATACATACAATATATTATATATTTCTATAAATACATACATAAACATAAATCTATATACACCTAAATATACATTCATACAA
The DNA here is from genome assembly GCA_944739405.2 of Euclidia mi. Taxonomy (NCBI): domain Eukaryota; kingdom Metazoa; phylum Arthropoda; class Insecta; order Lepidoptera; family Erebidae; genus Euclidia; species Euclidia mi. Next base: position 68,058,838 of record OX123195.2, on the reverse strand, counting down.
TTATACATAAATACTTATAATAATGGATGAGATTGATGTGCTGATTCCTTCAATCTCTCAAAAAGAAGCTCTCGAACTTTCATTTTGAAAGCATAACGGTTGGTGGACAATTACAAAAAAACCATTTGGTAGTTTTGAGTTCATCGCGTCCATACAATCACGCAGGACAACGTGGGAACTTCATATTAAAATATGTATAGGTAGATATAACATCAGTTAAGTAAAGTAGGTGGCTACATAAACGAAGCTAACCACATGACACTAACACGCAAGAGACAGCACTGTCCCTATCAAAGATAACTTGAACCATAGTTCAAGCCAAGCACTTCTTCAGTGGGGTTCACGTGAACTTGGTGATATGAGGGTGTAATAATTAATGTTGTTTTGCAATGTTTTGACTTGCAATCAGTCCCATGCGAAGTTTTGATGGTTCCGGTTACATATTAATGGTACTTGCTTCCCAACTGTTATTTGTATGCGCTGAGATGTCATTCCGGATAGATAAACTTGTGGAATTAGACTAAAACTAATTCTGTGGCCTACCCGACTGTCTCAGTGGCCCAGTAGAAAGCGTAGGCGTCTGCTGATCAGGAGGGTTCGATTCCCGGCTTGGGCAAAAGTAGTCCCGGTGTGCTACTACTGGGAATTCAGAGTTTTTCTGAATTCTCAGTAGTAGCACGGAGTCACGTAATGTGCTCGGTAGCGGCAATAGGCTCGCCCCCTATTACGTGGGACCTTAAAATTCATAAGGCGAAATATGGGTATAATATTGCACTTCGCCCAACCCCTTCGGGGATACAGGCGTGAGTCTATAAAAAAAAAAACGAAAAGTCAGTGGTGAGCGCCGTGGATTCGAACCCTTCTGCATGGCAGTCTGTTGGTATTTCTATAGTCTATCTGCTGCCTATGCCTATATATATAACACATATATACAATAATAAAATTGCTTGTTTAAAGGTATTACATAGATATATATATCACGTGTATATAGTAAGTATAATGTCAAACGTCATAGGCTCACTATCCTTTGTTCTATTTGCGACATACAAAGTGTGTCAACAATGTTCCTCAAATAATAATTAATTCCTCCGCTCTAAAGGAGCGCATTGGAGCGTTTAAACGTTTATCGCCGTATACAGTACGTGTGTTAAGAACAATAGCTAAACTTTTCGAAACTTCCTTCGAGTGATTCCCTTTAAGGAATGGTATGTACAACATCAATCGTATATGTCACTGAGACGTGTTTACTTCAGAGAACATAGATGCCAAATAATTGGAACTTAATATAATAAAAGAAATCTATCTGCATGTATAAATTATTTTTCTGCGTGCTTTATTGCCTGAAATACACGCTAATATATCAATCATGAAGATCTTTGTCAGCCGTACAAGGATTTCTTCAGTTATGTTGGGTACGTTATTTTGTAAGATAACTATAACTGGCATAATTCAAGTATGGCATAGTGAACCTTTACTGGCATAATTGCTTGCCCCAAAAGTCTGTTCTGATGATATTGAGGGCAGACATACGAAATAATATAAGCTTATACATATTTATTATATAGTTAAGGCGGAAAAATAATCAGCATTCAAATCTCAAAAAAGATGTTAACGGGCGATGTTTAGACTTAAGAAGACATATAGCTGCGTGCCCTATTTCAAAAATTACAAAATGTTAAGTTTACCATGCTTATACATATCAGAAGTAGCTGTGTTTGGTAAGTCGAACCCACATTAGAATAAGCGTCTTGCCGACGAATTTCCACGCAATAGACGCGATAATAGTCAAATTTGTCTCCAATCCGCTAAGACGACCCTGATGCGCAAAAGTGTGTACTGCATGGCACCAATTATTTATAACAAAGTACCAAAAAGTTGGAAGGAACTGTCTCAATCTATGTTTAAAAATAAACTTCGTACTTTTTTGACCGCCAGAGCATAATTATTATAACGTGACTGAGTTCCTTAAGACGCTGTCCTAAGCGACTGTTTTGGTAAATGAGGGGGTGAAGCAGGGGAGGTGAAGGGAGCTTAGCTCCGTCTACTGCGGGGCGCCCCCCTCCATTCTCGTCGCGTGCGGCCGTATTCTGGTGACATCCGTATTCCAATATTTCAAAATCGCAAGCAAAACGTTTTAGCATATTGAATTGAGACACTGATATTAAAATTTATATAACATACATCAATCTATTTGTACAATATAGGCTTAGCGCAATTTTTGTTCCCAGTGCAGCCATGAGCAAAACTGGATTACATTAGACGTTATAGGTATTACTAATTGACGAAAGAAGGTAAATAACTAAATACCTACGTGCCGTAATATGATAAAAATAATTAAGTCAGTTCCATGTATGGAGAGGCCATTATTATGTTTGTTTTGTTTTTGTATAAAAATAGTGAAGCAGTTCATAGAATACCTACATCTAATTCCATTCCTGCCATTTTTCAAATCTGTTTTGCAATAAATTGGCTGTGACATACGGGCAGACAGACTGACAGACATTGCGAATCTATAAGGGTTCCGCTTTTACAATTTTTGGATACGGTACCCTAAAAAACACAATACTGCTCTACTAAGCGCAAAAGCCGTATCCCAACTAAAGCGAGTTACGAGATAATTGAAGTTTAGTAAAAGTTGATTTCTTTTATTTATTTATGGATGTTTATTGTTATTAAAGGTATAATTATTACGGTAAAGGTTTCGAAATACGTCGCCGTTTTTAGGGGTTGTGAGTGATTTGAGAGGGAGGAGGGGAGGTCTTGAAACCCCCCTCACCATTTTCACTTGCCGGAAATACTTGGTTTCCTCTGAAAAAAATATCTCCAAACATCGGTGTGTATGGCACTGCCAACTTCCACATTCATCACACTAGTTTAAAAAACTAAGGTTGACGGAGCCCTGCGAAGGGCTCCTATTTTCGGATCAAGGGTCAAAAGAGAACCTAACATAACCTATTTAGTTACTTATTACAGTTGCACCTAACCCTAGGCACTCGAAAGCAATGACGCACAAATTTGACATTAGCTGTCAATATGATCATTCCAAGGTGGCAGTTTTGCGTTTCGTTTCACGTTTTTCACATAAAACCTAAAAATGACATTTGTAAAACTGTACTAAAGTATAAAAACTACGTTCCGTTTCGCATAATTACCGAAGTATTTATTAAATTTTGGAAATTGTTTAAAAATATTTAGACGCAACTCCGGCAGCCAAAATTACTTTTAGGGGATTAAAACGAACTCTTTTAAACCCCCTACACTACCAATACCCTCAAATTCAGGCGACTCGTTTCGAAACCCAACCCATTATTATTTTCCAAAATATATGAAACATCAAAAATACTATAATAATGTATATGTGGATATACCTTATTTATGAGATACTGTTATGTCGCTTAGAAAATTATAGAATTAGAATTTGAGTTACTGCTTTTTCGTTAGCTCTCCTCATACATGTTTGTATGGAAAAATATAAAAATTTTCTTTCGCTTCAAATATGTGTTGTTTCAAAGAAAATAAGTATTAAAATATATTTATTTATATTCATTTATCATTTATTAACGAAATACAGAGTTGACAAGCTCATCAAAAGTTAGCTGTCTGCTACAACCCGGCAGGTTTTCTTTATTCTCATCGAATGTTAAAGTGTGTGAGGTGATAACTTACTTACTTATTATTTGCTGTTGTTCACGAGGCACAGTTTCATTTACTTTCCTTTTACGGTTTGGTATTGTAGAAGTTCAAGCACTGATGAAACATTTTCCTCTCCGTGATCTCGCAATGCCATCCCTTGAGCTTGACGAGAATCAACAATTTCAGACAACTGCCAATTCATATAAAGCGCCACAAGCTTTTCTTCTCCCAGAAAACATCATCTCTTTTTATAATTTCTATTTTTAGTGGTATACTTTCGCCACTCCACACAGCAAATAAACACTTTTGTTTGCGTGTAACGTGGCGTTGCCCCTGAATTTGGTAATAACAATTACAATATTTGTTTAGACTAGTCAGTTCACTTTTTATCATGTTTCCATATTTGTATTTTATTTACTATTATTATCTTATCTCATACTATTCCCCAGGCCATTCTTATAGGCAACTTCTTCTTCTTTCTCTTAGCGTTATCTCAGTTTCAATCTGGGGTCCGCTTACTAGTCTAACCGGAATTGGCTGAATATTAGCTTTTCTACAGAGCGACTGCCTGTATGACCTCCGCAACCCGAAGGGATAGCGATATTCCATGGTTTAGACTAGTGTCAGTTTATTTAGAAGGTACTGACGCCCTGTAATGACTGTCAACGATCTTCATGACAACCGGGACCGACGGCTAAACGTGCTCTTCGAGGCACGGGACAAGCGATAATTAACAATTCACTATAGAACATTAAATTTCCACAATCGTGTTTGGACCTATTAATCCATCTGGCGTGGCACCAATAAACGGATAATCCACAAGGCTCGATTGTTACATTTTCTTGCTTCGCCAGTTGTTGCAAAGCCAGTTGTTCATTTTAGATTCCATGCGCAACTGATTTTACATTGCAAATATTTTATTTGTACACAATATTTTTTACTAAGTTGGCTTTACTGCTGTTATCTCTTTTTTTACCACTATACCAAAATTTCAATCTGTCAACATATTCTTACGCAATTCAAACCAGTCACTGCTATCCTCTTGTAATCTTTGCGTATCACTACGGAATTTGAGTCAAATTTGTTAAAAAAATTGTTTGGCATTTCTTGGCTAGCTCTTGAACAGATCGTGTTAGGAATGACTGCAGTCAAATGTGTGTAAGACGTTGCAGAACTGTTATCTTTAACTTCACTGTAATTACAATAAAGATAAATAGTTACGTACTTTATTATTAAAAAAATACTATATCTTGTGTAGAGAAGTCACCTTCTTACTTATAAATGATTGATTTTAGAAATTAAGATATTAGATGTACTGAGACATACCTAATAGTTTATGAATAATCACAGTTTTACCCGATGTACCTAAATAGGTTTATGTTCACAACACAATAATACAACATTCGTCACCGCTTGTGTGCAGATTGCGGAGCGCCATATTAGCGCTGTATATTGTTCGCCGTAGCGTGGCGGCATCTTAGCGCTCCAGGCGCTCTGACAAGCTAATGAATTTGCAATATAGGTACATAAAATGATTCTATTTTATGTCATTACTCTTTCAAAAATTGAAAACTGTGGCAGCTATGTATTGTGAGAATAATTTATATAATTATATTATGCATAATCGATAATCTATAACATAGTCAGTCATAAAAGACTCTTATGAAAATAATTTGTGTAAAAATGTTACATATTTCATAATCACTTGGCCATGGATAAATTTCTATTTTATTACGACGCTTTCTTGTACAAATCCTTCGTAGAACTTCATTTCTCTAATTGTCCATACTTTATTATTCTAATTATATATTTATAAGCACAGAAACAATAACACATTAAACCCAACAAGAGAGAACTTAGGTCCTAATTATATGTGCCCATAGTTACATGAAAAGCCTATTTGATTCAAAGAATTCAGTCTATAACATAAAACATGAAATTACGAACTCAAATCGGCGTATTATAATAACAAACAGGTTTACGTAAAATTTCGTGCAGCGGAGACGCGAGCGACTTGACCTATCTCTCACAGGGCTCATAGCCGAATGATGAGGTCTGGGCGGGGTGTAAACTAGCAACTGACACTCAGTACACCGCTTATGCTAATAAGGTTTAAATTGCTGAAGCGTTTGATATTGATGGGATCTACCGAGCGTCAAAATCATAGACGTTTGGCAGATTTTATTTAATTTTACAAAATATACACGTATAATATGAAAATAAATAGGGTAATTCTTTAGTTCATTAGATTTCCTACAATATTATCAAATAAAATATGACAGCTTACGATCAAAATATTGCAAACAGTGAGACGAAAGATTATTTTCTGCCTCGATTTTGTGATTTTTTTACCGTGATTCTATTTTACATACATGAAAAATTCTTTCAAAAGTCTTTTGTTCAGACTTTTGACTTTAAGCTCTATTTTTTGCTAGTTTGTATTATGTACCGTTATGGCTAGATGCGCGACGAAAAATTAGGTGTTTCACGGCTTCTGAGGTATAACAGCGCCTTAATGAAAAAGAATTTGTATTGACATAATTAAATTTATATAGACGTGTATAATAACGCTGATTAATCTTATAATTTAAATGTAAATTAATTAAAGTTAAATAATTTAGACAAGATATTAATATATTGTTACATGTACCTTTTTTTTGTATAATTTTATAATCAAATTATTTTTGCACGTCATGCTGTGACAAACATGTCTGCACTTAATTTATTTTGTCATCTTGTATATATATACTTTCTTTGTATGAACACACACATGTTTATGCAAATAAAGCTTATCTTATCTTATCTTATCTTAAGGCAAAACAGAACTACTTTACGCCTTGTTTTATAGTCGACATTGTTTCTCTAGCATTGTTTTCTTTTAACTTGCAGCAAAGTTTTTACTATAATTACTGGCCTGGCCAGCTAGATGCAAACTAACAAGTCTGGGCTTTCTGAAGGAGATTTAATTACAAAGAATACACTAGCTCGTAGATTTATGCGGGTAGAGATTAAGTTTTAACATTTAATGCAGGTGGCTTTAAGAATTTTGTTTCAAAAGATTCCTTAGACATCTTCTAATATACAGGTTGTCAAAAACCCATCACCAAGCCGAAGTCTACTCGTTTTGCACATTATGCCAAGTCATATTTACCAAAAATAATACCTGGGAAATATATTTTTTTAAGCAGAGCTTTTTAAACCGCAATTTAAAATGCACGCGTGCAATGCTCGAGATACTTATCTATCCATGGGTGGATAGGACATCTACGGAAAATTTGCACGACAAGTGCATTGATTTTGCACCTAATTAGAATAATTGTATGGTGACTTTGAGCCCTAATATTTCCTGAACCAGTAATTTCTCAGGTATGGAGTTGAAGCAAAAATGTTCGTAATGATTGGTACATTGGATTTCAATTTGCATTCATTAAGGGTCTTTTTATTCCCCGTATAGTCCTCATCCTTTCCTCTACTTAACATCGCCGCCCTGTTGTCGTGCAGATTCAATTGTTTCCTGCAAGATAAGAGGGAGAAACATCAATGAGGGGATACGCATTAATTCCTGAATTGAATTTTTTTTTATGGTAATAGGAGGCAAAGGAGCAAACGGATCGCCTGATGGTAAGCAATTACCGCCACCCATGGACACAAGCAACACCACAGGAGTCACAAGTGCGTTGCCGCCCCTTGGGGTTAGGAAAAGGGATTGGATGAGGAGTGGGATGAGGGAAAAGGAATAGGGGATAGAGCCTCCGGCACTCTCACTCACCGAACGAAACGCAACGGTTTAGGTACTGTTACTTTACGTCGATCTTCTGTGAGAGGGTAGTACTTCCCCGGTCGAGCCGGCCCATTCATGCTGAAATCAGCAAGGCTCTACTACCTTGAAAATTGCCGTTGGATCAGGAAGGTTCTAGAGAGGCTCTCACGTGCCGCACGACGCTGCAGAAGCGGACCTCTCGCAAAGTGGACAACGTTTTTGCTGAGATCGCGGTAAAGTATCGATGCGGTGACTCAAAATCAATTTGTACACATAACCTTCGGGGAGGCCTATGATTAGCAGTGTGGTGATGAGTATCTACGTTCATTCGTTACCTCACATCATTCATCAGCACGCTAGTCAGTTGACGGTATCGTAACTGACGGCAAGGTAATATATACAAATTTATCCCCATACAAAACAAGGGGTTAACAGAACGATTACTCAAAACTCATACGTAATATAGGTATTCAAATAGGGTCGAAGTGAATTATAAATACCTAATACTTCATCTATTTTTTGTAGCAATAAACACGAGAAAGCAAACATAATGTTACGCATCGCATGCAGACGAGCCATTCGACAGAGTCGGATTTAACACAAATAAAACCGTTTTTTTATATAATTAAAACTAATAAAATATAGCACATGTCATCGTCAATATGTAAGGTTTATACGTGTACTGAGACTTTGAATAGTAATTAGGTGCATGTGTTTTGCACAGAGAAGACCCGGCGGCATCTCAACACAGTACACTGACACGATTCGTATGGCCCCGTAAATAAAATGTAGTATTTCTAAATCAGCTGAGGGATTGGACATTATTTCCCAGAGCTTTTGAAATCTTTGAAAATCTATATAAATAAAAATGAATCACCGGAATGTTTGTACGCGCAACTGTAACTGTAACTTCCAAACGACTGCACCAAATTGGATAAATCTTTCTTTTATGTGTTTGTTATTAACACGAAAAGTTAAGTACGACAAATATATTTAAAAATATAAAATATTTAAAAAGAAATATGGCGAATGATTCAGTTGAGTAGCTTATAAAAATCACACAGTTTTAGACTGCGATACGACTCTTGCCTTGACATTAATGCTTGATCAACAAAGTCAGTGAACTAGTTGAAGTACACAGGTAACTCTTATAGTGCACGTTAACATTACAACCATCTGCGAAGTACAAAATTACGTGACAAGGGACCTCTGAGAACATTGTAACACGCACGTAAAAAGAAATACACAAGGAAGAGCGTGCAGCGTCTTTTTTCGTCTCCGTATTTACTTTTACATGGTGTATATCGCAAAGAAATACGGCACCAGTACGACAAATCTAATAATCTTCATTGTGCGTGGAAGTTATATTGAGGGTACTTCGGCGCATGGCAAATGCCTATTCAACGTGACTGATTACAAGCTTGGAAACATTCTTTTTCATATTACATGTGTAATATGGAGACGTTTTAGCGAGGCTTATTTAACGAGACTTGGCGCTTCTCACCAGTGACCTTGTGGACGTTTTTCTTTTTTGTGAATTAACATTAAGTGAATCCTTAGCATTGCTAATATTTATGCTTTATAATTCCAACCTAAACAGAATTTATATTTGGATTGCTTATATAAATACATACATATTATATTAAACATAAAAACACCCACACCAAGACAAACATCCATGTTCACGCATACAAACGTTTAAATTTAACGGAAAATCAAACACAAAACCTTATACTCCCGCTACACTAACACTGCGCCCTAGCCAATTAAATTATCTTAAATGGAGACATATCCGAGAGTTATATTCTCCCTAGGAAAAGCTTTGTTCTGACTTATTTTCATTGCAAATTTTTATCATACACGGGGCAAATACTATAATCTTCTTCTATCCTCTTTATAGGTGAAACTAGAAGTGAATGTAGTCATCAATAAGCGTCACGGAAACTGGTTCAGTTGTCGCTGACAATCAAAGCAACAAATTAAATAGTTTAAAAAATAATTATATAGTTACTTAAATATAATACAAAAAATAAATTGTATGCTGGAATACAAATTTAATTATAGTGTAGACCTTCTTACATTCTCGGCTAACCCACTCGCAAGTTATTTTATTGTCCCCTATTCCTTCTCCCTCATCCCACTCCTTATCCTATCCATTTTCCCAACCCCAAGGGGCGGCAACGCACTTGTGACTCCTGTGGTGTTGCTCGTGTCCATGGGCGGCGGTAATTGCTTACCATCAGGCGATCCGTCTGCTCGTTTGCCGCCTTATACTATAAAAGAAAGCTTAATTTTTCTCATTAATTACACCATCCACTCGTGAAAACCATATGAAAGTCTAGTCAGTAGTTTTTTGTGTTTATCGCAAACTAATACAGAGGCGGCGGAAAACTTTGTTTTATTATACGTAAGGATATTTACAGTCCTTTATTTATTACCGAGTACGGTCCTGCGTTCTTGATTCGTAGTTAAACCGTTAAAAGTCGTCGACCTTTGGAAACAATCACGCCACGTTTTGAGGTGATTACATGTCAAGTGCTGATATCAGATAAGCTTAATGGGAAGGGGCGGACTAGTGATTTAACCTCTCTAATAGACGTAGGAAGTTCCTTAAGAAATGTATTTAGGAGTCGAATTGTTTTTTTGGAATAAATTACGTTACGATTACTTTGTTTTTCAGTTTATGGCGGTCGGAAGTATTGTTGATAAATTATTGGGTAGAAATTGATTACGACGAGCTATTGGCATCTAAATTCAGAAACAAAGTTTAATAAGATATGCAATAATATTATTATAGCTACCCTGTATACCTGGCCCACTGCTCGCCACGATCCCTATTCACAATAAGAAGCTTCCCACCACACCAGCCTAGTGCAGGTTGGCAGACCTCACATATCTTTCGAGAACACAACGGAAAACATTCAGACACGCAGTTTCCTTAAAGATATTTTACCTCTACCGTTTAGCAAGCGATAACTTATTTAAATAAGCGCGTGATTCTAAAATGCATATGGTGTCAGTTGAGGTTTGAAGCCATGAGCTTTTAATTAGCAATAATTTCACTGAGCTATCTCTCCGTAAATATATATTTTTAAATACACAAAATATTATGCCATTTTGGAGGCTATCGGATCACCTTCGTCACCAGAGTAGGCTATACACTCATACAAAAATTAAGAAGAAAATACCAATATAAAGCTCTGGAAAAAATCCATTACATCCAAAACACAGCTTAAACCTACAACAATACGGTCCGTCTAAGCGCCGTTGAAATATTCAAAACATTTTCATCTTTAAATAAGATTTTTAGTCCAGCTTCATTTCTGGATGAAAAACAGGCAGCTTATTTTGAAGATTGGCAGCCATTGTCCCAGTGTCAACTGGCGTACAATGGCCTAAGAATAATGTTTTCTTTTTAGTGGCGTGCTATTCAATGCTAAGATGTTTCGTGAGATGATGTATGTTTTAATCTTCAGGATGAAAAGTTTCGAGAAGGATATTGTGTCGTATTTTTAGGTGTGTGGTAAAATGTATAATTATGTCAAAAAATAATTATAAATTTTGTTCTGTGCTAATATTATAAATCTGAAGTGTTTGGTTGAACGCGGATCTCAGAAACGACTAGTTAGATTTGAACAATTATTTTTGTTCTAGATATCTCATTTATCCAGGCAGGTTAGAGGCTATCACACTCTGAGTCACAGATGTGGAGTGGTAACCTAAAACAAAGAGGATGTAATCGCTGGCTCAACTAGTTTTTCATAAAAGAGTTTTAGTTTCTCAACTCGTTTCCCTTCTAGGCAAACCACTATGTACAGGCTTGTTCTTACCCCCTTACTCCGTTGGCTCAACGACCTGATACCAGAATTTACAATTTCTCACAATTTTAGGCAGTTTCACGCCAATAACAATTAGCTTTATTTAATTAGCGAAATAATTAATACCAATAAACAAATAAATAAATATTCATTCAATAAAAAAACGTATAATATATGTCTAGGCAAAACAATATTTTGTTATATTAACATATGTTAATATAACAAAATAATATTTAAACCTTATTTTAACAGTTGGCATACAAGAAATCATTTCTCTACCTCAATAACACTAGTCATTTGCAGAATAAAATACCATACATTTATGGCAAAAGTTTCTGTTGTGAAGCCAACAATGTCGACAATAGAATGTGATTTTATAAATATAAACTTAAAAGGAATAAGGAACGAAATATAAAAGATAAAATTATTACAACCTTTGAATCTATTGTGCATCATCGCACTAAATGTTATTGTTAGTCTAGAAGCCAACGTAGCAAGCTACATGATAGCTGTTATATACTTATGCAATCTTGCGGTACAAAGACAAAATATGTAGCAGGTGTAGCAGTTCCTTACATAAATAAAGACATCGTTATTTAAAAAAATAGTTGTAAATCTGGCGATGGAAAAGAGTGGCCATACATTTTATTGCCCATTATTCTACGGCCTTGCATTGTGAACGTGGCGCCAAATATAAATGTAGAATCTTTTAGTTATTGATTTATAATTCAACGTTCATAAGCGTCACTTGTGACAATAATTAATAGGAGATTTTAGTATTTGAAATGTTAACAAATTAGCAGCGGAAGCAGCGATAGTTTAGTGGAGATGCCGACAGACTGCCATGAGTATCAGATTTAAACCCTCAACGCGTACCACAAACTTCAAAGTTATCTGCGTATTAAATTGTTTATTTCAGCTTACCCCGTGCCTCAGAGAGCATGATCAGCCATGGTTTCAGTCTCGGCTGTCACGAAGATTATTGACAGTCCTCAGTCAGAACCCTTGAGCATACTGACACTAGTCTAAGCGATAAAATATCGGTCCTTTTTAGGCTGCATACAAAGTAAGCATTCCGTCGTATCTGGTTAGACCAGAAAGCAGACCCAAGCTCAAAGGCGAAAATCTCTAATTGTTCCTACCGTGACAACGCAAAAATGATGTTAATAAAATTGTCATATACAACCGCCTAATAGGATTAAAACTTATTCAGTACTTCTATTTTTTGAGTAATACATAACATATGCGTGGTCGAATTTGTAAAGATTCGCGACAGCCTTCAGCTTCTATTGTATTGTGACAAAAGATGCCTAAGATATTTTTGACGAAGACCAGCTGTCGCTAAGGAGACGATCCATCTCCACCGCAAAAAAAATATAACGTTCTTTTAGACTCAGATCTATAAGCTTATATTAAAAGCGACTCTACAATAATTCAAATATCTGCATACAAAAAAATCTTGTATTACTGACTGACTGACAGACAAGCTACAGCCAAAACTATTAGGCGCAAACAAAGCTGAAATTTGGCATGTATGTTCCTTGGGGACGGTAGTGGTGCATTAAGAAGGGACTTTTTGTAATTGGCACGGTATTTGGCAAACGCAGTTAAATTAAGAAAATGTTCAGGCGTGGCAGCAGGCATCCTCTAGTATAAAAATAAGTAAGGAAAGACTTTTTCCGTCGATTTTCAAAAAATAAAAATACAAGACACATTTATATAACAAATTAGTGAGTTAAATCTAATATAATTATGTATACTAAACCTAAGTATGTAGTCCTAATTATGTATTAGATTTATCATTAAAAAAATTTGTTAACCGTGTCAGAACCCCTATGTAAAATAAACGCCCTAATTAGGGGTTTGAATTTATGTACGAATAAATATACCCCTACACAAGAAGAAAGAAACATCCATTTGAAGTTGTGAATTTGTCAAATATCAAAGGGCAATTTCTTAGAAAGAACACCCTCACTGGGATTAAATGCCGTGACACCGAAGACTTTATAGACATATAAATAATGTTTAAAAATACATCCAGTGACTGCATCCGTGGTCCAGTGGATAGCGTCTGCGTCTGCTGACCGGTCCCAGGTTCGGTTCTCAGATCGGGCAAAAGTGTCACTGGGCTTTCTGAATTCTCAATAGCAGCACAGAGTCTGGCAAAGTGCTCGGTAACGCACAGGCTCGCCCCCTATTACGTGGTACCAACTAATTCATAACATGGCGAAATGTAGGCGTATTATTATAGCCCTGCCTACCCCTTGAGTGAAAAAGGGTGTAAGTATATGAAAAAAACATACATCCAGGTTTAGGACAATCATTACGTGGGTTGCACGCAGTATTGGCCACTGTGGGGTGAGGGCTAAATACCGAGGAGTCTGATTATACCACTACGCTGTCCGTGCAGTCATTTATAATTTAATTGGCTACGTTTATTTTATGTTTGGTAACTTTCTTAATGTACATGTGCGCTAATATTATAATTATGTATTCGTGCACTTGATGTAGTATAAGATGTAAGGTTTTGTTGTGTTGCTATATTCTTTATGTTTTTTTTTGTATTATTAGCACCTTGCGCACTGGGAATAACTCCTTTATCGCAGGATACTTTACAAACGTTAAATAAACGGACACAAAGTACACCCATACGTAAAATAATGACACGCAGCGCAATTTAATTGAAATTTATCGGCAAAGAAGGCCAATACGCTATACGTGCAATCAATATACTTTTTAATAAAATAGTGTAGTATAAATTGTTAATTATCACTTGCGAAACGTTGAAGGAAAACATCGTGAGGAAATCTGCGTGTCTGAGTGTTCTCCATAATGTTCTCGAATAACATGTGAAGTCTGCCAACCCGCACTTGGCCAGCGCACTATGGTTCGTCTAGAACAAGCTAGCTAGACAAAATTATTTTATTTGATTTTTATGTCTAGATGCGGTTAATAAGCAAAGATATAAGGTTTTTGGTACTTTTTTCAAGGCAGTTTGTCATTTGAGCTGGTATCATGAAAAAAAAAACATTTATCGGGCATATGTGTATAATATATTTTTTGAACATTTTATAAAGTGATTTATCCCTCGACGTCGCTATAAAATCTAATAACAGATGCATAAAATATCTAAGAACTAAATCTATTACTCATTATCATCACTATCATCAGATGAATCATCCATTGAATAGTCATGATCGTGAGGGGCAGAACTATGAAAAGTAGAAATCATATTAACATTTTGTTCCTTACAGCTAGGTGGGACAATTAAATCTAATACTTCAGTTGGAAGCGTACCTATTTTCTTCCGAGGAACTTCTCGTAAACCGTTTATTACAGGGTCAGATGTTATCAATAACATATTAAGTAAATCTCTATTCGTAGCCTCCCGTGATCGCTTTCGTGTGTTGTGCTCACGAAATCTTCTGCAGTCCTTATTCCGAGCTTCCTGTGCTTCCTCGGAAAGCTGGCCTATAGGTAGAAGGGACGATCTAATTACTTCGCCACTGTGCAAAAGTATTTTGTGGACAGTAGCGGGCATGTAATACCATGAATAGAGATTTACATAAAGTTGTCTAGTTTCTTGAGCTAAGTTAACGAATTTTTCAATATTTATATCATATCCCGATGATAAAGTGCGAAGTAGTATGCCAAATTTTTGTATTAGTGAAACATCTAACCCTGTAATATCGGCACTAGCCTCGGGATTTCCAAAAAATCTTCGCGCGGTGTTCCCGTCATTAGTGTTACCGAACCCTGGTTTTGGTTTGTCTACAATCAAGCCCATTTCGCTTTTAAATCGTTTTTTAATGTCATCTGAACGTTGTTTCACACTAGCTTTGTCTTCGGCTGTTCTTAACTGCCATTTTTTTATATTTAGTCGATAGCTAATGTGAAGCAAGCATTCAAAGCACCTTATCCAAGCGTGCAACGTAGACAAACCAAAACCAAGATTATCTTTGTCCGCAGCAAACTCTTTTGACAGATCATTCATCATTGTTGGAGTTGCCCCACAAATAAAACATTTTTGTGAGGAAGAAGTTTCGGTCAGAGCATTGCAAACTTTTCCGTCAATCATTGTTAAAAGCATAACATGTGTGACAGATACTTCGGTCTCCATCACCTTGCAGGTTGTCGGCAATAAAGCGTTTATCTCTTCTAAAACCTTATTGGTTTCCGAAATCGTAAAATCTTTCGTTTCCTTAGAAAAGATAAACTATATTGGCCGACAATACATTGTAGAACAGGGCCGAGGATTCTGCCACACAATATTACCACTTTCATCTTTCAATTGAAGAGGAACGAAAGAAAATACAAATAAAAACTCGTCACTATCGTCACAATTAGTGAATTTTTGTTTGTACATACTATGACCGGAACTTCCATCACAACCCCATTTACTGATTAATGTGAATGACGTGCAAGGTAACAGACTATGAACAACTTCTTGTTGTGCTGAAACTAAACGTTCGGCAGTCTTATCAAGAATTGCCTGAACTTTGATTTCAGCATGCGTTTCATTGACTGTAATTTGTTCACCTGACGGGTAGCAGGCTATTTTAGCCTTTCTAACACTGTACATTGACGGAAACACCTTATGTCCAGCTTTAATACTCCACTTCCGAGTCTGCTTATAGCTATGGCTACTTGATTTACTATCAACGTAGTACGCTAAAGCTTCCTCACTTGTAAAACTCCTGGGGGCACTTTCTTCACTCGTGGTCTTGGTTATTGAAGGATCACTAGTCACATCTTTAATTTGACGTGCTACACTTCTCTGACCCGAGATTCGAGCTGACACTTCAGCGGCGTAAATTAATTCACTAGCACTTCTGGACTGTAATAGATCGTCTACACGTCGTCTCTTCGTTTTGAGACTAGAATGTTCAAAATCTTTAGTAGGTCTTCCGGGTCCCGGTTCTCCAGATGTAGTTGGCAGAGATAAATAAACGGACACATCGAAAGATATGTCAAGACCCTCCAGCCACGTCGAATACTTCTGTAGGAATCGCTCTCGATTTCTTCCACAGCTGCTCCACTTTTCAGCAAATTTCGTTGAATATCTTGAGATTAGTACTTTAATATCTCGCAGAGACTGCTCCGTAACACCATCAAAATTATATCTCAAAGATATAAACCGAAAGAGCTCCTCATTCCGCGTTTCCTTCGGGTGTTTCAGCCATTCTTCGAAAAAATCCATTCTTGAGACGGTAAAAACTGTTGAAAGAAAAAAATAAATAAAAATTAGTTGTGCAAATATATCGCAATGAATTTTTTTATGTATAACTACTAGACACTTATGAGAATCGTATATGATAGGTTCTACGGTGGGGACAAGTGGGGACATGTTATTATTTGACCGATGAATTTGAAAAAATGAGTAAAAAAGTGGGTGAAAATTCAAACATTTCATTTTATAAGACTAAAGAATGAAGTTCCCATGTTGAAAATGAAATAAAATATAACTACTTACCCTTACGTATACAATCCATCACAAAAACACTTTCACAAATTTCTTTTAGTGACATAAACAATGCTATCAAATATGATGTAAAAATGCAAATGAATGCCCTTTAAATAGTCAACATCTTATAAACATACCTTAATGACGCTCTTAATGAGGGTAGTATTGATAATTAATAGGTGTAATCCTCAATGTATAGGGGTAATGAGTTCGTAATAGTAATTAACTTCCAGGAATTTAAGAGTTGTTTTTGTCTAGCTAGCTTGTTCTAGACGAACCATAGTGCAGCGTGGTGGACTATAGCCTTACCCTTCTCATAGTGAGAAAAGGCCCGTGCACAGCAGTGGGACAGTTTATATACAGGGCCGATGATCATGTATAGTATATAATAGTTAGTTTTTACTATTACATTTATATTGTGACGGCCAGTGTCACATCAAACTGTCCACACTACGGTCGTCAAAGAACGCATGAGTCATACTGACGTCTACATGACAATCTGGCTGGTCACCAAACAGAATAATTAGCAAAATGGTTTGAAGACTATTTCATTATTTGGAAATGACAGTTTCCAGTTAGATGAAGTAAGCAATCGTCATCGTAACACTCTGTCAAGTGAACGCCAAATTCGCTACTAACTGATAACAAGGCAAGGATCGGCGCAGAATGTCTTTTGCTTCCATTCTCTCCATGAATGAAAAGGGAATGAATAATCAGATGACGGCTGATAAGCCCTTTTCATTCATGTCATCCTTCATACAATCCATCCATCTTTTCTTTGGACTTCCTCTATGAAAGTGTTTATGAATATTTAGCAAAAATTATTTAAATATTTTGCATAATAATTAGAAATTATAGTAATTACTGGCATGAATGAAAGGGTTAAAAAAAGACAGGTCATGAAAACAAAAGAAAAGTCGATCGAAATTAGTGGATCTAGAACATTCGTACGGATTTAAAAAGCGGTCTAGACTCTCTAAACGCCAGTTTAAGTTGAGAAGCGGTAAAGTGAAGAAGTAAAGAAAAAGTAAAAGGAAGAAGTAGTAGTGAAGTAAAGAGAAGTAAAGTGAAGTGAAGTGAATTGAAGTGAAGTACAGTGCGCAAGTCGTCAGTATTGGTGCTGTCAGCGTCGAGAACGGACGACGCGTCGTGTAAAGTGTACGCTGTGCGTAGTCAATTATAATTATGTCATCTGCGTTACTCGGTGTTTCGTTCCAATCCCGTTACCCCGTCCGTATACTATACCTATGGTTTGAACCACGACCACGTTGCTCCTGAGACCATAGGAGTAGTCTGCCAGAACTTACCAAGCAAATTGTTTATTGTGAGTTCGATTACGCTACAAAACGCACTATTCAATAGGCGATTTGTCAGAAATGGCAGTAGGTATATTCAGAGGTAAACTTTTGCGTAATACGAGTAATACTTCTTTCACAGCATGCCTTATGAACTATTCATTATTTCTTTCCCTAAGAATATGTCCATAATAGAATAAGATCGGTCCATGTAGCCTTAACGGAGGCCTATGTTCAGCAGTAGACGTATATCAGCTGAGAAATACTAATATAATTTAGTATATACTGAAATGCTATAAGTCAGCTCTTAATAACTTCTCTAAGTTATTTGTGAGAGAAGCCGCGAAGCACAGCTAGTATAAGAATAAAATGGTGACCGGTTTACGAGAGCGAGATATTTACTATTCTTCTATTTATCCAAGAATGCAATTTCGTCGCATACTAAATTAACATAGGTTCACAGTTTTGGTCGAGACAGATATTTATAAAACGCTTTAACGCAAAAACTGTTTCGGTGAAACCACATTTCAACGAAAAAACGAGAAAAGTAAACAAAAAAGTTGGAATGCTCTCGCTTTTAGCCAAAAGTAAGAGGATTACTGAATGTTGACCTAAAACTAAATCAAAAATAAACTGCTTTGGTACAACATAAGTGTGTCCTTATTACGCTCTTTGGCATAATTATGCATGAATGCTTTTAAATGGCAACACAGCTATTGATCAAGATGTTAATCGATTACGTACTAAAATTGGACTGCACTGAGAATTGATTTTATGCAGACATCACTGAAATTAATTAATCATATAAAATATATAAAATACATATTTTAGAAATGTGCAGATTGATAAATATTTTTGTTAGAAGCAATTACGTTTCAACAATATTTGCTTTTCATCATCATCGGCCCTGTATTAAACCGTCCTACTGCTGGGCACAGACCTCATCTCCCTATGAAAAGGTTACCCTAGTTCTGGTCTTACGACCATAGTCCACCACGCTAGTCAAGTACGGATTGACAGATTTCACAAGACTTTCGAAAACAATATGGATGAACTCTCAGACATGCAGGCTTACTCACGATGCTTTAATTCACCGTTTAGCAAGCGATAATAAAATTAACAATTTCATCATCATCAGCCTTTAAAAGTCCACTGCTGGACTAGGCCTCTCCTTTGAAAGGAGGAATTGGCCTACTATACCACGCTGGCCAAACGGGTTGGTATAGGGTTTGTATCAAGTTTTCCTTCTCTTACAGTGCTGTTCTCTACATAATATGCTCCCTTTGTCGGCTCTTACGACACCCATGGGATGACATGGGGTGGTGACATTCCGTATTCTTAATCCAACACGGATAACAATAGTAACAATTTAATACGTACTTAACTTCGAAACTTCATTGCTGTGCGCCGTGAATTCGAACCCAGTACCTACCCTCTGCAATCAGTCTGTTCGTATGTCCACTATAGGTTATCTCTGAATCAAGAAGTCAGTCAATTTAAAACAATTAAACTTAAGGCATTTCTTAATGTCTTAGTTTAGGCAAATTTTCTCAGTAGTTCTACTACGTTAGTCGGAACAAGTTTCAAAGATTTATACTGTACTTAACTCTTAATGCATAGTACAAATCTTCATTCGTAGCGTTTCGGTGCATATGTTTTGTGTAAATGTGACACGTCTGCAGAATTGCTTGCTTAAAATTTAGATTGCAATAGTAATGTTAGGATTCTTTTAAGGATTTGGCTCGTGAAATAAAAGACATATTCAACTGAGCTCTACCAAATTGCTTTGTGTCTGTACGATTTTAAATGTTCGAAGAAAAAGAAAATATGGCAAAGTTGTAGGTATTTTAAGAGGTTATTTTGAACTGTAAAGAAGCATGGCGATGCGCTCTATGGTGTTTAGACCAATGAAATAACATCACCACATACGATAAAATTCTTCAATAAGCAATAAGATGTTTTCTAATAGATGATGGTTGGTATCTAACTGTAACCAAACCGCTGTTGCATGGCCTGTCGGTGGAAGCGTGATGCACAGACGCTTAACTTTTTCTAACAAAAGTTCTCTACCTAAATGCATGATGAGCAGAAGCAGTACATTGTGCGATCGTTTCTCTACGAAAAACATTACAGTCCGGAGGCCTTATGTCACCCAGCTGTTGGTCGGAGTAGCCTAACTACGACCAGCACAAACCGCTGTTTCATAGTTCTTTAATGGTCGAAGACCATCGATCAATTAGCTAGTAGCTTGCAGATTTAACTTAGTTTTTTGACTTCTAATGGTGGGCAACGAGTGGGGAGAAAAATTGTAGTCAAAAAGCCTTTTGATTACTTGAAACGTACTTGATACTTTGAAACTGTTTCTTTACTGACTGACTGACAGACAAACAACGCACAGCCGAGACTACTGGGCGTAAGTACTGGGGTGTCCTCTAGTTATGCTATAATTATCTTACAGATAGATAACTTACCAACTCCATTTTGCATCCGAATCTTAAAGATACCTTGGCAATAACATTTTGCATACGATACCACGATTATTACAAATATTTGTTTGCCCTATCTCATATAAAATATACTGAAAGTCAGTATAATTTTACCACACTATTTTTACCGAAAATATTTTAAACTTTCACCGAGAAGCTCCTAAGCAGTTTATTACGTCTATTTACCATTTACTCCTCAGTAACTTTTGGCTAGAATACAACGTGGCCTAAGTGCATATGCACTTAACTTACGACGTAAGCACCGTTACGGTGAAATTATGGCAACAGAATAATATAATAAGCGCTTCTTCTCGTAATCAATTCAGTTTTGGCAAGTAAGTCAATGTATTATTGCAGAGGTTTATGACAAGTTCTTGGCGATGATATCATGATACATTGTTGAATATATTGTTTATATTTCTACTATTAGAAAGAATTAAATTAAAGTGTGGCCAACTCTGATATCAAAATTCACAAGCCGTCTGAAGGATTCCAACATGGTTGAATGATTCTTTTCCTGAGACAAAAACGATACTTAAATTTATCGGTCAGGGACCGATAAATTTAAGTATCTATTGCAACACGGTAGCGCTCTATAATTTAGGGTTTCTCTGTTCAAGCTACTTGAGAGTATGCTTTTTTATAAAATTTTAGACTAAGATGTCAAGACACATCTGTATAATATAAAATTCTTGCGATACTGACTGACTGACAGACAAGCTACAGCCAAAACTATTGGTTGCAAGAACCTGAAATGTTTATTCCTTTGGAACCGTAGGGGTGCTCTAAGACGGGATTTCCTGAAATGCTCACGGGATCGGGAAGAAACGTCTTTTTTTAATGTGCGTACATAGCTCCTGAGCGTCATCTAGTATGTATACAAAACTGTTATACTTTGAAAACATATACAACTTTTTATATAATTTATTTATCAGAAAAACACAAGGGTACAAAAAATATACTCATACATAATTAAACTTAAGGCTGCAGTTTGCCTATTGATTGGGAAGAACACCAGTCTCCTGTACTAGTTAGAAAACTGTATCACAGGAGATTGGATTGGGGATATGTTTTCAAAGTATATAGTATTAGATTAAATTAGATTTAATAAACAGGTCATGTAGATATACAACTTTTTAGGCAAGTATTAGATTGAATCTACAGGTCATGTAGAAATACTATTTGATGACAATATAGTAGTCCCGAAAAATATTCCAAACTTTAGTACGAATGCTCTATTGTATCAAAATAGTTTTTTTAGGTGAACTGGCAGCTCTGTCAATGACTTGTATAGATTTTGTATTTATTTTGGGCATTGTGAATAAAATGGTAACTGTGATTTGGAAATATATATTTTTTTCCATTACTGAATAAATTTGCCTATCAATTTCGACGCCGTGTATGACTATAGATCCTTTAGCCACTATTTGAAACCATCTGATTAATTTTCTTTGAGTTGATGTACGAACTGATTTCGTTCGTTAGGATATAAGCCTTTTAAAAATTTTCCTGAAAATATTAAAAACACGTGAAGAATGGAAATGTGCCTAGCAAAATGCAACGCGTATTATGTATCCAAGAATCTCATCTTGACCTTTCCTAGGGTACAAAAGTCTATCCCGTAGGATCTATATACAAACAGTTCTGCTTATCAAAAAACAATCATAGCTAGGTAATGAAACTACGACTTTTGCCTTAGCATTCATTCTCTTGCCCTAGCCCCAATTTATTTAGAGGCCGTCATCCGATTATATACCTCTTTTTCGTTTATTTTCACCCACTCACTCTAACCATCTTTTTACCAACAGGCTAATAATCCTATTAAATTAGGTGTTTTGGAATTCTCGCAAAATCAGCAACGCAACTAAAATCAATTCACCCAAAATCACTGTACAAAAAGTCCAGCAAAATCATTTTAATCCGCCATTTTCAAGCTGTCCGTAAATATTTTACTTGTTCTAGATCGGGACGCCCGATCGAGTGCTTAGCAAGCAGCGCCGGCTCGCAAACATTAGCTTATGACGATGCCGTGTTAATATGTGCTGTGGACGATTTGTTTCAACGCTACGTTCAAAATGTAAACTCATTAAATTATTTTACAAGTACCTATTCAAGCTGGATAGTGAAGAGGTTAATTTCAAAACCAGTTTATAACTATTTAGGTAAGTATAGTGTAAAATAGATTTGACAGTGTAGGTACATCATTAGTATGGAAGTGAAAAAAAAAACAAATTGTGTCAGTTACCAAAGCTCAGTCAGTTAGCTACAAAGAAATGTGATGTTATTAGACTAGAATCAAAAATTGAACTTGTGAAGAAAATAACTTTGGAAGCTCAAATGGACTTAGTAAATCGTATAAATGCATTTTTTATAGCACGAGGTGCCACTACTTGCTCGAACAAATATAGTGTCTAAATTGTTGGAAGAACGATATGAAATCCTGTACCCATATTTTATAATACTTCTTCGTCTTTTTGTGTGAGTGTGTGCTGGTACTGGCCAAATCTGGTATCTTACTTTATAGATAGATAGATAGATAGATTAACACTTTATTGTACACCAGCATACAAACGGAATTACAATGGTAAAATTAACTTAAAACTAGTTGCACAATAGGGCGGTCTTATCGCAAAATGCGATCTCTTCCAGACAACCTAGTTTGGAAATGGTATTTTATAAAAGTATAATTGTGTGGGTAACTGTGTACCTAGTGGAACAGTGTCTCAATGGGTAGATAATAGAGTCGGACATAATAATATTATATTAATACATTTATATATATGAGTATAAAACATATAATACGTATATATTGTACATACAATACAAAATAATTAGTTATGACAAACCAATGCTTATAAACAATAAATAAACTTTACATTTTACAATATATATATATATATATATATTTACATCCCCATGTTGATATTGCGTCCTACATAGCGGTTTTTACCGATGATGTTGCGTCCGACTGACTTGTTGCGTCCTGGATACGGACGCAAGATTGACCATCTCTCAAATACAGCCAGGAGCCATCAAAAGATCAGTACAATGCATGGGTGAAATATTGGCATGGACGTAGTTTTGTCACGAGAGTGAATTTCGGCGTATTTTTTAGTTCCGCAGTGAGCCGCGCGAATTTTAGAGGCCTCTACTTATAGATGTATATTAATGGCGTATATTCATTATTTTGGTTACATACATCATGCCGATAATATTGCTTCCGTAATTCTTATTCAGTATAATAAAAAGTTTTTATCGATTCTAATTAGCGATTTAATTGCGTCCAATAAAACAGCGCAAATACGGAGATGGCTAGCGTGAGAGGGCGGAGTTAGCACGCGGGTTGCAACTTGTTAGAGGCCCGCAGCGTAATTTTGTTTACACCGTTTTGACTAGCCAGCCGGGGCGGATGCAAAAACACTTGTGGTGTGAACTGGAAGTAAAATAACCAGCAACATGAAATGAAGTGCCAGGTTACTTTCATTTGCAAGTAACTATTATCATAAAGTTCAATTAAAATGATTAATAGTTAATAGGTAAATCAGTATTTTTAAGTAAATAACTTATTAAGTAAATGACTTGTAATCAAATTGTAAGCTGAGAGTAAATATTATATTTCTTGAAAATATACCAAGAAATGTAGAGTATGTTTTGTTTACGTAACTCGTACTTCCTTCAATAAAACATTTTTTGCTGAATTAGGTAAAGCTATCAAAAAAAGCTTTACATATAATTGACAATAATAAACATAACTATCAAACGATGTAACAACATTCCTTCTTTAAGTAAAAGGGTGCATTTGTAAGAAAACCTACTTTTTACCTCAAATTTTTTTACGCATATTTTACGGTTTTATTTCGCTTGACCAGTTTATTTGTTTGTTTGGGTAAAATTTACAACAAAAATATGTCTATTGTTGTTGATTGACTTGATTGAATCGTGAAAAAAATTTTAATTTTATGATTATGGTCTTAATATTGTACGTAATAACTCGGCAAAAATAAGGCTTGATAGTATTACCGATACAATTCCTTTCTTTCTTTTAAACTACCACGATCTGTACACATATTAAACATTATGTAACGGGTCTGAATCGTGTTAATAAACGAAAAGAAAGATGAAATACCTTTCTATTTGTCCCGACGTTTCGGCATGGGTTACACCAGCCGTGGTCACGGGATGACTGAAGTTCGTCAGCGCTGCCTCCGAGAAGTGCGGGTTTTGGAACCTACCCTCACTTGGTCTTCACAATTATTAACTTTTATATGTTCGGAACTGTCGGTACTTCAACACACAACACTAATGGTATCTTCACACTGGCGCGTAATATCACCTCGTCGGTGTCTACATTTGCTGATGACAGGATTCCAAGATGTAGATAAACGGTACCTATTCTCCCGGTTTAAATTTGCGTGCTTTTTGATTTCAACCGCTTCCCGTGCTATTCTTGAAAAATAGTGACGGTCTGTGGAGAGAACCTGGGGCCGATGTAGCTCAATCCAGTGATTGGATCCTGACTCCAACAAATGCTCAGCTATGGCCGTCTTGGTGGTTTGTCGGTTTTTGACGGCCGTGATGTGTTCCTTAACTCGTTCGGCGATGGTCCTTTTTGTTTGCCCGATATAGGAACTACCACAGCTGCAATCCACCTTGTACACGCCTGGTGTTTGAAAAGGGATGACATCCTTTGGAGTACGCTGGTAATTTGCTACTTTTGAGTACGGACTATATACAGTCTTAATGGAGTATTTTTGTAGTACTGTTCCAACTTTATCCGTCACTCCTTTTATTTAGGGCATGAACGCTGGCGCTCTGTTCACTTCAGTCAGTCTCGACCATTTCCTTGAACCTCGCATATTGTGTTTGTAACCGTTTTGCTTGAGTACCTCCCGAACATGTGTGAGCTCACTATCTAAGTGTTCGGGGTCGCAAATGTCATATGCTCTGTTTGTCAATGAAGCAATAACGGATTGCAAATGTCGCGGGTGATGATGTGAATTTGCGTGTAAGTACCTGTCAGTGTGTGTGGGCTTCCTGTAAACAGTGTGTGACAGGTTTCCATTTTCTTTCACCTTGATCTTCACATCAAGGAAGGCTAACGATCTGTCTGTCTCCATTTCATAAGTGAACCTTATATTAGGGTGTATGGAGTTCAAGTGATCTGCTAATTGTTCTACAACCTGTTTGTTACCCTTTATAATACAGAACACGTCATCGACGTATCTTTTCCATATCTTTACGTGGAACGCTTGTAGTTGGATCCTTTCTTCAAAATGTTCCATCCAGATGTTGGCCATTACCGGTGCAACAGGGCTACCCATGGCCACTCCGTCAATCTGGAGGTAATATTGCCCACGATATAGAAAATAGTTCCCGTCTAGGCAGTGTTTCAGTAGAACAATGTATTTATCAGACAGACCGTTTAACCTTAGTTTACTCTCGACCACATAAAGGCAGTCTTGAATTGGAACGCTTGTGAATAGTGACTCGACATCAAAGCTCACCATCACTTCGTCGGGTTCTACTTTCATGCTCTTGATGACGTCTACAAAATGGCGAGAATCCTTTACAAACGACGATGTCTTACCTACTAATGGTTGCAGTGCCGCTGCAATGTGTTTCGCTGGGTCGTAAGTGGGTGAATCGATCTGAATTACGATCGGGCGTAGAGGCACGTTATTTTTATGAATTTTCGGCAAACCATTTATTTTCGGCGGTTGAACGGTCTTAGGTCTATAGAGGCGTTCAAACACATCGTCCGTGAAAAGATCTTGGCCTCTGCCTTGATGTGGTCGAGAGTAAACTAAGGTTAAACGGTCTGTCTGATAAATACATTGTTCTACTGAAACACTGCCGAGACGGGAACTATTTTCTATATCGTGGGCAATATTACCTCCAGATTGACGGAGTGGCCATGGGTAGCCCTGTTGCACCGGTAATGGCCAACATCTGGATGGAACATTTTGAAGAAAGGATCCAACTACAAGCGTTCCACCTAAAGATATGGAAAAGATACGTCGATGACGTGTTCTGTATTATAAAGAGTAACAAACAGGTTGTAGAACAATTAGCACTTGAACTCCATACACCCTAATATAAGGTTCACTTATGAAATGGAGACAGACAGATCGTTAGCCTTCCTCGATGTGAAGATCAAGGTGAAAGAAAATGGAAACCTGTCACACACTGTTTACAGGAAGCCCACACACACTGACAGGTACTTACACGCAAATTCACATCATCACCCGCGACATTTGCAATCCGTTATTGCTTCATTGACAAACAGAGCATATGACATTTGCGACCCCGAACACTTAGATAGTGAGCTCACACATGTTCGGGAGGTACTCAAGCAAAACGGTTACAAACACAATATGCGAGGTTCAAGGAAATGGTCGAGACTGACTGAAGTGAACAGAGCGCCAGCGTTCATGCCCTAAATAAAAGGAGTGACGGATAAAGTTGGAACAGTACTACAAAAATACTCCATTAAGACTGTATATAGTCCGTACTCAAAAGTAGCAAATTACCAGCGTACTCCAAAGGATGTCATCCCTTTTCAAACACCAGGCGTGTACAAGGTGGATTGCAGCTGTGGTAGTTCCTATATCGGGCAAACAAAAAGGACCATCGCCGAACGAGTTAAGGAACACATCACGACCGTCAAAAACCGACAAACCACCAAGACGGCCATAGCTGAGCATTTGTTGGAGTCAGGATCCAATCACTGGATTGAGCTACATCGGCCCCAGGTTCTCTCCACAGACCGTCACTATTTTTCAAGAATAGCACGGGAAGCGGTTGAAATCAAAAAGCACGCAAATTTAAACCGGGCGGATGGTTACCGTTTATTCACATCTTGGAATCCTGTCATCAGCAAATGTAGACAACGACGAGGTGATATTACACGCCAGTCTGAAGATACCATTAGTGTTGTGTGTCGAAGTACCGACAGTTCCGAACATATAAAAGTTAATAATTGTGAAGACCAAGTGAGGGTAGGTTCCAAAACCCGCACTTCTCGGAGGCAGCGCTGACGAACTTCAGTCATCCCGTGACCACGGCTGGTGTAACCCATGCCGAAACGTCGGGTCAATTAGAAAGGTATTTCATCTTTCTTTTCGTTTATTAACACGATTCAGACCCGTTACATAATTTTTAGTATGTGTACAAATCGTGGTAGTTTAAAAGTAGTTATTACAAACCGCTACGGGCCGGAGTTTGTAAATAAAATCAAACATCTAGAATTCCTTCGCGTAAAACGTGTGCGTTTAGAATCATCGTTAGTATTATTGGTAAAATGTCGCGATGCCGGTGTAGTACCCTCGGGAGTGCGTATTAAGCCGCGAAAAGACATACCACACTCAGAAGGAATTCTAAAAAACGCGAGTGTTCGTCTCCTGAGACAATTAATTCGGAACTGTAGGTACAATATAAATAGTGTGCATTGTGAACTATACAGTTTACATGTGGAGTGCAGTGCTGTGTTATCACGTGAAGATTTTGATCTGTGCGACCGTGTAACATACAACCAAGCGAGCCGTATCCATGAATTGTGTGGTATCAAACATGAGGCGAAATACACTAAATTACTACGTCAGCGCGACAGGTATGTTCAAAAAAGTGGAGTACTTAACCAAAGTAACACGGTTATTAATCTATCGAGCACAAACATAGATACAGCCACACAGAAAATATTGGCTAAAGGATTAAATTACGCTATGACACCCAAACGGATTCCGTATGAAAATATCATAAGTGGCATCGAGGAAGTTATAATACAAATTACCATCCAACGACGCTGACACACTGAGACAGGATGTTGCAGTTATCTTGCGAAAGTCGAAGCTACCGAGACCGAATGTTACTACGGAAGAGCGTCAAGCACTGAAAGCGCTACGTGAAAACACGGATATTTTAGTGCTTAAGGCCGATAAGGGAAACGCCACCGTAGTAATGAATTCCGGTGATTATGATAATAAAATGCGGGATCTATTAAGCAAAGTGTCCACATACAAGCCGGTGTCATATAATCCCACTGCCAGAGTCACAAAACGTATACGAGCGCTTGTCAAGGACCACCAAGATCTTTTCACGGACGATGTGTTTGAACGCCTCTAAAGACCTAAGACCGTTCAACCGCCGAAAATAAATGGTTTGCCGAAAATTCATAAAAATAACGTGCCTCTACGCCAGATCGTAAGTCAGATCGATTCACCCACTTACGACCTAGCGAAACACATTGCAGCGGTACTGCAACCATTAGTAGGTAAGACATCGTCGTTTGTAAAGGATTCTCGCCATTTTGTAGACGTCATCAAGAGCATGAAAGTAGAACCCGACGAAGTGATGGTGAGCTTTGATGTCGAGTCACTATTCACAAGCGTTCCAATTCAAGACTGCCTTGATGTGGTCGAGAGTAAACTAAGGTTAAACGGTCTGTCTGATAAATACATTGTTCTACTGAAACACTGCCTAGACGGGAACTATTTTCTTTATCGTGGGCATTATTACCTCCAGATTGACGGAGTGGCCATGGGTAGCCCTGTTGCACCGGTAATGGCCAACATCTGGATGGAACATTTTGAAGAAAGGATCCAACTACAAGCGTTCCACGTAAAGATATGGAAAAGATACGTCGATGACGTGTTCTGTATTATAAAGGGTAACAAACAGGTTGCAGAACAATTAGCACTTGAACTCCATACACCCTAATATAAGGTTCACTTATGAAATGGAGACAGACAGATCGTTAGCCTTCCACGATGTGAAGATCAAGGTGAAAGAAAATGGAAACCTGTCAGACACTGTTTACAGGAAGCCCACACACACTGACAGGTACTTACACGCAAATTCACATCATCACCCGCGACATTTGCAATCCGTTATTGCTTCATTGACAAACAGAGCATATGACATTTGCGACCCCGAACACTAAGATAGTGAGCTCACACATGTTCGGGAGGTACTCAAGCAAAACGGTTACAAACACAATATGCGAGGTTCAAGGAAAAGGCCGAGACTGACTGAAGTGAACAGAGCGCCAGCGTTCATGCCCTACATAAAAGGAGTGACGGATAAAGTTGGAACAGTACTACAAAAATACTCCATTAAGACTGTATATAGTCCGTACTCCAAAGTAGTCTGTATGCTTGGCAAATTTTTGTATCAGGAAAAGGTATGCTATGTAAAAAACAACTTAACTGTAATCCGTACTTTCTTTAACTTGTTATTAGTAATACTTATTATGTTTGTTATTGTAAGTGTAAGTGGTGTTTGCTTGTAATTGGATGTAACTGTTACTCTAGATCGTAAGATGTTTATAATATTTGCTTTTATTACTGTTACGATTGTTAGCAAACCTAAATAAATAAAAATAGACAGTCCCAGTTGACACAGTCAAATGCCTTACTATAGTCGACGAAGCACATTATGACAGGTGTGTCGAACTCGTAGCATTTTTCCACAATTTGCCTGACGTTTAATATTTGTACACGCGTGCCTTTTTCCTTGACAAAACCGGCCTGTTCTTGCGGGATCTGCCAGTCAAGATAATACCGGACCCGGTTGTTTATGATGTCTAACAGGACTTTGCTTGCGTGACAAATTAAAGCGAGTGTGCGTTAATTATCACATTTTTTGGTCGAACCTTTTTATGGGCCTTAGGCCACTTGTCGTTCCACTATACGTGGTTGCAGATGTTGTGCAGTGTGTCAACACCTTTTTCACCCAGAGCCTTCAACACTTTAGCTGTAATTTGATCCAGACCTGGCGCTTTGTTAGTTTTTAACGATCCAATGGCCGTTACTATCTCCGATCTTAGGATGTCGGGTTCCAGGTGCAATTTAGCCCATATGGATAACCTAGACGTCTGAATATTTAATACCTAACTAAGAGAATATCGTATGACGAGGTACATTCATTTAAATCGTACTAGAAGTTTAAGAATTATATTGCAAGTCAAAGTTATTTGATTTATAATCCACTTGAAGAAGGTGGTTATCAATTCGACTGTATGTTTTTTTGTATATTTATTTCGCGGATTACTCCGCCAATAAGGAACCGTTTTCAATGGTTCTTTTTTTCATAGGTCATACTTCAAATTATATATATATACTACTCAAAACAAAATAAGGGCCACTAAGATTTTTTGCTGTACCATGAAAACAATAAAGACAATTGTTTAACTTATTTAACTACAAAATAATGTTATTAGTTATAATTTTATAGGCTAACAATTGTTTAAAATAATGACCCGGAATTGTTTTTTAAGTCCATAATGAAATTGACCATATTGAATGAAAAACATGAACAAAAGAAATCACCGAAAAAATACAAAATATTGTTCTTGTCACTTTTGTTTCTTCTTTTTAGTAACGAGTATGTCCTCTTCTCTTAGCAATACACTCCAGAAGCCTTGTGTGCATACTCTGGATCAAATTCCTCACTTTTTTATCTGGAATCTCCTCCCAGGCACGTTTTAAGGCGTCAATCAGCTGCTGTTGATTGTAGACCCCTTGCTCATTCACTCTAACCCTTCGTTTCAATTGGTCCCACAATTGCTGGATTGGAATTAAATCCGGACTGTTAGCTGGCCATGGTAATTGGCCATGGTCTTGCTTCAGGATAAATCCAGGCCCCACTAGCTGTGCAAATGGGATCACTTGAGGCCTGATGACATCCTCGATGTATCGTTCAGCCGCTCACCGCGTGGTGTCCACACCCTAACACGCCGATCATCATTGAAAAATTGTACTTTGCATTCGTCTGTAAAAAGCACCTTGCCCCACTGATTAATCCCCCAGTTCAAATACTGACGCGAGAATCTTAAATGGTTTGCACGTTGAACCCTGGTCAGAGGAATTAGAACAACTCGTCGTCTTGACATTTGCTGGTCTTCGTGCAATCGATTACGTATAGTTTGATCACTGACACGGGTACCCGTTGTCAGCCGTAGGCGGTGTTGTAACTTACGGACCGTAACTGTACGATCACGACGAGCACTTAGTTGGATGTACCGATCCTCGTGCGCCGTTGTTACACGAACTCTACCTAAACCGGGTCTCCTGGCAGCACTGCCGGTCTCTTGGAAGCAATTCCATACATTTTGGACAGCTCTTCAAGAAAATCCCAACTGCAAACCCACGTAACGATGAGAACGGCCTTCTTGAATCATAGTAATGGCTCTGGTTGCCGTAATTGTATCCATGTGCCTTCGTAATGGTGGCATGATTAACGCGAGATGATAAATGAATCAATAAAAATTGAAAAATAAACTTTTTTCCTAAAATAACCGAGACAAGTTAAGAAGACAATCGAAGAAAAACTTAAGAATAACATTTAATTTTTTTTTCTTGGAATGATGACCAATACTTTTCAAATTAGGAACACGAACACCAGCATAAAAGAGATCAAACACCAAAGAGTACGTAATATCAATATAATGCTACTTATCAGTCACTTTCAGTTTACTAAAGTGCACCTAAATGTAAATAAACTAGTGGCCCTTATTTTGTTTTGAGTAGTATATATCAACTCGAGTAAACTATTCGAATTTTGTACACGATTAAAATCGGTTATGTGCCATCTTTGGTGAAAAATAATTAGTCACCGACAACTGACCCACTCACTCCACGATCATCATAAAAGGTTAGACGAGTAAAAAAATATATAAAGACAACCAGTGGATATCGGGCGAGGCATCAAGGGAAGCAACCAGAAAATAATAAGGGAAGTATAGGCCGCGCCACACAAGTTGGTGAATGTGAAGTTAGCTACAGCTGCGCAATGTCCAATCCTGACTGAACCTCACATAAAGCTGCGCGTTGATTGGATATTGCGCAGCTTATAGCTTATTTAACATCCGCTAACTTGTGTGGCGCGGCCTATAACCAAGGTGGCATCAAGGGAAGTAACCAAGGGCCATCAAGGGGCCCAACTAAGGAAGCATCAAGAAGAAAGGAATTGTATCGGTAATACCATCAAGCTTTATTTTTGCCGAGTTATTAAGTACAATATTAAGACCATAATCATAAAATTACAAATTTTTTCACGATTCAATCAAGTCCATCAACAACACTAGACATATTTTTGTTGTAAATTTGACCCAAACAAACAAATAAACTGGTCAAGCTAAATAAAACCGTAAAATATGCGTAAGAAATTTGAGGTAAAAAGTAGGTTTTCTTACAAATGCACCCTTTTACTTAAAGAAGGAATGTTGTTACATCGTTTGATAGTTATGTTTATTATTGTCAACTATATGTAAAGCTTTTGTTGATAGCTTTACCTAATTCAGCAAAAAAATGTTTTATTGAAGGAAGTATGAGTTACGTAAACAAAACATACTCTACATTTCTTGGTATATTTTCAAGAAATATAATATTAACTCTCAGCTTACAGCTACAGCTTATCAGAACTGGGTGTACCTCATCACTTGATTGCACGTCTGCAATCTTTATATCACAAGAACCAAAGAGTGGTGAGGATTGACGGTACAAAATCTAAACCATTCAGTTTTGAAAAAGGAGTTTGACATGGCTGCGTCCTTTCACCCGTCCTATTCAATATAAACGGTGAATATATAGTGAGGCGCACGTGCGATAGCTGGGAGGAAGGCATCACCGTTGGTGAACGCAAAATCTGTAATTTGCGTTATGCAGACGACACCGCCCTGCCTGGCGTCAAATGACGCCGAGATGATCACCTTACTGGATAGGATGGAGCGCATCAGCAGTGAACTAGGTCTCTCTATAAACAGGTCCAAAACGAAGATCATGGTCATAGATCGCACAGGCAAGCTTGAGCCCACTGGGTCACTCAATTTAGAGACGGTTAACAGCTTTATATACCTGGGTTCAAGCATTAGTAATAATGGTTTTTGTGAATCTGAGGTGCGAAGAAGGATCGGGATGGCAAAAGGAGCCATGGCACTGCTGTCAAAGATATGTCAAGAATATCTCTCTGAAAACCAAGATCAATCTTGTATGCACTCTGGTGTTCTCCATATTCTTGTATGGCGCAGAGACATGGACCTTGAAGAAAGATGACCGTGATCGCACTGATGCTTTCGAGATGTGGTGCTGGAGGAAGATGCTGGACATCCCCTGGACAGCACACCGCACCAACGTATCGATCATACAGGAGCTCAAGATCCAGACGAGGCTTTCCACCATCTGCCTGCGCAGAGTTCTAAAGTACTACAGGTACATTGCGAGGAAAGACAGTGATAACTTGGAAAAGTTAATAATCACTGGCAAAGTGGAAGTAAAAAGACCGAGAGGCAGAAGCCCGATAGGTTGGATCGACCAGATCCGCACGACTCTTAACACCACGGTATCGTGTACCGTGGTGTTAAGAGTCGTGCGGATCGCTCTCCACTCAGCAGCAGATAGGAATAGATGGCAGGAAGTGGTCCGCAATAGACTGTTTCCACGAGGTGGTCACGACCTTCAGCATTGAGGAAACCGACGCGAGAAGGTTATCCAATCTCGAGTTAATAGGTAGGCAGGTATCTTCTGCGTCAGTGTGCTACAACCTCGACAACATATTTGCTTAACATCAGGCAGTACGTAGTACATCGATATGGTTAGAACAAGAATGCCGACTCAATTATGACTGTAATAAGCTTTTTTTATCCTGGATAACGCTCGAATTTAATCAGGGTGCACGGCATTGAACCCAAAAAAGTCGAGCAAAAAAAGCTCAGTCGTTAGTTTTACTTTTACCGATGCCATTCAGGCCATTTTCAAGTCTCTGTAACTTCGTTCTGGATAAAGCTAGACATCTGAACATTTCATTATCAAGTGAAAATCTTTATAATAATAGTAGATTGTATGACAAGGGAGAAAAATGGTATTTTTACGGCGAGGGCACTACTTTGAACCACGAGCGAAGCGAAGGATTCTAACGTAGAATCCTGAGCGCAGCGAGGGGTTCAAAATACATTACCCGAGGGAAAAATAATTTGCTCTCGAGTCATATACTCTACTTTCTATCCCCTTTCTATGAGAAAATAAATAAGAGACGGTGTTATGTAATTAATGAATATATTTAATAAAATTAGATGTGTGAATATAAGTTAAAACAATTACAAATTTATATTTTCCTCTTTCACAACCCGATGTAGAACTCATTATTTTTGCAAAATTCAATAAAGTATGTACCTACTGATTAGGAGAACAGAGTCGTAATTCGCGCGCTGTTTTTTTGTTAGCGCGGGTCACGCCCGTGCAGCCAACACGTACCAGCCAGTTATTTATACAATTTACGTTCGATTTCTATGAATGATATACGTTCCAAATTCAAATAACTTTTCCGCCCGCTTAAAAGTGCTTAACAGAAAAGATCTATTTTGCTCCAACTAAAAGAGGAACAAAGCGACACTTTTCGAATAGAAGGGATGAAAAATATATTACAGAGTTTCACCCAAATCGAACTAGTACTTTAAAATTATGATTGTCACACTCACTCAACGGTCTTCATAAAATTCTAAGGTATTTCTAGCAGACATAGGTACAAGCTTGTAATTTTGATGAAATGGTCATTATCATTAAGCCTAAAAAAATAAAAAAAATCCTTAAACCTTTAGGAAAAATTCAAACAAATGTACCTTTTTAATTTTGGTCTAGTTTTCCTATTTTAGAATCTACACAAATAAGTTTGTGAACCTTAGTAGTACGTGGATTAGGTATTAATTACTCCACCAAGATAACTTTGCGGTTTAGAATTCGGAATTCAGTTTATGTCCCTACTAGATTCAAATATTTTTGGCTATCTAGAAGTACTCGTAGGGTAGGATCAGGGTAGGGATCGGGCAAGCACCGGGAAGGGACCGGCGAGCAGCACGGGTGGAGGTGCATAAGTCGGGGCCCGGGGGGTGGGGTTTCACGGGTGGAGGGCATAGGTTGGGGTTCACAGGTCAGGGAGGACACGGGTGGGCGTTCACTGGTGTGGGCACGGGGGGGTTCACGGGTGGAGTACATAAGTGGGGATGCAGGTGCGAACTCATGGGTGGGAGTACGGGTGGTGGTTCACGGGTGTAGGCACGGGTAGGGGTTCACGGATGAGGGCAAGGGTAGGGGTTCACGGATGAGGCCAAGGGTGGGGTACACAGGTGAGGCCATGGATGGGGTACGGATGGAGGATGGAGGATGGGGGTCACGGTGGGGTGCAGGGTAGAATAACACCCCATGAAGAGAGATGTTTGATAAAAACCATCACTAGCAAAAAGAAGTGAGATGTAAACAAAAACATTACATGTAAAAAGAACAACAACTCGAGCAACAGTTCTTCAGTATTTAGTTGTGAGATCAAATATGGCAACTAATGGTAGGTACCATTCGAAACGGTCATGACGGCTGAAACACGAGGGTGTACGGTTTCGACAAATATATCAGTTTAGGAGGAAGCAGCATTCTCAACACAATATATGGACTATATACCGAAAACATATTCTGTATCAATATAATCTCTAATGTAGTAGGAAGTCATTTAATTAATGGAATGCTTATATTAAATACAGGAAAATATACGGATCCGATATAAACTTAAATTTAGATGGATAATCTGTAATACACATAGAACATATTCAGAAATATACAGTGCGTCACATTATTTCCATCATGAACGGACGCCAGAAACCAGCGAGAATTATTTGAAATTGAATATCTTCATTTCGTGTTTAATCAAAATTTCTTGTTGATAATTGAATTCACATGACTAAAGTGTACCTATATTCGCACATGGCTGGTTTCTGGCGTCCGTTCATGATGGAAATAATGTGACGCACTGTATATTTATGAATATGTTCTATGTGTAGTACAGATTAGCCTAAATCCATCTAAATTTAAGTTTATATCGCATCCGTATATTTTCCTGTATTTAATATAAGCATTCCATTAATTAAATGACTTCCTACTACATTAGAGGTTATATTGGTACCGAATATTTTTTCTGTATATAGTCCATATATTGTGTTGAGAATGCTGCTTCCTCCTAAACTGATATATTTATCGATACCGTACACTTTCGTGTTCCAGTCGTCATGACCGTTTCGAATGGTACCTACCATTAGTTGCCATATTTGATCTCACAACTATATACTGAAGAACTGTTGCTCAAGTTGTTGTTCTTTTTACATGTAATGTTTTTGTTGAAATTTAACTTATTTTTGTTAGTGATGGTCTTTATCAAACATCTCTCCTCCTGGGGTGTTATTCTACCCTGCACCCCACCGTGACCACCATCCGTGAACCTCCATCCGTACCCCATCCGTGCCCCCAACAGTGCCCACACCCGTGAACCCCCCACCCGTGCCCTCACCCGTAAATCCCAACCCATGCCCTCACCAGTGAACCACCACCCATGGCCTCACCCGTGTACCCCCACCCTTGGCCTCATCCGTGAACCCCTACCCTTGCCCTCATCCGTGAACCCCTACCCGTGCCTACACCCGTGAACCCCCACCCGTACTCCCACCCATGAGTTCGCACCTGCATCCCCACTTATGTACTCCACCCGTGAACCCCCCGTGCCATCACCAGTGAACCCCCACCCTTGTCCTCACCCGTAAACCCCACCCGTGTTCTCACCTGTGAACCCCAATCTATGCCTTCCACCCGTGAAACCCCACCCCCCGGGCCGCGACTTATGCACCTCCACCCGTGCTCCTCGCCGGTCCCTTCCCGGTGCCTGCCCGTTCCCTACCCTGATCCTACCCTACGAGTACTTCTAGATAGCCAAAAATATTTGAATCTAGTAGGGACATAAACTGAATTCCGAATTCTAAAAGCAAAGTTATCTTGGTGGAGTAATTAATACATAATCCACGTACTACAAAGGTTCACAAACTTATTTGTGTAGATTCTAAAATATGAAAATTAGACCAAAATTAAAAAGGTACATTTGTTTGAATTTTTCCTAAAGGTTTAAGGATTTTTTTTTATTTTTTTTGGCTTAATGATGATGATCATCAAAATTACAAGCTTGTACCTATGTCTGCTAGAAATACCTTAGAATTTTATGAAGACCGTTGAGTGAGTGTGACAATCAATAATTTTAAAGTACTAGTTCGATTTGGATGAAACTCTGTAATATATTTTTATCCCTTCTATTCGAAAAGTGTCGCTTTGTTCCTCTTTTAGTTGGAGCAAAATAGCTCTTTTCTGTTAAGCACTTTTTAGCGGGCGGAAAAGTGATTTGAATTTGGAACGTAGGTATATCATTCATAGAAATCGAACGTAAATTGTGTAAATAACTGGCTGGTACGTGTTGGCTGCACGGGCGTGAACCGCGCTAACAAAATTACAGCGCTCGAATTACGACTCTGTTCTCGTAATTAGTAGGTAGGGTAAACAGTATAATGACTGGCACTCTAAGCGGTTTCTACTACTAGTAACAAATTCTCAGGAAAATTCAATTTCAATAATATTTTCTATGGTTTTGTCGGAATTGTGTTTACATGGCCATTAATAAAAATAAAACATCGTATTTACTAAAGCCGTTTTAATAGCATAAAAATGTGCTCAAACTTATTTCTTAAGAAAAGTACAATCATTGGCACCCTGGTATAGTTATTGGCAGTACCCAAAAGGTACAATCATTGCCTCTGTTGGCCTAAGGCCGCGGTACCCAGACAGTCTTAAGACTTGATATCCGGATCTTTATACATGTATTCTACTTTATTAAAGTATATATTTATGACTGTTTATGTAACCTTCTAATATTTCTTACATAAGTCTATATTTGAGAGAAGTTTGGTTTATTTACCACGTTTTATATCTTTCTTGCGGCATATTTTTCAAATGTAGCTCATCTTGTCTCTTAGATACATTGTAGCAAATGAGCTTTGTTTCAGTTTCTCACAAGCATTTTGTTCGTAATATTTTTGTCTATACTAAGTTCTTTGTTTTAAGCAATATCTGTCCTGATTTCTGGGTACTTTGTAGAGAAAAGTTGCTATCTCTGTACGACCGTACCATAGTAAGTTGGGTGTAAATGCGAAGAAGTATACAATCTAAACAAATAAAAATCTGAAAAAAATTTGATTCTAAAATGTGCCAATGACTACGAGGGGAGTTCAATGTATTCTCGGTATCGAGGTGATATACTAATGATAAGGGTAATTTAATTATCTTATTAGTTAATGACACTCTTTGAGGGTATAAATACAAAATTTCATATAATTGCCACCATTAGTATTCAAGATATTATTGCGAAAAGACAACTATGATGACTGATTCGACAATGATGAAAAAAATCGAGCATCGTGCAGTGATAAAATTCCTCACAAAACAAGGAAAAACTAAAAAAAATATCCATGAAGAAATGGTGGCTGTTTACCAAGATTCTGCGCCTTCATTATCTACAATTCAGAAGTGGTCAAGTGAATTCAAACGGGGTAGAGAGAGCATTGAAGACGACTCCCGCGCTGGTGGGCCAATTTGTGCCGCCACTGAAGAAAACGTCAAATTAGTCGAAAAACTTGTACTTGAAGATGCCCGTATAAGAGTGAAAACATTAGCAGAAATGACTAAGCTATTCGTGGGTACCATTCACATAATCCTTCATGAGCGCCCGAATTTGTCAAAGGTCAGTGCAAGATGGGTGCCGCGAATGCTCACCGCGCTACAGAAACAAGTGCGAGTTGACTGTTGTAAGGAGTTTTTGGACCTCTGTGGTGAAAATCCTCAAAGTATTTTCGATCGGATTGTTTCTGGTGATGAAACGTGGGTTCATCACTATGACCCTGAGAGCAAGCAAGAGTCTATGCAGTGGCACAAAAAAGGATCAGACCCGCCGAAGAAGTTCAAAGTCACTCCGTCCGCAAGAAAGCTCATGGCCACGGTGTTTTGGGATTCTAAGGGAATCTTGCTTATCAAGTACACAAAAAAAGGTCAAAGTATTACTGCTGCATCATACGCAACCACCCTGCGTAATTTAAAGGAGGCAATTAAAGAAAAAAGACGTGGAAAATTAACCGCAGGTGTGTTGCTGCTTCATGAGAACGCGCCGGTTCACAAGGCGCGCCTTGCCCAGGCTGCTGTGCGGGAGTATGGATTTGAAGAAATCCATCATCCACCCTACAGTCCGGACCTGGCCCCTAGTGATTATTATCTATTCCCTAATCTTAAAAAAGACCTTCGTGGAAAGCATTTTCGGACGATGAAGAGTTGAAGGGAGCAATAAACGAACATTTTTCGGGCCATGAAGAAAAATATTTTTCAGAGGGAACTGATAAGTTACTTTCACGAACAAATAAATGTATTGAGATGTTAGGGGAGTATATTGAAAAATAAAATTTATTCAGAATTTTCCGCCTTTTCCTTCATACCTCTACCGAGAATACATTGAACTCCCCTCGTATGTTATTGAACAATTTTTAAGTATAGTTATTGGCACTATCAAAAAGACGATCCATCTATTTAATAGCGCAAAACTAACTTTTATTGAGCTTTAATGAAGATAACAGATACTAATAAATAGGTACTTTTGTGTAAAATTAATTAAAAATATTTTTTTTCGCTTCGGAAAGTAACTACCTAACATTAACATTTCATTAATTTTTTAGGCAATTTTCCTAACATTTTTTTAAAATAGTTGTTAAATAAAAAAGATTCATAGTTAAGATTTAAACATTTGTTCTGTGTATAAGAAATAGGTTAATCCTACTTATGAACGTATTTCTGTGACATAATAATATAAGATTTTCCTAATATTCAGGATAATTCAGCAGAGTGCCAATCATTGGGGGGGTGCCAACATTACTATAGTTTACCCTACATACTTTATTGAATTTTGCAAAAATAATGATTTCTACGTCGAGTTGTGAAAGAGGAAAATATAAAGGACCATGCCCATCTGTGCCCCAGAAATGTCCAGAGAAAGTAAATTACAAGATCGTCCTAATAAATTAAAACTAGAATTAAGTTGTTCATTTTGAAACCTATCAAGCACTGGATAAAAAAACGAAAAAAAAAAGACTTGTTTACTTTGCAGTACCTCTGATAAATAATGTTTCATTCATTCATGCACTAAAAGTGCAGTTTATTGCGGCCTATAACCACGTTCTTTAGCCGATTTATTAATTCCTTGTGATAGTATCGCGGTTTTACGGAGTACTCTTTCCATGTTATTATTTATTCAAGTACCTACTTAAGTTTTGTATCTAACCAAATTGTTTTCACATTTATATAGATGGAGATACTATGGAGACTGACTATATAATTCCAAATAACTGAAATGTTTACAGTCATATAAGTATATAAATGAACACTGATTTGGCCTAGCTTATGTGATAATTATGAAGTGCCTAGTCGAAAACTAATAGCAATGCTGTTTGTAAACGATAAAATGTATAAACAAAAGGCGTTAGGCAGTTATCATGTCTTGTTTAACGTCCAATAACTTTTCAACCAGTGCTTTATATGACATTAATACTAGATATCATAGAAATACTGTTAATAAGTTATCGTATGACATAGAGTTGCAATTTGGGAAATGCCTAGCATTGACGGCATTGCTGGGTTTCGCCTCCATACTAATATGGGCATGGTCCTTTGTAATTGTTTTAACTTATATTTACATGTCTAATTTTATTAAATATATTTATTAATTACATAACACCGTCTCATATTTATTTTCTCATAGAAAGGGGATGGAAAGTAGAGTATATGACTCGAGAGCAAATTATTTTTTCCTCGGGCAATGTATTTTGAACCCCTCGCTGCGCTTAGGATTCTACGTTAGAATCCTTCGCTTCGCTCGTGGTTCAAAGTAGCGCCCTCGCCGTAAAAATACCATTTTGCTCCCTTGTCATACAATCTACTATTATTATAAAGATTTTCTCTTGATAATGAAATGTTAAGATGTCTAGCTTTATCCAAAACGAAGTTACAGACTCTTGAAAATGGCCTGAATGGCTTCGGTAAAAGTAAAACTAACGACTGAGCTTTTTTGCTCGACTTTTCTGGGTTCAATGCCCTGCACCCTGATTAAATACGAGCGTTATCCAGGATAAAAAAGCTTATTACAGTCATAATTGAGTTGGCATTTTTGTTCTAACCATATCGATGTACTACGTACTGCCTGATGTTAAGCAAATATGTTGTCGAGGTTGTAGCACACTAACGCAGAAGATACCTGCCTACCTATTTACTCGAGATTGGATAACCTTCTTCTCGCGTCGGTTACCTCAATGCTGAGGGTCGTGACCACCTCGTGGAAACAGTCTATTGCGGACCACTTTCTGCCATCTTTTCCTATCTGCTGCCGAGTGGAGAGCGATCCGCACGACTCTTAACACCACGGTACACGATACCGTGGTGTTAAGAGTCGTGCGGATCTGGTCGATCCAACGTATCGGGCTTCTGCCTCTCGGTCTTTTTACTTCCACTTTGCCAGTGATTATTAACTTTTCCAAGTTATCACTGTCTTTCCTCGCAATGTGTCTGAAGTACTTTAGAACTCTGCGCAGGCAGATGATGGAAAGCCTCGTCTGGATCTTGAGCTCCTGTATGATCGATACGTTGGTGCGGTGTGCTGTCCAGGGGATGTCCAGCATCTTCCTCCAGCACCACATCTCGAAAGCATCAGTGCGATCACGGTCATCTTTCTTCAAGTACCATGTGTCTGCGCCATACAAGAATATGGAGAACACCAGAGTGCATACAAGATTGATCTCGGTTTTCAAAGAGATATTCTAGACATATCTTTGACAGCAGTGCCTTGGCTCTTTTTGCCATCCCGATCCTTCTTCGCACCTCAGATTCACAAGAACCATTATTACTTATGCTTGAACCCAGGTATATAAAGCTGTTAACCGTCTCTAAATTGAGTGACCCAGTGGGCGCAAGCTTGCCTGTGCGATCTATGACCATGATCTTCGTTTTGGACCTGTTTATAGAGAGACCTAGTTCACTGCTGATGCGCTCCATCCTATCCAGTAAGGTGATCATCTCGGCGTCATCTGACGCTAGCAAGGCGGTGTCGTCTGCATAACGCAAATTACAGATTTTGCGTCCACCAACGGTGATGCCTCCCTCCCAGCTATCGCAAGTAAGCCTCACTATATATTCACCGTTTATATTGAATAGGATGGGTGAAAGGACGCAGCCATGTCAAACTCCTTTTTCAAAACTGAATGGTTTAGATTTCGTACCGTCTATCCTCATCACACTTTGGTTCTTGTGATATAAAGATTGCAGAAGTGCAATCAAGTGACGAGGTACACCCAGTTCTGATAAGACCCTCCATAGAAAAATTATGTATGTACGGATTTGGTGGACCAATCTACAAGTGGATAATATCATACTTAAGCTATCGTGACTCCAAGGTTGTATTGAATGGCTTCAAATCATCCACACGCTCCATAACTTCAGGAGTGCCTCAAGGATCACACTTAGGGCCATTATTATTTAATATGTTTATCAATGACCTGCTGGACTGCTTTCACCCCTGCCCTGCTATTTGCATATGACCTTAAAATCTTTAAGCCTGTAGAGTTACTTAATGAGGCCCTACTTCTTCAGAAAGATCTGGATTTGTTGTCCATATGGTGTCATAACAATGGTATGCAATTGAATCCAAATAAATGTCAGTTTATGAAGTTAACTCGTGAGATTGACCAAATAACATCAAAATACTCGATCAACGGCGTAGAATTAAATGAATGTGATTGTGTTAGAGATTTAGGCGTTTTGTTAGACAAAAAGTTAACCTTTGTACCTCATTTGGAAATGATCATTAGGAAAGCATCTAGATCTCTGCGCTTTATTGTAAGAAATGGAAAGGATTTTCGCAAGCCTCATACAACATTTTTGATCTACAATAATTTTGTGAGAAGTCATTTAGAATACCTACTGTAGTGTAGTTTGGTGACCGCATTATGCCGTTCATATTTTCAGGCTAGAAAGAATTCAAAAAAGATTTCTGTGGCACTTGTCGCCCCCGCGTTTCCCAAGAATGGTTTCTTATCAGGATAAACTTAAAAATACAGGATGGAAACACTTGAAAAGAGAACAAAATATTTAGACCTGGTTTTCTTATATAAATTTGTCCGCAATAAAATTGACTGTACACAACATCTTCATAGAATAAATTTTAGAGTGCCATACAAATATCCTAGAGTATACATTAGTCTCCTTTATCCGCCACCCAGAAAAACTATTTCAGGCTCTACCTCTCCTGTCCCTCGCATGTGCAAGCTAGTTAACCTCTGCAATCACGATGTTGATGTATTTGCTGATTCTCTTACTAAATATCGCAAAACTATAAAATGTAATACTTTCTTATAAATGTATTTCTGTATGCTTGGCGAATTTTTGGATCAGGAAAAGGTATGCTATGTAAAAAAAAACTGAACTGTAATCCGTACTTTTTAAACTTCTTATTAGTAATACTTACTTATGTTTGTTATTGTAAGTGGAAGTGGTGTTTGCTTATAATTGGATGTAACTGTTACTCTAGATCGTAAGATGTTTATAATATATGACTGTTACAATTGTTAGCAAACCTAAATAAATAAAATAGACAGTCCCAGTTGACACAGTCAAATGCCTTACTATAGTCGACGAAGCGCATTATGACAGGTGTGTTGAACTCGTAGCATTTTTCCACAATTTGCCTGACGTTTAATATTTGTACACGCGTGCCTTTTCCCTTGACAAAACCGGCCTGTTCTTGCAGGATCTGCCCGTCAAGATAATACCGGACCCGGTTGTTTATGATGTCTAACAGGACTCTGCTTGCGTCACAAATTAAAGCGGGTGTGCGATAATTATC
Organism: Euclidia mi; assembly: GCA_944739405.2. Taxonomy (NCBI): domain Eukaryota; kingdom Metazoa; phylum Arthropoda; class Insecta; order Lepidoptera; family Erebidae; genus Euclidia; species Euclidia mi. The sequence goes on along the minus strand of OX123195.2, from coordinate 68,014,601 downwards.
ACACTTTTTGGTCGAACCTTTTTTATGGGCCTTGGGCCACTTGCCGTTCCACTATACGTGGTTGCAGATGTTGTGCAGTGTGACAACACCTTTTTCACCCAGAGCCTTCAACACTTTAGCTGTAATTTGATCCAGACCTGGCGCTTTGTTAGTTTTTAACGATCCAATGGCCGTTACTATCTCCGATCTTAGGATGTCGGGTTCCAGGTGCAATTTAGCTCATATGGATTACCTAGACGTCTGAATGTTTAATACCTAACTAAGAGAATATCGTATGACGAGGTACATTTCCAAATTTTATTTAAATCGTACTAGTAGTTTAAGAATTATATTGCAAGTCAAAGTTATTTGATTCCACTTGATATCCACTTGAAGAAGGAGGTTATCAATTCGACTGTATGTTTTTTTGTATATTTATTTCGCGGATTACTCCGCCAATAAGCAACCGTTTTCAATGGTTCTTTTTTTCATAGGCCATACTTCAATGTTGGTCCCTTTCAAATTTTATCGAAATCAGCTGAGCTGTTTTTGAAAAATTAAGAATAATTAAAAAATATATATAAACACTACTCAAAACAAAATAAGGGCCACTAAGATTTTTTGCTGTACCATGAAAACAATAAAGACAATTGTTTAACTTATGTCACTACAAAATAATGTTATTGGTTATAACATAGGCTAACAATTGTTTAAAATAATGATCAGGAATTGTTTTTTAAGTCCATAATGAAATTGGCCATATTGAATGAAAAACATGAACAAAAGAAATCACCGAAAAAATACAAAATACTGTTCTTGTCACTTTTGTTTCTTCTTTTTAGTAACGAGTATGTCCTCCTCTCTTAGCAATACACTCCAGAAGCCTTGTGTGCATACTCTGGATCAAATTCCTCACTTTTTCATCTGGAATCTCTTCCCAGGCACGTTTTAAAGCGTCAATCAGCTGCTGTTGATTGTAGACCCCTTGCTAATTCACTCTAACCCTTCGTTTCAATTTGTCCTACAATTGCTCGATTGGAATTAAATCCGGACTGTTAGCTGACCATGGTAATACCTCAATATGAGACCCTTCTAGGACAGTTTGGGTCGATCGAGCTGTGTGTGCACGGGTATTGTCTTGCTTCAGGATGAATCCAGGCCCCATTCGCTGTGCAAACGGGATCACTTGAGGCCTGATGACATCCTCGATGTAACGTTCTGCAGTTATGGTACCCGCATTTAAAATGGTAAAATGGAGCTCGGTTTTACCGTGTAAAATATCAATATAATGCTACTTATCAGTCACTTTCAGTTTACTAAAGTGCACTTAAATGTAAATAAACTAGTGGCCCTTATTTTGTTTTGAGTAGTATATATCAACTCGAGTGAACTATTCTAATTTTGTACACGATTAAAATCGGTTGTGTGCCATCTTTGGTGAAAAATGATTAGTCACCGACAACTGACCCACTCACTCCACGATCATCATAACAGGTTAGACGAGTAAAAAATATATAAAGACAACCAGTGGATATCGGGCGAGGCATCAAGGGAAGCAACCAGAAAATAATAAGGGACGTATAGGCCGCGCCACACAAGTTGGTGAATGTGAAGTTAGCTACAAGCTGCGCAATATCCAATCCTGACTGAACCTCACATAAAGCTCCGCGTTGATTGGATATTGCGCTAACTTGTGTGGCGCGACTTATAACCAAAAATAAAGGAAAGTAACCAAGGGCCATCAAGGGGCCCAACTAAGGCAGCATCAAGAAGAAAGGAATTGTATCAGTAACACCATCAAGCTTTATTTTTGCCGAGTTATTAAGTACAATATTAAGACCATAAACATAAAATTACAAATTTTTTCGCGATTCAATCAAGTCAATCAACAACACTAGACATATTTTTGTTGTAAATTTGACCCAAACAAACAAATAAACTGGTCAAGCTAAATAAAACCGTAAAATATGCGTAAAACATTTCAGGTAAAAAGTAGGTTTTCTTACAAATGCACCCTTTCACTTAAAGAAGGAATGTTGTTACATCGTTTGATAGTTATGTTTATTATTGTCAATTATATGTAGGTAAAGCTTTTGTTGATAGCTTTACCTAATTCAGCAAAAAATTGTTTTATTGAAGGAAGTGCGAGATACGTAGACAAAACATACTCTACATTTATTTTCTTGGTATATTTTCAAGAAATATAATATTTATTTTTTGCCGTGTGATCTTCTCGTGGGTGTCGTAAGAGGCGACTAAGGGATAACACGATGCAAATACCATCTTTGCGTAGAGACGGAAAACTCGACATCAAACCCTAAAAATGTGCCCCCGCATAAATGTGCGCGTGGGACCGGGAGGTCCTGGGTTCGATTCCTGGGTCAGGCAGTGTTATTGGGTTTTTCTGTCACCAAATTCTCAGTAGCAGCACGGAGTCTGGAAATGTGCCCGGTACGGCAATAGGCTCGCCCCTTATTACGTGGGACTAAAGTATATCTGGCAAAAAGTGGGTGTAGAAATACAACTCTGCCTACCCCTTCGGGGATAAAAGGCATGACGATATGTATGTATGTATGTTTAATGTTTACTCTCAGCTTACAATTTGATTACAAGTTAATTACTTAATAAGTTATTTACTTAAAAATACTCTTCTTCTTTCTCTTAGCGTTATCCCAGTTTCAATCTGGGGCCGCTTACTAGTCTAACCGGATTTGGCTGAATATTAGCTTTTCCACAGAGCGACTGCCTGTCTGACCTCCGCAACCCGAAGGGATAGCGATATTCCATGGTTTAGACTAGTGTCTGTTTATTTAGAAGGTACTGACGCCCTGTAACGACTGTCAAAGATCTTCATGACAACCGGGACCGACGGCTTAAAGTGCTCTCCGAGGCACGGGACAAGCGATAATTAACAATTAAATACGCACATAACTCCGAAAAGTCATTGGTGCGCGCCGTGGATTCGAACCCGATACCCTCTGCATGGCAGTCTGTTGGTATATCCACTCGGCTATCGTTTACTTAAAAATACTCATTTACCTATTACCTATTAATCATTGTAATTGAACTTTATGATACTAGTTACTTGCATGTTGCTGGTTATTTTACTTCCACTTCACACCACAAGTGTTTTTGCATCCGCCCCGGCTGGCTAGTCAAAACGGTGTAAACAAAATTACGCTGCGGGCCTCTAACAGCCTGCAACCCGCGTGCTAACTCCACCCCCTCACACTAGCCATCTCCGTATTTGCGCCGTTTTGTTGGACGCAATTAAATCGCTAATTAGAATCGATAAAAACTTTTTATTATACTAAATAAGAATTACGGTAGCAATATTATCGGCATGATGTATGTAACCTAAATAATGAATATACGCCATTAATATACATCTCTCAGTAGCGGCCTCTAAAATTCGCGCGGCGCACTGCGGAACTAAAAAATACGCCGAAATACAATCTCGTGACAAAACTACGTCCATGCCAATATTTCACCCATGCATTGTACTGATCTTTTGATGGCTCTTGGCTGAATTTGAGAGATGGTTAATCTTGCGTCCGTATACAAGACGCAACAAGTCAGTCGGACGCAACATCATCGGTAAAAAACGCCATGTAGGACGCAATATCAACATGGGGATGTAAATATATATATATATATATATATATATATATATATATATATACACCTATATATATCTTCGCACCTCAGATTCACAAAAACCATTATTACTAATGCTTGAACCCAGGTATATAAAGCTGTTAACCGTCTCTAAATTGAGTGACCCAGTGGGCTCAAGCTTGCCTGTGCGATCTATGACCATGATCTTTGTTTTGGACCTGTTTATAGAGAGACCTAGTTCACTGCTGATGCGCTCCATCCTATCCAGTAAGGTGATCATCTCGGCGTCATTTGACGCCAGGCAGGGCGGTGTCGTCTGCATAACGCAAATTACAGATTTTGCGTCCACCAACGGTGATGCCTTCCTCCCAGCTATCGCACGTGCGCCTCACTATATATTCACCGTTTATATTGAATAGGACGGGTGAAAGGACGCAGCCATGTCAAACTCCTTTTTCAAAACTGAATGGTTTAGATTTTGTACCGTCAATCCTCACCACTCTTTGGTTCTTGTGATATAAAGATTGCAGACGTGCAATCAAGTGATGAGGTACACCCAGTTCTGATAAGCTGTAGCTGTAAGCTGAGAGTTAATATTATATTTCTTGAAAATATACCAAGAAATGTAGAGTATGTTTTGTTTACGTAACTCATACTTCCTTCAATAAAACATTTTTTTGCTGAATTATATATATATATATATATATATATATATATATGTCACAATTGCCATGACTGTATATATGTATATATATATATATATATATATATTTAAATCTCGGAAGACTTCTTGCGTCATTTCAAAGTCGAACCTTGTGGCGTCCACCACTGTCAATGAGATTTCAATTGTTATTTGCGCGAATATAGGTACACTTTAGTCATGTGAATTCAATTATCAACAAGAAATTTTGATTAAACACGAAATGAAGATATTCAATTTCAAATAATTCTCGCTGGTTTCTGGCGTCCGTTCATGATGGAAATAATGTGACGCACTGTATATTTTTGAATATGTTCTATGTGTATTACAGATTATCCTACATCCATCTAAATTTAAGTTTATATCGGATCCGTATATTTTCCTGTATTTAATAAAAGCATTCCATTAATTAAATGACTTCCTACTACATTAGAGGTTATATTGATACCGAATATTGTTTCTGTATATAGTCCATATATTGTGTTGAGAATGCTGCTTCCTCCTAAACTGATATATTTATCGATACCGTACACTCTCGTGTTCCAACCGTCATGACCGTTTCGAATGGTACCTACCATTAGTTGCCATATTTGATATCACAACTATATACTGAAGAACTGTTGCTCAAGTTGTTGTTCTTTTTACATGTAATGTTTTTGTTGATATCGCATTTCATTTTGTTAGTGATGGTCTTTATCAAACATCTCTCTTCATGGGGTGTTATTCTACCCTGCACCGCACCGTGACCCCCATCCGTGAACCTCCATCCGTACCCCATCCGTGCCCCCAACAGTGCCCACACCCGTGAATACCTACCCGTGCCTACACCCGTGAACCCCCACCCGTACTCCCACCCATGAGTTCGCACCTGCATCCCCACTTATGTACTCTACCCGCGAACCCCCCCGTGCCCTCACCAGTGAACCCCCACCCTTGTCCTCACCCGTGAACCCCCACCCGTGTCCTCACCCGTGAACCCAAACCTATGCCCTCCACCCGTGAAACCCTACCTTCTCGGGCCCCGACTTATGCACCTCCACCCATGCTCCTCGCCGGTCCCTTCCCGGTGCCTGCCCGATCCCTACCCTGATCCCTACCCTACGAGTTCTTCTAGATAGCCAAAAATATTTGAATCTAGTAGATTAAACTGAATTCCGAATTCTAAACCACAAAGTTATCTTGGTGGAGTAATTAATACCTAATTCACATACTACAAAGGTTCACAAACTTATTTGTGTAGATTCTAAAATATGAAAACTAGACCAAAATTTAAAAGGTACATTTGTTTGAATTTTTCCTAAAGGTGTAAGGATTTTTTTAGGCTTAATGATAATGATCATCAAAATTACAAGCTTATGCCTATGTCTGCTAGAAATACCTTAGAATTTTATGAAGACCGTTGAGTGAGTGTGACAATCAATAATTTTAAAGTACTAGTTCGATTTGGATGAAACTCTGTAATATATTTTTCATCCCTTCTATTCCAAAAGTGTCGCTTTGTTCCTCTTTTAGTTGGAGCAAAATAACTCTTTTCTGTTAAGCACTTTTTAGCGGGCGGAAAAGTGATTTGAATTTGGAACGTATATCATTCATAGAAATCAAACGTAAATTGTATAAATAACTGGCTGGTACGTGTTGGCTGCACGGGCGTGACCCGCGCTAACAAAAAACAGCGCGCGAATTACGACTCTGTTCTCGTAATCAGAAGGTACATACTTTATGGAATTTTGCAAAAATAATGAGTTCTACGTCGAGTTGTGAAAGAGGAAAATATAAATTTGTTATTATTTTAACTTACAGTGGGTGGCCAAATTATTATACTCACTTGGCATTTTTGTTCAAATTAATTTGTTGCAGTCTTTTTTTTGTAAATACCACTGTTTTTAGCATTATTTTTAATCTTATTACATAGCTAAGAACTTATTTAAGATTTAATAAGCTGGCAACAATTATTATAATAAGGTATTATTTTGAAAATGGCAATAGTGTCAAGACGCCCATTATGTACGCCATTTTTTCTATGTTTGACGTGTACTGCACAAAGTTGAAAAGTAATTCGTTAGTGATATTTTTGATCATAAACAGTGATTTATTGCGGTAAGTGTTATTGTTTTGATATTTTGATTACGAATAAACGGCATTTAATGATGTTTACTATTATTTTTTGACCTTTTTCAATCTTTTGCCGTCCTAACCTCAAAAAATCTTTCTTTTTAGCCATGGGGAAGGCTACAGACATTTCCCCCAAGAAAAGGTCAGAAATAAAGACACTTTTAAATCATACAAGTCATTCCCAACGGGAAATAGCGGAATTAGTGGGCGTTTCACAGTCTACGGTTCGTAATATAAACAAACTCTGGGATGACTGCAAATCACTATCGCCAAGACGTGCCGGTAAATGTGGTTTGGTGTGCCGGTAAATCACTGGGTTTTATTGTAAGAAATGGAAAGGATTTTCGCAAGCCTCATGCAACATTTTTGTTATACAATAGTTTTGTGAGAAGTCATTTAGAATACTGAACTGTAGTTTGGCGACCGCATTATGCCGTTCATATTTTAAGGCTAGAAAGAATTCAAAAAAGATTTCTGTGGCACTTGTCGCCCCCGCGTTTCCCAAGAATGGTTTCTTATCAGGATAAACTTAAAAAATACAGAATGGAAACACTTGAAAAGAGAAGAAAATATTTAGACCTGGTTTTATTATATAAACTTGTCCGCAACAAAATTTTAGAGTGTCATACAAATATCCTAGAGTCTCCTTTATCCGGCACCCAGAAAAATGTTTCAGGCTCTACCTCTCCTGTCCCTCGCATGTGCAAGCTACTTAACCTCTGCAATCACGATGATGATATATTTGCTGATTCTCTTACTAAATATCGCAAAACTATAAAATGTAATACTTTCTTATAAATGTATTTCTGTATGCTTGGCGAATTTTTGTATCAGGAAAAAGTATGCTATGTAAAAAAAACTGAACTGTAATCCGTACTTTTTTAACTTGTTATTAGTAATACTTACTTATGTTTGTTATTGTAAGTGTAAGTGGTGTTTGCTTATAATTGGGTGTAACTGTTACTCTAGATCGTAAGATGTTTATAATATTTGCTTGTATGACTGTTACAATTGTTAGCAAACCTAAATAAATAAAAATAGACAGTCACAGTTGACACAGTCAAATGCCTTTCTATAGTCGACGAAGCACATTATGACAGGTGTGTCGAACTCGTAGCATTTTTCCACATTTTGCCTGACGTTTAATATTTGTACACGCGTGCATTTTCCCTTGACAAAACCGGCCTGTTCTTGCGGGATCTGCCAGTCAAGATAATACCGGACCCGGTTGTTTATGATGTCTAACAGGACTTTGCTTGCGTGACAAATTAAAGCGAGTGTGCGATACTTATCACATTTTTTGGTCGAACGTTTTTTATGGGCCTTGGGCCACTTGCCGTTCCACTATACGTGGTTGCAGATGTTGTGCAGTGTGTCAACACCTTTTTCACCCAGAGCTTTCAACAATTTAGCTGTAATTTGATCCAGACCTAGCGCTTTGTTAGTTTTTAACGATCCAATGGCCGTTACTATCTCCGATCTTAGGATGTCGGGTTCCAGGTGCAATTTAGCCCATATGGATAACCTAGACGTCTGAATGTTTAATACCTAACTAAGAGAATATCGTATGACGAGGTACATTTCCAAATTTCATTTAAATCGTACTAGTAGTTTAAGAATTATATTGCAAGTCAAAGTTATTTGATTTATAATCCACTTGAAGAAGGAGGTTATCAATTCGACTGTATGTTTTTTCGTATATTTATTTCGCGGATTAATGAGGAACCGTTTTCAATGGTTCTTTTTTTTCATAGGTCATACTTCAGTGTTGGTCCCTTTCAAATTTTATCGAAATCAGCTGAGTAGTTTTTGAAAAATTAAGAATAATAAAAAAACATATATATATATACTACTCAAAACAAAATAAGGGCCACTAAGATTTTTGCTGTACCATGAAAACAATAAAGACAATTGTTTCACTTATGTAACTACAAAATAATGTTATTGGTTATAATATAGGCTAAAAATTGTTTAAAATAATGATCAGGAATTGTTTTTTAAGTCCATAATGATATTGGCCATATTGAATGAAAAACATGAACAAAAGAAATCACCGAAAAAATGCAAAATACTGTTCTTGTCACTTTTGTTTCTTCTTTTTAGTAACGAGTATGTCCTCCTCTCTTAGCAATACACTCCAGAAGCCTTGTAAGCATACTCTGGATCAAATTCCTCACTTTTTCATCTGGAATCTCCTCACAGGCACGTTTTAAAGCGTCAATCAGCTGCTGTTGATTGTAGACCCCTTGCTCATTCACTCTAACCCTTCGTTTCAATTGGTTCTACAATTGCTCGATTGGAATTAAATCCGGACTGTTAGCTGGCCATGGTAATACCTCAATATGAGACCCCTCTAGGACAGTTTGGGTCGATCGAGCTGTGTGCACTGGTATAGTCTTGCTTCAGGATGAATCCAGGTCCCAGTCGCTGTGCAAATGGGATCACTTGAGGCCTGATGACATCCTCGATGTAACTGTCTGCAGTTACGGTACCCGCATTTAAAATGGTAAAATGGAGCTCGGTTTTACCGTGTAAACTAATCCCACCCCAAACCACGTTAGGACTACCAAAACGGTCAACTTTGTGGATGCAGGACTCCGTAAACCGCTCGCCGCGTGGTCTCCACACCCTAACACGCCGATCATCATTGAAAAAATTTACTTTACATTCGTCTGTAAAAAGCACCTTGCCCCACTGGTTAATCCCCCAATTCAAATACTGACGGGAGAATCTTAAACGGTTTGCACGTTGAACCCTGGTCAGAGGAATTAGAACAACTCGTCGTCTTGACATTTGCTGGTCTTCGTGCAATCGATTACATATAGTTTGATAATTGACACGGGTACCCGTTGTCAGCCGTAGCCGGTGTTGTAACTTACGGCCCGTAACTGTACGATCACGACGAGCACTTAGTTGGATGTACCGATCCTCGTGCGCCGTTGTTACACGAACTCTACCTGAACCGGGTCTCCTGGCAGCACTGCCGGTCTCTTGGAAGAGATTCCATACATTTTTGACAGCTCTTCAAGAAAATCCCAACTGCAAACCCAGGTAACGATGAGAACGTCCTTCTTGAATCATAGTTAAGGCTCTGGTTGCTGTAATTGTATCCATGTGCCTTCATACTGGTGGCATGATTAACGCGAGATGATAAATGAATCAATTAAAATTGAAAAGTAAAACTTTTTTCCTAAAATAACCGAGACAAGTTAAGAAGACAATCGAAGAAAAACTTAAGAATAACATTTTTTTTTCTTGGAATGATGACCAATACTTTTCAATTTAGGAACACGAACACCAGCATAAAAGAGATCAAACACCAAAGAGTGTGTAATATCAATATAATGCTACTTATCAGTCACTTTCAGTTTACTAAAGTGCACTTAAATGTAAATAAACTAGTGGCCCTTATTTTGTTTTGAGTAGTATATATCAACTCGAGTGAACTATTCGAATTTTGTACACGATTAAAATCGGTTGTGTGCCATCTTTGGTGAAAAATAATAAGTCACCGACAACTGACCCACTCACTCCACGATCATCATAACAGGTAAGACGAGTAAAAAATATATAAAGACAACCAGTGGATATCGGGTGAGGCATCAAGGGAAGCAACCAGAAAATAACAAGCGACGTATAGGTCGCGCCACACAAGTTGGTGAATGTGAAGTTAGCTACAAGCTGCGCAATATCCAATCCTGACTGAACCTCACATAAAGCTGCGCGTTGATTGGATATTGCGCAGCTTGTAGCTTATTTAACATCTGCTAACTTGTGTGGCGCGACCTATAACCAAGGTGGCATCAAGGGAAGTAACCAAGGGCCATCAAGGGGCCCAACTAAGGAAGCATCAAGAAGAAAGGAATTGTATCGGTAATACCATCAATTTTTATTTTTGCCGAGTTATTAAGTACAATATTAAGACCATAATCGTAAAATTACAATTTTTTTCACGATTCAATCAAGTCAATCAACAACACTAGACATATTTTTGTTGTAAATTTGACCCAAAGAAACAAATAAACTGGTCAAGCTAAATAAAACCGTAAAATATGCGTAAAAAAAATTGAGGTAAAAAGTAGGTTTTCTTACAAATGCACCCTTTCACTTAAAGAAGGAATGTTGTTACAACCTTTGATAGTTATGTTTATTATTTTCAATTATATGTAAAGCTTTTGTTGATAATTTTACCTAATTCAACAAAAAAATGTTTTATTGAAGGAAGTACGAGTTACATAAACAAAACATACTCTACATTTCTTGGTATATTTTCAAGAAATATAATATTTACTCTCAGCTTACAATTTGATTACAAGTTAAATAACTTGTATTTTGTATAACTTATTAAGTAAATACTTAATAAGTTATTTGCTTAAAAATACTAATTTACCTATTACCTATTAATCATTTTACATACATACATACATACATATCGTCACGCCTTTTATCCCCGAAGGGGTAGGCAGAGGTGTATTTCTAATCATTTTAATTGAACTTTATGATACTAATTACTTGCAAACGAAAGTAACCTGGCACTTCTTTTCATGTTGCTGGTTATTTTACTTTCACTTCACACAAGTATTTTTGCATCCGCCCCGGCTGGCTAGTCAAAACGGTGTTAACAAAATTACGCTGCGGGCCTCTAACAGGTTGCAACCCGCGTGCTAACTCCGCCCTCTCACACTAGCCATCTCCGTATTTGCGCCGTTTTGTTGGATGCAATTAAATCGCTAATTAGAATCGATAAAAACTTTTTATTATAGTGAATAAGATTACGGAAGCAATATTATCGGCATGATGTATGTAACCAAAATAATGAATATACGCCATTAATATACATCTCTCAGTAGCGGCCTCTAAAATTCGCGCGGATCACTGCGGAACTAAAAAATACGCCGAAATTCACTCTCGTGACAAAACTACGTCCATGCCAATATTTCACCCATGCATTGTACTGATCTTTTGATGGCTCCTGGCTGAATTTGAGAGATGGTCAATCTTTCGTCCGTATACAGGACGCAACAAGTCAGTCGGACGCAACATCATCGGTAATAACCAATATATATATATATATATATATATATATTTATATATATATTTATTTATTTATTTATTTTATTTATTTCTTCATATACACAAAGTATATAGGCGGACTTAATGCCATAGGCATTATCAACCAGTCTACCTTAGAGTGGTGCAGAGAGATAGAAGTAGGTGTATTATATGATGTAGGTTACGAAAAGTTACTAATTATTGAATTATTGGTAAATTTATTGGTCCTAATAATTATACATACTTACATAAATATATATTATATTAAAAATACATAAACGCAATACATACACATTAAATTCAAATATATATACAAATAATATACATATATACATAAACATAATTATGATACATGTTAATATACATATATAAACATAAACATATACCTGGTTAAGATAGTGGCTTAGAATACATTCGCGGACTCAGCTAACAAGAGTTCCTTTACTTTGGACTTGAATTTGAATTTAGTTTTGGCCATTCTGATCTCAGGAGGTAGAGCATTCCATAGAAGAATAGACTGAATGGTGAAAGAAGAGTGAAGAAAATCGGATCTGTGAGAAGGTACCATGAGTTGAAGATTAGTGGAGGAGCGAAGATTGCGTTCATGGTTAGAACATAAGTATTGGAAGTAAGGAGTCATATACTGAGGAGAAGTAGGAGATGTGAGAATAGTGTATAGAGTAGTGAGAGCACGCAAACTACGGCGCTGACGTATAGGGAGCCACTTTAGTTGGGAATGATAAGTAGACACATGGTCATACTTACGAAGGTTAAACACGAATCGAATGCAGTTATTCAGAAGACGGTCAAGTTTATTGAGAAGATCTGCATTCAGGTCAAAGTAACATACATCACCATAGTCGATCAGTGGGAAAATCAAAGTTTGCACAAGCATTGTTTTAGTCTTGGAAGGGAGTAAGTTTTTAAGGCGATAGAGAGCGCGCAATGTGCCGGTGACCTTCTGACTAACCTGTGTCACCTGAGCCTCCCAATTCAGCCTGGAATCCATGTATAGCCCAAGATTTTTAACTGTAGGGTAAAGATCGACCAAAGTGCCGTTAAAAATGATGGCTGGTAGTGTTGTTAAGTCCAGCCTGCTTAAAATTCGTTGACTACCCACTATTATAGCCTGAGTCTTGCAAGGATTTACAGTGAGACCAAACTTGTCAGACCATGTCTTTATTGTCAACAAATCCCTATTAACTTTGTCGATGGCCTCAGCTACGCATTCCACACGTACATGGGAGTAAATCTGCAAGTCGTCGGCATACAAATGGTAAGCGCATTGAAGATGTTGAGTTAGGAGATTAATGAAAATAGAAAATAAAAGAGGAGAGAGGATGCCGCCTTGAGGAACGCCAGATGTGATGTCATACCACCCCGATGATGACTCATCGAGGCGAACAGACTGTTGACGACCTCGAAGATAAGTTGAGAACCAATCCAGGGCCCCAACCGAGACCTTGAGATGGGAGAGGATAGATAAAAGGACATCGTGACTGACGGTATTGAAAGCATTTGAAAAATCGATCAACACTAAAACAGTGAGTTCGGTGTTTTCCATAGCCTCTCGAATATCGCCAGTCACTTTGAGGAGGGCAGAGGTAGTGCTATGACCAGGCCTGAAGCCTGACTGAAGTGGACTTAACAAGTTATTGTGGTAGACAAAACGAGACAATTGTTTGTTCACACAGGCCTCAAGCACTTTGGATAGGAAGGGTAAGATGGATATAGGCCGGAAATGTTGAGGAAGAGTAGGATTGGGGATTTTGGGTAGAGGAATTATGTGGGCTTTGCGCCACAAGGAAGGAAAGGTACCAGAGGTAAGTGAAAAGTTTATGATGTGGGATATTGCCGACAGGAGCTGATCTAGGATTGTTGTAATCATACGACGACTAATGTTGTCACATCCCACAGCATTAGACCTTATGGAGAGGATTATCTTTTTGATCTCGGCCGGAGACTCTGGAGAAAAGAAAAAAAGATTCTATTTTGGGTTGAGGTAACCCGGCTAAGTAGTTGACAGTGAGACTCGTAGTTTGGTGATCCAGCGAATCAGTAGAGGTGAAATGTTTGTTGATATCATCCAAACTAAGAGTCCCATGGTAGTCAACACGCCGCTGTTTACCAATACCTAGAGTTCCAAGGAACTTCCAGATATTAGCTGCTGATGAAGAGCTGATATTATCGAGAATATGTCGGCGTTTAGCGTTGCGTACCATCTGGTTGCACCGATTCCTTGCAGACTTAAAAAGTGCCCAGTTTTCCTCACTACGGTCCTTTTTGTATCTCCGATATGCTCGGTTTCTACGGCGCATTGCCATCCGAACACCCGTAGTAATCCAGGGTGCTGGAGGGCGCCTTATCTTCACCCGTCTTACTGGAGCATGTACATCGTAGAGACCACAAACCGCCTCATTGAAGAAGTTAACCTTTTCGTCCACCGTTGAGGCAGATAACATGCTGTCCCAGTTCAACCCAGAAGCGTCCTCACTGAGTTTATTCACATCGATACGACCAAAACAACGCCTGTGCAGAACTTTGGGAGGGGACTTAGGAGGTTTTAGACGGTATGCAAGGAAAATGAGATCATGACGGGAAAATCCAGGTGCAGAAAGTTGGCCATGGGATGTGACTAAGGAAGGATCAGAGGTGAGGATCAAGTCAAGCCAAGTGTCCTCGCCATTGACATTGTGGTGAGTTGCTTGCAAAGGTAGTATGTGGAGACTGGCTGACTGAACGACGTCGAGTAATTTGCGGGAACGACTGGAATGTTGGGAAAGGAGATCGGTGTTAAAATCGCCCATGATGATGTGATGTGTGTACTCTGACCCTAAAGATTCCAGAATCGGCTCGAGACTGGAGAAAAAGTCAACACAAGGGGGACAATAGACGACGCCAAGGACGGCTTTAGCCCCCCCGACGTCGACCTCAAGAAATAAGTACTCCGCAGGTGAAGAAGTGAGTAGTGAAGAAGACAAGATTTTATACGTAAAGGAACTGCGGAGGTAGATTGCGACACCGCCACCTCTCCTGCCAACTCGGTCGTTACGTATAAGAACGTACCCCGGCAGAGAGTAAGAGGTGGAAGGAAGAGATGGTTTAAGCCAACTCTCAGAGACCAGAATGGCATGAGCGTTGCAGTTGGAAAACCCTTCCAACAAATCACTATAGTGACTCGGTATACTCTGCGCATTTATGTGGCAAACGTTAAACAACGACTGACTTCGTTGCGCAAATGCATTTTGCAGGTAGTCACTCAGACTTCCATCCGCAGAACAGAAACTCTCGTTATCAGATGAGGATACTGACTCATTAGCCGACAGATATGTATCAAAGTCCATTATAAATATAAATGTATGTAATAAAATATATAAAAATAAAAACAAATACTAATATATAAGATAAGCAATAGAACTATATAAAATAATAAATATACACGATAATTTGAAGAGTTACTGTCTTCTCTGCACCACCCGCCAGCAAACACAAACAATAACAAAAATAACAGAAGCAAAAAAAATAAATAATTTAAAATGATAACAAAACGATATACAATAGAAAGACAGAAAACAACATTTCCGAACGTAATCGCATCACTTACAAACTGTCAAAATGTCAATGTCAAACGTACCTCACATTATGACAAATCGATTAGCGAAATAAACAAACGAAACTTGCATTATAATATAAAATATAAACATTGAGACTTGAGTATAAAATTGGAAAAGCAAAGTATAGAAAGGAATAGAGTTAGAAATAGGAGTAGTAGTGAGCTGATTGTTTATTTACGCGGCTTAGAGGTCGTGTTCGAAGAGAAAACAGCCCCGACGCCGCTCTTGCCCGCAGAACCGCTTGCCTGCCTGGGATATTTCTGCAGCAGACTATCCAGGCCGTCCGGGGTGGTTACCTTATGCCGAGTGCCGTCCGACGCCTTCACCATGATGACACCGTCTTGTGTCCAACAGGAACGGATCCCGAAGTGCTGGCGAGCTTTGCTGAAGATAGCCTGCCTGGACCTTGTCAGGAACTCCTTGACTGTCACAGATGTGCCCTTCAGTTTGGTCTTGGCTCTCCAAACTGCAGACCTCAAGTCCATTCCAGAAAACCAAGCCAGGACTGGCCGATGATGTTCTTTAGTGGACACACCGATTCTATGGCATGCAGTGAGGCTATCGTCTGAGATACCTGGAAGATCCATTTTGCGAAGAACCTTCATTAGAGACGCCTTACAGTCTTCCTTGTCACCTTCAGGCACCCCAAGGAATATAAGGGCCTTCCGCCTGTGCCTGGTTTCCATGGCATCTATTGCCTGAGTACATTCATTTACCTGCTTGCGCAGAAGCCCAAGCATGGTGTACATAAGCTCCTTAAAAGTGCGGAACTCCTCTGCTACTTTTGCGACAGTATCCTTCGCAGACCCGCCGTGAAGCTGCGCCTCAAGCTCCGCCATCCTTTTAGAGAACATCTCCTCGAGGTTGTTCTGGGCAGTCTTAATGTTGTCAAGCTCAGACATTTTATTGTGATGTGTGTTCCAGTGCTTCCCTTGTAGAAAACTTGAGATGTGTTTGATGTGCTGGCAGGTGGTATAACTTGCAGAGTTAGTTTTACATACAGTGATGTAATACAGTTACTAACGTGAGTACAGTCTGATTGTGAACTATAATACTCAAATTAAGCTAATAAATGATGAGAATTTTACTTAAAATAATTAAAAAATAGCTTTTAAAAATTCGAGATGTGTTCACTTTTTTAGCACCTACCGCCAAAAAACTATATATTTACATCCCCATGTTGATATTGCGTCCTACATGGCGGTTTTTACCGATGATGTTGCGTCCGACTGACTTGTTGCGTCCTGTATACGGACGCAAGATTGACCATCTCTCAAATTCAGCCAGGAGCCATCAAAAGATCAGTACAATGCATGGGTGAAATATTGGCATGGACGTAGTTTTGTCACGAGAGTGAATTTCGGCGTATTTTTTAGTTCCGCAGTGCACCGCGTGAATTTTAGAGGCCGCTACTGAGAGATGTATATTAATGGCGTATATTCATTATTTAGGTTACATACATCATGCCGATAATATTGCTTCCGTGATTCTTATTCAGTATAATAAAAAGTTTTTATCGATTCTAATTAGCGATTTAATTGCGTCCAACAAAACGGCGCAAATACGGAGATGGCTAGTGTAAGGGGGCGGAGTTAGCACGCGGGTTGCAACTTGTTAGAGGCCCGCAGCGTAATGTTGTTTACACCGTTTTGACTAGCCAGCCGGGGCGGATGCAAAAACACTTGTGGTGTGAAGTGGAAGTAAAATTTGGGGTGGGATTAGTTTACACCAGCAACATGAAAAGAAGTGCCAGGTTACTTTCATTTGCAAGTAACTAGTATCATAAAGTTCAATTAAAATGATTAATAGGTAATAGGTAAATGAGTATTTTTAAGTAAATTACTTATTAAGTAAATAACTTGTAATCAAATTGTAAGCTGAGAGTAAATATTATACATACATACATTCATATCGTCACGCCTTTTATCCCCGAAGGGGTAGGCAGAGGTGTATTTCTACACCCACTTTTCGCCAGATATACTTTAGTCTCACCTAATAAGGGGCGAGCCTATTGCCGTACCGGGCACATTTCCAGACGCCGTGCTGCTACTGAGAATTTCGTGACAGAAAAACCCAATAACTCTGCCCGACCCAGGAATCGAACCCGGGACCTCCCGATCCCACGCGCACATTTATGCCGCGAGACCAACGAGGCAGTCGTATAGGGTTTGATGTCGAGTTTTCCATCTCTACGCAAAGATGGTATTTGCATCGTGTTAACCCTTAGTCGCCTCTTACGGCACCCAAGAGAAGATCACACGGCAAAAAATAAATATTATATTTCTTGAAAATATGCCAAGAAATGTAGAGTATGTTTTGTCTACATAACTCGTACTTCCTTCAATAAAACAATTTTTTGCTGAATTAAGTAAAGCTATCAACAAAAGCTTTAACAACATATAATTGAAAATAATAAACATAACTATCAAACGATGTAACAACATTCCTTCTTTAAGTGAAAGGGTGCATTTTTAAGAAAACCTACTTTTTACCTCAAATTTTTTTACGCATATTTTATGGTTTTATTTAGCTTGACCAGTTTATTTGTTTGTTTGGGTCAAATTTACAACAAAAATATGTCTAGTGTTGTTGATTGACTTGATTGAATTGCGAAAAAAATTTTAATTTTATGATTATGATCTTAATATTGTACTTAATAACTCGGCAAAAATAAAGCTTGATGGTATTACCGATACAATTCCATTCTTTTTGATGCTTCCTTAGTTGGGCCCCTTGATGGCCCTTGGTTACTTCCCTTGATGCCATTTTGGTTATAGGTTGCGCCACACAAGTTAGCGGATGTTAAATAAGCTACAAGCTGCGCAGTATCCAATCAACGCGGAGCTTTATGTGAGGTTCAGTCAGGATTGGATATTGCGCAGCTTGTAGCTAACTTCACATTCACCAACTTGTGTGGCGCGGCCTATACGTCCCTTATTATTTTCTGGTTGCTTCCCTTGATGCTTTGCCCGATATTCACTGGTTGTCTTTATATATTTTTTTACTCGTCTAACCTGTTATGATGATCGTGGAGTGAGTGGGTCAGTTGTCGGTGACTAATTATTTTTCACCAAAGATGGCACACAACCGATTTTAATCGTGTACAAAATTCTAATAGTTCACTCGAGTAGATATATACTACTCAAAACAAAATAAGGGCCACTAGTTTATTTACATTTAAGCGCACTTTAGTAAACTGAAAGTGACTGATAAGTAGCATTATATTGATATTACGAACTCTTTGGTGTTTGATCTCTTTTATGCTGGTGTGTGTTCCTAATTTGAAAAGAATTGGTCATCATTCCAAGAAAAAAAAATGTTATTCTTAAGTTTTTCTTCGATTGTCTTCCTAACTTGTCTCAGTTATTTTAGGAAAAAAGTTTTACTTTTCAATTTTAATTGATTCATTTATCATCTCGCGTTAATCATGCCACCATGACGAAGGCACATGGATACAATTACGGCAACCAGAGCCATTACTATGATTCAAGAAGGCAGTTCTCATCGTTACGTGGGTTTGCAGTTGGTATTTTCTTGAAGAGCTGTCCAAAATGTATGGAATCGCTTCCTAGAGACCGGCAGTGCTGCCACGAGACCAGGTTGCGTATTTACAAAGCCTAAACCATTAGAGTGAAAGTGCAAACTGAACTGGCTTAGCTTTTGTTTGCCAAATACTTGACGAAACCCTAGTCTATTCTAGTACAGAAGTTAACCGAAATCGCGTAGACTTTGTAGGATAAATTCATTCTAACATTGCAGCAACAAATGCAATTTGGGTCTAAATTTGGGAACACAATGTGCCTAGTGCCTAGTTTTGGTTGGTTAGGTGCGACTGTATGTAGGTAATTCAAGTAACTAAATAGGTTATGTTAGGTTCTCTTTTGACCCTTAACCCAAAAATAGGAGCCCTGCGAAGCAGGGCTCCGTCAACTTAGTTTATATTATATTATATCAGTAAGTAGACTTTATGTCCAATTAAATAGTTTTTAATAAACTATTTTTGGGTTAAGGGTCAAAAGAGAACATAACCTATTTAGTTACTTGAATTACATACAGTCGCACCTAAAAAACCAAAACCATGTTTGAAAATATCTTGACAAAGGCTTATCTATTTGAGTGAATATGAATCATACTGTACTAGGTTTCGTACGTGTATTTTCTTTGAAAATATCAAGGCAAAAATCTAATCCATTTGAGTCAATTTTTTTACTGAGATAGATTAGGTATTGTCGTGTAATATGCATAAACAAAAGCTATTCTATAAGAGTCTGACTCGTGACTCAAATAGTATAGGCTTTGTAAATACGCGACCCGGTTCAGGTAGAGTTCGTGTAACAACGGCGCACGAGGATCGGTACATCCAACTAAGTGCTCGTCGTGATCGTACAGTTACGGGCCGTAAGTTACAACACCGCCTACGGCTGACAACGGGTACCCGTGTCAGTGATCAAACTATACGTAATCGATTACACGAAGACCAGCAAATGTCAAGACGACGAGTTGTTCTAATTCCTCTGACCAGGGCTCAACGTGCAAACCGTTTAAGATTCTCCCGTCAGTATTTGAACTGGGGGACTAATCAGTGGGGCAAGGTGCTTTTTACAGACAAATGCAAAGTAAATTTTTTCAATGATGATCGGCGTGTTAAGGTGTGGAGACCACGCGGCGAGTGGTTTACGGAGTCCTGCATCCACGAAGTTGACCGTTTTGGTGGTCCCAACGTAATAGTTTGGGGTGGGATTAGTTTACACGGTAAAACCGAGCTCCATTTTACCATTTTAAATGCGGGTACCGTAACTGCAGAACGTTACATCGAGGATGTCATCAGGCCTCAAGTGATCCCATTTGCACAGCGAGTGGAGCCTGGATTCATCCTGAAGCAAGACAATACCCGTGCACACACAGCTTTTTTTTTTTTTTTTTGGTGTCGGGTTGGAAAATACTCATGGAGTCCCTCCGCCCCGGGGGAAGGGCGAAGGGGACTGTCAGACTCTTACTGACTAAAAACCAACCCGTGTTCCTCATGTACCCGTGTGTCGGAGGGTAGGGATTCGCATAAGCATTCGTCGCTACCCCCCGATGGGTATTGGCCCGCCAGATGGACAGGCGGGCCCCGAACAAAACCCCCTTGGCGGCGGATTAAGGTGTTGGGCTCCGTCGCCAAAACACTCAGCGGCCGCAGAGGATAGGGAAGACGGCAACGCAACACCGCATCTCCTCCTCCTCTGCGGCCCCACCGCGACGCATCGAATGGTGCGCCCCCATTTGGTCGCGGGAGATAGGGCGCGCGGCAACGCCACACCGACACGCCTCTCCTCCCGCGACCGCACCCGACTGCGAGGGACAAACGGAACTGTCCCCCGCACCCGCACCGTTGGACGCATCCTGCGCAGGCCCCGTCAAGCCCACGCGGAGCGTCCCCTCCTGGATCCCTCTTAGCTTCACCGCGGGGTACCAAGCCACGGTTACTGAGCCCCCCCACCACGACAAGGTGGAGATCCCGCGGGGAGGGGTGCACACACAGCTCGATCGACCCAAACTGTCCTAGAAGGGTCTCATATTGAGGTATTACCATGGCCAACTAACAGTCCGGATTTAATTCCAATCGAGCAATCGTGGGACCAATTGAAACGAAGGGTTAGAGTGAATGAGCAACGGGTCTACAATCAACAGCAGCTGATTGACGCTTTAAAACGTGCCTGGGAAAAGATTCCAGATGAAAAAGTGAGGAATTTGATCCAGAGTATGCACACAAGGCTTCTGGAGTGTATTGCTAAGAGAGGAGGGCATACTCGTTACTAAAAAGAAGAAACAAAAGTGACAAGAACAGTATTTTGTATTTTTTCGGTGATTTCTTTTGTTCATGTTTTTCATTCAATATGGCCAATTTCATTATGGACTTAAAAAACAATTCCTGATCATTATTTTAAACAATTGTTAGCCTATATTATATTATAACCAATAACATTATTTTGTAGTTACATAAGTTAAACAATTGTCTTTATTGTTTTCATGGTACAGCAAAAAATCTTAGTGGCCCCTATTTTGTTTTGAGTAGTACATATGTATATATATTTTTTAATTATTCTTAATTTTTCAAAAACAGCTCAGCTGCTTTCGATAAAATTTGAAAGGGACCAACATTGAAGTAAGACCTATGAAAAAAAGAACCATTGAAAACGGTTCCTTATTGGCGGAGTAATCCGCGAAATAAATATACAAAAAAACATACAGTCGAATTGATAACCTCCTTCTTCAAGTGGATTATAAATCAAATAACTTTGACTTGCAATATAATTTTTAAACTACTAGTACGATTTAAATGAAATTTTGAAATTTACCTCGTCATACGATATTCTCTTAGTTAGGTATTAAACATTCAGACGTCAAGGTTATTCATATGGGCTAAATTGCACCTGGAACCCGACATCCTAAGATCGGAGATAGTAACGGCAATTGGATCGTTAAAAACTAACAAAGCGCCAGGTCTGGATCAAATTACAGCTAAAGTGTTGAAGGCTCTGGGTGAAAAAGGTGTTGACACATTGCACAACATCTGTAACCACGTATAGTTGAACGGCAAGTGACCCATGGCTCATAAAAAAGGTTCGACCAAAAAATGTGATAATCATCGCACACTTGCTTTAATTTGTCACGCAAGCAAAGTCCTGTTAGACATCATAAACAACCGGGTCTGGTATTATCTTGACTGGCAGATCCCGCAAGAACAGGCCGGTTTTGTCAAGGGAAAAGGAACGCGTGTACAAATATTAAACGCCAGGCAAATTGTGGAAAAATGCTACGAGTTCGACACACCTGTCATAATGTGCTTCATCGACTATAGTAAGGCATTTGACAGTGTCAACTGGGACTGTCTATTTTTATTTATTTTGGTTTGCTAACAATTGTAACAGTCATACAAGCAAATATTATAAACATCTTACGATCTAGAGTAACAGTTACATCCAATTATAAGCAAACACCACTTCCACTTACAATAACAAACATAAGTAAGTATTACTAATAACAAGTAAAAAAAGTACGGATTACAGTTCAGTTTTTTTTTTAAATAGCATACCTTTTCCTGATACAAACATTCGCCAAGCATACAGAAATACATTTATAAGAAAGTATTACATTTAATAGTTTTGCGATATTTAGTAAGAGAATCAGCAAATATATCAACATCGTGATTGCAGAGGTTAAGTAGCTTGCACATGCGAGGGACAGGAGAGGTAGAGCCTGAAACAGTTTTTCTGGGTGGCGGATAAAGGAGACTGATGTATACTCTAGGATATTTGTATGGCACTCTAAAATTTATTCTATGAAGGAGTTGTGTACAGTCAATTTTTCATCAAGTTTCCATTCTGTATTTTTTAAGTTTATCCTGATAAGAAACCATTCTTGGGAAACGCGGGGGCGACAAGTGCCACAGAAATCGTTTTTGAATTCTTTCTAGCCTGAAAATATGAACGGAATAATGCGGTCGCCAAACTACACTACAGTATTCTAAATTACTTCTCGCAAAACTATTGTATAACAAAAATGTTGTATGAGGCTTGCGAAAATCCTTTTCATTTCTTACAATATAGCCCAGAGATCGAGATGCTTTCCTAATGATCATTTCCAAATGATACAAAGGTTACCTTTTTGTCGTTTAATTCTACGCCGTTGATCGAGTATTTTTGATGTTATTTGGTCAATCTCACGAGTAAACTTCATAAACTGACATTTATTTGGATTCAATTGCATACCATTGTTATGACACCATACAGAAAACGAATCCAGATCTTTCTGAAGAAGTAGGGCCTCATTAAATGACTCAACTGGCTTAAAGATTTTAAGGTCATATGCGAATAGCAGGGCAGTGGTGAAAGCAGTCCGGCAGGTCATTGATAAACATATTAAATAATAATGGCCCTAAGTGTGATCCTTGAGGCACTCCTGAAGTTATGGAGCGTGTGGATGATTTGAAGCCATTTAATACAACCTTGGAGTCACGATAGCTTAAGTATGATTTTATCCACTTGTAGATTGGTCCACCAAATCCGTACATACATAATTTTTCTATGTAGGGTCTTATCAGAACTGGGTGTACCTCATCACTTGATTGCACTTCTGCAATCTTTATATCATAAGAACCAAAGTGTGGTGAGGATAGACAGTACGAAATCTAAACCATTCAGTTTTAAAAAAGGAGCTTGACATGGCTGCGTCCTTTCTCCCATCCTATTCAATATAAACGGTGAATATATAGTGAGGCGTACTTCCGATAGCTGGGAGGGAGGCATCACCGTTGGTGGACGCAAAATCCGTAATTTGTGTTATGCAGACGACACCGCTTTGCTACCGTCAGATGACGCCGAGATGATCACCTTACTTGATAGGATGGAGCGCATCAGCAGTGAACTAGGTCTCTCTATAAACAGGTCCAAAACGAAGATCATGGTCATAGATCGCACAGGCAAGCTTGAGCCCACTGGGTCACTCAATTTAGAGACGGTTAACAGCTTTATATACCTGGGTTCAAGCATTAGTAATAATGGTTCTTGTGAACCTGAGGCGCGAAGAAGGATCGGGATGGCAAAAGGAGCCATGGCACTGCTGTCAAAGATATGTCAAGAATATCTCTCTGAAAACCGAGATCAATCTTGTATGCACTCTGGTGTTCTCCATATTCTTGTATGGTGCAGACACATGGTACTTGAAGAAAGATGACCGTGATCGCACTGATGCTTTCGAGATGTGGTGCTGGAGGAAGATGCTGGACATCCCCTGGACAGCACACCGCACCAACGTATCGATCATACAGGAGCTCAAGATCCAGACGAGGCTTTCCACCATCTGCCTGCGCAGAGTTCTAAAGTACTTCAGGCACATTGCGAGGAAAGACAGTGATAACTTGGAAAAGTTAATAATCACTGGCAAAGTGGAAGTAAAAAGACCGAGAGGCAGAAGCCCGATACGTTGGATCGACCAGATCCGCACGACTCTTAACACCACGGTATCGTGTACCGTGGTGTTAAGAGTCGTGCGGATCGCTCTCCACTCAGCAGCAGATAGGAATAGATGGCAGGAAGTGGTCCGCAATAGACTGTTTCCACGAGGTGGTCACGACCCTCAGCATTGAGGAAACCGACGCGAGAAGAAGGTTATCCAATCTCGAGTAAATAGGTAGGCAGGTATCTTCTGCGTTAGTGTGCTACAACCTAGACAACATATTTGCTTAACATCAGGCAGTACGTAGTACATCGATATGGTTAGAACAAAAATGCCAACTCAATTATGACTGTAATAAGCTTTTTTTATCCTGGATAACGCTCGTATTTAATCAGGGTGCACGACATTGAACCCAAAAAAGGCGAGCAAAAAAGCTCAGTCGTTAGTTTTACTTTTACCGAAGCCATTCAGGCCATTTTCAAGTCTCTGTAACTTCGTTCTGGATAAAGCTAGAACTGAACATTTCATTATCAAGAGAAAATCTTTATAATAATAGTAGATTGTATGACAAGGTAGCAAAATGGTATTTTTACGGCAAGGGCGCTACTTTGAACCACGAGCGAACCGAAGGATCCTAACGTAGAATCCTGAGCGCAGCGAGGGGTTCAAAATACATTGCCCAAGGAAAAAATAATTTGCTCTCGAGTCATATACTCTACTTGCCATCCCCTTCTATGAGAAAATAAATAAAAGACGGTGTTATGTAATTAATGAATATATTTAATAAAATTAGACGTGTGAATATAAGTTAAAACAATTACAAATTTATATTTTCCTCTTTCACAACTCGACGTAGAACTCATTATTTTTGCAAAATTCAATAAAGTATGTACTTACTGATTACGAGAACAGAATCGTAATTCGCGCGCTGTTTTTTGTTAGCGCGGGTCACGCCCGTGCAGCCAACACGTAACAGCCAGTTATTTACACAATTTACGTTTGAATATATCAGTTAAGAAGGAAGCAGGATTCTCAACACATTATATGGACTATATACAGAAAAAATATTCGGTATCAATATAACCTCTAATGTAGTAGGAAGTCATTTAATTCATGGAATGCTTATATTAAATACAGGAAAATATACGGATGCGATATAAACTTAAATTTAGATGGATGTAGGATAATCTGTAATACACATAGAACATATTCAGAAATATACAGTGCGTCTCATTATTTCCATCATGAACGGACGCCAGAAACCAGCGAGAATTATTTGAAATTGAATATCTTCATTTCATGTTTAATCAAATTTTCTTGTTGATAATTGAATTCACATGACTAAAGTGTACCTATATTCGCACAAATAACAATTGAAATCTCATTAACAGTGGTGGACGCCACAAGGTTCGACTTTGAAATGACGCAAGAAGTCTTCCGCGATTTAAATATATATATATATACATATATACAGTCATGGCAATTGTGACAAATAATGACGCGTGACTAGATTTTTAAATGTTGGAAGAGATTGAGCCCGTCTGATAGTTTTGGGCAACGCATTCCACAATCGTAGAGCTTGAACTGTGAAGGACTTTTGAAAGAAAACTGTAGAATGCGTCGGGACTTTCAATTTAAGATTTTCTGATGATCTCAAGCACCTTGAATGTGTGTCATAAAGATATTCGAACCGTCGTTTAAGATAAAAGGGAAATGATGGATTGAATAATATATTATAAAGAAGGCAAAGGATGTGAGTATTCCGTCGAAGACGGATAGGCAGCCATTTGAGCTTGTTACGAAATTCTGAAATGTGGTCATATTTACGTAAGACATATATGAACCTTATGCAGAAGTTTTGGAGGCGCTCAAGTTTATCTAGCTGGTCCTCATTGAGGTCTAGATAGCTGGCATCGGAATAGTCAAGTGTGTAATAGTAGACAAAGTTTTGTAATGAAAACCTCAGATTCCGTTGATAACAGCTTTAATCTTGCTTTTTTGTCATTAAGTATTACAATGATTCGCAGTTTTTACGTATTGATGCCAGCGTAACAAAATTAGAAATCGAATAACAAAAATATGTGCGGGTGTAAGTAAAATAAATTTAGGAGTCAGGTACAGTATTACTTAAACGAGTAACTTGATGCCATTTAAAATGATCAGGCGTTTATGCAGCGCAGACATCTTCCCCCCCGTTGAAAGACTCCTTTCAACTGCGTTAGTCGTCATCCGGTAAAGATGTAGGCAAGGGGCAGATCCGTGTGAGAGGCCTCCTGAAGCAGCCTCTTGTAGTCTCCACGTCTGCGACTCGTGTGACGCCGTCGGTTCCAGGGAACAGGCGGCTGACTCGTCCCATTCGCCAGCTCAGTGGTGGGACGTTATCCTCCTGGAGAAGAACTAAATCTCCAACTTGCAGGGATGCTGAATTAGTACGCCATTTGGAGCGCTGTTGTAGTTCAGCTATATATTCCTTTTCCCAGCGCTGCCAAAAATGCCGATGAATCTGTTCAAGCTTCAAGTAACGTTGAAGGTTGTTCTGGTTCTCGTGCTCGAGCGATGGACCAGGCAATGCATTTAGGGCACGCCCTATCAGAAAGTGACCGGGAGATAGGAAATGGTAATCGTTAGGGGAAGGGGAGAGTGGGCACAAAGGTCGACTATTAAGCACAGCTTCCACTTGTGTGAAGAGAGTACATATCTCCTCAAACGTTAAATGATGGTTCCCCATAACGCGTTTTAAATGGTATTTCGCGGATTTAACGCCGGCTTCCCAGATGCCGCCGAAATGTGGAGCATACGTGGGAGAAAACACAAACTTTATGCCTTCATTGGTAGCAAAATTAACTACAGGTTCATGATTAGTTTTAAGAAAATTGCCAATCTCTTTAGCTGCCGCAACAAAGTTGCGACCGCTATCGCAAAATATCTCCGCTGGCTTACCTCGACGCGATATAAATCTGCGTAACGTCATGATAAACGCGTCCTTGGACAAATCACTGACGGCTTCCAGGTGCACACACTTATAGCGAAAACATACAAACAAACATAAATAGGTTTTAATTAGTCGTGCACCTCGACCCTTTCTATTTAGTGTTAGGAACGGACCAGCGAAGTCAACTCCCACAGTACGGAATGGAAAATCAGGTATGATGCGCTGTGCAGGTAAATTTCCCATCATGGGAGTTAATGTTTTACCTTGTATACGTCTACATCGAACACAAACATGTACTGTGCGGCGGGCCAAATGCCTACCATTTATAGGCCACACAGTCTCTCTTACACAGGCCAGCAACAGCTGAGGCCCAGCATGCATATTGTGTAAGTGTTCATATTTAAAATACAATTTAGTGAGTGGATGAGAAGCGTGTAAAAGTATAGGATGTTTTTTAGTATAATTGTAATTAGATAATTCTATCCTACCACCGACCCTCATCACCTTGTCATCATCCAAAAAGGGTGAAAGTGACAAAAGTGTTGACTTGCTACTTAAAGTTTTATTTTTTAACAAAAGATTGTACTCTAGAGTAAATGAAGTTTGCTGAACAATTTTACATAAGCTAATAAAAGATAATTCTAATTCGCTAACATTTAATTTACCAAATAATTTATCTTTAGGACATTTATATCTTATGTTATGTATGAATCTATTGACATACGCAAATACACGTCTCAGTTTTAAAAACGATGAAAACTTATCTATTTTTAGAATTTCTGTTGCTGGTTCCAGGACAACAGCGGAAGTGGACTTCATCTCAGGTAAGTCTGATTCATTTATTAATTTCTTTAAATAGGGCCAATCGGATTCAGGCTGTATTAGAAAGCTTGGACCTGACCACCAGAAATTAGAATTGATGATTTGATCTGGGCTCACGCCCCTTGAGATCAGGTCAGCTGGATTCTGATCAGTCGGCACATAGCGCCACGACGAACTATCGGTAAGTTCATTAATTTCGGCTACCCTATTAGCTACAAACGTTTTTAACTTTGCAGAATTACCATTTAACCAGCTGAGGACAACGCTGGAATCGCACCAGTAAATGATGCGATTGACATCACATCGCAGAGAGCTGGTAACTGTCTTACACAATTTTGCAGCTAATAGCGCAGCGCAAAGCTCCAGACGCGGTATTGTTATCGGTTTCAACGGCGCCACCTTAGACTTAGCACACAGTAAATTTACCTTTACCTCGCCAGCTAAGTTGTGTGACCGTAGGTACACACAGGCACCGTAAGCGACTTGAGAAGCATCACTAAAGGTATGTATTTCTATATAATTAGGAGCTTCGCATAGTGTTAAGCGCGGGATCTGTAAATCTGATAAAAAATGTAAATTGCCAATGAACTTGTTCCAGGATTCCAGGATATCGGAACTAACTGGTTCATCCCAACCCTTCTTGTTCAGCCATAAGGACTGAAGTAACATTTTAGGTATAATTACACATGGACTGAGAATTCCAAGAGGATCAAAAATCTTGAATGATGCAGACAGTATCGATCGCTTGGTAACCACATCATTTTTATTGGGAATCTCAATCGATATTTGAAGGGTATCGGTTTTAGGATTCCAATTTAATCCTAAAGTATTATTAGATTCACTTAAACTAACCTTATCATTCTGATCAATGACTGATGATGATAAAATGCTTTGTAAATTCGATCTGAATTTACGTAGTTTAAACCCACCTGACTTTAAAGTGTCTGACACCTTGCGTTGAATGTATAATAGCTTGGACTCGTCGTTTGATCCGGTGACCAGATCGTCGACGTAATGGTCGTGTTTAATAATGTTACCTATAAGCTGGTCATCGCAATTCTC
This sequence comes from Euclidia mi, assembly GCA_944739405.2. Lineage (NCBI taxonomy): Eukaryota > Metazoa > Arthropoda > Insecta > Lepidoptera > Erebidae > Euclidia > Euclidia mi. The sequence goes on along the minus strand of OX123195.2, from coordinate 67,985,770 downwards.
TGCCAATACTGACAAACACTTGGTGCTCAAATATGTAGCACTTGCAAGACCATAAGTTACGGTTTTCAAACGTAAAGTTTTGATAGGATTGGACTCATCACTTCTCCAAAGTATTAATTGTAAATTACGATCCTTTTCATTTAATTCAACCATTCTAAAGAATTTTTCAATATCAGCTGTCAAAATATATTTGTACTGACGAGCTCGAATCAAAATAGAAAAGATTGAGTCTTGAACATTGGGACCGACCATCTGCAGATCGTTCAGAGAGAAACCTGAGGAAGTTCGTGCCGATCCATCAAAGACAACACGAGTCTTTGTCGTTTCACTGTTTTGCTTATATACTGCATGATGGCAAAGATAATAGGATGGAACGGGATTAGTAGTCGGACATTCCTCTAAATGACCTAACTCTAAATATTCTTGAATGAAATTGCAATATTTCAACTTTAATTCTGGATTCTTACGGAAACGTCTTTCTAAATACAACAATCGTTTTTTAGCCATAGCGTAAGAATCTCCTAAACAATCTGGATTATCAATTAGGGGCAGCCTCACACAAAATCTACCCGATTCTAAACGATAAGTATTACGATAAAAATGGTCTTCACATGCCTGCTCAATTTTGCTAAAATATTGCTTATCTGGAACCTGCTCAAGTTCCCAAAACCTTTTCAAATGAGAATCAATATTGGAATTATTGCATTCGTCACTATCACTAATTGAAACATGACACGGAATATTTTTAGGTGACGAACAATTCCTTACATTTGGAGAAATTGGGCCGGCAACGAGCCAACCTAGCTTTGAGCTACGAAGCTGGGGCATATTAGTACCTAATGCAAGCTGATCACATCCGAGTAGGTCCCAAAACAGGTCTGCACCTATCAAGACGTCTATGGCTGAAGGCCGATTAAAGCTAGGATCAGCTAGCTGTAGGTTGGTTGGAATATTTAATTGACTAATGTCTATAGATTGTTTTGGAATAACACTTGTTAATTGGTTTAATACATAAAATGACTGTACAACACTATAGTCATCATTAAGAGAATTTAATCGGGCAATACAACTTTTGTTTACGTATTCCGCTAAGTTGTTGCCTATACCGATAACGTTTATAGTATTAATAGCACATACCTGTAATGATAACTTGTTCATAAGTGACTGGCTAATAAATGAAGACTGACTGCCACAGTCTAACAAAGCACGCACTCGAAATTGTTTGTTTGTTTGTGGATTGATAACATTAACCATAGCTGTTGATAAAAGAATGTGATTTTCTATAAAATTATCACTAATAGAATTATTTACTGATATTTCAGTTGAACCACGATCTGTGTTGGTATTATTGCTGCTGACTGTACTAGCATTACTTGCACTAGTATTGTTTAAATTAGGGGAATGCAAGAGTGAATTGTGCCTACGCTTGCACTCACGACAGGGACCCAACTTGCAGTCACGTGCACGATGCCCAGTTCGTAAACAATTGGAGCATAAGTGCAACTTAAATGCTTCATCTCGTCGTTCCTGAACGCTCTTCGCAAGGAATGTAGGGCAGTCGTATATCCAGTGGTCACCCTTACAGACAACGCACTGCTTAGCGACAGAGCCGGTGTTCTGAACTGTAGATGAAAAGGATTTAGTACTACGAGAATTGTTATTATTGTTTTGACGTGATTGTGTGACCTTGGGTATATCAGACTTGTTTTGATTCATAGTTTCTAACACATCAGCGCGATCAGTTAGGAATTTTTTGAAATCCTTTAAAGCAGGGAGATTGGACAAATTATTACGATGTTCTTCCCACTTCATGGCAGTACGATTATCTAATTTTGGTATAAGAATTTTAATAATTATCATTTCAAGCAGTTCATCTTTCGTTGCTAAACTTGACAATGCTCGCAAGTTTTTAGTTACGTGGTCAACTAGAAACCTCAGTGATTTGTCCGATTCACGTTTGTGTTGTTGTTGTGTTGATTCGAAATATATCAATGAATTAAGGTGTTGATTTATAAGTTGGCGCTTGTTATCGTAACGATCGCACAAAAGCTGCCATGCAGTTTTATAATTATTTTCAGAAATCTCTAAATTGGAAATAATTCGCGCGGCTTCCTTTTCAAGATACGATACCAAATAATGGAACTTGTGAATAGGTTTAATGCGTTCATTGTTATGAATAAGCGATAAATAGGTATCTCGGAACTCAAGCCAGCGGAAATAAGCGCCATCAAACTTTGCGATTTGTATTTGTGGTAATTTAAAATCAACATGATGACATTGAGATGACAGATCGTTATGACATTGTGATGAATTGTGCAAATCAGATTCGTTTGAAGTAATTTTGTACTTATCAAGTTGCTCTTCAGCAATTGCAAGATGTGAAGTGAAGATCTGCTCAATTTCATCACGTTCGTCGATCTCGGAGTCCATATTATCGCAATTAATGACCTCAATCTGAGCCTGTAGTTCATCAAATTTGCTAGACATAGCTCGTATTTTACCAATACTAATTTCTAACTCTTTAATTTGGGTTTTATTCAATTTTGAAGAGCATACTCCATCTAAATATTTTTTAAACTTTGTTAAACGACCTTTGACCGAGCTACGCTTAGCAAACAGTTCCTTCAATTGTTTTGCATTACAGTCTTTATCTTCGCTTAAAGACATTTTGTTAAATACTAATAGCAACAACAAACGATAAACTAGCACTGAGAACTTTACGAAAAATGCTTATTGTTAATTGAGTTCTAAACAGTAACGCAAAATGAAGGAATAAAGTTATATGTTTAGAATCTTATCTGATACTCCTTTGGCGGCACCTGGGGCAGCCACGCGGCTGCAGCTCGGCAGCACGACGATGCACCGACGTCACCCAAACGCGGCTAGCGGTAGCTGGCAGCGTCAGGCAGCGATGGAGTTTCTGGAATAGTCGGCCCAAAATATTTGAAATAATGTTAACTACAATAATGGCACGAACTATTGGGAGGGTGTCTATGAGAAAAATTGGCAATATTACTAATTGGTGTTTAGATACTCAAGTATTGTTCATTTATGAACTTATTTTAAGGAATGTACTGGTATTTTAAGAATTTATAATTTTACAAATGATGACGTAGGTAGTTGTCACACTGAACAATGAATTTTAATTACACTATTTTTCTATATTTACTGGTTGTTTACTTGAAATAAGCTTTAAATTAGCTAGATACTTTGTTGAACTAATGAAATACACAAGTGGAATGTACCAAACAGCGACCCTTTTGATAGGAAAAATAGGTTTAGGTGTTAGGGTAAACTATGGGAATGGCACTTAACTGATAGGCGAGACGGCTGCTTACGGCTGCATTGGTCCTCGCTGATGGCTGCTGGCACTGATAGGAACACGAGCTGTTCTACAAATGTTGACGGAATCCTCGAACTGGCGTGGCAGGCTGACGGTGAACCCCGACGTGGCGTCGTCGTAGAAGCTAAGGCTGGGCGCGGCGCGTTCTGCTGACCGACCTGGCTGGCTTAGTTGTCTTCTTTGATAGCGTTCCTGCGTCTGTAGTCCTCCACAATCAATCTTTGGTAGATTTCCTTTTGACGAGAATTCTTTGTCTTTGTACTTCGATCCGAATTTTGCAAATCCGTCCTGTCACGGTCGCCAATTTTAATGTGTAATAGTAGACAAAGTTTTGTAATGAAAACCTCAGATTCCGTTGATAACAGCTTTAATCTTGCTTTTTTGTCATTAAGTATTACAATGATTCGCAGTTTTTACGTATTGATGCCAGCGTAACAAAATTAGAAATCGAATAACAAAAATATGTGCGGGTGTAAGTAAAATAAATTTAGGAGTCAGGTACAGTATTACTTAAACGAGTAACTTGATGCCATTTAAAATGATCAGGCGTTTATGCAGCGCAGACATCAAGAATGGGAAGAAGAATAGATTGCACAAGTGCAATTTTAGTAGGTATGGGAAGGAAATTACGTAATCTTCTCAATGACGCAGCGGCAGCAAAAAGACGTCGACTGATATTTTGTAGCTGCACAGACCAGGATAACGTTTTGTCAAAGGTAATCCCCAGATTCCTTACTTCTTTACTCACAGGAATTGAAACGCCAACAAAAGATATCTGGGGAAGCAAAGACCAAGGAACCTTTGACATCAGTCTAGAACTGCCGATAATTGTTATCTGGGTTTTCTTTGGATTTATCGTAAGTCCGTACCTATTTGTCCAATCTGATATTTTAGCCAGATCACTATTAATCGTGGAGATAGCTGACGACAAATTTTCATATTTTGCTTGTGTGTAAATTTGCATATCATCAGCGTAAAGGTGGTTGGAACAAGAAATATGATTGGATATAGAATTAATAAAAATTGAGAAGAGTAGAGGAGATAAGACGCCGCCCTGTGGGACACCAGCAGAATTTTCGCACCAGGAAGAATAAGTTTCATCCAGATGGACACGCTGCCGGCGCGCGGCGGCCAAACAGGTAACTATGAAACCAGTCGATTACTGATGGAGATATGTTAAGAGAGCTTAAAATGGTGAGAAGAACATCAAAGTCGACAGTATTGAACGCATTGCTAAAGTCTAGCAAACAGAGAATTGTGAGCTTGCCATTCTCCATACCTGACCTGATATCATCCGTTATGTTGATAAGCGCAGTAGTGGTACTATGACCTGTACGGAAACCTGATTGGAAGGGATTGAGGATGTCATTTCGAGAAAGGAAAGAGTTAGGCTGGTTATAGACAAGACGTTCAAGGACTTTGGAAAGAAAGGGTAAAATAGATATAGGACGATATTCATTGAAGGATTCAGGATTAGATTTCTTAGGTAGAGGAACTACGTGGGCATCTTTCCAAGATGTTGGAAAAATGCCACTTGAAATTGAGTAATTAAATAGGTGGGAAATAATAGGAAGGATTTCATCAAGGATGGGGAGCAACATATTACGGGTGATACCATCGCTGCCAACTGCGTTGGATGTTATGGATAAAATGCTCTTCTTAACATCACATGCAGTAAACTGACTAAAGACAAAAGGCGGGTGATCAGGGGTTGAAAGCGACGAAAGGTGATTTAATGTATTAAATATTGTTGTCCTATCAAAATTGGACGAAGCAGAGAAGTGCTGGTTAAGCAAATTGATATCAATATCGAGAGATTTTGTATTCTGACTTTGCTTTCCAACCCCCAATGATCTCAGGAATTTCCAGACTTTGGATGGATCTCCGTTTTGAACAGAATTATGGATATGCCGGCGTTGTGCATCTCTACACACCCTATTGCAATGGTTTCTAACCTTGATATATTTTTCTTTATTAATCTCAGTGGGCTTTGACTTGTATTTTGATTTGGCAGCTGCTTTCTTCTGTATAAGTAAACTTATATCTTTAGTAAGCCAAGGTGAAGGTGCATGTTTTAGTTTTATGGCTCGGAAAGGTGCATGAACGTCATACAACTCAATAAGATTCCTCTCGAACAATTGAATTTTGGAATCCGTAGATTCTGCGTCAAGCAGCGGTTGCCAGTTGATGGTTTTGGCATCATCACGTAAAAGATCACTATCCATACTACTAAAATTGCAAAGCAAGAGAATTCTAGACTTAGACTTGGGAGGACGGACGTTGAAAGAGAGAAAAATAAGATCATGATAAGAAAATTTATCTGCATCAAGTTGGCCGTGCTTAGTAACATGACCAAGTGATGAGACGAAGATGAGGTCTAGAAGTGAGGGAGTAGAATTAAGAAAATGATGGGTGGCATTCAGGAGAAGAATATGAAGATTACTTGAAACTGAAATGGAATGTAGAGATAAGGAACGAGAGTCGTTCTTAAGAAGACTGGTGTTAAAGTCACCCATGATAATAGTTTGACTGCAAGAAGGGGTTAGATTAAGCAAAAGAGTTTCAAAGGAGGAAAAGAAATCTATACGCAATCTATACGAAGGACAGTAGTAAACACCAAGAAGGATTTTGGTGTGGTGCAGCTTAACCTTCAGGAAGAGATGCTCACCAGCATTGGGTGGAGGCGGCTGTGAAGACGTACTAACCACTGAATAGTCAATGTAAGAGCGGAGATAAATAGCAACACCACCGCCACCACTACCAATTCGGTCATTCCCAATCAGTTCGAAGCCAGGTAAAGAATAAGAGGCAGAAGAAAGGCATGGCTTAAGCCAGGATTCGGATGCAAGAATAGCATGGATGTTCTTACAGTCAAAGGTTGCCAGCATATCTGGGAAATGGGCCGGAATACTCTGTGCATTGATATGGACAACGTTCAAGTTCCTGGGAACATCAGAAAATAAAGATTTCAGATTATCTGCCAGGGAAGGGATACTAACGTAACTGTCATTGTCGGTACTCACTGAAAAAAAGTCATCATTATCACTATCTAAATCCATAGACGACATATAAAGTTTATATTATAAAATAAAATATATAATAATAAAATATATAAATAAAATTAAATAAAAAATAAAACTAAATAATAAGCGCAATGCACAACCTAACAACACTATTCGACAGAGTGCACCTGCCAGTTAAATTAATGTTAAGTACTTCACGGAACCAATTATTTTATACAAAACAAAAAAGCAATAATCAACATTATAACTAATAAAATACAGTACAGTCCCAGGTACAAAAGTTGAAATAGACTTAAACATTATACATACACACACATATTATTATCAGCGAGACGTTAGAAAAGTTTTTTTTTATTACTATGGCGTGTAAGAATGGCCCAAATATATTGTTTCTGAACTAAACATTATAATGTGATGGCTGTCACTGTCATATTTGATACTTGATTAATAATATTTATCAAACATTTAGTCGGTATCAAAACAAAATCGTAAAAATAGTGAAAAAATGTTATAACATATGAAACATATATGTGAATCTATAATAGAAATACCTACATACAAAAGATTTATAAATACCGTCTTTGCACAAGAGTAAAGTAGAAGTAATATTTGGCCACCTACCCGGGATTGAAATAATAGCACGAAAACAAAAGCAGGACTATTTTTTAGTTGCTGCAGTTCGCCTTGCTTTTGCTGGCTCATTCTTAGAAGCAGGAGGCTCTCGTTGCTGCTGATTCACGGCGACGAGATGGCAGAGGTTTTCAATATCCACCAGCGAATTGACGCGATGACGCTCACCCTTTTCCCCGAAGACATAAATCTGCCCTTCCTTAGTCCAGCACTTAGACACTCCAAACTTCGCCCGTGCAGCTACAAAGATGTCATGTCGGGCCTTCGTCAAGAATTCCGAGTGTTTATAATAATCCCCAACACCTCCAACATGGTCTTCTTTCACTATCACACGAATTCTTGTCTGGAAAAAACCAGGATCGACGGTTTTGTGTCCTCAGAAACAAAGTAGCGTTCTGGTGTAAATACACAAGTTACTTAACTTTGCTGATCTATTATGAACAAGTATGCGGTTAACTGAAAATATTTTTAGAGGCTATCACAGATAAGCTTGCAATTAGAACTGAACGTTGGTAAAACCAATATTATGCCAGCGTTCCGGTCAAATAATTAGATGCAAATTTTCAACATTGTATGCGATTCCAAACATGAGCAGTTGAAATGCTCGTGGAAAAACATTTCACTAGACATCACTGTATGAATTACAATTCAAGTCACGCTATGGGCACTATATTTATATTACTGGTAAATTATAACTCATAAAAACCTTTACACATTTTTTTACCCGCCACTTAATTCTGATTTATTTGTCACACAGACTAAATTATGTCTGGTCTGTGTCAATGAACGCACAAACTTGCGTGTGTTGTATATTAAATTAATTTATAGCAGTACATATTTTGTACCATTTAATATTTACTATAATATTGAGTTATTATACAGTATGACGTCTGTACAGGACGTTAACCGGACATACGTTCCGTTTATGGTCATAAAATATTACTGTTTTTTTAAAAATAATAATTCAATAGTATCGTTTTTTAGGCTCACAGACTCCGATGGTTCGGTCACGTCGAAAAAATCGGAGAGAAACGTGGTGTCAAGAGAGCGTATGTGGGTCAACCAACAGGGCGTCGTACTGTCGGTCGCCTCAGATACCGCTGGAAAGACGGAGTAGAGCAAGATCTGAAGGAGCTTCAAGCTGGTGACTGGTGTGAAGTGGCCAAAGATCGGGTGAAGTGGCGTTCTCTCGCATTGGAGGCCAAGGCACATTTTGGGTCGATGATGCATTGGAGTAAGTATCATTTTTTAAGCACTATAATATTGTGTTGTAAGTGCGTATGTTATCGGTGCAGTGAAGGGTTAAGAATAAAAAGTGTCACTACCACATTTCATTACGTGAATGTCTTAGTCGACTAAGCCAATAATATATTTGGGAGGAGATTGCAAGTTCAATACTAAGTCCGGCTGGCTAGCGCGGCATAATAGGTCAAATCTTCTTATTGACTCACAATGCTATTTTGACCCAAATTAGGAGTTACCACTATTCAGCGGTGGACTGCAAAATGCTTAAGGCCAATCATTTAAATCATACACATATATTACAAGGTAGTAGAGCATAGTGGCAGAAATCGTAGCTTCATTCGCCATACGAAGAAAAAGAAAGACGGTAAATAACCGGGCTTTAGTTATGGGAATGTTTAGGACATTCCCATAACTAAAGCCCTTTTATCCTTATCGACATCAAAAAAAAGAATGAAAATTCATCAAAAGAAAGCATAATTATTATGGCACTTGCTAATACTGATATACATAAACAAGTAACAACTGTAATCTAATTCACCTACATAATTCTATCACTAATTTATTATCTCAATACCTGTACATTAGTGTAAATAGCGAGATGTTTACGCAAGCAGATTTAATTACTTAGAGTTAAACTGTTGAGTTTTGGAAGGGATAATTCGTCGTTATCTCCGACTTGAAATTCATGCCTTCCTTAAACGGTCGGGTTATAGTTACGAAGAATGGAGGTGGCATTTATTAATTACACTGTTCATATAATATTAAAGCAATGATTAATTACGATTTCAGTCGTCTTTCTTGAATTATCTTTTGTTGGACCGAAATTATCTTTTATGCATTAGGTTTTTGGATAAATAAACTTGATTATAGGTTTGAATTATCATTAACCTTAAATCTATCTTTATCAATTTGTAAATGTGTGAAAGAGATGTAATCACTTCACATAAACACTATAATGGTTTCAGCTGAAATAAGTTTATGATGGTTATTGGAAAATTTACGATTTCTCTTAATTAATCAAGCGCAATCCATACTGTTATGTTCTTTCGGTGTTTATCATTACCAATGAGTCCTTATTCTGTCATGTTAAGCAAACATATATAACATCAACGGCGAGTACATCACTCACCTTCGATTCGCAGACGATATCGTAGTCATGGCTGAGACCATGGAAGACCTAGGCACAATGCTCGATGGCCTCTGTAGAGTCTCCCAACAAGTAGGTCTTAAGATGAACATGGACAAGACGAAAATCATGTCGAACGTCCATGTTGTACCCGCTCCTATTCAGGTTGGGAACTCTGCGCTCGAAGTTGTCGACAAGTATATCTACCTGGGACAAGTAGTCCAATTAGGTAGGTCCAACTTCGAGAAGGAGGTCAATCGTCGAATCCAACTCGGTTAGGCAGCGTTCGGGCAGCTACGACATATCTTCTCGTCCGATATCCCGCAGTGTCTCAAGAGGAAAGTCTTTGACCAGTGTGTGTTGCCAGAGATGACTTACGGATCAGAGACGTGGTCGCTCACTATGGGCCTTATCAGAAGGCTCAAGGTCACTCAGAGGGCGATGGAGAGAGCTATGCTTGGAGTTTCCCTGCGAGATCGAATCAGAAATGAGGATATACATTGCCGTGACGTAAACGATATTTTATTTAAAAAACTAGTGAACGAATCTTTGCCCCAAAATTTTATAACAAAAAAAAATACTTGCGGCCACATTTTAATAGGCAACCTAATATATTCTCCTAATCATAAATTTATATAAAAATTTGGTTTTTAGCGAAAACTCGTTCAGTGTACTAATTTGTCGCGGGATCTTAAACTAATATAGCTTTTATGTATTACATGTATATGGCGCTAAATATGTTTTTAATGAATGAACATCAGTCTTATAATCGCATCAAATCTGCGAGAAGTAATTGCCAAGGTTTATGCTATTTAATTATATTTGTAAAAAAATACTTTAAAACGTAGTTTTGAGACATACCCACTAACTAGACATAAGGACTAACAAATAGTTATTCTATTATATATTATATAATTTATTATATATTCATCATATATATAATATATTCATCTTCAGCCCAATATATAAATTGCTCTACTGCTAGGTTCGGGCCTCTTCTCGCTATGAGAATTGTAAGGCCATAACCACCACGGTTCATCACGTTGGTTAACAATATTTTCTTCACCGTTTACCAAGCGATAATTAACAAATCAACCATTGTCATCATCGCCTCGTTGTAGTCCACAGTTAGACATAGGCCTCCAATGGCACGCTATAGAGAACTATGTTTGGCTCTTCTTGTCCAGCCACAGCCAATCACTGCGTAAAACGTAATTCCACTATCAATTTAATACATTCACTAAAACACCTTCACAGAACCGCTTGCTTTCCACCTCCATGTAGCTGGGGAGGCGCCCTCAAACTTATTTAATTAGTATTCTGTAAATGAGGAGCAGGCGACGACAATCTAAATACAAGCAGTTTAATTTTTCGTTAATCGCCTACAAACTGTTGGAGTTATGCGGCTACACGTTCCAACTTAACGCTCTGTATCTTGTTGGTTTATTTCCGGATTTGATTCCATTTCTGTTTCTGGGATTAACTGGATTATGGTATTGAGGAATATATGGAATGGATACTGTATGGATTCCCACTAGCATAGGCTGGTTTTTAAAGATCAATATTATTTGGTGCAATCTTGAGATGCAGTTTTTGAACTCTAACGTAAAAAGCATGGCGTTATAAATATGACATATCTATGTATAATTTATTAAAACTTAATTATGGGCAGGGCACATAGCTCGAAGAACTGATGGTTCTGGAGTAGCAACCACGTACCGAACGCGGCAGCAGGCGTAGGCCTTCCACAAGGTGGACAGAGCGACGATCTGGTTGAGGTTGAGGGCGGCACAAGATCGGTCTGTGTGGAGATCCTTGGGGCAGGCATATGTCCAGCAGTGGCCGTCTCTAGGCTGACATGATGTTTTTTTTTCTTTGTGTGAGAATGGATAGATTTTGATTACCATTTTACTCGTCGATTCTGAGATTTTGATGAAACTTTGTATATAATACGTTTTATTATTTACAAGAAATCTTTCTTGTAAAGCTACGACAAAATGTAGGCTACTTTGATGTTTAAGCTAAGCTTAAACATCAAAGTAGCCTACATTTTGTCGTATTTGTAGATTGTACAGAGGAAATTATTCATGTTAATTATGTATATCATAGTTTGTGTATGAAATTAAAGTTCAATACTAAGAGCCACTCTTACATTCTCTTTCAAAACGACTTCTCCAATAAAAAAATAATCCTGTGTCGCGGCGTACCTATTTGAAAATCAAATAAAACACAAAGAAGATCCAGACTCGGAACCACAAATTGTAAATTACAATAAGTGTTACCACAACATTTGGCTTAGTGTTAAACGGCGTGATAAATGCTTAAACCACTAATTTCCAGCCATTCGTGCAGTCCAAGAAGCAACGCATTTTATGTGGCTTTGATAATATTAAAATGGTAACCGATTTTAAGCTTTCGCGATTTGTAAACGGCTTTACTTATGTAAATTAATTAACTTAAGGTATACATATTTATAAGATTCTTTCAATAATGTTTTATGATTTAAAGAATCTGTGTTGACATCATTATACCGGAATGATAAAAATAGTCTTAAATTGCCATATTTCTTCTGTAAATAAGCAATAAATATGCGTTCTTTACTTAAGACTCACATCAATAAAAAATCTTGTATGATCAAGGAACTTTCATTCAAAACATAAGGCATGATGTTTGTCAATGTGTTTATTTTTGTGCGGGTGATATGGATGTTATAGGTAATTTATATTTTTTTGGACATATTATACGAAAAATTGAAATGGATGTAGGTGAGCAAGTGATGAATATGAAAATAGAGAGATGAACAAGGAGGGAGGGGGGCAAGGAAAAGATGGATGGACTGTGTGAGAATGGATATGAAAAAGAAAGAGGTAAATGATCATATGACGGGTGAGAGAGAAGTATGGAAGTGAAGGACGTACTGCGCTGACCCCAAATAAATTGGAACCAGGTCAAGAAGATGTTGAGGTAATTTATATTTTTGTAACCGTTCCTGTTCTACCTATACTATATATATATTTATGTTGTGCTATAAATTTGCCCTGCAGTATTCAAAGTTGAGGTTACCTTAAAGTTAAGTTAGAACCCGTTGAAGGGAGTATCTATGACTCCCGAAATTATTTTAGGCTTACGGACTAAAACCACTGCACTATCCCACCTCCTTCAGTAAAAACATTAGGCGAATCTACCACAATGGTGGCAGTGTAAGTCAAATTCGTAACAAAGAAAAGTACATTGCAGTTATAAAAGAATTTGCTTTCTAAACTGAAAAATATAGAAATGTTGTGCCTCCGGGGCCTTTAGAATGGCAATATAGAACAACGGAGACAGAGACCATTTAAATTTCCAACAAAGGTTCATACATCACAATTTTTTGTTCTGCACATGGATTCAGTGTGCAAAATTCTAAAGCACGCAAACGTTACAGCGTTATCCACGTATTAGCGTTTGACTGCTGCAGTTATTTAATGTTTTCTTTTCTATATATTTTTTTCCTTCTTTCAGTTACGAAGTAAAGTATTACTTTACTTACCGTACCGTGTACTTCTGCTATTAACATTTGCTTCAGTTTGAATTTCTTTAGAAGAATACTGATGGATATATAACAAATAATAAATGTTATTTTCGTTTATTTTCTTGAATCCACACGATATGAGACGATGATGTAGTATTTGATAAATTAATATTGATATTTTGTAAAAATAAGCAGAGTATTTATCGTTTTATCAAGTATAGACGGATATCATATTAGCCTAACAAACGGTACGGGACGACGACTGCAAAGGCAGCGCTTAAGGCGAGGTTGCAGTACAGTGCGTAGCTCGACCTCACCCCCCGCAAAAACAAAAACACGGCGGTGGCGTCAGCGAGTGAGCGGGGTGAGGGGTTTTGTGTGTGCGTGTGCCACAGCGCAGCGTAAAAAAAAAACATCCAAGCAATTCCTAAGTAGAACGATGTATTCGTTAGACAGACCATTTTCCCTTAATTTTCTCTCTACGACGTCAAGGCAATCTTGAATAGGAACATTGGTGAATAGTGACTCGACATCATGAGCGTAAACCTGAAGTAAGCAGAGTGCCCGCTTACATGCCGTATCTAAAGGGAGTGACGGACAAAGTTGGAACAGTACTCAAGAAAAACTCCATCAAGACTGTATAAAGTCCGCTCTCTAAGATAGCACACAATCTGCGTACCCCAAAGGATGTCATTCCTCTCCAAACACCTGGCGTCTACAAAGTCGATTGCAGCTGTGGTAGTTCATATATCGGGCAGACTAAGCGTACAATCGCTGAAAGAGTAAAAGAACATATCACAGCTGTAAAAAACCGACATATTAATAAGTCGGCGATAGCTGAGCATTTTTTGGAGTCTGGACTCAACCACTGGATAGAACTGCATCAACCACAAGTCTTATCCACCGATCGTCACTATTACTCCAGGATAGTACGTGAAGCGGTAGAAATCAAGAAATATAACAATTTCAACCGGGAGGATGGATATAGATTATCGGCTACTTGGAATCCAGTCATCAGCAAATGTAAACACCAGCGCAGTGATAAATCTCAACTGTGTGTAGATGTCATTAGTGTAGTGTGTCGGAGTGCCGACATTGCGAACTTAAATAAAGACTAAGTGAGGGTAGGTGCCGAAACCCACACTTCCACAAGACGGCGCTGAGCTCTCATCAGTCTCTCCGCGACCAAGCTCGGTGCAAGACGAGCGAAACGTCGGAAACAAATAGGTATTTATACCTTAAATTAGTTAAGTTAACGCGATTAAGACCCGCTAAATTATTTTGTATGATGAACACAATATATTATATTATTATTATAGAAATACAAAATCATACGTAAGTTACAAACATTCACTTGTTCTTGTTTTTCTCCTTTTAGTTTTAAACAACTAAGTAGATTGTACTGCACAGTTTTCGCTGCTGACCCACCGTACCCCTGGCAGTACCCCTGGGGGTATGGTGGGTCTTTCAAAGCTTAACCGTACTCCCAGATAATATTGTTGTGTAATAAGTTTATTAATTTTAGTTCGTTAATTTCAAGTTCTACTATTTTGTGGGATCATACACAGTAGCCCTATTGAACAGTTCTATGATAGAACTGTCCTAATTCTATTAGCACAACTTGATGAGGAGAATAGAACTAATGGGATAAGAAATAGGAAATGTCCCAGTCTAGTTCTATGAATGTTTTTACAAGGGTATTCAATAGAACTACTGGGAATGATTCGTAGTGTCACGACATCGCGTTCATATATCCCAATGAATATGTTTTGTAGACGTTCATTTGTTTAAGGTGTAAAACAAATGAACGTCTACAAAACAAATGAACGCCTACAAAACAAATGAACGTCTACAAAACAAATGACTTACAGAAAGTGATCAGCTATCGATAGTGATTGCAGAAAACAGGTGCATGTGATTTTCAACCTAATTGACATAAGTCAGAATTTATAATTTTATTAGCGTAATAATGCCAGAAAGCGAGAACAAACAAAAAAAGGTTTGTCATGAATTGTCAATAAGGTCGAAAATCGCATGCACCTGTTTTTTGCAATCACTATCGATAGCTGATCACTTTCTGGTAGTCATTTGTTTTGTAGACGTTCATTTGTTTTGTAGACGTTCATTTGTTTTGTAGACGTTCATTTGTTTTGTAGACGTTCATTTGTTTTGTAGACGTTCATTTGTTTTGTAGACGTTCAATTGTTTTGTAGACGTTAATTCGTTTAACACATTTTTATACATACATATTTATTCGGATATGTGAGCGCGATGTTGTGACACTACCCTTGTAAAACATACATAGAACTAGTGGGAAATTTCCTATAACTGTTTCCCATTAGTTATATTCTTCTCATCAAGTTGTGCTAATAGAACTAGTGGGGAAAAAGTATCACTAGTTTTATCATAGAACTGTTCAATAGAACTAGTGGGAATGATCCGACAGCGCTAGGATGATGATGATGACGGGTCTTCAACAGTACCACAGATTATACCTATAATATACAAAGCATTATAACCATTAGCAGTAATACCTAAACGTTTTATTCTCTAATTTATCTCCTTGTTGCACTATATCATCGTACTAGCGCCTGTCTTCGCTTGTCTAAAAATACAAAAACGTAAGTAGTAAGTCATTATCATACGAGAGATAACACTGTTCAGTTTAATGTCGACGTAGCACGTTGGTACAACACTACGAGCATTTTAGCCAGGAGTACGGTTAAGCTTTAAAATACCCACCATACCCCCAGGGGTATTGCCAGGGCTACGGTGGGTTCGCAGCGCACAGTTTTTATATTAACGTATTGTTTTAGGTTTCCATTGAATGAAATGAGAAGAATAAAATGTACTTTTTTAATAAATGTTATAAATAAATCACATCGATTTTTTATTTCCCTACCTTAAATGAATTAATTAAATTTACTTTGAGGCGAATTGCATTTACCAAAGACACCAAAGTGATCATGTCGCATCTGAGTCAAATTATTGTTTGTGAAACGGTCAGCATGATGTCACAATGCGCGTCGGTACAGAGAGTATATATTAATCTCTTTTTCGCGCTTGCGATTAGATGTGCTATCTCACTTACACTTCTTATCTAGTTCTTAGTGTGTCGTTTTGACATATTTATATTAGTGTGCGTACGCTTTTCGCGATGCAATGCGTGCCACTCGTAAGCGCCGGTTACCTTGTCAGTAACCTGTCTAAGGTTTCTTACTAGTATGTCTATGGTTTGAACGATTGAGTTTGGAATACGAATTACTTTGTACTTTTGCGAAAACGTAAATGCGGGGGTGGGGGGATTTTGCGGAGCAACGACGTACGTCCGCCCTCAATCACGCCTAGACAGGCTCTGATGAACAGCCGGCGAGCGATATAATGCCAACATTTTGACAATTTTTTTCTTGGAGAAAAATGATAACGAAATTACGAAATCTGTTTTTACCATTTATTTTAAAATAAAGAACTGTTTCTATTGATAATACTTCCATATAAATTCATTATGGAATCTCTAAGCAGTACACGTTTAAAATTGTGATTTAGTGCCATGTTTGTCATTTTTTTTTATCGAGCCAATCATTCCAAATCGTGTTTTTATCTTTACGATTTACTAGAAGATATGTTCAACTTTTATACTTTATTTTTTATTCATTAATATATCATAGTTCATGGGACTTTCAGACGTTCAAAAATCTTAAAAAGTACTGCAACTTCGCATTAATGCAAATGTACATATAATCGTGTGTGTATTTTGTTTCATTGTTTGGATTAAATAAGCATAGTCATGTATATGTGAAAACATGCAGATGGTTTAATGGTGCTCTTTTGGACATATTGTAGTATTGTTACTGTTTGTTTACCGAATATAAAAATGTATTCTTACCAAAGTGGGCAGCAAATACTCACACCTCCAAGTATATAAATAAGTTGCATCAATCTTCAAGCGCGCTCCCAGCACATTTGATTCGTTCATGCGTGGTAGGGACAAATTAATCAGTCTCCAAGTGCACTAGACGTGTCAGATACCAGTAGGTACTACCGTTGCTTAAGAGGATCAGTAACAAGAGATCATATGGTTAATTACGAGAATAAGCCCATAGTTCTGATCACCAAAATCAGAACTTAGGCCCAATTCTAGTAATAATTTTCGTCCAAAATGCAGTTCGATCTCATGCCAATGTCATACTTATGTCAGTGTCATACTTACATACATCTTATAGAACCATGTCATATGTATTCTCCTAAATTAACTGATACGTGTATGATATCGCGATAGATCTTCACAATTTGTCAGAATATGTATTGTGTCACTGACGAACTATATAATTATGTCAAAATAGACAATAAAAAAAAATTAAGTGTAGCAAAATACCAATTGTGAGTCAATTCAAAGTCTAATCTCATTTCGTTTAAAATACAGTGTCAATCTCAGATAAAATACAAGAATTGGCTTTGATATGAATTTGAGGGAGGTTAAAGTTGGTGATTGGCGAGCGATTGGAGGCCTAGGCATACCCATTTTGGGTCAATGAGCCATTGGAGTAAAAGTGAGTATACTTACTCACTCTTATTCTATCCATCAAAACTACTATGGTATACTTCAGCCATCCATTCAAATGTGCCACAGCCGAAAATTATTCTTATCTTAGGCGAATTCAGTAGAACGTCGAATCATGAATCAAAGTTACTTGAAATTTCTTTTCCATTATGACATTATTATAACTGTTGCTGTACGTGTCTTGTCACCAGACAGACATATAACCAGGATTGGTTGACTCAAATATTGATCACAAGATTACGCAACACACTCCCAACAGAGAAATCCCCACATTCTCTGTCTATCTCTGCTTCTCGTCCTCCCTTTCTTTATCAGTGCGCCAACTCCTTCTTTCTTTTTCTATCCATAGCCTGCTTGACCATTTACTCTATCCCTCATATCTTTCCTTTCTCCCTTTCCAACGCACACTGTCTCTATCTCTCCCCCTGTTCATATATCACTCTAGGTTTCCATGTTTTCCTCTAACTCTTTCTTAGAATGCCTTTTGTGTGCCTTCACTATCATGCATATATTTAAACCAAAAACTCATTTTAATGTAAATAAATCACTTCAAGCTAATTTACCTGGGTCATATTAAATACACATTACAATGAAAGAAATGGTTGAGCTTGATCCGTTTACGTGAAAGTTTCTTAGCGCAAACCTCATAAAACTTGATAAATCCAAACAAGACTTTAGTGCCGTACCCCCGGGATATATTATTTCATAGCCTAAAGAACATATACTGATAAAACTACTTTTTAGGCTGTAGTTCGGGAGTAATAGAAGTTTGTGAGACCTTATGTTAATGTTGGAAGTAAATATATTCGAATTAACGGCGATAGCCAATTGGAGCGACTGATAAATTGCTACGCAGTGGAATAAAAAATCACAGTGTGCAGCACTGAATTTTCGAAGTATAAAGTTGTTGATAACAGTCTACTAAATGGTAACGATTGATGTATCGGTGGATGAAAGTTTGTTACTTCATAGAAAAGCTACTGAACTAGTTTGAATTGAACTTTGCTTAAGGGGAAAATCTAGAAATAAAATATTATATATATAATATAGTAATATATCAAATTACCTTTTCAAAAAACGTGCTGTAATATTACCAAAGTGGTTTTCAAATTCTTAACAGAATTTTGAAGTCTAATTCTAATTTCACCAAAATAGAACGCTTTCATAAGCAACCAGGTACAAAAGCCGCTGAGATCGTAAATTATGAAATTACAGACAAACAAATAGATAAAATGTTGTCGATTGCAACTCTCAGTGGAAATACACAATTTACATACATATATCAGAACCACACACTCGTGTCAAATATAGAAGCCATGCTAAGTAGGCTCAGTGCACACTGGCAGCACGGTACGGAATCTTTTAACAATTCTACATATATGTATTCATGTAGCTTCACTACTTCTACTATTACTATTGTATTATTATTTTCATTTAGTCATCAAAAATCAGTTACCGCGGCGTACCGTTAGTAGGCGCTATGCCTAACTGTATACATTTGTATTGTACGTATATATTTTTATATGTATCCTACACACTATAATATTAATTTACTGACTAGCCCACCTAATAGAGGCACTAGTTATATTATAAAGGTGTTTTAGAAATGCCTATTTGATCAGCTTCATATATAATGCTAGTTCAGAATTGCGAACGTTATATAGGTTTTGAAATTTATAATAGATTTGTCCTATATTCTTCAACTAAAGACCAGCATTATTTGAATGGGAAGTTTATAAATGAAGTTATAGGAGATGTGAATTATATTTTGTGGCGCTTGCTGTGTTCACACTCTGAGAAAAATACACAGACCTATATAGGCTCCCCCGTGCTCCTCCCAAGAGGGAGAAAATTATCGATTGCATTCGCGTTTCATATGTGTAGATTTACGTGATATCTACTGTAGTAGATTTGCGTGATCCCACTACTAAGGGAAGTCCTAGACAACGCAGTAGTTTTAGTGCGTGTTGCGAACATCTGCCGAGAAATTCTGATACTCCTTCTTCCTAAGTCACTTTTGGCTGGTAGAGTAAAATACACCACTAGAATTTATTTGAAGCACGACAACAGCGGAACACCTGGTATGAATATACATGGAATTATTTGAATTCGTCTAACCCACATCAGTAAATTTATTTGCTGACGTTTTCACTTAATATTCCCGCGATTTGACGGAATATTAACTTTTCGTTGAATTGCCAATAGAGCCAAATTCCTGTTAAACACTGCATGCATATGCATTTGTCAATTAATATGAAATTATACGAAACATTAGCAGTAACAGCTGTCGCGTTCACGGACTTCTCTCGTTCGCATAATTACCTACTTTATGCAGGCAATAATACAATAATGTTTTATAGTTGAATGAAAACATAATTATTCTAATGATATGATTATGTGACAAAATATAAATCTGAATTTTGCTCTTCGTGACAAATTTTATAGAGATGCAAAAACATCATGAAACTTTGTCAGGTTTAGGAGACACTAAATCAATATGGTGACAATGAACCGGTCTGATTACGGAGCGTGATGGTTAGTTATGAAATACTGATATTCTAGCGTAATATTTAGCTTTTTCAAACATTTATTAGTCCAACACACTTAACCTTGATCTTTGGTCCAGCGTTATCCCGGTTACAACTAAAACTTTCGCTTCCGAGCCCACAGTCCGCCTTCTAGTCTAACTCGATTTTACAGAATATTAGCTTTTCCATGGAGAGACCACCGTCTGACCTCCGCAAGCCAAAGGGATAGCGATGTAACATGGATCAGACCAGTTTCAGGATATTCAATACACCGCATACCGACTGTCGAACCCCGGGATATATTATTTCATAGCCTAAAGAACATATACTGATAAAACTACTTTTTAGGCTGTAGTTCGGGAGTAATAGAAGTTTGTGAGACCTTATGTTAATGTTGGAAGTAAATATATTCGAATTAACGGCGATAGCCAATTGGAGCGACTGATAAATTGCTACGCAGTGGAATAAAAAATCACAGTGTGCAGCACTGAATTTTCGAAGTATAAAGTTGTTGATAACAGTCTACTAAATGGTAACGATTGATGTATCGGTGGATGAAAGTTTGTTACTTCATAGAAAAGCTACTGAACTAGTTTGAATTGAACTTTGCTTAAGGGGAAAATCTAGAAATAATATATATATATATATATATATATATATATATATATATATATATATATATATATATATATATATATATATATTTATATATAAAATATAGTAATTTATCAAATTCCCTTTTCAAAAAACGTGCTGTAATATTACCAAAGTGGTTTTCAAATTCTTAACAGAATTTTGAAGTCAAATTCTAATTTCACCAAAATAGAACGCTTTCATAAACAACCAGGTACAAAAGCCGCTGAGATCGTAAATTATGAAATTACAAACAAACAAATAGATAAAATGTTGTCGATTGCAACTCTCAGTGAAAATACACAATTTACATACATATATCAGAACCACACACTCGTGTCAAATATAGAAGCCATGCTACGTAGACTCAGTGCACACTGGCAGCACGGTACGGAATCTTTTAACAATTCTACATATATGTATTCATGAAGCTTCACTACTTCTACTATTGTATTATATACTATTACTATTGTATTATTATTTTCATTTAGTCATCAAAAATCAGTTACCGCGGCGTACCGTTAGTAGGCGCTATGCCTAACTGTGTACATTTGTATTGTACGTATATATTTTTATATGTATCCTACACACTATAATATTAATTTACTGACTAGCCCACCTAATAGAGGCACTAGTTATATTATAAAGGTGTTTTAGAAATGCCTATTTGATCAGCTTCATATATAATGCTAGTTCAGAATTGCGAACGTTATATAGGTTTTGAAATTTATAATAGATTTGTCCTATATTCTTCAACTAAAGACCAGCATTATTTGAATGGGAAGTTTATAAATGAAGTTATAGGAGATGTGAATTATATTTTGTGGCGCTTGCTGTGTTCACACTGAGAAAAATACACAGACCTATATAGGCTCCCCCGTGCTCCTCCCAAGAGGGAGAAAATTATCGATTGGATTCGCGTTTCATATGTGTAGATTTACGTGATATCTACTGTAGAAGATTTGCGTGATCCCACTACTAAGGGAAGTCCTAGACAACGCAGTAGTTTTAGTGCGTGTTGCGAACATCTGCCGAGAAATTCAGATACTCCTTCTTCCTAAGTCACTTTTGGCTGGTAGAGTAAAATACACCACTAGAATTCGTCTAACCCACATCAGTAAATTTATTTGCTGACGTTTTCACTTAATATTCGCGCGATTTGACGGAATATTAACTTTTCGTTGAATTGCCATTAGAGCCAAATTCCTGTTAAACACTGCATGCATATGCATTTGTCAATTAATATGAAATTATACGAAACATTAGCAGTAACAGCTGTCGCGTTCACGGACTTCTCTCATTCGCATAATTACCTACTTTATGCAGGCAATAATACAATTATGTTTTATAGTTGAATGAAAACATAATTATTCTAATGATATGATTATGTGACAAAATGTAAATCTGAATTTTGCTCTTTGTGACAAATTTTATAGAGATGCAAAGACATCATGAAACTTTGACAGGTTTAGGAGACACTAAATCAATATGGTGACAATGAACCGGTCTGATTACGGAGCGTGATGGTTAGTTATGAAATACTGATATTCTAGCGTAATATTTAGCTTTTTCAAACATTTATTAGTCCAACAAACTTAACCTTGATCTATGGTCCAGCGTTATCCCGGTTACAACTAAGACTTTCGCTTCCGAGCCCGCAGTCCGCCTTCTAGTCTAACTCGATTTTACAGAATATTAGCTTTTCCATGGAGAGACCACCGTCTGACCTCCGCAAGCCAAAGGGATAGCGATGTAACATGGATCAGACCAGTTTCAGGATATTCAATACACCGCATACCGACTGTCGAAAATATTCATGACAGACCGCTTAAGGTGCTCTCTTAGACACGAGACAAGCTATAGGTATTTACTTATCTTTTAAATGTTTTTGCTTAAATGTATAAAAAATACAATAGATAGCTATTCTTAAGATAGATATTCTTTCCCAATAGATCTAAAATAAATTACATCCAAACAAAGAACGCCTCCCTTCCGCATCAATAATTCCCTTAATTATCCCGTCTAACCGTTATTCCTGTCCACTTAATTCAATGCGTCGGAATATACGAGGAAATTCTCCTCAGTATCAAGCAACAATATCTATCAGTATGTAACGATACCAATTTGAAAGAATGCCAGACGTCTTCATTTTGCCGCCGTGCGAAATTGAATTTATGTGACAACCTGTCTACGGGCAGAAATTCCATTTCGAAGAATACGACGGTTTTGGTAGAAGATTGAGTGCGTCGAGAGCTGGCGGTGTTGGAGAAATTGATCTGTAAACAAAATTGAATACTGTCGTAATATGGAGAAAGTTTAATCTAGCTACTTTTTTAATCGCGAATGTGAGAATCGGTAGAGGTTGGTTTCCCTTTCACGTATGAAACGAAATGGAATGAAACTATGAATCATTTAATTTATACATCAGAGGTCCAATTCTCCTAAATAAATTTGTTCAAAATGCAGTTTCGATATAATGTTATACTTATAACGTATATGGTATTCTCCTAAATCAACTGATATTTGAATGATATAGAAGAGAAGAGAGAAAATTTAACAATGTGTCAAAATATGTGTCAAGGACGAACAATTAGACAATAAAGACATTGATTTAGCAGAATACAAATTATGAGTCAATTCAAAATCTAATCTCATTTCGTTCAAAATACGTGTGTCAATGTCATATAAAATACGAGAATTGGCCTTCAGAATCACATGTAGCATTTTATTTATTTATGTTTTGGTTCTCCAACAAAGAATGCACCTTACATGCTAAAAGATAATTATCACAATAGTTGGCCTTGTGTTTGCTCTAACAGAACACAGCGTGTATAAAATTAAAACAAGTAGAGACAACGTACAGAAGACATAAAGGTATAAAACTATACTAAACAAAAATATTAAGTTAGATGTAGGGTTAAATAGGTAAGTAGGTATTTTATCTGAAAGTTGCACATGAACATAACTTCAGAATTTCAGACAAGTCAGGTCAACCCAACTATGTAGTGCGTAGTATGTTAGCGCGATAACCTAGAACCACGTGGGTGTAGTTGTGTGGGTATCCTAATCGCTTTACGCTCTTTCTTCCCCAACGTATTGGTTGGTTACACCAGATGGGGTCACGGGTAGACTTTTTTGTCTTGCATGTTTGAACTCCGTTTAATCAAGTATCACCTATGGCATGTATTAGAAGCAATCAATTAGTGTATGTTTTATTACAGAGATTTTAATTATTTTATTAAGTGCCATGCGTTTCCAAAAACTGTCCACGTTTTTCGGACGATGCACGCGCAGGTACGCAAGTTACTACAATAGAAAAAGTAAGCTCATTCTATTCAACGATGACATATTTTCTTACGCCAAATCTACCTATGTAATGGGCACATATAGTGATTTCAACAAAATTGTAGCTTATATTGCATTGAATAATAATTTTCGCCGTGGTTCGTGTTAGGGCTGGTGAAGGTCCATCGCTACCTCAAACTCAAACCACAGAATAATCTAGCAAAGGCAAAAGCTCGCAAAAAAAAAACACAAAATCCAGCGCAGTCGTAGAATCAACGCCAACGTGTGAACGAAAGGAGATTGTACGAATATGTGCCTGAGACAACCGGAAGCCCTAGCTCCCTCTTCCACCCTGTGTCTTTAATAATGTTGAAAGTTTCAGGAAAATTGTAAGAGGATAGATTTTGGACCACACGCTTTTGGACGACACGCTTTTGGACGATAATTACACGTAAATACGTAGTCGTTGTCGAAAGTGATTGCTGGTACAACATACACGTATGGTGTTACCTACTACCTAAATGATGCGTGTGCTAAAAATCTTTACGACTTTTTATATTTACGGATGGTTTTGTATGTTTCACAATTAGCTGTTTTGACCCTTTACCAACTCCTAGTTTTGACTGTCCAAAATCTTCGTATCAGCTAGGACCAACGCTTTAACGTGATCTCGGAGGCATGGATACAAGATACATTTAAAAGGCTAGTACATAAAAACTAGTGATGTTGCTATCGGTTTAAACACAAGATTTTCTTCATAAAACTCCCTCCAAGTCAAGTCTCTACTAGGTGGAAGCCTAAAAGCTATTCAAACTAGTCAAAAAATTTAATTTCATGCAATAAATATTTTCTTACAGTTCATAGAATTATGTTTGAGCAAGTGAAAACGTTATTAATTTAAGGATTCTATTTGCTAAAATAAATATAGTTGTGAAAACATTTCATCTTAACCTAATTAAGGTCTTTCTAGAAGCTTGCAATATATTTTAGTTTTCAGAAAGCAGACTTTATGAAAGAAGTAGGTACTTTTTAATATCCTACTACAATGGTAGGGGTTTCGACCTTTTTTCTCAATAAAAACCGGCAGCCTAGGCCAAGCCCAGTTTAGCTAGGAAAAACCAACATCATCTAGAATATAGAGTTTTGACTTATATAAGTGTTGTAAAATGGTTGTAAACAACCAAAATTCAGAAATAAATGTGTATTTAGTAGGATATAAAGAAGTACCAAAGTATCTGTCAAAATTAGATCGAGTAAAAATCGAACCCAAATGTACAGCGATATTTTTGAAAATTCGCTGTTTTTCTGGCAATGCTTTTATCCCTATAATAATCGAGTAAAAGCTAGACACATAAACTAAACTGAATATGATTTTATTCATTGAGTGAAGAGAGTTGAACGATGTGAAAATGTTTGGTGAAATTACTGGGTCAAGTGGTTTATGGTGTTAAAGAACATAATTTGCACATTGTAAAATGTATTTAAATTTTTTGTTACACCGCTTGACTTTCGACTGCGGTAAAAATTAATTCATAGTTTTGTAACGTATAAATATGCAAAGTACTGTTGACTTTGATATTATATTGGTACAACTTATACATTATTTTACCTAAAAGTAAGCAAAACCTTGTTGAATCCTTGGTTTAAATTAACAACGCGATACAAGATTTATGCCTAGTGCGCTGTAGAAGAACTACAGTACTAGTTAATAATAATAATTTATTTTCTGGTAATAAAACCGAGATACCAATAGATAAATAATGTTTAGTTTAATATATATAAATTAACTTAAAAATATTATAAAAAGAAGAAATATAAACAATAGGTTTTCCGACAGCCTCACTGTTATCAAAGCCCAAAACCTAACAGACCTAACCTTGCTAAGAAATCCAACCAAAGACCCCTGAATCTACCGCAACTCACTCAGCCTTACAAGAATTTAATTTACCTCAACTTTGTCACCTTCCATTTTAATTTACTCCCCATGCAATCTAGTACAACGTAAACACGCCCATAGCCCTACCCTAAGCAAGTTCGTAAAACATTCTATATCCTCACGCCCCTAAATAAAGGGGATAAGCAAGTAAAATATACACATTGTATACACGACAGCGAGTATTTATTATAATGCCCTGAACGAGGCGTGAAAGTTATATGTTTCGACGTCTTTTGTATTTTTTTAGGTGTTTAGCAAAATGTTTAACAGCACATACAGTGCTAGTCTCTTCGTTGGGTTTTCGGTTGATCGTAAGTTCAAAGTGGATTTTAGTGCCAGAATGAATACTTCGATGTTATTGAAATGCAATTCATAAGTGTAAAGTTTGTAGTTTAAGTGGCGATACATAAGGTCAAGGTTGTGGGTCAAGGTGTACTTTCTGAAGCTGTGGCGAAACATCTTTTGTCCTTAGTGATTTGATTGGATGTCATAATATTATACATACATACATACATAGACTCACGCCTGTTTCCCCGAAGGGGTAGGCAGAGGCATATTAAACGCCCACTTTTCGCCAGTGTTTTGATCCCACGTAATAGGTGGCGAGCCTATTGCCGCTTATCGGGATATTTTGTTTGCCAGAGCCTCGTCCGTTGATCGGCAGGTGCACCACTTGCAGGTGAGGTTGGCTTGGGACCCTAAGTTCTTGGTGGGAACCCTATGCACCAATATTATACCCGCACTTTTTCACTAATCATGAGTTTTAGCCACTGCGCGCTATCCTCTACAGCGTCTCTCAGTCAACTGCTGGAATTAAGTCACTCCTAATTTGATTCTCAGTAGCACTGTTACTTAATACGAGTATTTGGCCTAACATATCAAGCGGCATAAATGTGCGCGTGGGATTGGGAGGTGTCGAGTTCGATCCCCGGGTCGGGCAAAGTGTTATTAGATTTTTTCGTTAGGAAATTCTCAGTAGCAGCACGGAATCTGGTAATGTGCCCGGTACGGCAATAGGCTCGCCCCTATTACGTGGGACTAAAATAAATCTGTGTTATTTCAAATTCATTTTCATTATAGTACACCTACTTCTTTTCTCTCTGCACCACTCTAAGGTAGACTGGGAGATAATGCCCATGGCATTAAGTCCGCCTGTATACGCTGTGTATATAAAGATAAAATAAATTATAAAAAAAAAAAACTGGCGCAAAGAGGGTGTAGCAATATACCTGCCTACCCCTTCGGAGATATAGGCGTGAGACTATGTATGCATGTATACCAAGCTGGCCAAACGGGTTGGTGCGGGGTATGATGTCGAGTTTTCGTTATCTTCATAAATATACTATCTACTTCGAGTATTTTCCTCAGTCGCCTCTTACGCCACCCACGGATGAAATGGGGTAGTGACATTTCGTATTCTTAATCCGTCACCGACACTGCGCGTTATAAATAGTTCTTAATATTGTTCTGACTAATTATGACCACTGAGTACAAACCAGTTTCTGGATCTTGCTATGGGTTTTAAGTACAGATGAAATCAGATTCTATGACGAAATTAGTTAACTTTAGAACTTGTCCAATCGCTATTTCTATATCCTAGCGACATATAAATGTGTAGTGTAGGATTCTTATGTGCGTCTGTTACAACTTTATAAACAGGACAGTAAATGATTTTTGATGTTTTAGTCAGCCATATGTAAATAACATTTTTACTATTTAATAAGTTCATTATTCTTAAATTCTTTGATACTGTAGCTGCAATACATGAATATCATACACGTCCGCGCGCAACGGAGTCAAGCGACAAAATGCTGAGTCTAATCCGCTGCTTTCGAGTCGCCCCGGTTACTAGTCGCACGCCGCTAAGGGCCTGTTCACGAGATCGGTCTAAGCGGCGAGCGGCGCGGCAGGGGCGATGTACATGGCGCGTTTATTCTCGCGGCGCGCGGCCGCAACGGAGTAACGCGCGCCATGTACATCGAAAACGCTCGCCGCTGCCGCCCGCCGCTGTAGGTCGTGACAGGGCCGTAACAATGATAGTGCGGGCCGCTAATGCTCCACGTGTAAGCGCTGTCACAAATTACTATGATATTATGTACGTTGCTCTGATTGGCTGTCGCGAATTGTATAGTAGTTTAAGCTACCACTCTTTGTAATACTTATTTTATACTATATATTTAGGTTAAGTTTATTTTTAAATAATATTCTCTTACTATACACAACAAGATCGGACTTTTTATTCTGCACCATCACCAGGTCCAGCTAGAGGCCCTACCTTACAATACTAAATGATATATTGCTTTTGTAATCGCAACCGCATCAATCGTTGCTCTTTATTTATATTTTTGGCTTATTTTATCAATGTTTTACTATGGTTATGTTTTACTGGTGGTTATATAGATATCATGTTACTAAAAACCTGCAAACAATACAACCTATATACCGTACATCGGGTCTTTACAGTAACATAAGTTTCAGTAACATAAATAATGTTATTGTAAAGACCCGAAGTACGGTAAATCTTAAGATTTACCAGTAAATCCTAACATTTACCAGCATGAGTTGGTAAATGTCAGAATTTTTCAATAAAAAAAGAAATAAGAATATATATAAGTGGGACCTTCATAGCGAAATGCGTGTGTAATATTTACACCTCTGCCTACCCTTTCGGGGATACAGGCGTGAGACTATAAATAAAGAAATAAAAATATAATTGGTATATTTAATGGTTTTCAAACGAGCATTAGTACATGTTTGCCCTAACTACCCGTCATTTTTCATAAGACACTGACGGATCTTTCTAAAGAGATGGATGTGCCAGTACACCGTCAACTGTAGACTGGACATGAAAATGACAAACTTTTATTAACGTGGACACCAAAGGTTACATAAAATGGACGTGTTATAGTTGGTGTAAGGAACGGCTAACCAATCACTGATACCAGTGATGACCATGATACGTCGAATTTTCCGGAAAAATTCTAAGAATATTATTTTCCCACATAACAGCAAGTCAGATTGTAGATAAGAACACGCAAAGTCGCACTATCAGCTGTTACGGCCCTGCAGCGGCTGGCTGCAGTGACAGCAATTACGATGTACGTTGAACAACTTCCCACCATAAGGGCGAGAATCGCTCAGCAAGACTTCATCGCTTCCAGTGCTACTTTTCACGCACATTGTCACTCGTATACAAAACCAGCTTCTAGTGTGCCTCGACTCTATGAGCGAGGCAAGGGATTTTTTTTCAAACTAGTCCAGCGCCGACTTGTTTGATTGTACATAGTGCGCTTCCTCCGCCGCGGCCGATGTTGCGTCAGAGTAAACGCGCCATGTACATGTTTAATTCTTAGAATTTTATAAAAAAAATCTGTGTGGATCGACGATAGTTTCTATTACGTCATATGAAAAAAATCCTAAAAATATCGGATAATTCATTAATCTTTCGGAAAATTCCACGGTATCAGTTTTCGGTACGCCGTTCCTTACGCCCTGTATAGCACAAGTAAAACAACATGCGACAATTTGTACACAATATAAATCAGTGCATTAATGATATGCATAATGTAAAAAGCCATGTGTAACCGACCGCAACGTGACTAGCAAGCAATTAGTGTGTAGATTTTACACTCTTAGAAACGAAACTTTCCAAAAGAAAACTGTAGTACCTACCGAAACAAGTTTCTGGAATGGACCGATATTAAATAATTTCGAACTTAAGCATCGGAATGGAATCTAAATATAAGTCCAACTGGACAGCTTGGAATTAATAGACTGTTACAAAAATAATACTATCGATATACCCATTTATCGATACTGTAATTCACTTCACTCCGGTCATCAGTGACCAGCCCCGGGAAAAGTTGTCTGCGCTATTACTAAAACGGGCATTGCCGCTAGTCTGCCCCGGGACATTCTGTGTCAGAGACTGCACATAATTGTTCTTGAGGAAAGCGCCTTTCTTTAATATTATTAATCGGTCTATCAGTGTATACATTTTAGTTTTTAAAGTTACTAGGATGTACTTAAAATTTGGTATGGAACGATTTGAAACTTTCAAGATTTGTATACATCATACAATTTTATTGAAACGGGTCTTATTCGAATGAAGCTATAGAGATATGTCAAGATCGTTGCAAATGGCGTTCCGTAGTCTCTGCCTACTCCTCCGAGAAACAGGCGTGAGTCTATGTATGTATGTATGTATGTATGGGTCTTATTCGCAATAGTTAATTAATTTATGGAAGAGACTGAAAACTCGGCTTCAAACCTTAAACTTCCAATTGACTAACAACGCTTTTGTGACGCCAATTAGGAGAAGCCTATGTCCAGCATTGGACTGCGAAAGGTTCGTGAATTTGGGTGAAATTTCAGTCACTACATATTAGCATCTTTACATATATAGATAATAATTTAGCCTTACAATACTAGATACCTAAGCGGCAGTTGATATCATTATGTAAAAGAGTTTCACTAAAAAGTCGTACATAATCAGGTGCATATAAGATTAATGACCAGCGGTTAATGTTTAATATACAATGAGTTTATCTCCGGACACTAGACTCAATCAATTTTGAAGGGCGTATTTAATGGTTAATTAAAAAAAAACCAGATTTCAGAAATTCACTACAGTTATTTTGTGCTACAGTTATTACGTAATTAGAAAGGTTATGCCAATAATCCCACAGATTATGTCGCGCACAGTAAATATTCATAATCTTTTTGCTGTCGCTACAAGCTAATCGTTCCACCTAATCTCATCGTTTACGGTTTCAGCCAACTACAATAATCCCGCATCAAAGTAATTATGTTTTAAAATAGCGATATATTTGCTAAGTTATACGTTCAAAGCTGAAAATTTAAATTGGCTGTATACATTATTCATTGTGATATGGATTAAAAGCCTAGAATTATTGTTGTTTCAGAGTAAAAAGCAATAAATTCAAATGATATTGTATAATTATTTGAATGAGAAAATCAAAGAACTTAACATTCTTCGCTGGGAATAGTATTTTGGATATTGGAATGTTTTTAGTCAAATAAATGGTCACTAGTTGGATCAATAAACTACATGAAGAAAAATAACTTGTAGCGGTAGCCAACTGTTTTATAATGGCAAAGACTAACAACAGTGGTGACATCTAAAGGACACCGTCGGATATAGATCCTGAATCACGCTATTAAAATCCTCACACGTGATTAGTTGATTACTGTACATACAACTGCTTAGCAACTACCGTCACTCGGTCCACCAAGCTGGTTAAGGAATTATACCTCTGGTTGGATGACCACCACACCTTTTTCCTCAACAGACCAATGAAAGTAATGCGTTAAGCGAACGGCTCGCGGGCCCTAAGCGATTAAGACCTATAAAATAAACTTGTACCTATGTCTCTCACAATTAGAGTTGCTGTGTTTGAAGTTTGAGTAAAAAATTAACTCGCTTCTTGAAGAACCTTATTCTTCAAGAAGCGAGTTTATTTTTTTAACTTTCTAAGGGAAATGGAATCCGTTTTATCAGATGGCAAAAATTCTTATTTGTTTTTGAATATCAGAAACAGCGTAATAAAGAGTTTCTGCTTTTACTTGTTTAGGACATGCCAAACATTTTTCTAGTCGTAAAATGTAACTTATTCAACTCTACCTCCGAAATTATTTCGTTGTCATTCGTAATAACCTTTGCCAATGAAATACTATATCACCTAAAGACCCATATCAACTAAATCGCAACTCAATTTAAACTGTGCTTATCTACGCTCGCATTAGATGACAGTTATCATTTTGTAATGAATTATTGCTAGTAGTTATGAACCTTAAGTTTGTACCCTAAAGGATATAGGCTGGTGTTTGCGTAGAACTATTCGCGACTTTAAACTTAAACACATAAATTGGAATTGAAATTATACTATTTTATTGCGGATTAGAGGCCTAGTAACTATTAATTTCTTTTTCGATGTATTTGGCGGTCGATTCTGATACTCTACCACATACATACAACAACATCTAGTCCCAAACTAAGCAGAGCTTGTACTTTGGGTAGATACTATATAATAGCTAAACATACATTTATACTCTTTTTTTATAAATACAGACGCAAGACAAACGGAAGTAATCTATTATTATTTATTTCAATTCAATTCATTTATAATTTGAATTTGAATTGAAATCATCCATGTTCACGCACGCAAATGTTTGACGTGTGCATTGAACCCGCCACCTTCGGCGTTGCAGTCGCTTACACTCCCGCTACGCCACCGTGTCGTCAGATTTTGGTGCCTACCTGTTACATTACGACATAAATATAACGTAACTGATGAAACGCAGCGTGTGAAAGTCGTCAAACAGACGAGAAGCACTTAATTTTCAACTGAGCCGTAGCAGTTGCGTTTGACAATAGCTGAAGTAGCCTTTGTCGACATCAGAAGTGGGCTCTGTCGACAGTTAAGTACTTCTCGTCTGTACGTGCCGCATTTATTGTTTCCACGCCGAGGATAACAATTGTAAGTCATTCCACAAGGATAACAATTGGAATAATTCTCTTTTAGCATGTAATGTGTATTCTTTATTGGAGAACCAACAAATAAATCTGAGAAAATAATAAATCTAATGATCTGAGACTGCAGATGCCAACACATTCCACAAATTTCTATGACAAATCCTTTACTGTGTAAGCAGTATGCTTGTGAAATGGGTTGCCAATAGAAATGAGGCAAAGAAACTCGCTTAGCATATTCAAAAACGAATTTAAACAGCATTACTTGGCCATGTAGCTGAATTCTTATATTCTACTACCGGCCCGGCACGTGCATCGCAACGTATAAAGTGAAACAATAAAACAATTTAGGTAATTGGAACTTCAAATTCATTTATTCAAGTAAAAATATTTTATTACACACATATATACATATCGTCACGCCTTTTATCCCCGAAGGGGTAGGCAGAGGTGTATTTCTACATCCACTTTTCGCCAGATATACTTCAGTCCCATGTAATATAGAGCGAGCTTATTGCCGTACCGGTCACATTTCCAGACTCCGTGCTGCTACTGAGAATTTCGTGACAGAAAAACCCAATAACACTGCCCGACCCAGGAATCGAACCCGGGACCTCTCAATCCCACGCGCACACCTATGCCGCGAGACCATCGAGGCAGTCGTATAGGGTTTGAAGTCGAGTTTTCCGTCTCTACGCAAAGATGGTATTTGCATCGTGTTATCCCTTAGTCGCCTCTTACGATACCCACGGGAAGATACGGGGTGGTGACACTTGTATTCTATGCCGTCAACCACACGGCAAAAAAATATTTTATTAATTGTTACCTATTTTAAATCTTAATCTAAAACATAAGGATAAACAATATTTTATTGTTTTTCCATTTTGAGCATAAATAAACAAACGGCTGGGAGTACCCACTCTAGAACAGGCAACATAAAGTTGGCCATGTGAAAAACATGATTCCTCCAAATTCACACCACAAACGTGAAGTGTTTGCCCTTAGGCCTTGTTGATGGACATCGCAAATGATAAACGCACAGGATATTGTAATCGTTTGAATTCAAATGGCATATCAGTTGGTATCATAGGGATACGCGCTATCAAACAAACTTCTCCTTTTGATTTACCAGTTAAGATCGTAGCTTCAATCAAATTTGGAAACAACTTTTTCATTGCCAATCTGGTGCCATTACAAAGTTTTGGTGGATAAATATTTTGCAATAATATAATCAAAGAACCAATTTTCAGATTCAGGCAATACGGTGGCATACCAGCTGGTTCCAATGAATTTAAAATTCAATTGGATAATTCACTGCCTCATCTTGATTCATAACACTGTCAATTGATTTATATGTCGTGACTACACCTGGCTGTTTCGCTTGAATTTGAAAATTAATGGCATTGACATAAATATTCTTCGGTGCTAAAATGGCGCGTTCTCTCAACCAATCATGATTTCTGTAATTCTGAAGAATATTCGGAAAATACATTCCACCAACTCATCTATCGATTGCGTAATTATACAAAAATTGTTCAGTACAGCAATCAATCCGTTGGTACTGTCGATTTGTGTTTTGCCATCACCAATTTCTAACAATAGGGTATTTGACTAAAAAAGTCTTATTAGTCCGTCAGATAGATTTCCAAAAAATATTGGACACGTATATTTTCTTTCGTCGCGTAAACAAAAATTAAGACGACAAACTTAGCTGAAAACTCATGTGACGTCACTTGCCAGTACACTTTTTACTGGCAAGTGACGTTACAAGCCCCCACTCTTATACGTTTCTCCATCTTTGGTGCATTTTATCTCCGTATTTTTTTACTGATTCGATAAAACAAAAAAATACGTATCCAATATTTTTCGATAATCTAACTGACAGACTAATTCGATTTTTTTAGTCAAATACCCTATTGTTTTGAAAATTCACGGGCAGCTAGATCATTTTGTAGGTGAATACGCATATTAATGTTCAGTGTAAATTTTTGTACATATCTCCAAAGAAATGATGACTTCAAACAGGCATTTATTCATCAGCAGGAGTTGATCGAGGTATGACAGGCAATGCTTGACGAAAATCCCCTGACAGTAAGATCAATGCACCACCATAAAGCTGTTGATTCCCGCGTAAATCTTGTATTGTTCGATGAAATGCCTCCACTGAGTTTTTATTCGCCATTGTACACTCATCCCATAAAATAATCGACGCTAAACGCAGAACTTTTGCCAAAGCAGAATTTCTCAAAATATTGCAAGTTGGAGTTTCAATCACCTGTACATTCAATGGCAATTTTAATGCAGAGTGTGCAGTCCGACCACCTTCTCATAATGTAGCAGCAATTCCCGCAGATGCAAGTGCCAATGCAATTTTCTGTTCCGATCGAATAGTCGCCAAAATCAATGATACAACGAACATTTTGCCTGTACCACCAGGTGCATCCAAGAAATATAATCTACCTGTATTATTGGAAACGGCTTTCATGATTGTGTCATATACATGTTTTTGCTGAATATTCGATTTGGTTATATTCAATTATACAAATAAACGATAATTATAAGAATTGAATTCCTGCTCACGTTGCAATTCACGATCAAACAAATCATGCATGTGACGGTTTGATGCGATCATACCCAATTGTACTAATGCTTTATTTGCAACCGTTAGACACATATCTTCAATTTTTCTCAAAGCTTCGTTGTACATTTCTAAGGTAATCAACAAATCAGGATTTCTTTCATGATGACGCATACGAATTAAAATATCTTCTGCCATATGATATTTATATTTGCTCCATAATTCAAGTGGATTTGAAGGCATACATGTTGATAATATAATGGTAAATAACATTCGTATTTGTTGTGGATGAGCTGAAGTAGATGCATCATGAAGTGTTGAATCCCAAAATGCATCATCCTCCAACAAATGCAAGAGTTGACATGCTTCACGATATGTTTGACACAAATGACCGTTGACTGTTCTCAATTCTTGAAATGATTTTGGGCCATTGACGTTAACTAATATCAATCGCAAATAAAAACACTCAGAATTGTTTGGATGTACTGTATGTATTCTCCCAATTGCATCTGTTTGGAAAATGCCTGGATACCCATCGATTACTGTTCCTTGTTTACGTCTTTGAAAATTTTTCGAAGACACATTCCATGTGTAATATTGAGGCACTTCAGAATATAACAAATTTATCGCAAATGTATCAGTTTCATATAACTTGAAAAAAGCGGTCAACGTAGTCGCTGGTGGTTGTGCTGCTCTTTCCAACACATTTGCTTCATTAAAATAAACACGTTGGCCATTCTTAAGATGCACAGCCAAGTGAACAACCACAGGATGTCTTTCGTGCAATGGAAATGACATATTCCTTCAGACAGCTTCATTACTACTAATATAGCGCCCCATTTGATGCTGAGGAATTTCATCATTTCTATTATCACCAGCAACACCGAAAACAGCCATATCGCTCCCTTTATTTACATACTTACAAATATATTTAATGGATTTGACTGAATTACAATACTCCACATTTATATGAGCATTGAATATTTTCGATAATAATGGACAATACGGAACCACCCAACAATTATCAACTTCAACGTCCTGGTTACGCATTCTAATAGTTGTCGTTTTGCCATTATCATTAGGTGATTTACGTCGATACAACGGATATCCGTCATTGGCCGTTATTGTGTCTGAAGTCAATTGCCTTGCATATCGTTTCGAACACTTTCCATCAATCATACATAGTGAATTCATATTTAGTTCACCG
This sequence comes from Euclidia mi, assembly GCA_944739405.2. Classification (NCBI taxonomy): domain Eukaryota; kingdom Metazoa; phylum Arthropoda; class Insecta; order Lepidoptera; family Erebidae; genus Euclidia; species Euclidia mi. Next base: position 67,949,671 of record OX123195.2, on the reverse strand, counting down.
CACGGACCATGTATCATGTTTTTAATGACAACGTGAAATAACTCGGGATCAACTGTTTGGTTAGGAACTTCAGCTGATATAACGTTATCGATTTGATCCGGAGTTATTTTATGTACCAGCCAAATTAATATATGTGCGTGCGGGAATCCCCTTTTTTGCCATTCGATAGAGTGCATATGGCAACGCACCTCTCCAAATACACATAATTTCACAATTAAATCCATAATTGCTTTAAATTTATGCCGAAAAACGCGTGCTGTAATGTCATGACGATCAGTTGTCGACTGTCCTTCAAATAGTTTGTTTTTGATGTCATCCCACTGCGGATTACATGTAAATGTAATGAACAGATCCGGTCGACCGTATTTTCGTACATAAGCCATTGCGTCTTGTGCATATTCGTTCATATGCCGTAGGCTACCAATATACGAAGATGGCAATTTAGTTAAACGTCCGATGTCATTAACATTAGCATCATTCGCTATCGCATCTTGCAAATGAATGTATTCTTCGGATCTTAATTTTGCTTGGTTGAAACGAATAAAATTAAGACGTTCAGTTTCTATTTTGGCATACATATCAACGATGTACTGATGATTTAGTTTACCACATCTCAAGATATAATTTTGTTCTTGTGGACGAACCATCAATCGATAGGAATAAAACTTCATGGCACCGACATTTTCTGTACATGTAGACCTGTAAATAAGTACAAAATGTGACTTTAGAAAATTATTAATATACAAATGAAATGTCAACACACTGAAAATAGGTAAATTATTTACCTGTTCGTGGATCAATCATTGGAATATTAGTATGGTGTAGCCATCGTCGCCTTTCCAATGCAATATTGGGTATTGTAATGCATCATAACTACGATGAAGTTCCGAAACCCGTTGCAATTGCTCATTTTTGCGATGAAGTACAATTTCACGGGATTGAAACTGATCACCAAGAATTACAATTGCAACCTCATCAATCGTCGGTGCATTGAATCGCCTTGCGTGCTCTCCAAAAGGTGTTCTATCAGGCCTTATTATGATTTTATGATTATCAGATGGCATACGATCGAGAGCAATTTTAAACAATTGAACTAATGCGTTATGCTGATAGAAAAACCTTTGTAGCTCACGAACAATTTCTCGTCTTGTATTCGAAACAATTGCACAACGTTGATCCAATTCACGATTTTCATCACTAATAAAATAAATTTGCAAAAAATTATGATCAGCGTCGGGGCATGGCAATAGCGAACCAACTTGATGATAAATCTGGCCCTAAATCTGTAACATGTATGTAATTTTAGTTAGATCAGATTTTTTTTAACTATCGAATACTTTATGATACAGATTGATATAAACATTATATTACCTTAAACGCCGGCATAAAATTATCTCTAATAATTTTAGTAGCACCAAAAGAAGTCATTTGAAATGCCGAATAGTATTGTTGAATATGACTCAAAAAGTGCTTCGACGGTTGAGATGTCCCAAAAATAAATGAATACAAAGGTTCGGGTAGAGTTTCTATTGCTGGCAATCTCACTTTGCCATTAGCACAACACATGCAAGGCGTTTCACCTGGAAATTTAGCCGCATCACAATGTGGACAGATTGCGTCCATCATTCCAATGTATCCGTACATACTATAATCAATCTGACTGTTGTAATTAAAAACAGCACACATCATTTCAGCCAAAACAGCACGACGTATTCGTGATCGCCGTGCAAGATTCAGTGCAGGTACAGGGTCAACAGATCTATTTTGTGCATTACGTTCACGCTGTGATGCATTAGCTTGAGCGGGTTCATCTGCAGTCTGTGATTGTCTTAGTAATGGCATATCATTTGCAATACGCGTTCGGCGACCTATATTTGCTCATCTGGCTCGTGGCATTTTTCCTTTATTAAAAAAAAACCGTTAGTATGAATGCAGTCAACAATTATGTTTAAATATAAACACAAAGCCACAATAATTATTATCTCTGACAATTTGCTTTATCTTTTTTTTTATTTATCGAAGCACGTCCAAAATGAAATGTCCGCATGAATGACATAACAACATGAAAAAAAAAATTAAAAGTTTCAATGTGACAGCAAATTCCCCATCTCAAAATTTTTTTTATACAAAATGATTATCTTTTTTTTTATTTATCGAAGCACGTCCAAAATGAAATGTCCGCATGAATGACATAACAACATGAAAAAAAAGTTTCAATGTTACAACAAATTCCCCATTTCAAAAAAGTTTTAATACAAAATGATCCGCCATTTATTGAATTAATTTATTACAAAATATGTGATAAATGAAGAACCACTCAACAGATTTTAGAATAGAATAATAGAATAATCTTTTATTTTCAAGAATATGGTTTTACATAGATGTTATCAATTTCAGGTACAGCATATTCTGCCATTATGGCGTGTAAATATTACAGTCATTAATTAAAGGAAAATTTAAAACAATGGTATTAATAATTACAATATAATAAGCAATAATGAATCCTTATACAGGTAATTCTCATGTTATGTCAGTGTTTATACAGTGCAATAATTAGGAATGTCAATTTGTATTTAATTCATACTTCTAATAAAAATAAATTGTCATAATATGTCAGTGTTTTTGGGGTACTTTAATTTGGAATGTCACATTGTAATTATTTTGTCATTTAGGTATTCATTAGTATCATAATAAAGTTTTTCTAATAATAATTTAAAAAGTGCAGTACGGAAATGTCTATATGGTAAATTGATAATGTGTTCTTGAAGATGAAGAAAAGAATGATGAAGAGAAAATGTGTGGAAGATGGTTGTATACTTTAATGGACATGCAATATGCGTTTCTTTTAAACAGTTCTAAGCGGATTTGCGGTATTTTGAGTCTGTTTTTATGTCTTGTTCGACTATTTTCTATATCGCCAAGTCTACAGAATAGTTCTGGATTCTTTTTTACAAAAATACAAGTTTCATATATGTATAAACATGGTAGTGGCAATATTTTGTGATTTTTAAAAAATGATTTACAACTTGTTAGATAGTCAATATTAAATATTGCTCTAATGCATTTCTTCTGGGCTATAAATAATTTACTTACATCTACAGAGTTGCCCCAAACAGTGATACCATAGCGGAGTATAGAGGCAACATACGCATGATATGTCATTATTGCAGTCCTAACATTTACTGTTTCCCGTATTCTTTTCAATACAAATATAAAGCGATCAATCTTACTGAGAATTTTTTGTATATGTGGCTTCCAGTTACAATACTTGTCAACCGTGATACCTAAAAATACACATTCACTCACATTATTCAACGGTTGATTATTAAATCTTACTTGTATTTCTGGTGTGTTTGCTTTGTATGTCTGGAATTGAATTAGATTCGTTTTTGCGACATTAATTTTGAGGTTATTCCTCCTTAGCCAATTTACCGAGTTGCTGATGGCATTATTGACTTCTGTCTCTAGTTCTTTTATGCTATTACTCTTTACTATGAGTGTCGTATCATCAGCGAAAAGGATACATTTTTGATTAATCGCATCTGGAAGGTCATTTATATAAAGGAGAAATAGAGTCGGTGCGAGAAGGCTGCCTTGCGGCACCCCGTATTTATTTTCTGCATATGTGGATCGATAGACATTTTGTAGGTTTTTATCAGTTTTTACTATTTCCACACACTGCACTCTATTATTCAAGTAACTTTTAATCCAGTCACATGCCTTGCCGCGTAGTCCATAGTTGATTAGTTTTGACATTAGGATGTCATGACGTACAAAGTCAAAAGCCTTTGTCATGTCCAGGAATATACAGGCTAACTTTTCTTGTTTATTTATTGCTTGTGTAATTTGTTTAAATAGGTCAAAACATGCTAAAGTGGTGGAGCTTTGTTTTTTGAAACCATATTGTTCAGTTTTTAAGATGTTACATACAGATATGAAATTCTCTATTTTATTGCACATTACTTTTTCAAAGACCTTTGCTAGTATGGGAATAAGCGTTATAGGTCTGTAATTATTCATATCTGTCTTTACTCCTTTTTTGTGTAGTGGCTTTACTATTGATCTTTTTAGTCGGCTTGGAAATATTCCCTCAGATAATGACAAGTTAATAATATAAGTAAGTGGAACTATCATATTCAAGGCACATTTCTTAATAACCATGGTATTTATATCATCAAATCCTGTTGAGTGTGTGTTTTTTAAAGATTTGATGATACTGAGAATCTCACATTCATTAACAGGTGTTAGAAAAATACTCTTGGAATTAATTGGAATGGATGGGCATTGAACACTATTATCCACTTTTGAATTTATTAAAGAGATGTAGAACAGGTTGAATAACTCACATATTTGTTTTGGGTCTTCATACTCAATATTATCTACTAAAACAGAGTTAATTTCTGACTTACTGGGTATATTGTTTGTTGTGTTCTTTACAAGTTTCCAAGCTGCTGAGCATACATTTTTAGAAGAGGCAATATATCGTTGACTGTCTATTTGTTGTGAGGACATTATACATTTTTTTAAAGTTTTTGTGTATTGTGTATACATTCTTTTATTGTATTTTTTATTGGCTTTGTTTTGAATGTAGTTAAAGTACAACACTCGTTTCTTGGTGCAACAGCGCTTTATACCTTTTGTTAACCATTTGTTCTTTATTGGTTTATTTGTACACTTAATTTTCTTAATTGGAAAACATATGTTATAAAAAAGGGTAATAGTATCGTGAAAACTATTGAATGCTGCTTCTGTACATTGATATTCGAAAACTTCCGAAAACGACAGACAGGCCAAGTACTTGTTAAATTTATTTATGTTTTCTTCATTGAGATCTCTAACAAATCTAAACCATGAGTTAGGTCGTTCCTTAATGTTGTTTTTTACCTCTAAATTTAGTGCGATGGACTGAGCTGTTTCGTGATCTGATAGAGCCAAGTAATGAAGATTTGCCTTTGATTCCGGTACATTACTAACGATGAGATCCAAGCAGGAATTTTGCCTAGTAGGTAACGTAATGTGATTTGTTAAATTGTTGTTAAGGAGTATTGAATTCAGTTCATTTGATTGTTTACTTACTTTAGTCATGTCTATATTCCAGTCGCCGCAAAGAAGTACCTTTTTGTTTCCCCTTTTGCAAATAGTATTGACAAATTGTTCGAGGTGGCTAAGAAATATACTTGTATTTGTTGTTGGAGTTCTGTATATACATGCTATTACAAGATTAAAACTTATTATTTCAATGGCACAAACTTCGAAATGAAATGGAATGGCTGAGATGTTACAATTGATTTCTTTATATTCTATGTAATTTTTTAGTAAGATGCATGTACCACCTCTTCTTTGGTTTGTTCTAGAGAAGAATGTTACTAGCCTGTAGTTGTTGAACTTTAAATTAGATTCTGTATTACGCTTCAATAAAGTTTCAGTTAAACATATAATGTCAATATCCCCTAGGTCTTTTTTAAGTTCTGTAATAGCCGTGTAAGGCAGTTCCTGTTTATTTAGTAAGCCGGCAATATTTTGGTGAACTAAAGTAATCGATTTGTAATGATTTTTGTCATCGAAAAAACGTCTCACCTGCATTGTTGGTATTCGTTTGTATGTCTTGACAGTATTTGGCACTAAAATATGCAGTAATTTTTGTTTGCACAGTTTTATTTGTCAATATCCAGGTTGTGCTTAAGTCGATCGATTGTTTTGTGTTCCTACCTAGGTTTTTTTTAATTCTGTTTACGATTTCACTTTCGTAGTCATTACTATCAATTTCAAGTTTAATTTTGAAGCTTAAGTTGTTGAGATAGGTTAATCGGCGTGTTTTATCATTATAGAAGGAATGTGTAGTTGTTGGCATTTTTAGGTACTTACAATTTTTATAATTATGGGTTAACAATTCTAAATTAATATTTATCATGTTTTCATTGAGATATGGGTTATATAGTACGTTTGTAACAAAAACAGAAACAGAATGACAGCGTAATTTGTACAGAACATTGCACAGTTCGGAAATGAGTACATATGGATATCTGTCATTTGATCCCAGAGCTAACAAAATGACATCTCTCGGGTTGAGATTACTTAAAAATGCATCAGTGCAGCTATTGAGAATTTGGGAGCTTGTAGCATTTGGCTTTATGAAAGACATAATATGGTAATCGTCATCGCAAACTTTATTTAAGCAAACTTCACATAAACCATCTGTTAAATAGTCCAAATAAAGCCTAAAAATTTGGTTTGGATAGGTGAGCCCGTTCTTGAGTTATAAAATAACAACGAAAAGTGGCATTGATTTTTATATATATAGATATATCCATTTTGTTCATCGGGACATTGAACAAATAGAAATATATCTAAATATATAATACATATTTAATACATATTTACACAAATATATATAATATGTATATTATATTTATTTATGTATATAATTATGTATTCATGTACTTATGAATATATCTAATACAGATAACTTTACTACATTCTATGACTACACCTGGTAGCGCCATCTACCTTCCTATCTGTAACTAATCGCATCAACGTCAATGGTTGGTCGCTGCTTGGCCAAAGCGAGCGATGCCTTTTGTTTCTATCCCTCTCTATCCCATCCCCAAGAAGGGGCACGCCTTTCTCGGATTGGTCGCCGCGAAACGTCGACGCGAGAGACAGTCTTCTAGAGAACTTTCGAGAACATTCGATTCGCTAAATACGCTTCCGCGATACCGGATCCTCCTGTTATAGTTATTACCGCTTATATAAACCGATCGCAAGTGAAGGTAATTTGTGTAGTGAAGTGAATCGAGCAGCTTCCTCCCGAAACCACCAGGAGACTACCCTTCTGAGACGAAGAAGATTGCCGAACAAGGTAAGTCCCCTTCATCCTTGGAATATCCTATACCCACTCACAATCATCTCTCCAATTCCAATCCTTTATTCCGCTTCCCTTATTCCTTTCTAGGCGACCCAGAACTCGCCCTAATACAGTCCATTTTCCTGCTCCAAGTCGCTTAGAACCCTACGGTTTCGGTGTAACGCCGGACCATTTTTTTATCCATACGAGTCGGATTCATTTACGTTTTTATATGTTATACCGCTATACCTAGGCAGTTATAGCACCTAGATATACTCCTAATATATTCACATAACCGTCACATGGTTGCTTCCGCCCGCATCAGTAGGTAAACTTTTATGTAGCTACCTACTTACTCAATTATCATTTCTGCAACTATCATAGTTGTCTTGTAAATCTCATATTTCAAGCAACTTTTAATTCCTCCACTTTAAAGTGTTGCCTAGGTACTTAGGTAAAATAATAGGAACATTAGATATTCTTATTTTGTTTCGGTCTCATTAGCTTATACTTACGTAAGCATGTCACAACAAAAGAAGTCACGCGTGTTGGAAGACAAAGAGATGACAATCTTAGAAGCAAAACGCAATATTTTATTTGAGCGCATTCAAAACATATACGAGTGTTCAAAAACCGCATCTATGTCTGACAGTAATAGCGAAGCATTTCTCAGTTATTGTATGACAGAAGATAGTATTCGAACAGATTTTCATAAGTTGTTAGACGATTATAACGCAAGACAAATGCTGAACTATGCCCTGTTCTGACACGCTACACATTTGTCTTTGTTATTGTTTTCTTGTACAGCTTTTTTATTGTTATTCTTTATTTGTGTGGGTGTAAGAATAAAAATTATTTTATCTTTTATCTTTATCTAAGATTACTTTCTATCAATCCTGATGAAAAACCGAACTATCAGGCGTACACCTCATTCGAAGATCTTTATTGTATTATTAAGCGTATACAATCGCAATTGGAGGGTAAATGTTCAGCAGAGCCCGTTGCCCGCAAACCGAGATTACTGCCAATCGAGATTATGTCATTTGACGGAGATATACGAAATTGGCCGTTATTCTATGCGAGTTTTAAGTCTACAGTGCACGATAATGGTTCTCTGACAGATGCTGACAGGTTGTACTATTTAATAGGTAAACTGTCACCGAAGGCGCAGTCCGTATTTGCAGGTTTCACACCCAGTGCTGAGAATTATCAGGTCATATTTCAGTCACTACTTAATAGATATCAGGACACGCGCGTCCTAGCGTCTACCTACTTTGACCAAGCTTTAAATCTTAAACTGTCCGGTGCCGCATCTGTCTCGAATTTCCAGCTGTTTATTGATAACTTCGTAACCGCGGTTAATTCTTTAAGGAACTTAAAATTAGAAGATCTTTCGGACTTTATGTTGCTTCAACTGGCTTTAAAAAAGTTTGACACTGATACAATTCGCGCATTTGAGATGACGGAACGCAATAATAAAATACCTACACTAGATAGTTTTATTTCGTTCATCGAAGATCAGTGTCGAATATTTCATAATACGCAGTCTGGTTCACCTGGCCCGTCTAACACTAACAGCAACGAACAAAGGTTGAATAAATCGCGAAATAGTAATAATAACTCGGTCCTTAATCCACAATCTTACGTAAAATATTCGGAATCTAATAGTAATAATTCACAGAAGTGTCTGTGCAGTAATATAGTGCACGACCACTTATACAAGTGTCCCGCCTTCGATAATTTGAATGCAACCGCTCGTTTTAAATGCGTAAAAGATAACAAAGCTTGCATTAATTGCTTAAGCATAAAACATTAAACAAGTAATTGTTTTAGTAAGACAAAGTGTCGCTTATGCAATAAAAAACATCATTCACTGCTACATTTCGATAAAGATAACCCGTTGTCAAGTCAAGCCGCTAACCTTGACACACTTACGTCGCAGGTGCAGACTACGATAACTGCGTCCCTGACGATTCAGAATGAGATATCGTTGTGTTTGACATCCATTGCGCGGGCGGCACGCACGCGCGGATGGCCTTCGCGCGCTTGTAGTGATCAGAGCAGTGCTAGGCCGCAATGTATGGCGTCTAAGACTGTTCTGTTAGCGACAGCGCAAGTTATCATATATGATGTTAATGGGTCACCGCACATGGTTCGTTGTCTGCTAGATAGCGCATCTCAAACCAATTTAATAACGTTAGAATTGTTCAAACGCCTCGGATTATGGAATAACTTTAAAAATACGAACTCAATAATCCGAGGGATAGGCGGATCAGAAAAACATTGCAAGGGTTCCGTAGATATTAAAATACATTCGCGTTTTGATAGGGACATTAATTTTAACATTTCTTCGCTTATCGTGGAGCGTATTACGGACACATTGCCAAACGCTAATGTGGACGTATCGCTTCTCATACACCTCGAGTCATTGCCGCTAGCGGACTCGGAGTTTGCGAATCCGGCAGACATTGATGTTTTGATCGGAGCCGCAATATTCCCGCACTTGCTACTTACTAAAGTGGTACGTAGTGAGCAAAATAACTTACCGCCCTACGTAACGTACCTACATTACATACTTCTCAATACGTTACGTCTTGCTGTTGTTCTGTTCTTCAAGAAAACAATATTGATTCTCTTCTCAAGCGATTTTGGGAGCTGGAAGAGGTTACCGCACCGCCCTCGATGAGCCGTAAAGATCTCGAGTGTGAAGAACATTTCCGCGCTACCACTGTTCGTGACGACAGTGGCAGATACGTTGTGGCGTTGCCATTCTGTGGTGACCCTTATTCGTTAGGCGACTCGTACGCTGCTGCGCTCAGACATTTCCATTGTTTGGAACGTAAACTTGATGCATCACCTAAGTTACGCAGCGCCTATAATGACGTCATTCGTGACTATATAGATACAGGTTTTTTGAGTGTAGTTGTAAACAACGAGGGCAACTCTCTGCCCTCATATTATATCCCGCATCACGGCGTAGTTCGCGAAGATAAAACCTCTACTAAACTTCGTGTGGTTTTAGACGCTAGCTGTAAGACTACATCGGGTCAGTCGATTAATGACATTCTGCATGCCGGCCCCAATCTACAGGGTGATTTATTTAACATCATAATAAAGTTTCGTCTTTTCCAAATCGCTCTGTCAGCTGATTGCCGCCAAATGTTTCTCAATATCGGTGTTCGCGAATATGACCGTAGATTTCAACGGATCTTTTATCGTTTTGACAAGAAAGAACCTTTATCTGTGTATCAGTTCAATCGTGTTTGTTTTGGACTCAAGTCTAGCCCATATCACGCGTTACGAGTTGTTCGCCAGTTGATCGCTGATGAAGGCGATCACTTTCCCGCCGCAGCGGCTGTTGCCACTTCCGCTTTGTATATGGATGACATTGCCTGTAGTGTCATATCCGCTCCGCTAGCAATTTCGCTTTGTGAAGAGCTTATTCAGCTTTTCAAGCGAGGCCAGTTTGATCTTGTCAAATGGACAAGCAACTCTAAGGAGGTTCTCGCACGCATACCAGATTCTCATAAGGCTTCTCCAGACATTGAGTTTGAGAAGTCTGTACCGCATAAGGTTCTCGGTTTACGCTGGGACAAATCCTGCGATAGTTTTCGATTAGATGATAAGTGCACCAAACGCACTATGCTGTCCACAGTGGCTCGACTATGAGACATAATTGGTTTTGTGGCTCCCACAATTTTGTACGCCAAGCTCTTGATCAAAGAGCTTTGGCTATCAAAGTGTGAGTGGGATGAAACACCCCCTGACCATATTGTCGCCGCTTGGGGCCAGTTTTGTATTGAGCTTACCGCGCTCAATCAAGTTACTATTCCGCGTCATCTTGGGTTCGTAGATAGATGTACCATCAACTTAATAGGTTTCGCTGACGCCAGCGAGCGTGCTTACGGCGGAGTCGTATATCTGCAAGTCCCCATTTGTTCTAACTACTCGGTGCAGTTAGTTTGTGCCAAGTCTAAGGTCTCGTTCGTTAAAACCATTTCAGTTGCGAGACTGGAGTTGTGCGCGGCCCTTCTGCTGTCTCAGTTGCTCCGCAAGGTTCAAGACACAGTTTTGCCCCACTACCCCATTAATAAAATATACGCATTTTCCGACTCCAAAGTAGTGCTCGCTTGGATTCATTCTTCTCCTCATCGCTGGCAGACTTTTGTCGTCAACCGCGTTAGCAAATTGATTGAACTGGTTCCTGCTACATGTTTCAATCACGTCGCGGGTATTGAGAACCCCGCAGATTGCTTGTCTCGTGGTGTCACTCCACTTAATCTTCTGCATCATCCATTGTGGCGTCGTGGCCCTTCTTGGATCTCCCATGATCCGTCAGAATGGCCCATGCAACCCTTTGACCACAGTGTAGCAGACGAAGATGTACCCGAACGGAAGTCTGTCTCTTATCCCGTGATTGCTGAGGTTGCGGAGTCTCCCATCTATGCACTCGCACTACGCATGTCATCGTGGTCTAAGTTACTCCGCGCCACCGTTTATGTCTATAGGTTTCTTAGGCACCTACCTAATGAGACTTTTGTATCAAGTACTGATATCAAATTCGCAGAATGTAAGTTACTACGAGCTGTACAGGCTGTTCATTTTAGTAACGACATTCAAAATTTAAAAGACAATGTACCTTGTTCTCCCGCTATCCTTAGACTCAAGCCGTTTCTCGATGAACACGGCGTCATACGCGTTGGGGGTCGTCTGTCCAATTCGGATGAACCTTATAACCACAAACATCCTTGTATTCTGCCGCGACATGATCATGTTGTCGACCATCTTGTTGATTTTTATCACAAGAAACACCTCCATGTCGGTCCAGAGTTGCTTATGTCCTTACTTAGGCATAAGTATTGGATTTTAGCCGCTCGACGAATAATTCGTCACAGAATACATAAATGTAACGTCTGTTTCAAATTTCGTCCGCGTCCGACTTTCCCTCCCATGGCCGATCTCCCTAGCCAGCGCGTCAACCAGGTTGCTAAAGCGTTTACACACACCGGTTGTGATTACGCAGGACCACTGCAGTATACGCCAGTGCGTGGTCGAGGTGTTAAAAGCCGTAAAGCCTGGCTATGTATTTTTACATGCTTAACGACGCGCGCTACGCATATTGAAGTTGCGACAGATTTAAGCACGATGTAATTCCTGGCAGCCCTTAAACGATTTCTCTCACGGCGCGGCCCTATACAGTGTTTGTACACGGATAACGGCACTTGTTTTGTGGGCGCAAGCTCTTATTTACGCGACCTTTATAAGTTTCTCAGGGAAGAATATCGTACTCGTCTTCAGGAAGAACTTTCCATAAATCATATTGACTGGAAGTTTATCCCACAGCATCACCGCATTTCGGTGGATGTTGGGAAAGCATGGTCAAAGTAATTAAAACGCATCTCTTCAAGGTTATAGGTCAACAGATCCTCTCTTACGAAGAGCTTTTAACTGTCCTTGCACAAGTCGAGGCACTGATCAACTCACGTCCGCTCACGGCATTGAGTAGTGACCCTGCAGAACCATCCGCGTTAAGCCCTGCACATTTTCTGAACACAGTGCCATTATCGTCATTTCCGGCGCCTGAAGCAGACTCTTCAAGCTTGCTCCAGAGACATATTCTGCTGGATAAACTCGTACAGTCGTTCTGGCGGCGCTGGCGTGCGGAATATCTACACCAGCTTCAGGCTAGATCCATGTGGAATAGTCCTGCATCCCCTATACAGGAGGGTACGTTGGTCGTCATAATACATGATAATGCTCCGCCGCTTTCATGGCCGTTAGCCATCGTAGAGAAATTGCATACTTCCAAGGACGGTACAACTCGCGTTGTTACCGTGAAAACCGCTAAAGGGAGTTACGTGCGCCCTGTTGTACGTCTCTGTCCGCTTCCAACTCAGTGAGATCTAGCCTGAAGTTGGACCTACCTCTTAGTTTAAGTATTTAGTTAGTAGTTTTCGCTATTATTGCGTTTGTAGTTTTAGCTAAAGTTAATTTAGATTAATTTTATTGTCATATCGCTGTCTTACTCTATTGATGGGTTATGCGGTAGTACACCCAACATAGCTAAGTTCAATTCTATTTTTTTTTAAAGCAACCCATTAGGGCCGGGGGGATATGGTAGCGCCATTTACCTTCCTATCTGTAACTAATCGCATCAACGTCAATGGTTGGTCGCTGCTTGGCCAATGCGAGCGATGCCTTTTGTTTCTATCCCTCTCTATCCCATCCCCAAGAAGGGGCACGCCTTACTTGGATTGGTCGCCGCGAAACGTCGACGCGAGAGACAGTCCAGAACTTTCGAGAACATTCGATTCGCTAAATACGCTTCCGCGATACCGGATCGTACCGCGCCGCTCCCGCTATAATTATTACCGCTTATATAAACCGATCGCAAGTGAAGGTGATTTGTGTAGTGAAGTGAATCAAGCAGCTTCCTCCCGAAACCACCAGGAGACTACCCCTTCTGAGACGAAGAAGATTGCCGAACAAGGTAAGTCCCCTTCATCCTTGGAATATCCTATACCCACTCACAATCATCTCTCCCATTCCAATCCTTTATTCCGCTTCCCTTATTCCTTTCTATGCGACCCAGAACTCGCCCTAATACAGTCCATTTTCCTGCTCCAAGTCGCCTAGAACCCTACGGTTTCGGTGTAACGCCGGACCAACACCACTGTTTTTGTTTCTCTGATCTTTTCTAGTCCATCCTAAGGTTGCCTGGAAGAAATTGCTTTTAGCGATAGCCTATTGTACATACATTTGTAAAATAATTGTATCATATAGCGTGTGTATAGTATATGGTGTACAATAAGAATTTTCTATCTATCTATCTAAATTAATAAATTTCAGAAAAAAAATATAGAGTTCAACTAGTTTCTCGCCCACCAAATGGTCACGAAGGCCAAATAGTTCTCGTGTGATTATGTGTGCAACTCTCGCCTCAAAGTTTATTGGCTGCTCGTCATAGGCCTTTTCTTACCCATCAGGGTAAGACAAGAACCGAAAACAATAGATTTACGTTGCCTTCAAAGGCCGGTATCGTTTTGGTATCAGGTCCACAACGGTCTCCCATCCAAATAATTATATTTTTGTCACAGTATTTTTTTTTAAATAAATAATATAAATACATAATTGTAATGAAATTATAAAGGCAGCAATAGCCTAGTGGAGATTCGAACAGACTGCCAGGTAGAGGGTATCGGGTTTGAATCCACGGCGCGCACCAATGACTTTTCGGATTTATATGCGTATTGAATTATTAATTATCGCTTGCCCCGTGCATCGGAGAGCCCGTTAAGCCGTCGGTCCCGGTTGTCATGAAGATCTTTTCTCTTAGACAGTCGTTAAAGGGCTCTAATACCTTCTAAATAAGCTGACACTAGTCTAAACCATGGCATATCACTATCCCTTCGGGTTGCGGAGGTCAGACAGGCAGTCGCTCTGTGGAAAAGCTAATATTCAGCCAAATCCGGTTGGACTAGTAAGCAGACCCCAGGTTGAAACTGGGAACTGGGTCCGCTAGGAGGATGAATTGTAATAAAATTATATATTGTATACTACATACAACTGATGCCATCCGTCAAACAATGGCGTAGAAAATTGACACTGGCGACATCTAACGGTCACTGACGGCTCTAGCTCTTGACTCATGCTATTTAAGTTCACGCACACGACTTCTTTGTATACAAGTAACTTAGCACTTTCCGTCAGGTCGCAATCTACCAGATACGATCACCTATGCTGGTCAGAGCCTCCTCCCTCTTATTGGAGAATATATAACTAAATAATACTATAACTTACTTATTTCTAAGAATATATCCAAATATCTAACAAATAATGATTACATTTTATGAGCATCAAATTACTGTTCTGAGTTTTGTAAATGATCAGTTATCTTCTAACTTGCACCTCAAGGAGCCTGTTAGTTAGAAATCGAAGATTCTAACCGATCTCCAAAATAAATTGCTTTAAGATGACCTATTGATTTGTTTTTGGATCTGTTTGGTACAAATGGTTATAACAACAGACGCAGTTAAAGAAAAACTAGGCAAGCTATGTCAGCAGAAACTAATCTTCTTATTAGAAAAATATCTTATTTGTCTTGAAACAAGCTTTCATTGAAACGTCATAACCCGTGGTCATAACGCTTTTAATTATCTTAAGATTTCTCTGACCTTAAGATTTACGGCCGATGAGCCAAGCATCTAAACTGTTCCTTAACAGCTTAAAAATCATTGATATCAAAGATAAATTGCGTAGGTTGACTGTCTGAAATTAATTCAAATCCTTTGTCTTCCCAAACTAAACGATATTTATTAAAAAAGTATCAGTCGAAAAGGTCAATGAAATTTAAACGAAAAAGCAGACATTAAAACGTAATATTATTCAATCTTGAATCTATTTTATTTTATTATTATTATCCGTATCCATCTCGAGGTTTCCATCTTCAGCCGCAAGCAATGAATTCACACTTCAATTATTTTAAATTTCATTACATTTCACGCACTGTTTTTCAGGGGCATAGCCTGAGGAATCTCAGAGTACGATTATTTTGTAAATTGACGGCACCGAGACATTTAACGACAGAAAGTTATGCAGAATTTTGGTGAAGGAATGCGGTATTCCCTTGAATAATGCGGTAAATTTTGTGTGGGTTGAGGTGCGGATAGATTGAGGTTGGGGGATTTATGTAAGATAAAAGGCATAAATATGGTTTTGGTAGATTGAGGGATGGAAAAATAGATCGCGTGTTGTGGGTGAGCATCGTTTTGGAGTTTATGATGTAATGGCCTATAATGTTGGAGATATGTCAACGTCTACGAATTTCTTTGAAGATTAAATAATACCCTGCCTTGTGATCCTGATATATAAATATTCAGGCCAACCGCTCAGGCTTAAGTTAGTTAGTAATAATTGTGAGAGGATGAGGAGTATTGAAAATAATTCGTTGGTGTTTAGTCAACGCACGATCAGATTCTAAGCAAATTACGTTTGAATGAAATGTTTACTTTAGGCGAGCGGCCGTAACGTAAACAATGTCGTCTTTACCGACTTACTCGACACTTTTGTTTATCATAATAAAAGTATAAGCTGAATCTGGTTTGCTGTTGTATTTTCATGTACCTGATGATATTATCTATGTAATAAAATAAAGTTATAGCAATACTTGCAGAAAATTATTTAGATGTAAGCATTTGAAAAAAATATATATATTTTGCTGACTTTGCAAACATCATTGTAAACAAATTATATATCATACTTTTAAAGTAACTGATTAATTTGAAGTTACAGCAAAAAAAATTGTGTATTACTTTAATTAAAGACAAAAATTATCGTAAAAGCGTCATTTTATGTAAAAAAGTTTAAATATGTACATATGTATGTATATAAGGTTACATTTATGCGTTGTATAATTTTTTTTATTATGAGTAAATAAGTAAATAAATAAATGTAGTCCGTGTGGTGACGGATTAAGAATACGGAATGTCCCCACCCCATATCATCCCATGGGTGTCGTAAGAGCCGTCAAAGGAAGCATATTATGCAGAGAACAACACTGTAAGAGATGGAAAACTTGAAACAAACCCTATACCAACCCGTTTGGCCAGCGTGGTATAGTAGGCCAATTCCTCCTTTCAAAGGAGAGGCCTAGTCCAGCAGTGGACTGTTAAAGGCTGATGATGATGAAATAAATAAACCTTTGATGAAATATATAATACTCAAATTATTTATGAGATATTAGTTATCGCACATTTTGGCGGGAACTTCCGTTTTTTTGGCGAGAAAAAGTAAACAACTGTGCAGGTTCCAATAAAAATAATTCTTATCAGAATTGGATTTTGTACTTGGAAATTTAGTTGGAAAGAAAGGTATCTAGGTTTGAACCTGATATATAACATAAAACGGTGTTTTAAGAAATAAAATATGAAAATTGGCGCCTATTAAAAACAAAATCGTTGTTTTATTTTTTATGTTTAATATTAAAATGTTTCTTTTCATTATATTTATTTCCTCTAAAATTAAATTAAAAAACCTTTCTAACTGTGTATAATACTTATATACCTCCTATAGTAATAAACGACGACAAGAAGGAATATGTCAGAAATATAAAATCGCGCTCAAAAATGGCGGGAAAAAATTTCTAATTTTCACTTTATACTGCCCTTGCATGGGCTTCAACCATATTATATGGTTTTAATTTATATCATTGGAAAGTTCATTTAATTACGCGTCTATTGATATGCAACATAACGCAATCGGTTAAGATATCCAAGTTTCACAAACAGATTAGTGCGCAGCGGAAAAGCGTGGAAAAAATTACAGTTTACGCGCTCATCTGTTTTTGCAAAAAGGGATAATAGTCACTTGTGCGCGGTCAAGTGGTTATGAGGATTCTAGAACTTGTGTGAGGATAGACGGGGCATACACTTACTAGTTTACCATCGAGAAAGGTGTTAGACAAAGATGTGTAGCGTCGCCGTGGCTGTTTAACCTCTTCATGGACAGTTGTTTGAAAGATTTAAAACATAGTGCCTTACTCGTCAAATGCCTCCTTTATGCTGATGATCAGGTAATACTTGCGTTTTCAGCGGAAGAGTTGCAGGAGATGGTAATAATCATGCATGGTGCGTTAGAGAGGAAAGGAATGAAAGTGAATGTAAGTAAAACGAAAGTTATGGTTTTTGAAAAGGAGGAATGCGTTACGGCTTGTAATGTTTTGATCGATGGACAGCGAGTGGAATAAGTGAATGAGTTTGTAGGTACGTTGTTTACACGAGATGGTAAGAATAAAGACGATATTAAACGAAGAGTTCATGCAGGTAATAGAGTGAATGGAACTCTGAAGGCATTTATGAACAGCCAAAACGTGTCTTACGTTTGGCTGTACATAGGGGGGTGTTAGTGCCTACCCTTATGTATGGTAAAGAAAGTTGGGTATGGCAGAAGAGACTTGAAAGTAGAATAAATGCTGTAGAAATGAGAGCACTGAGAAGTATGTGTGGTGTATCTTTGACCGACAGAGTAAAGAATTGTGTGATAAGAGAATGGTGTGGGGTAAAAAAGATGTAGTGACAGACGAGATTAATGAGTGCTAAGCCATAGGCTGTAGATTCAATTCCAACGCGGGAAAATTGTTTGTATAATGGGTATGGTCGTTTGTTCTGTACGTGAGTGTAAGTAATTTATCTATTATTACAGGATGCCTGCAGCTACGCCCGTACATTTTATTTTTTGAAAATTTCTTCACGATTTTTTTTATAGACTCACATTTTTTTTTATAGTGTTATATTACACCCACATTTCGACATTAATTTTTAGGTCCCACATAATAGGGGGCGAGCCTATTGCTGTACCGGGCACATTACCAGACTCCGTGCTGATACTAAGAATTTCCTAACGGACAAACCCAGTAACACTCTGCCCGACCCGGAAATCGAACCCGAGACCTCCCAATCCCACGCGCACATTTATGTCGCGAGATCAACGAGGCAGTCTTCCCGATGCCGGGAGAATTTTGGGAAATCCTCTCTTAGTGTACGCTTACCAACAAAACGGTGCACGGTTCCCAAGAAAAAGACATGCCAAATTTCAGCTTCGTGCGCCCATCTTCGACTGTGCGTTGTCTGTTGGTCAGTAACGCAAGAATGTTCTGAATACAGATTTACACCCGCGTTATTTAAGGCTACTGCTCCGCTCGAGTGGATCATAGCGTGATGTTATATAGCCTATAGCCTTCCTCGATAAATGAGCTATCTAATACTCTATCTCGATTAACTCGTTCAACCAAACAAACAAACAAACTATATATATATATACTAACTTTTACCCGCCGCTTCGCGCGCGTTAAATTCGGGGTAACACAAATCTACTTTCAGTCTCAAGATGTGTGAAGACACTCCTGATTATTCTAAAGACTTCAGAAACTCTATGGGGTACAAAGTAACTCGGTCAATATCCATGACATTATCTACCATTATCTACTGAAAGGTACATAATAACATCACAATATATCTCTATAAACATTTTCGCATTTTTTATATTAGCAGGGACAATCGTTCCAGCCGTTTAAGCTTATTATATAATTATTAGTTTATATAATTATGCGAACAATTTTATGTAATAGGCCGGGGCAAAAGTATTTTACTATTTCGAATGTATTATAAGTTATCAAACCTCTTTGGCTGTACTGAATGTAACTGGCTGGTTTTTAAACGTGCACAATATGACGTTATGTATGACGTGACAGTACTGACAGATATGTTAGCACATGCGCAACACTCAATTATTAGCGCATGCGTTCTTACTTCCAAGAGGTAAATTTGTGCCGTACAAACTTCTACCCTCCCTACAATCCCTCCCAGATTATTTTTTGCAACTTATGGTAGCCTATGTCCGTCTCCATGGTCCAATATATCTCTATATTAAATATCAACAAAATCGGTTCAGCCGTTTTAGCGTGAAAACGGAACATACATACATATATACACACTTTCAAATTTATAATATTAGTAGGGATATATATATATATTAGATGAATGTATTTATAAAGATATAATTATGATAACATAGTACAGACTCTGCTTAGTTTGACCTGCTTAGACCGTGTGGGAGTGGTCCCAGAATATTACATTAATTCTCGGTATAAGGGTTAACAATAAATTTACTAATCTGATTACGAATTTTGGCCTACACAAAGTCAAATTCGATAAGGTAGTTTCTCTTATGAATTACATAGTAAATCAGTTCATGAATGACAAATATGATTTCAAGGGTAAAAAATAATATAAAGGTATGTCTACATCTATAATACTACCGATATGGCATTACATTTATATTACTCTAGTTACTTATTTTTATGTTGCAGTTGCCAAATATCCTATCTTATCTGTAATTTCTTTTTAATTCTTATAAGCGTTTAGCAGTTACATACCGTTTATTTATTTTTTATTTTTTGATGTCGGGTTGGAAAATCCTCACGGAGTCCCTTCGCCCTCGGGGGGAAGGACGAAGGGGACTGTCAGACTCTTACTGACTAAAAACCAACCCGTGCTCCTCATGTACCCATGTGTCGGAGGGTAGGGTTTCTCCGAAGCATTCCTCGCTACCCCCCGACGGGTATTAGCCCGCCAGATGGTCAGGCGGGCCCCGAACGAAACCCCCTTGGCGGCGGATGAAGGTGTTAGGCTCCGCCGCCAAAACACCAAGCGGCCACAGAGGATAGGGAGGACGGCAACGCAACACCGCATCTCCTCTTCCTCTGCGGCCCCACCGCGACGCATCAATGGTGCGCCCCCAATTGGTCGCGGGAGATAGGGCGCGCGGCAACGCAACACCGACACGCCTCTCCTCCCGCGACTACGCCCGACTGCGAGGGACAGACAGAACTGTCCCCAGAATTACGGCATATTATCAACAATTACTATTTTACATTGAAAAGCACTTTTTGTGGGCGATAACTTCCGTCAGATATTTTTTTTAACCTCATTCGTAAATAATTATAGAGCTATGTTCGAATTATTTAATGTTAAATTTAGTGCTTATGGGACTAATCCAATACTTTCTAAGAGCAACCAGGTCAATCCCAAGATACAGTGAAAGTTTTCGGTGGGGAGGTATTTAATACGATACCATAAATAAATTATTTAACATGTATTTAAACTCTCATATGATAGAAGGAGATAGAACGATAATAGAAGTATAGAAGAGTTAATGATGATAGAAGGTGATGGGGGACTACAGTTCGATGAAAGTACTTTAGAACCATTTTTTATAAACTTACGCCTGCATCCCGTAAGAGGTACGCAGAGGTTTAAAATTATACCCATATTACCCCATGTTATGAATTTGTAGGTTCCATAATAAGGGGCAAGCCGTATTGCCGTCACCGAGTACTTTTCCAGACTCTGCTGATACTGAGAATATGGAAAATCCCAATAACACTTTTGTCCCGAGAAGCGAACCCGGGACCTGCTGACCAGCAGACGCATAAGCGATCCTCTGTACCACAGAGGTAGTCACACTTTATATCTTGTAACATACAGCGTTTGTATGCGAAAACTTTAATAGCGCACTGTAGGAACTAATACCGTCGTGTCCGTTAGATGTCGCCAACGTTAGTTGTCTTCGCCATTGTACGATTTTTGGCCTAAGTTGCATAAATAGACTAATCTGTAGTTACGCTTACATCTACAACCTTCAACCTGGATACCTCTGTTGTCTCCTAACGGCATTAAGGGCCCATGGTATTGGCACCCACTGTGGGGCCTGGCGCCCAACGTGGGGTCAACAATTATTGCACCGTGACATATTATAATAATAGATTTGTCATACAACATAAGCGATGACCTCATTTGAGTTAGAACAGCGTGCGCTTAGCTTTGCGACGGGAATGTACACACTGCACGCCAATGTGCCGACCGGCGTCAGTTGTGTAACTGACACTGATTAATATCCACTTCACTGACGCTCCGTAATATGAATTAATTGCGCCCAACTGTACCCGCTTGACGAGTTATTAAGCGATCTGTTTTTGAGGCCATTTTATTTGTGAATAAAAGACGGTATAAGTGCATTTGAGTGCATTGCTGTTTATATTGTGATGGGGTTTCTTTGGATGGGAGAATGAATGATAAAATTTTCGTTCCCGCCGGTAAAGTTAATTTGATGGTGATAAACTGCTGTCTCTCACAGGATTTTCAAAGGGCAATATCGTATTCGTATCAGTAAACGTGAACATGTCTATCAAAAATTGCTTTGTATATTGCTATAGATAAAGGAATGATAGATCTTTTTAGGGTTCCGTACCTAAAAGGTAAAAATCGGAACCCTATTACTAAGCCTCCGCTGTCTGTCTGTCTGTCTGTCTGTCTGTCTGTCACCAGGCTGTATCTCATAAACCGTGATAGCTAGAAAGCTGAAATTTTCACAAATTATGTATTTCGGTTGCCGCTATAACAACAAATACTAAAAATAAAAAAATGAAAATATTAAGGGTGGGTCCTATACAATAAACGTGTTTTTTTTTTTCGTATTTTTGCTCAAAATTACTAACGGTAACAGGTAGACGCTTAAAATTTTCACGGAATATGTAGTTGTATATTACCTTTAATAAATAAATAATCAAATTAAAAAAAGTAAATAATAAAGGGGGGCTCCCATACAACAATCGTAATTTTTAAGCAATTTGTTACTCGATCTTAATAAACAAGTAGAAACTTAAAAAATATTTAAGTATATATACAACAAACGTGATTTTCTTTTATAGATGATGGTACGGTGAACCCTTCGTGCGCGAGTCCGACTCGCACTTGCCCAATTTTATACCGACGTTAGACCAGCACATTAACAAGACTGATCCAATTGTATCTCAGTTGTATTCAAGATAGATACTATCATCAACTTTGACACTGAATCAGCGGTGTAGTCTTATTAGATTTGTCAAAATATTAGCATAATCACCGAGCAACTGCCATATTTTCTCCGCAATCTTTAGCGATGGTCATGTTATATGGTTAAGATCAGTATCAGCTTCTGAGGGAATAAATGCGAAAGGCGTCAAAGATCTTCATAGCAGCTGGGATCGACGTGCTGGGGAGCGATATGGAAATGCAAACGATGCGGAACAATTATACGCCCATGTGCTGTGATTTTCAAAGCTCTGCATGGTTTTCTAATAGTCTAACCATCGATCAAGAACCAAGGATCGAAAAGAAGCAGTTAAATTAAAAAAAGTATAATATTAATATATTCTACCACATTCACTAAACTAAGCAGAGCTTGTACTATGGGTACTAGACAATGGATAAAATACATATGTAATTTTTTTGTAAATACATACATATTATAAATAGAAACACCCAGACCAAGACAAGCATGGATGTTCAGGCACAAAAATGTTTGCCTCGAGCGGGAATTGAACCCGCGACCTTTGGCGTGGCAGTCGTTTACATTCCCGCTACGCCACCGGCTTGTCAAATTATAAAGAACAAAGCTAGATTATCAAAACAATAAGATGCACAATTGATGTTAATTATACATATGATAGCAGGTGCCAGTTGCGTCAATATAAGAATCATAAGACCAAACTTGTGCGTTCTACTTCATATCACATTGCCGAGGCACCTGAAATCACTTAGTCATTGAATACGTTTAAGACGTCACCCCGACCCGCGTATATATCGCGGAGGGCTCCGATTGAAATGCATACAAGTACTCAATATGCAAATTCTTTGTATAATGTGCGAACAGTGAAAGATTTATTTCGAATATATGTTGTTTGGGAAATAGAACGCTGCCGATATTACAAACAAGAATTTAAGAGCCAGCAGGTGGTGCCAGATTGAATAGAATGAATTAGATACGAAAATAACTGCCTCCGTGGTCCAGTGGTTAGCGTATGCGACTGCTGATCGGAGGTCCCGGGTTCGATTCCCGGGTCGGGCAAAAGTGTAACTGGGTTTTGTCCGAATTCTTAGTAGCAGCACGAAGTCTGGTGATGTTCCCGGAACAGGCAATAGGCTCACCCCCTATTACGTGGGACCTAACAATTCATGGCGAAATGTGGGTGTAATATTATACCTCTGCCTACCCCTTCGGGGATACAGGCGTGAGTCTATAAAAAAAAAGATACGAAAATAACTGCGTGTATAGCGTAGTGCTCTAAGCGGTCACCTCGCTGTTCATCACCGCGTCGTGTGTTGTAAGTTCGATCCTTACTCAAGGTGTTGCCTTGAATAAGGATCTATGATCTGGCATCTGAAATTTTTCAAGTCTTGATGTACTTTGTGTCTGTTGATTTAAGTTTTTAAAGTCCTTCACGACACATGATGATACAATAGTGCGGGCGTGGTCTTTTAGAAATAATCTCTTCCCTATTAGTCCTTTATGCTACCCACTGCTAGGGTCGTCTCTTCGTACTGTGAAAAACGTTTTGCTCGGTTTTGACAGAAATTTTGCTCTACATTCAAAACATCAGTTGGCCTTGTATAAATGAAAATATTACCAACAAACAGACGTTGCGTTTGATCAGTTTTAACTTCCATTTTAACAATACAACATGATATGATGCCATGATGGAAGCTGTTCCAATTACTTAAAAATACAGATCAAGAATTTGAATAAGACTGCGATTTAATTAAAAAAAAAAATGACTTAAAACATTTCTGACTGCTTATTTCCTAAGCTACCTCAGGATATTTAAAGGAATCTTGCAGTGAGTTACCCTACTACTAGTAATATATTTGCCACAAGATTTCTATTCGAGTAAGAAATGATCATGCCGTTCAGGCGGAACGTCTTT
The DNA here is from genome assembly GCA_944739405.2 of Euclidia mi. Classification (NCBI taxonomy): domain Eukaryota; kingdom Metazoa; phylum Arthropoda; class Insecta; order Lepidoptera; family Erebidae; genus Euclidia; species Euclidia mi. Next base: position 67,925,528 of record OX123195.2, on the reverse strand, counting down.
GAGCGATGAAATTAATTTATGTACCTATCTCATGTATGTTGGTTCGAAACTTTGAAATTAGTTTGGATATTGATGATTTTATACCTATCACAGTATGTTTCTTTTTTATGTACGATGCGGCAAACGAGCAGACGGATTGCCTGATAGTAAGCGATTACCGCCGCCAATGGACACACGTGTTGCCGCCTTCTTTGGTTTTTGAAAACGATTAGGGCGGTTTCAGATTAGCGTATTTTTCTGCACGTATTCGGTTATTTTAGCATACGCGCTTACACGCGCGCTATATTACGCGCTTCAAAAACTGGACTCGCGTAAACGGGCACATTTCGGCGTGTTCGCTCGAAACGGTAGTGACATCTTGTGAGTGTCAACATGGATTATGATGGCTAAGCGCGTCATCGCTCGTACGAGTTGCGCGTGTGCCAAAAGGCGCGCCTATACGCGCCTACATGCGCTTCCAAAAACGAGCTTATACGCGCGTATAAAACGCTAATCTGAAACAGCATTTAGGCGGAGGAGTGGGATGAGCGATAAAAAATAGGGGATGGAGAGGGGTTTCATTTTTCATACGTATAGAGCAATCATTGCAAATTGAATGTTTCTCTATTTGCGTATATAATTGATTTAACAATAATTGTGGGATAACCCTTATATTGTATAATTTGGTCTAAAACTTCCATTTACTGAATGGTGACGGATGACGGTTTAAGAGCACAAAGTGTCACTACCCATTTCATTCCATGGGTGACTTAAAATGTGTCTAAGGAAAAGTCCCTAAGCAAATATAGTCTCGCAGAAAAGACGGCAACCACTACACCAATCCATATGTCAATCCGTCAGCGTTAACGGAATTAATTTATTTTCAGAGCAATATTAAACAGACAGGAGATATTACCTCCGTGGTCCAGTGGATAGCGTACGCGACTGCTGATCGGAGGTCCCGGGTTCGATTCCCGGGTCGGGCAAAAGTGTTACAGGGTTTTTCCAAATTCTCAGTAGCAGCACGGATTTTGGTGATGTCCCCGGTAACGGCAATTACCTATAGCCGGTGACAATTTACACCATGAAGGTTTGGGAACAATCTCATCTGACTACGCCTAGTTTAAACTTCGTTAGTTTGAACCAATTGTCTGGTTGCAATAGTTCGGTCTATTCTGTACTACGGCACCTAGACTAGATATGTTTTCCAATACTTATACATATTTATATAAATAAAAATGTATCACTGAAATGTTTGTACGTGCATAACTGCCGAACGACTGCACGAAATTGGATAAATCTGTCTTTCATGTATTCGTTATTGTCAGGAATATTTTTGTAAAAAAAAAATAACATTCAAAACAATATGGCGGTACATAATTTGCTGTGTCAGCTAGCTACAAATAAAGTACATTCAGGCACAGAATACAGCTTTACGCTTGTACGAGGTAACTCGACAAAATAATTATCAAATGAAAATACACTGAATTCTCTAAGAAATAACCATAGACGTACTAGTAAAAACCGTAGACAGGTTACTGACAAGGCAGCCGCCGCTTACGAATGGCAAGCATCGCAAAAAACGTACGCACACTAATATAAATATGTCAAAATGACACACTAAGAAAAAGTGTAAGTGAGAAAGCAACAAGCAGCAAGCGCGAAAAAGAGATAAACATACTCTCTATACCGACGCGCATTGTGACATCACGCTGACCATTTCACAAAGAATAATTTGACTCATATGCGACATGATCACTTTGTCTGTCTTGAATAAATTCAATTCGCTTCAAAGTAAATTTGATTAATTGATTTAAGTAATAAAAAGTCGATGTGATTCATTTATAACATTTATGAAAAAAAGAATTTTTTTCTTCTCATTTCATTCAATGGAAACCTAAAACAGTACGTTAATATGAAAACTGTGCGCTGCGGACCCACCTTTTTCCCTGGCAATACCCCTGGGGGTATGGTGGGTCTTTTAAAGCTTAACCGTACTCCTGGCTGAAATGCTCGTAGTGTTGTACCAACGTGCTACGTGGACATTAAACTGAAGTGTTATCTCTCGTATGATAATGACTTACTTAGGTACTAATTACAAATATAATACGACGAGTTATTTTTGTATTTTTAGACAAGCGAAGACAAGCGCTAGTACGATGATATAGTGCAACAAGGAGATAAATTAAAGAATAAAACGTTTAGGTATTACTGCTAATGGTTATCTGTGGTACCGTTGAAGACCCGTCATCATCATCATCCTAAGCGCTGTCGGATCATTCCCACTAGTTCTATTGAACAGTTCTATGATAGAACTAGTGAGACTTTTTTCCCACTAGTTCTATTAGCACAACTTGATGAGAAGAATAGAAATAATGGGCAAAAGTTATAGGAAATTTCCCACTAGTTCTATGCATGTTTTACAAGGGTAGTGTCACAACATCGCGCTCACATATCCAAATAAATATTTATGTATAAAAATGTGTTAAACGAATGAACGTCTACAAAACAAATGACTACCAGAAAGTGATCAGCTATGGATAGTGATTGCAAAAAACAGATGCATGCAATTTTCAATTTGATTTGTTTTGTAGGCGTTTATTTGTTTTGTAGACATTCATTTGTTTTACACCTTAAACATATGAACGTCTACAAAACATATTCATTCGGATATATGAGTGCGATGTCGTGTTAATACCAACTATGGTTACTGTTTGAAAAAGGAGAAAAACAAGAACAAGTGAATGGACTTTGATCACCCGTCAATGTTTGTAACTTACGACTTTGTATTTCTATAATAATTCATTGTGTTGATTCAGCCTCAAATCACTTTTATTACTTGAAAAAAACACACATCAGTATTTTATTATTACGAATGTCCCATCTAGATACTTTGTTTTTTAGTCTTTGAACACGCACAATATGTACTGCTTCTCTTTTACACTCGCTAAATGCCAATTTTTTTATTCACTCTATTATTTGTGATACTGCATTTATTATAAATTGAAAATAAAACGTTGTAATATTGTAATATTCATGAATGAGAAGTGATTCCATAACTTTTAGTCATTTTCCTACTATAGTTTGTGCAAAATCTCATTACACACAACGGCATTTTCAAATGTAACGTACACACACGCGAGTAAAAGAGCGAGCGCTTCCGACCGCAGCGCGTACGCGACTAAAGCCAAATGAGACATTTAGCCTGTTTTTAATGTGCCACTTTTGAAGTTCGCATAACTCACCTACGGTTCTTTTTACTAGTATATCTACGGAAATAACGTATACTAACTGGTTAACTAAACTAATAGTTACTAAGGTGCGAGAGCGGGACGGCAAATTTAAGTAAGCAATCGCGAACTCTATGATAATGGGTGAGACACGCGGCGCGGATGACGGCTGGATGAACATCATTTACTGCTTGAGTGCTTGAGTATGATATCAATAGTTACTAAACATTTTGCTAGTAGATGTCTACGATGTTAAATAGTTGCAGCTCCTTACAAAAATAAAATGTACAACCATTATATTTGATTGAAAAGAGTGGCCATGAGTTTTACTGCCCGTTCTTTCTCGTGGTTCTACCTATTGCATTGCGAACGTGGCAGTAAAATAATCATTAAGTAATTAACTCAAATTTTGACGTTCATAAGCGTCACTTTTTGGCCTAGATGAATAAATGATTTTGACTTTGACTTTGACCTTTAGTAATCTGAAGAATAATATTTTACAATGTTATAAGATATCTTGCAGTCAGTGTGCGTAAATGCTGACTGTGGGCGCAAGCCTTTTAGTGCAAACGTGCAAAAACTACGGACAAGAAGTCAAAGTCATTACAGATAACAAAAGTTTAGTAGTACCAGACCCTTGACCAGACCCGTCAAATCTTTCTAAACGTCAGTTCATAAACTTGTACCCGTCATAAGCCTTTCTTCATTCACCAGATACTACAGTTAAATAAACAATTTGCATAATTCTGAATTAACACTTGTGTTTGTATAAATAAATTATTCATTGTTTACTCGCTTATTCAATGGTGCTGACAGAATTGAGCCTTCACTTGTAACAGAACATCGATCATTCGCCGTTTATAAATTTGTCGCATCATCGCTACGAACATTTCACGTTATAATTCTAGCGAACGCTCTAATAGCTTAATAAGTTGTTAATTATCACTTGCCACGTGTTTCAGCGAGCATGTTTAACCGTCAGTCTAAGCTGTCATGAAGATCTTTGACAGTAGTTACAGTAAGTCAGTACTTCTGAATAAACTGACACTAGTCTACATACATACATAGACTTACGCCTGTTTCCTGGAGGGGTAGGCAGAGACTATGGAACGCCATATGCAACGATCTTGACATGTCTCCCTTGTTTCATTCACCCCTATTAAATTCCACATGCATGCTCATATGTTCAAGGAGTAAATACCTTGGAGCCATTCCAATACCCATGAAGACATCCTAAAACAGGACAGATTAGAAATGTCTAATCTTTCCTGTTTTATGATGTCTCCAATCTAGTGAAACAACTTCCGCCTAGGTTTTCCCCTTCGTCCTGACCCATTCACAATTGCCTTATACATATTATATCTGCTTGGTCAGTCTTTTGTCATCTATACTCTCCATGTGCCCAAATTACCTTAGCGTACCTTTCTCGATACTTGTCACTACGTCTTCTTTTACCCCACAACACTCTCTTATCACACAATTCTTTACTCTGTCAGTAAAAGACACACCACCCATACTTCTCAGTACTTTCATTTTTACAGCATTTATTCTACTTTCAAGTCTCTTCTGCCATACCCAACTTTCACTACCATACATTAGTCTAGGTACTAATACCCCTCTATGCACAGCCAAACGTGCTTTTTGGACACGTTTTGGCTGTTCATAAACGCCTTCAGAGCTCCATTCACTCTATTACCTGCACTAACTCTTCTTTCAATATCTTCTTCATACTTACTACTTATTTTTTGTAAACAGCGTACCTACTATACAAACAAATTTACTTGTTCCACTCGTTGTCCATCGATCAGGACATTACAAGCCGTAACGCATTCCTTCTTTTCAAAAACCATAACTTTCGTTTTACTTACATTCACTTTCATTCCTTTTCTCTCTAACGCACCATGCATGATTGTTACCATCTCCTGACACTAGACTAAACTATGGAATATCTCTATCCATATGGGTTGCATTGGTTAAATAGGTTGAAAAAGGTCAAATCCGGTTAAACTAGTTAGTGAATCCCTCCCCCCGTGGGATCTCCACCTTGTCGTGGTCGGGGGGCTTAATAACCGTGGGTTTCAAGTACACCCACGGTGAAGCTAAGCGGGATCCCGGGAGGAGACGCTCCACGTGGGCTTAGGTGAGGCCTGCGTAGGATGCGTCCCAAGGTGCGGGTGCGGGGGACAGTTCTGTCTATTTGTATTGTCTACAGAGAGATTTGGCGCAGGACCAACGGCTTAACGTACTTTCTGAAGCATGGGAGTGTAACACCGCCATTTCTTCCGAACTTCTATTGGATAATTCTTAACAGAAAACCCCAACGACCACTTTTTGCACCAGGAATCAAACCTGAGACCTCTTGATGCGCAGTCGTTTACACTTCGGCTTCGACCACACAGGCAGTAAAAGACCCATATGTGCCAGTCGAACAGCTATGTGGCGCTAAAAAACTATATAGATGAAGTTCTTGTTAAGTGCCTGACGTGAGTCTCCATTCCGGAAGCCCATACGAGAGATCCGTATAGGTCTCCCGGACAGCGATGAAACCAGCTTTAGTGTCGAAAGGCAAGTGATCATCACCCACAGCCCGACTGTGTCCACTGCTAAACATAGGCGTCTATTTGTACTTGCCATTTCCCTCGATCTTGTGCTAATCTAGCCCAGGTTCGAAGGGCAAGTACCAACTTATGATATGAAATATATTGATTTCAAACTAACTAAACTAATTACTTAATCTAAAGGTTGCGGGAAGACAACTGTGTAATTAATATTATATAGGAAGCTAAACTACGACATTAGTGTATGTTTGCGAGGAGATAGCTTCATAATGAATACAATACATTGAATTAAACTAAGACCTAACTATATGGCTATGTCACGACTGAGGTAATTGCTGAGCTATCGTTCATAACGAGTAAGAGTGTGTACATTTCGTCAACAGTGTCGACACAAGATTGATTCCTAGGTCGGGCGTCTTATTAAAATAAGAGAACATTTTGTAAATACTTTTGAAACCCGCAATGTTTCTTGAATTACGATTTTGCGCACAAATTAACAGTCAAATCAAAGAAATAGTATAAAATATATCTTTATCTTTTCAGACGTAGCCACAATGTGTAACTATCCCTTCAGGTACCTAATTAGTATCATTATTTTCTGAGCTGAAACATAGATGGACCTGCAAATATTCTACAATTATGGTAATAGTACCAACCAAATTACAGCCCAATGGAACCGTAAGTTCTAGTGTAATCTTAAATGAGTTTTTTTTATAGACTCACGCCTGTATCCCCGAAGGGGTAGGCAGAGGTGTAATATTACACCCACATTTCGCCATGAATTTGTTTAGGTCCCACGTAATAGGGGGCGAGCCTCTTGCCGTACCGGGCACATTACCAAACTCCATGCTGCTACCGAGAATTTCCTAACGGAAAAACCCAATAACACTTTGCCCGACCCGGGAATCGAACCCGAGACCTCCCAAAACCACGCGCACATTTATGCCGCGAGACCAACGTGGCAGTTTGCCGTACCTAATCTTGGTAAGTAAACGTCAGTTGGTTTCCCTCAAGACTTGTACGAACACCGCATGCAGGAGGCATTGCAGATGCGTACTACGGCATCGGCAGAGAGACTGTTTGTTGGCAAGCGATATGGAGCACAGGGTGAGGTCAACTGAATAAAATAATTTTTATATTATTTTTTATAGCGATTGTACAAAAAAATGTTATAGTCAATATAGCGACGTCTAAAATCTATCTGTCTGTCCGCGATAAAATCAAAACTAATGAGCGGATTTATTTTCATGCAGTCTGTCTATCGGTTAACACCAATAAACAGAGTGGTGATTGTGGGTAAATTATTATTTTACATGATATTATTAATTATTTTTATTTTTTGCCAGAACGGGTTGTCAAGTCCCGGCTACACACGAATGTAAACTAGAAAAAAAGGAGTAATAAATGTCTAGTTATTGCCTTATTTATTATTACAATATTTGTACCTAGTTTTTCGATACGTATGTATGTACGTACTCACTATGTTTGAAAGAGCTCGGTCGTCTAGGCCTCGGTCGGCTCGGAACGTCTAGGAAATGAAAAAGCAATCAAGGTCGTAACGTTAAATGTCTAATGGTGTATCAATATTCATTGACCATTATAATTTAATTGGAGAATGTAGAAACGGGTATGTCGACTCGCCTATCCTAGGCTATTACGCATTGATTGTACATATATAATTCAAAATCAAGGACAAGCCTTGACTCATAATAATTTGAAAGTCTTCACAACGTATGAAGAAACGGGCACATATTGCTGAAGAAGAATATAAAATAATAAATAAAATATAATAAAATACCGTTTCAAAATAATACATTTTCATCAAACGAATTCCAGCTGTTTGAGAGGAGTACATTTACATACAATGACATACATACACATGTACAGAGAGTCCCCTTTTTATATCACAGAGATAACTGACGCTTAACCCATCTCTCAATTCAATCTGTGTACTGAAAACTCAACGTACCCTTGCGATTAGTAAAAACGTAAAAAATATACTTAAATGTTTCAAGTCAACTTTTTATCCCAATTTACGCGAGGCAGTTTAACGACGTCTGTATTACAGCAATCTGAAGTCTACGCATTTACAACTTAAGTTATAAAAGTGAAAATGCTAATAAAATAGCTCACATTTGAGACACTGAATGTGTGTACAACCGTGTTAAAAAAATAAAACATTTATTTAAATTTTCTTGACATATCTTTTTAGGCTTAGATAGATTTTTTGCCACTGTCTGTGATGTGCATCGGAGAGAACGTTAAGCTGTCGGTTACGGACATGAATATACTGAATATTACTGTAACTAGGCTGCATTTAATAGCGAAAAAATCATCATCCTATCAGCTGACAGATGATATCCACCGCTGGACATATGCCTATCTTAAGGCTCTTCACATATACCGATCTTGAGCCACCTACAATATCCATCTACTGCCCTCGATCCCAGTAAAATCATCGGTCCATCTTGCGGGAGGCCTTTCGCTGCTACGACGCCAGTTGCGTGTCTGCTACTTAAGAATCTTTCTGTTTTAACCACCATCGCTTCTTCTGGCTATCTGCACTGCCCACTGCCACCACATCTTGACCATTCGGAGGACGACGAAGATATCAATTACAATTCATAACTACAGAATCTAAGATATCATTTTAAATTGACAACGTCATTAGAAGTTTGCCATTAGTGTTTCCAAGACCTCATAGTATTTCCTTTCCAATACAGCTTGAGACCATTAGGTGATATTTTTTACGACCAAAACACACCAACATCACAACAAAAAACCTGCCAATTTGAAAGTAATAATTTTTTAAAAGGTTTCTTATATATCCTGTTTTACACAGTACATTAAAAAACCTTGGTTTATCAACACTAGGTGGGTAAAGTGCCTCATCTTCAGTTTACTTCCCGCTTACATTTTTAATAACGCTAAAAGAATTTTAAAACCCATCGTGCTATGTAAGTTGTGTAAAAAAAGGTGAATATTTTGCTGCTATATTGAGGTTCAGGTCATATTGAAAGATGAGCAAGCTAAGTATATTATTATTCTACTGAACGAATAGCGTAGTTTTCTAAGTCGCCTCATTTCCTTATATTATTTCAGATGCTGTAGGTTCGATTGCTACACGAGACAGCCCTTTGTGTGATCCGCAAATTATTGTTTAGAGTCTGAAGGTTTTTTGTGTCGATTTGTTAAATTTATTTTAAATAAAGTGCCTAGCCTAACAGAATTCATTCTATGTGCGGTAGGACCACTTCAAGAAAAGTTTTATCATTATAAGTCTATTTCAGTCTGTCCATAAAGACTTCGTTACCTGGCTTTCACCCAGGCGGTTCGGGTTCGATTCCCGGTGAGGGAAAATCTTTTTGACGTTTTTTGATGTTAAGAAACTACGCTAAAACTAACTACCAGTACCTTTGTTCGTCTTAACCTCATCTCCTTCAGGACTCCTTTGCATTATTTTATTTTCTGAGCTGACATGGCCCTCCATTGTATTTATTTTTTATTTTCGATTGAAATTTAGAAAAAATATGTTTCTCAGAGCTATATTATTCCTCCCTCTCTGCAAAGCAAAGGGATAGCAATATTAGATATTACAACAAAAGCTGTAAAAATAGAAAAAAGGCCCTCGGTTGTAACCGTTAAATAGATTGTCCATGAGTAAAGTTTACAATCACTGAAACTGATCGAATTTGAACTACATTCGGTAATTAAAGCTATATTTCTACAAAAATAGAGTAACTGGTTATACTTATCTCGTTCCGCTTGCAATGGGACCTACATAATCCCTATAAAGCTCATCTTCACGAGTGTCCCGCCAGTAAACACTTCGTGTGCTAAACTCTTAATTGCAGTGGCTTGTGTAACAATATGTGTACTTGTTTATAAAACGCAAGAGATGTACGTCAGTATATACAGGGAGTCACAAGACCCATCACCAATCCGAAGTCTACTCGTTTTGAACATCATGCCAAGTCATACTGAGCGAAAATAAAACCTGGGAAACGATTTTTTTTAAGGAAACAATTTTTAATCCGTAATTAAAAGTACGCGCGTGCAATTTTCGAAATCCTTACTTATCCATGGGTGCATAGGACATCTATAGAAAAGGTTGGCAGGGTAAATGCATCCATATTGTACCTAATTACGAAAATTTCATAGTAACTTTGGACCTCAATATCTCCGGAACCAGTAATTTCCCAGGTATGGTACAGAGGTAAAAAATGTTCGTAATGATTGGTACATTATGGGGTTTCAGTTTTCGTTAAAAGGTCTTTTTACACCCTGTATATTTGAGGCCCATGTATATAAGCCATATTTATATGTAAAGATGACAGAATTGTGACAAGAATAAGCGGCACTTAAAGTCCGGCTATGAGCGCTACATATAAAGTGGCGTTCATAGTGGGACTTTAGACGCCGGTGAAATTAAGCTATGTGGCCAGAGTCTTCAGTTGGCTGGGTGACCATCTGTGTGGCATTTATATCAGAGCACTACCCTAAGGTTATATCAGAGCACTACCCTAAGGGCTTGTTTCAAGGTCACGTCAGTGACGTTCAGCCAGTTTATAAATTCAGACGAGGCCACGCACTCGAAAGAAAAAAAACAACAATAAGTGTGATATACATGCATTTAAATATACAGCCGGACGTGCCGTGTTGAGCTCCCTCAACATGTATATTGCTTGCATCGCACGATTTTTTCATTGGCAGCGACGAATACAAAGAAAACACAATCTTGAGAAAAAATTGCTATTCTTGTGTTGAGAGAATTCGGTACTTGAAGTACGGCTACAGGTTAAATGGTAAAGCAAACGCTATGGTTTTTCAATATCGCGGGTTCGCAACCTCCTTTACAGTGTAGACATTTGCTGATTTCATCTACAATATATATTTAAGCATGACAAATGCAAAACACATGTTAATAAATATTGGATTGATCATTCATTCTTTATTGTCCCAAAAATGCAGAAAATATATCGACAGCTCCTCATTTGATATATAACAGTAGCAATTTAATTCACTACAAAATGCTACAAATTTTAGTTATCAAATTATAAACAGTTTGGACCGAACATGTTTCGCATCCGTAGACCTAAAATTATGCTTCCTTGCAGATATAGAATTCATGTGGATGTGTCAAAATCATTATTGTTTTGTTTAAGTTTGCTACAAAGTCATACGCTTGTTGGCTGGTGTGTATCTCATGTACGTCACAGTAATATATAAAATATTATAGCCCTAAACAATACGTATGCAAAACAATATCATTAGGAGTGCTTTTATTTGGCACTAGCTGTTTCCCGTGGTTTCACCCGCGTCCTGAGGGAACTACTTCGCGTACCCGGTTAATTTATAGCCTAAGTTACTCCTTGGTACATCAACTATCCGCCAGTGAAAGTCTCGTCAAAATCGGTTCAGCCGTTTCAGAGATTAGCGAGAAGAAACAGGCAGACAGACAAAAGTTTTAATATGTCATTTCGGTATATGTACCGTGTACACATCCATATGCATTAAGTAAAAAGCAGTTATTTTAATATTACAAACAGACACTCTAATTTTATTTATGTGTAAATAGTATGTATAGATTGATTTCTATAATAATCTACATAAACAGTACTTTGTGACAAAATAGTTTATTTTGATAAGGAGTAATGACATGTGTAAAATAAATGCGTTTAAATGAAGTCCTAAAAAAATTTCAAGATTTTTAAATAAAAATATGGTTGTTGTGCTTAGCTCGAAATAGATAGGTATAGTGTGTCGCAGCCTATTTTGTTGATATTTTTAAGGTTTTTAATTAATTAGAACATTTTATGGTTAGGCGGCGTACGCCAAATAACGAACATTTTTGGATGATTTTTTACACATTGGGTCCGAAAACCCCAAATATCTTACGGAACCCTATTTTTTCTAAAATAAAATACAGCCTATGTTACTCGTAGATAATGTAACTTTCCAATGGTGAAAGAATTTTTAAAATCGGTCCAGTCGTTTTTGAGTTTATGCATTACAAACAAACAAAAATACAAATTTTTCCTCTTTATTATATACTAGCAGCCCGCCCCGGCTTCGCACGGGTGGACATTTGTTTTTTAAATATCTTTCTATCTATCGCCACTATAGGTACCCCGGGCACACACCTCTGTCTTTCCGAAGTTATGTGTGTATTAAAATATTAATTGATTCAATGCTACCATGATGGCCTTGTCCAGCAGTGGACTGTGAAATGCTGTACGTGGATAAATAGTATACTTTTAGTTTAATTTAGGTAGGTACTTTTAAGTCATTAATTTCTAATGGAATTACCCACATTTCCATTTGATGCATACAGGTATTGAAACAGTCTTGTGAAACATATAATGATTTATTTCATTATTATACATTTTAAATAATCGATCGCATCGAGAAAGTCTCGTCCCGGCGGAATATCGGTGTGCAAGCGGTGAATTTATTTTTAAGCGACTTCAAAAAAGAAAAGGAGGTTCTCAGTTTGAACTGTATGTATGTATGTATGTTTGTCCGCGATAATCTCGCGTTTGGCTGAACCGATTTTAATGCGGTTTTCATAAAAGTATTTGTTACACTTAGGAGAAGGTTTAAGGCTCTTAACCGACTTCAAAAAAGAAGGTTCTGAGTTTGACTCGTATACATGTAAGTTTGCCCACGATTAACTCGAATTTAGCTGAGCCAATTTTTATGCGGTTTTCAGAAAAAAATATTTGTTACACTTAGGAGAAAGTTTGAGTATTTTAACCGACTTGAAAAAAAGAAGGTTCTCAGTTTGACCCGTATACATATATTGGTTCTTAGTATGTTTGTATGTATTATGTGTGTGTGTTACGTGTGTACGTGTCTCTGCGATTAACAAAATCAAAGAAAGTCGGTGAAAGAATCTAATTCGAGAGCATATTTCTCATTCTTGTCATATCGGATAAGGCTCTGTTGTCGTGGGGATGGTTGAGTAATTTGTTCGAGTCAAAATCACTTAAAGCCATGCCTTTTAGGGATTTGTCCCGACTCAAGGCAACATAGCATTGGCCTTTAGCAAAGATTTTAGGTCCTAGGTCGATTACCGCGGAACTAAGTGTACATCTTTGCAACTTGTGTACCGTCACAGCCCAACTCAATATGACTGGCAACATCCGCCTCTCGATATCACCATAACCGGGATTGCCTTGATAGGTCGCTGTCACTGGAGCTATGGAAATGCACCCATCATCATCTTTAAGACGCAATGCTATTGATAGGTCTTCAAATAATATCAAAATGACATCAGACAGTTCACGTGGCTCAAGTTAATCTCTTCTTAGTGGTGGCCATTTAAATCCTTTAGGAACACCCCTTGCCCCGTTCGCTAAGCCATTCGTTATTGACATATTTCTCCGGAGCATAATACGAGAGCTCACAGCCAATTCAATAGTATGTCCGGCGCATTTGTTTGGATCAGCTGGAGCAGCATTTGCGGAGGGTGACCTTCCGTATGTGGCTGATTCCCTAGACTCATCTCTCTCTTGCAGCATCAAGCCTAAGCCCATAGGCACACAGAATAAAAGTAGGTCAAAGTCATGATTACAGACTGATACTAACAGAAAACTTATCACTTAAATAATTGAAGAATCTAACTATAAACAAACTATTAATTAGCCTTAAACTTAAAGTAAATAGAGTACCTATCACTAAAATGTATGAAAGAAATAAAAGAGTAGTTAACACAAAACCTGAAGTAAACGAACGAAGTACCTAACACTAAAAAATATGAAATAAAAAGAACAAAAACAAAATGAAAATGAAAACTTAAAAGTCGCAACAAAAATTTTAACAAGGTATTTAGTTTCTTTTTTAAAAAAAGAGAACCGCCTGCAAAAAATCGGCGCACTGAAAAGTACGAAGTAATTTTTACTTACGCTAACTAAATACTTAGTTTTTGAAGTCGGTGCCAAACCAATAAAAACAAAAAAGAATACTGGCAAACAGACAAAATAATACGACGAATGTATCAAATCAATAAAGCCTCAAAAGAATATCTGAATTAATACAATTTAAAATAATCTACCTATATACTCTAAAAAGCAAAAAATATAAAAATATATAAAAAGTATGAAACAAATGCTTACCTAATTATAAAAAAAATATACTTCTTAGCTATTTTGGGCTTACCTATGTAGATTGAATGCGCTGGTTTGGAAAGGATGACGCCAAACAATAGGCTTTTAGAGGGATTTGGTTTGGTACCGACTTCAAAAACTAAGTATTTAGTACCAGGGAACAAATTACAAACCTGAGACTAATTGTAGCAAAATGCTATGAATTCAACACCCCAGTCTTACTATGCTTCGTAGACTACCAAAAAGCCTTTGACTTTGTAAGGTGCAAACATCTATGGGAGACCTTTCACCGAACAGGCGTGCCGAGTCACATGGTTTGTCTGATCCGAAACCTATACGAGGCAGGTTTTGGAACAATTAGCGTGGGAAATCACACGTCCAGTTCTTTTAAGTTTCAGAGAGGCGTTCGACAGGGTTGCGTGATATCTCCCATTCTATTTAACATCTATGGTGAACAAATAATGCGGAAAACACTAGAAGGATGGGAAGGCGGTGTCAGTGTTGGAGGTACCAAAATATCCAACCTTCGATATGCCGACGATACCACCCTGCTGGCTGGATCTGAAAGAGAAATGGTGGAGCTACTACAGCGTTTGGAACAAGTCAGTGCAGAATTTGGTTTAAGCGTCAATAAAAATAAGACCAAATTGTTGGTGGTCGATCGGCTGGGCCAAATACAGCGAACCAACCTGCTGGATGATTACGAAACAGTACAGGAATTCCAGTATCTTGGATCAGTGATCAACAGCAAAGGCGGCTGCGAAAAGGAAATCCGTCGACGCATCGGCATGGCTAAGACCATGACGCAGCTCACCAAGATTTGGAAAGATCACAACATCTCAAGGAAAACTAAAATTTACATTGTTCGCACGTTGGTCTTTTCAATATTTCTCTACGGTTCCGAAGGCTGGACTTTGAAGGCAGGCGAGAGAACAAGGATCGACGCTTTCGAGATGTGGTGCTGGCGCAGAATGCTTCGCATCCCCTGGACGGCGCGACGCATCAATATCTCGATTTTAAAAGAGCTCAAGCTAGACAAACAACAACGGCTTTCGACTGTCTGCCTCCACAGGATATTGCAATACTTCGGCCACATAGCGCGCCGAGGCACAGATAACCTTGAAAAGCTCATCATAACTGGCAAAGTGGATGGCAAGCGACAGAGAGGACGAAGCCCGAAAAGATGGTCTGACCAGGTGTCCGAAGAACTTCAAATGCCGGTGTCTCAGGCTCTCCATGAAGCACAAGATCGTAGCAAATGGCGAAGCCTGCTGAAGCGTTTCCGTCGGAGCCACGATCCTCAGCAGTGAGGGACCGACTTGAGAAGGAGGAGGAGGAGGAAGTAAAAATTATTTCGTACTTTCAGTGCGCCGATTTTTTTAAGGCGGTTCTCTTTTTTTTAAAAAGAAACTAAATACCTTGTTAAAATTTTTGTTGCGACTTTTAAGTTTTCATTTTCATTTTGTTTTATTCTTTTTTTTTCATCTCACGCATTATGTTAATTTTGCTACATCTTTTAAGATATTCATTATCATGATATACTGTAAAAGATAATTTAATTGGATAAGAAGTAATACTGCATTGATTAAAATAGCTTCCAAAATAACCCATTATATTTTTCTAATTTTTTATTGATACACCTTGGATTACATTATTGATGTTTATGTAGGGATCCCTATTATTTTCCAGAAATAAATATAGCCGTTGTTACTCAGGGATAATGTGGCATTATAATGGTGAAAGATTTTTTTAAATCCGTCCAGTACTTTTTTAGTTTATTCGTAACAAACATACAAAAATACAAATCTTTCCTCTTTATAATATTAGTATAGAAAATAAAATAAAAAAATATTGTATTATAATATATAAATGTAGACTAGCTGAGCTTGCGGTTACACCACCGTTATTTAGGGCGATTGCTCTGCACCCGTGGCTCACAGACTGATATTATATAGCCCATAGCCTTCCTACACAAAAATAATTATTCAAATCGAACCCATTATTCCTGAGATTACTGTATTCAAAGAAACTAATAAAAAAACTCTTCTGCTTTATAGTATTAGTATAGATGACACTGTTCCATGCGCATTTTATTTTGTAAAAAGTATAATAATATGGACACCATAGCTTTCAGTACAATAATGTAATAGCTTTCATCCTGTCACCGCCGGGTTTAGGTTAGCGACAAAAATTATGACAATGTCATTTTGTGCCGCTAATACGGTGAAACATAATAAATGGATTTCTTAAATAGCATAGAATTTCTTTGAATTAAAGGTTATCCAAGGCCCCCATTGTTCGAGGTAGATCAATGTAACATTTATCCAAATTGGCTTTACGATATATTCAACTTTTTTCCTTTGTTATGGCTGTAGTAGTTGGCATTCTCATTATAAAAAAAAAATTCAAATATAGTGTCTTGCTAAACCTATACGGCCCTATTATAGCATAACTAGAGGATGCCCACAGCTACGCACGCACATTATTTTCATTAATGTTTCCAATTTTCCCGATCCATTGAGAATTTCGACATATCTCTTTGTAGTACACACCTACGCTTTCCAAAAGATAAACATGCCAAATTTTAGCTTCTTGCGCCCAGTAGTCTCGTGTGTGCGTTGTATGTCTGTCAGTCAGTCAGTAAGAGAAGAGTTTTATATACATTTATATTGATGTAATCAAAAGGTTTTACCGTGATACAATTTTCTTCTGCCTTGTTGTCCAGCAGCAGAAATGGAAGAATTCCATCGTCTCAACTGAAAGCTGGTGTGCTGTCGTCTTATTGTAGATCAGTGGTTTTCGTGCATTAAAAAATATGAAACTGAGCAGTTGGTCCTTGTTAATATCTTGAACTGACGTCTGCCATTACTGACTGTCATAGTCATCTAAGCCGCTGGCATTACTTGAAAAAATATTAAATTCTTAATAAAATCTGTCCTGAAATTCAAAACAGTGTCTAGTTATGAAAAGTTTTTAAATAGATGTGTATCGTGTGAGTTGTGTTACCATATATTTTGTTTTATGGCCTATATAACAAGGCCTTCTCAGCATTGTTGGCAAAGTGTATGCAAAGGTACTTTACTTGAAAGAGTTATGGAAGTAACCGACAAGAAAATTTGGGATGTACAAGCGGGATTCCGAAAGGGTATGGGATGCACGGATCAGGTTTTTTCCCTGCGAAGCATAGCCGAAAAGTTATTGGCCAAAGGTTAAAAGGTCTATTGCGCATTCGTGGATTTGGAAAAGGCTTACGATAAAGTGGTGAGGAATGAAATGTGGTCGGTGCTGTCAATGAATGGGGTGGACAGCAGCCTCATTCGAGCTCTGAAATGCCTTTATGAGGATTCTAGAGCTTGTGTGGGGATAAACGGGGCATACACTGACTGGTTTACCATCGAGAAAGGTGTTAGACAGGGATGTGTAGCGTCACCGTGGCTGTTTAACCTCTTCATGGACAGTTGTTTGCAAGATTTAAAAGATAGTGACTGCGGATTAAAGATGAATGGGTTACTCGTCAAATGCCTCCTTTATGCTGATGATCAGGTAATACTTGCATCTTCAGCGGAGGAGTTGCAGGAGATGGTAGCAATCATGCATGGTGCGTTAGAGAGGAAAGGAATGAAAGTGAATGTAAGTAAAACGAAAGTTATGGTTTTTGAAAAGGAGGAATGCGTTACGGCTTGTAATGTTTTGATCGATGGACAGCGAGTGGAACAAGTGAATGAGTTTGTTTACTTAGGTACGTTGTTTACAAGAGATGGTAAGAATGAAGAAGATATTGAAAGGAGAGTTAATGCAGGTAATAGTGTGAATGGAGCTCTGAAAGCGTTTATGAATAGTCAAAACGTGTCCAAAAAGGCACGTTTGGCTGTACATAGAGGCGTGTTGGTGCCTACCCTTATGTATGGTAGTGATAGTTGGGTATGGCAGGAGAGGTTTGAAAGTAAAATAAATGCTTTAGAAATGAGAGCACTGAGAAGTATGTGTGGTGTGTCTTTGACCGACAGAGTAAAGAATTGTGTGATACGAGAGTGGTGTGGGGTAAAAGAAGATGCAGTGACAAGCATTGAGAAAGGCATGTTAAGATGGTTTGGGCACATGGAGAGGATGGATGACGATAGACTGACAAAGAAGATATATAAGGCAAGTGTGAATGGAACAGGACAAAGGGGAAGACCTAGGAGGACGTTCTCTGACCAGATTGGAGACATCCTGAAAAAAGGACAAGTCAGAAGTACCCTTAACAGAAGAGCATGCATGAGAAACTTGATGGGAGTGAGTGAAGCAAGTGAGGTATGTCAGGATCGTTGCAAATGGCGTTCCGTAGTCTCTGCCTACCCCTCCGGGAAGCAGGCGTGAGTCTATGTATGTATGTATGTATGTATAACAAGGGTAACATTAGCTATTTTTTAAAAATAATGTGGGCCCGCGAAATTTATGGCATATAGATAGTTTTACTCTTCAATTCCTTGTCTACAATATTAAGGTTTTAGACTAATTAAGCGTTTAAAAAATATAGTACACTACACAGTTATTATGGGTAACGCGTTTTTTTTATTTTACCATCCATTTTCAAGACAGTTTTTTACTATGATTAAGTCGTTTCCAAATATAGCAATTATGTATTTTGTCCAAATATTTCATTTGAGGTACTCTACCTAAAAACAAACCTATTATTTTTTAAATATTTACCACTACTACATTTTCAAACATTTTACTTTATTGAAGAAAATCACAAATAAATTTCGAAACAAATTATTTCTTGCATACGAATTGTTCAAATTTCTTACATCGCGTTCGTAGACGGTCAACTGCTAGTGTGTGACTTGCTATCATAATCGATCTGGCTTCACCTTCAGACTTAGAAAGGACGACCACGTCATGTAAAATGGTAATTTAAACAAGAACAAGTAATTCTAGTGCCCTTACATACCGAGTTACCTTTTGCGAACGTGTGGGTAGAGACATTAGTTTTAGTACCAGAATTTTGTTTGTAAATTTTCTCCGAAAGAACCAATAATGATAAATATAACCAATACTAATATGATAAATGTTAAAGTTCTTCTTTCACATCCAAATTAAACATGGATCGATGTGATATTTGGTAAGGAGATAGATGAACGGCTAGATTAAATTGTTAATTATCTCTTAACCCGTACCTCGGAGAGCACGTTAAACCGTCGGACCCGGCTGTCATGAAGATCTTTGACAGTCGTAACGGGGAGTCAGTGCCTCAAATAAACTGGCCACCATGGAATATCGCTATCCCTTTAGGTTGCGGAGGTCAGTCTAGTCCAGAAAGCCATTAGTTGGCTGGTGTCGTTCAAAGCCTCACACATGGTTCTGGGGTTGTTCAGCAGCTTTGCCCGTTGATCACTCACACTTGTGCAGTGTAGAATGACATGAGCGGGTATTTCTTCAGTTTCCATGCAGCCCCTGCGCAGTGAGCTGGCCGTAACGCCTATGATGAATAGGTGCTTGTTGAGTGGACAGTGGCCGGTTATTATGCCCGTCAGATGCTTAAGTGTTTTTCTATTAGAATGCAGCAGCTTGTGTGAGAGTCGCTTGTTCAATCTTATCTTAATCAAAGTTGGATCTTTATGAATATTCTAGTGTTTTTTAATAGGTATTTGTTGGTGTTCGCCATGAATTTTCAAAACTTAAACTACGGTACAGTTACTTAGGATAAACCTCTGTGAGTCCTTAAAAACTCTACAAAAATAAATAACGACCTTTATTTGACGGTTTTAAATTATAGATATAATTTAAGGCTAAGTCTTGTGTTAATTTACTCCTAGTTTTGTAATAACTTTCTCCTCTAACTCTCGTAGGAGTATGACTTTTTATAATTATTAGGTACTTGCTTTTGCCTGATACTTTACCCACCCATAATTTTGCATTATATTTACCTTACAGTAAACACCAATTGTTAATCAACCTACTTGACGCCAGATAGGATTATATTTTTAAAGCGGCTCCAGCTCTTCATCTATCATCATAGCCCTAGCGTTATTCCGGTTGCATCCAAGGCTTACACGCCCTGGAGCTCGAGGTCTGCTAACTGGTCTAACCTGATATGACAGAATACTAGTTTTCCACAGAGCGACTGCCGTCTGACCTCCGCAACCTAAAGGGATAGCGATATTTAATGGTGCCCAGTTTATTTGAGGCACTGACTCCCCGTTACGACTGTCAAAGATCTTCATGACAGCCGGGACCGACGGTTTAACGTGCTCTCCGAGGTACGGGTTAAGAGATAATTAACAATTTAATCTAGCCCTTCATCTATCGCCTTACCAAATATCACATCGATCCATGTTTACATTTGGATGTGAAAGAAGAACTTTAACATTTATCATATTAGTATTGGTTATATTTATCATAATTGGTTCTTGTGGAGAAAATTTACAAACAAAATTCTGGTACTAAAACTAATGTCTCTACCCACACGTTCGTAAAAGGTAACTCGGTATGTAAGGGCACTAGAATTACTTGTTCTTGTTTAAATTACCATTTTACATGACGTGGTCGTCCTTTCTTAGTCTGAAGGTGAAGCCAGATCGATTGTGATAGCAAGTCACACACTAGCAGGTGACCGTCTACGAACGCGATGTAAGAAATTTGAACAATTCGTATGCAAGAAATAATTTGTTTCGAAATTTATTTGTGATTTTCTTCAATAAAGTAAAATGTTTCAAAATGTAGTAGTGGTAAATATTTTAAAAATAATAGGTTTGTTTTTAGGTACAGTACCTCAAATGAAATATTTGGACAAAATACATAATTGCTATATTTGGAAACGACTTAATCATAGTGAAAAACTGTCTTGAAAATGGATGGTAAAATAAAAAAACCCGTTATCCATAATAACTGTGTAGTGTACTATATTTTTTAAACGCTTAATTAGTCTAAAACCTTAATATTGTAGACAAGGAATTGAAGAGTAAAACTATCTATATGCCATAAATTTCGCGTGTTTTGTATATCTAATTAATTTATAGCAGTACATTTGTACCAGTAATTATTTATTATAATATAGAGTTATTATGCAATATGACGTCTGTACCGGACACTAACCGGACATACGTTCTATTTTTGGTTATAAAATATTGCTGATGTTATAAGTTTTTAGAATATTATTTTTTCGGTTATTTTTTTACAAGCGTGGCTTAATATACTAAATCCTCATGTGCACTCACGATGATATTGTAACCCGAATGTGGTCTATGTCTAGCAGTAGACTACAAAGTGCTGAATCATGTTAAGCAAGAACAAAATTATTTAAGGCGTAATATGTACCTATGTATATTATAAACAGAAGAGCATGCATGAGAAACTTGATGGAAGTGAATGAAGCAAGAGAGGTATGTCAGGATCGTTGCTAATGCCGTTCCGTCGTCTCTGCCTACCCCTCCGGGAAATAGGCGTGAGTTTATGTATCTATGTACATTATAAGCATACATAATCGTAGCTTCATCCGTCGCACGAAAAGAAAGAAAGAAAAAAGGAAAAACAAATAAACAGGCTTTAGACATCGAAGTATCCTAACATATACCGACATCAAATATATCTATAGAAATACTGATCAATTGAACGCATATATCATGGCAAATTTTTATATGAAATAAAAAAAGAAAAAATAAATGATAATACTGATATACATAAACTAACAACAACTGTAATCTAATTCACCTACATAATTCTATAACTAATTTACTATACCTATACATTAGTGTAAATAGCGAGGATGTTTACGCAAGCAGATTTAATTACTTAGAGTTAAACTGTTGAGTTTTGGAAGGGATAATTCGTCGTTATCTCCGACTCGAAATTCATGCCTTCCTTAAACGGTCGGGTTATAGTTACGAAGAATGGAGGTGGCATTTATTAATTACACTGTTCATATTATATTAAAGCAATTATTAATTACGATTTCAGTCGCCTTTCTTGAATTATCTTTTGTTGGACCGAAATTCTCTTTTATGCATTAGAAGGTTTTTGGATGAATAATCTTGATCAAGGGGTTGAATTATCATTTATCTAAATCTATCTTTGTCTATTTGTACATGTGTAAAAGAGATGTAATCACTGTACCTACATACACTATAATGATTTCGGTTGAAACAATTGTTGCGGATATTGTAATATTAAAACTTTTATTGATAAATCCAATTCTTCATACAGGTACATATAACGGGTGTCAATCGCGTCTATTAACTAATTAAAGGTATAAATACCTATTATGTTGGCAACGTTTGAACAAATCGAATGCAATCCATCCAGTCGTTTTTAATCGTGTCCTACAAAATTTCAAAATTTTCAAGGTTGACAGTACATTAACGAGCCTTTGTTTGTTGCGGTAGGCCGACAGCTACGTTTGGCCTTGACCTTATCTTGCAACCAATTTTAGTAAGATCTTGGTTGTGGCTGGTAATGGCTTTATACTTGCCAGAGGCTGAAAATGTAATAATGAGATGACGTAGTTGTACATGAGGCAGAAATTTTATGAGGAGAATGTGTGGGATAGTAAGACTTTGTGCGATTGCATGACTATGTAGACCAACTGTTCTTTAGCACAATCGCTCACTAGATAAGTAGGCATTAATAAAATCTCAGTAACTATACTTATACCAATTGAAACATACATATTGAAACCAATTAATAAGCACAAAGGTACTTAATCTAGTTTGTTACATCGAATCGTAATCATTATTTATCAAAAGTTCCTTGTTTTTTTTTATTTACGCACGAGGCGCTTAAGGCGCTGTGTACAGTACACTGAGTTCAGCTGTTGCTGTCACTGTCGGATTGTATACATAAAAAAGAGAAGCGCGATGACGACGGGACGTTCAGAACGAGTTATTTATCATTAAATACATTAATCCTTACAAATATCTTATTCCAATCGATAAATAAAAACAACAGTTCCCTTTATTATATATTACATCACTGTTATTAATATTATCAAGATTTGTTTATAAATAATACAGTTACAATTGCTACAATTTCAATTTTAATGGTTATTTTATGTTTTTTTTTATCGAGAAAATTTACCGAAAACGTGTTTTGAACACAATGGTCCCCCCATAAATATGATCAAGATTAACATATATTTTTTTAGCTGCTCTAAAATGTATACATTTGGCTAAAAAACTGTTTTGTGAAGCCTATTTTGACTAGGTACAGCGCCTTAATACATTTCTAATGAATGAACTCACGGTTGTCGTTTATTTTCTGATCGGCAGTCCTATAATTTGCGAGATTGCCAAGATTTATGTTAATATTTTACTATAGTCAAAAATGTAGTTTTAAGACATACTACGTCCATTATTGACAGGCTAATCAATAACAAAAAATTCGGGAAAGTGCGAGTCTGACCTGCGCACCGAAGGTTCCGTACGCATTTTACCTTATGTGAGATTTTTTTTTTGGTCTCTGGCAACACTGGTAGTAAGACGTAATACTGTGCTTCTCCCAATATTTATTATATTTTATTTGATTTAATTAATTTTATTAGGTATTATTTGTGTTTTAAGCGCTTATTAGTGTATGATAATAATAATTAAATGTATAATATCATAATAGAAGTGAATGTTGGTGAATAACACATAGTAAAAGTTTTGCAAAGTCATCTGTCAAACAAACGAACTATTAATTAAAAATACTTTGCATTACTTTTCTAATATTTGAGCAGTTGAGGTAAGTTTACGTAATATCGAACACTTAAACTATTTACACAAATAATAAACACCTAGTGAACATATCTCGATTAGCCCGCTCATCTTGGTTGGTGCCTTACACAAACCTAAGTGTCATACTTACAATAGTAACAAGTAAAATTATTATTTCTGTCTTTTGTTCATAAGTTTCTTGCAATCTATTAACAAGATGATGACCAGGAGGGTGCGTCAAGAGGAGGACAAATTTCAATTAACGCTTATAGAACTTAAAAAATACAAGGATTTGTGTCAGACATTACAAAGCGAGCATGATGACAATGAGAGGGAGATGTTACAGGTTTTAGAGAAAAATTCTCAACTAAGAACTGAGATGGCAGAAATTCATTCTCATTTAATTACATCTTTAGATGAACGCGATAGGTTACAATCAATAGTGAACAATTTTGACAGTTGTAGTAATGAGTTTGAGACTGTTCTCAAGCGCATCACCCAGGTAGAGAGCCTCCTAAGTGAAGCTAATAATTATATTAATAGATTGGAGTGTGCAGACCGGTCCATCAAAGCAGCCACTTCACAATCACTGTTTGATGAGCTGGTTGGTAGCGCTCCATCTATGGTCTCTGCCAACTCAAACATAGAAGGTAACAAAGTTATTACAATTGACTTAACTAATGACAATTCAATAAATCAATCAAGTACAACCATAAACTCATCAAATAAACTGAAAAAGTATGTAAAGTTGAATAAACAAATTATGAAAAAGGAAAATTTGTTAAGGAAATTTAGAAATTCAAAATCAAATGTCAATTATTGCCGCAAGTATATAGCTCTAAAGGAAGATATGTCTATTTGTATGACTCGACTAGATAATAATCTTTTAAAATATGATACTAATATTCATTGCCTGCAGACAGAGATTGATCGCTTACAAGATTCTTTACTTAACATGACAAAGAAATATCAATAATCACAAAGTCAAATTAATGAACATATCTTGGCGATGGATGACTTAGTGGGTTTGTGTAAATACAATGAGCAAAGACTCCTATCACTTACAAATAATAATCAGGCCAGTGACCCTAGCTTGAAACCACAAAGTTGTTCTCAGCCTACCATTTTGAATGATAGTTCTGCAATGTCATCTCAGTCAGTGGTGATGAGTAACAGCTTCATTAATGCTAGCACCTCCTTCTCACATCTGAATACAAATATGAACACCAACAAACTAGTAATGTTTAGTGATGAGATAGGTAGAAACATGAGCCAATTGTTGAGACAAAGGACAGGTCAAGCAGTAACCAACTTTTGTATGCCTGGAGCAAATTTTTCACATATTTTACAAAATATTTTGAGTAAAACATACTGTCCTAATTCAACAATAATCATATTTATTGGTAGAAGGGGTAATGCAAATCTTAATACTATAAAAAGGTATTTCGACCAATTATTACACTTAAAAGTTAGAAAAATTATTTTACTTGCATTTCCCACAGTAAATTGTTGCCATAGGCCGAAAATGACTATAGATATAAATTAAATTGTAAATTACATACATTGACATTATACAATGATTTTATTGACTTTATTGACTCTAATGCTTTCATTAGAAGTTTTTATTTGACATGTGATAGTTGTTATCTATCTCAATATATTCAAAGACAAATAGCATCATCGCTAGGATATTATATTAATAACACAGCCAATAATTTGGCTAATAACACTGCTTTTATTGAGCAGTCTAATTTGACATTGCATTTAAGCTTGGAATCCGTTCCAAATCCTTTAAATTAAGTTTTGAGACAATAGAGTCAATCTCTGGCAATAACATAGACAAGACATTGATAAATTTAAATATAAGTAAGAAAAACACATTTTCATCAACCACACATTGTACAAAAAATAATTTAAAAAATTGTATTAACCTGGTGCATCAAAATATACAAGGGTTGATGGGTAAGGAGTTAGAGTTGGAATTGTTCATGAACAGTAACAATATTGACATTTTATGTATTACAGAACATTGGCTAAAAAGCCACCAGTTCATTTTCAATTTCAACAACCACCAGGTTGCAAGCTCATTCAGCAGAGAAAAACTTATTCGAGGAGGCTCGTTAATTATAATAAATAAGCTTTTAAAATTTAAAGAAAGGTCTGATATTGTGAGCTTCTCTGTTGAGCGAGTTATAGAGATATCTTGTGTCGAATTTGATCAGTTCATTGTTATGAGTGTATACAAGCCTCCATGTGCACATTTTGAAAGTTTTATAGTAATTATGGAGGATGCCCTAAGCAAAGTTAATAATTGCCATAAAACGGTTGCTATTTGTGGTGACTTCAACATTAACATTTTAGAGAAATGTTCTTTATCAATTGACTTCTTAAATCTATTTAAATCTTACAATTTAAGTCATACTTTTTTAGAACCAACTAGAGTGACTGCCACAAGTGCTACCTGTATTGATAATATATTTATTAACACTAAGCCTTTACAAAAACCCTAATTAGTATGTTACAGTCTGATCACTGTGGGCAGTTAGTCTGTTGTCCAAAAAAAAGCTCTAAGATTCAAACTAAAATTATTAATTTTATACCTATAAATGAAAACCGATTAGAAGTTTTTAAAAATAATTTATCAAATAATATGCGTTATTTGCCTATTCATGACCGTCCGGATCAGTTATATAATGCATTATTTAATTTGATTAATGATGATTTTTTTACTGTATTTAAACCTAAAAAATTAAATGTAACTGACCGTCTGATGTTTAGTGATTGGGCAACTGAAGGCATTCATAAAAGTCGGATTATTATGTAAAAAAATACTCAAAAACATTTAGACAAGCTTGTTATGCTGCAAAATCAATTTATTTGAAAAATAAAATAAAAAGCGCTAAAAATACCATAAAAGCAACTTGGAATGTGATCAATAGCGAGACTGGTCGAGCCAAAGCACGCAGTCGCGACTACCTACTAAATATCAATAATGTGAGTATTGCAGAGGACTTGGAAGTAGTGACAGAATTTGAAAAGTTTTTTGCTAATATACCCATTGTAACTACAGAGTCACTCAAATCGTCTTCCATGTCTGCTAAAATGCTGCTTAAAGATTGCGTGCCGGAATGTGTTACAGCCTTTGAATTTGTTGCTGTTACTACTGATGATGTTCTTAAACAATTTAAAACTATTAGTATGAAAAAGACAAAGGATTTGTGGGGATTGTCAGTAAAGACTGTTTCGTCTATTATCACATTAATTGCTCCACATCTTGCAACAGTGTTCAATGCTTGTGTCACTTCTGGAACATTTCCTGATTTAATGAAGTATAGCAAAATAACACCTTTATTTAAATCTGGTGACACATCAGACCCCTCAAATTTTCGACCTATTTCTGTATTGCCAACACTTAGCAACATTTTTGAGAAACTAATTCTTAGTCAGTTGCTTAGTCATTTCAATATACATAATCTTCTTCACAAGAAACAGTTCGGATTTACGAGGGGTTGTTCAACTACTGACGCAGCAGTTGAGTTACTGAAAAATATTTTTGCAGCTCGGGACAAGTCGCAAGATGCATTAGGTATATTTTGCGACTTGTCTAAAGCCTTTGACTGTGTTCATCATGAAACTCTTATCAGGAAACTATATCATTACGGCATTAAGAATAAAGCTCTCGATCTCCTGACTTCTTATTTGGGCAACAGAATCCAGAAGGTCGAGGTTAATGGTAAGACATCTCCAGGTTCTGCTTTGAAAATGGGTGTCCCGCAGGGTTCAATTCTCGGACCATTTCTATTCTTGATATATATTAACGATTTACCTTATTACGTAAAGAATAATCATGATATTGTATTGTTCGCGGATGATACCTCTTTGATTTTTAATATTAAACGACGACAGAGTAACTTTGACGAAGTAAACAATGCACTCTCTACAGTTGTTAATTGATTTAATGTAAATAATCTATTACTTAATAATAAGAAAACTAAGCTTTTAAAATTTTCAATGCCCAATGTTAAACATATGACAACCAATGTACAACTTAATGAATCTAGGATTGAGCCCGTCGAGACAACCATGTTTTTAGGTATTATGCTGGACACCAAACTACAATGGGGTTCACATATAGAAAGGCTATCGGGCAAACTCAGTTTTGCAGCTTATGCAATTAAGACAATTAGATGCCTCACAGATTTAGAAACAGCTAGAATGGTTTATTTCAGTTACTTTCATAGCATAATGTCGTATGGGATTCTTCTCTGGGGGAATGCTGCAGACCTAAATACAATATTCGTTCTGCAGAAAAGAGCTGTAAGGGGAATTTATAACCTCGGTCCAAGAGTTTCTCTAAGAGAAAAGTTCAAAGAAATAAACATTCTAACTGTTGTATCACAATATATTTATGAAAATCTGCTATATGTACATAAAAATATTGACAAATTTTGTAAAAAATGTGATGAACACTCTGTAAATACAAGACACAGGAATAATCTCGTAGTTCATAGCACTCGTCGTCACAAAATAAGTAGCTGTTTTATGGGGTAATGTATACGCTTTTATAACAAGCTCCCTTATAGTATAAGAGACCTATCTATAAATAAGTTCAAAATTATTGTAAAAGCGAAATTATGTTCAAAAGAATATTATAAAATATCTGAATATAAAGATGACCAAAACGCTTGGGACTGAGCTGTTCTAATTCGACACACAAAAATAATTGTATAAAATGATTTTTTTTAATGACATTTCGTAAGTACTTCCAAAGTTTACACGAAATAAAGAAGTATTTCATTTCATTTCATTTCATTGAGGTTGGTGCTAATTACGCTAGTCCTCTAAATCTGTATGAGCGCCCATACAACTTAGAGGACTATCTTAAATGGAGTCTACCATGTATGTATGGGGACACCCTTGAATTTTCCACTTTTTTATTTTTTGTAATTTTTCCTTTATTTGTGCTGTAAGACCCTGCTTTTAGCCAAATTTCGTGATTCTAGTTCAACGGAAACTACCATATAGGTTTTCGACCCAACACCTATAGGGTACTTACGGTTGACCTAGAATTGTCAATGTTGTTTAAAACCAAGGTCTTACAGCACAAGTAAATGAAAAAATCCTAAAATTAAAAAGAGTTGAAAATTAAGGTTAATTTTGGTACTTACAAGTTTTCGCAAAAATCTAATTTTGACCATATCTTTTTATCGGGTTGACCTAGGACCCCTATTTTTATACACCTAATAAATAAGAACCAAAGACCTCAGTATCTGGTATAAATTTCAATAGGTCTACCCGTTCCTGAGAAAATCGGTGGTGACACACGGACAGACAGACAGACGGACAAGAAAGTGATCTTATAAGGGTTTCTTTTTTTACCTTGTGAGGTACGGAACCCTAAAAAGTATCGATATTTTCACCAGCAGTCCTGTATGTCAAACTGCTGGACTCGGGTTTCTTCTCACTATGATAAAGGTTAGGCCATAGTTCCCATGCTTTCCAGCTAGTGCTGGTTGTTAGAATTCACATGTCTTTTAAGAACATCATGGAGAACTCTTGGACATGCCAGCTTCCTTACAATATTTCCCTTCATTACTTATCAAGCGGCATTAACAAATGAACCATTGTCACCATAATAAGGATGTTGTAGTCCACTGCTAGATACAGGCATCTTCAATTGCATGCCACGAAGTACGATTTTTTGATCCTTTTATCCAGCCTCTTCCAGCTTTTGCGTAAATCGTCACTCCAACTAACCGCAATACAATCCCTAAAACACCTTCACGGAACCGTTTGCTTCCCACTTCCGTGTAGCTGGGGAGGCGCCCTCAAACTTATTTAATTAGTATTCTGTAAATGAGAAGCAGGCGACGACAATCTAAATACAAGCAGTTTAATTTTTCGTTAATCGCCTACAAACTGTTGGAGTTATGCGGCTTCACGTTCCAACTTAACACTCTGTATCTTGTTGGTTTATTTCCGGATTTAATTCCATTACTGTTTCTAGGATTATATGGATTATGTTATTGAGTATATGTAGTAATAATAATATTCTACTACATCCACACATCACTATCTAGTCCCAAACTAAGCAGAGCTTGTACTATGTGTACTAGATAATGGATAAACATATGTACATATATACTTTTTTTGTAAATAAATAGAAACTTTATAGAATCCAAAGACTGGTTGCCAACAAGCCTGGACTGGTTCTTTAAGAAATCTGAAACTATAAGAAAAATAGCTATGTATATGGATTCCAACTAGCCTAGGCTGTTTTCTTAATGATCAAGATTAATCTTCGAGCAATTCTGAGATACAGCTTCTAAATGATAAGGTAAAAAGCATAGCGTTATAAATTTGACGTTGTCGGTGTGTAATATGGGATTCTGTCTATGACATTGTAGGTCATGAATGAACCGATCGATAATTTTATCTTTACTGAAAAGTAATGTAGTTGATATAGAACTTTAGCTATATCGGAGTTTATTACTCTTTCACGCAAAAAATACTTCCTTACGAATTTTTAAAAACTTTTTAGAGCAATAAGTTTTCTTTTTACAAGAAGCGTAGTTTAAACATCGAAGTAGCACATAGGTTACATTTTGTTGCAGTTTTGTTTAGATTGTACATAGATTCACACTACATTTTGTTTAGATTGTACATAGGACATTGTTCACGCTATTTATGTTTGTCATAGTTTGTATAATAACCGAATTTAGAACCTCAGAGAGCCGCCATCAAAAATGTTGATATTCTGATTTAAAAAAAGACGGCTTCTGCACTAAGAATAAATCCTGTGTCGCGGCGTACCTATTCGAATAACAAATAAAACACAAAAAATACCCAGACTCAGAACCACAATTTGTTAATTACAATAAGTGTTATCACAATATTTGGCATAGTGTTAAACGCCGCGATAACTGCTTAAACCACTAATTTCCATTGCCATTCGTGCAGTCCAAGAAGCAACGCATTTTATGTGGCTTTGATAACATTAAAATGGTCATCGATTTAAAACTTTCGCGATTTGTAAACAGCTTCACTTTCGTACATTAAATAATTTAAGTTATACATATTTTTAAGATCCGTTCAATAATGTTTTATGATTTAAAGAGTATGTGTTGACATCGTTACATTTGAATGATAAAAATGGTCTTAAGTTGCCCTATTTATTCTGCAAATAAGCAATAAATATAGGTACTTTACTTAAGACTCACATCAATAAGAAATCTTGTATAATCAAGGAACTTTCATTCAAAACATTAGGCATGATGTTTATTTTTGTGCGGGCGATATTGATGTTATGGGTAATTTATATATTTTTGGCGACATTATACGAATTTATTAAATGTATGTAGATGAACAAGTGATGAATATGAAGGTAGAGGGATGAAAAAGGAGGGAGGATGTTAAGGAAAAGATGGATGGACTGTGTGGATGGATATGAAGAAAAGGGGTAAATGATCATATGACGGGCGACAGAGAAGCATGGAAGTAAAGGACGTACTGCGCCGATCCTAAATACATTGGAACCAGGTCAAGAAGATGGTGAGGTAATTTATATTTTTGTAACCATTCCTATTCTACCTATCCAATATTTATATATACATATATCTTTATTTTTATGTTGTGCTAGAAATTTGCCCTGCAGTATTCAAAGTCGAGTTTACCTGAAAGTTGAGTTAGAACCTGTTGAAGGGAGTATCTATGACTTCCAAAATTATTTTAGGCTTAAGGACTAAAACCACTGCAATATCCCACCTCCTTCAGTTAAAACGTTAGGCGAATCTACCACAATGGTGGCAGTGTAAGTCAAATTCGTAACAAAGAAATGGACATTGCAGTTATAAAAGAATTTGCTTTCTAAAATGAAAAATATAATAGAAATGTTGTGCCTCCGGGGCCTATAGAATGGAAATATAGGACAATGGATACAGAGATCATTTAAATTTCCAACAAAGGTTCATGGATCACAATTTTTTTGTCCTGCACATGGATTCAGTGTGCAAAATTCTTAAGCACGCAAACGTTACTGCGTTATCCACGTATTAGCGTTTGACTGCAGTTATAAAATGTTTTCTTTTCTATTATATTTTCTTTCTTTCTTTCAGTTACGAAGTAAAATACTACTTTACTTACCGTACCGTGTACTTCTGCTATTAACATTTGCTTTAGTTTGAATTTCTTTAGAAGAATACTGATGGATATAATAACAAGTAATAAATGTTACTTTCGTTTATTTTTATGAATCCACACGATGTGAGCACGATGATGTAGTATTTGATAAATTCATATTGATATTTTGTTGAAGTAAGCAGAGTATTTATCGTTTTGTCAAGTATAGACGTCTGTCAAGTATTTTTATAGGATATCATATTATCCTAGCAAACGGTACTGGACCACGACTGCAAAGGCAGCGCTTAATGCAAATGTACAATCGTGTGTGTATTTTATTTCATTGTTTGGATTAAATAGGCATAGTCATGTTTACGTGAAACAATGCAAATGGTTTTATGGTGTTCTTTTGGACATATTGTAATATTGTAACTGTTTGTTTACCAAATATAAAAAAAGTATTTTCGCCAAAGTGGGCAGCAAATACTCACACCTCCAAGTATATAAATAAGTTGCAGCAATCTACAAGCGCGCCCCCAGCACATTTGATTCGTTCATGCGTGGTAGGGACAAATGAATCAGTCGCCAAGTGCACTAGACGTGTCAGATACCAGTAGGTACTACCGTTGCTTAAGGGGATGAGTTACAAGAGATCATGGTTAATTACGAGAATAAGGCCATAGTTCTGATTACTAAAATCAGAACTTAGGCCCAATTCTAGTAATAATTTTTGTCCAAAATGCAGTTCGATCTTATGCCAATGTCATTCTTATGTCAGTGTCATACTTACATACATATGTCAGTTTCATACTTATGCCATAAATGGTATTCTCCTAAATTAACTGATATGTGTATGATATCGCGATAGTTCTCACAATGTGTCAGAATATGTATTGTGTCACTGACGAACTATACACCACTTCTTTTTAATTAGTACAAAAAATTTAACGGGGCACTAAATATCTTTAACTGAGCATATTTATGTAGTTAAAAAATAAAAACACTGAGTCCCATAACTGTCTCAAAACTGGCCACAAAAATACGTAATAATTGGTTAATGCATAACTTAGACTATGACCGACCCGCGTACTATGAACAGTAACAGTAGTAAACTGCTCCATTGATGAATTCCCTCCCCCCGCGCCCCTCTGCGCTAGCGTCGCGCCCCGATGCAACAAACAGTGCTAAATTGCTAGCGGAACTGAGCACATCCATTTTTTCGGCGCAACAGTTAATTATTGTTTGTTTACGTTTGTCCGACGCGATGGCTTATCAGTTCACATCACGGGAGTGTGTAGCTATGCCTTGTGCGTACTTTTTGAGTGGAGGAATCGCGAGTGCAGCTGTGTACGTGGACTTCTTTTTGTGAGTGTACAAAAGTGAGCCGGTTAGTGTCGAACAATTAAAACAGCGCATATTGAACGCTTTTGACGAAGTGAAAAGACAGAAGCGTACTTCTCTCGCTAAAAAACAATTCAATAAAACGTGCCCGTCTGTGTATTGACAATGGTGGTGGACATTTCGAAGGACAAATGAAATACTTTCAAATACTTGTAAGTTTAGTAAATAATACCTACTTAAGTAAATAGTAATTTGATGCGGGCGGCTCAAATCGGTCTGTGTAGAGAACCTTGAGGGAGACTCCACTAAAGACGTCCACTGCTGGACATAGGCGTCCAGCAGTGGACGTCTTTAGGCTGACATGATGATGATGAAATAATATTTGTAAATAGCAGAAGATTCTAATTTCATAAATACGCCAAAATTTCTCTTTTCTTTTATTACAGAATACCTTCTTTTATTTTGATATTTCTTTGCTTTCTAATTACATACCTCCGTATTTAATTATTACTTGTAAAAAGGTAAATTTTGCCGGCCCTAAACCCGGATGAAGTATGAAGGAGAGGGTGGAATACAAAAAATTAAAATGTATCTACCTACACTTATTATTTTATTTCATTTTATTGTCTAAGGCTACCTACGTTATAAGTGCGACTGTAAGAATGCGTATGAGTAGGACGGAAAGTAAGTACTATCAATGAAGTAGTGGTTTAAGGTTCTTCAAGAAGCGAGTTTATTTTTCTACTCAAATTTCAAACACAGCTACTCTAAATGTGAGAGACATAGGAATCTCTGCCTTTTGAAGTTCTTCTGAACACTCACCGTGATCCAGTCAGTAAAAGACAGCCATTGAGGCTACGTCCCTGCGTAATTGCAGAGATTCAAGGGTCTTAGTAGCCTCAAGGTCACCTATGATACGGACAGCATGCCGCTGCAACCTATCAAGGGCATCTAGCAGGTACTGAGCGGAGCCGTTCCAGAGATGAGAGCAGTATTCTACGCAGGGGCGAACCTGTGTCTGGTATAATAGACACAGCTGCTCCGGCGTGAAAAACCTCCTCACTCTGTTCAGGACTCCGAGTTTACGAGATGCCGATTTAATGACACCCTCAATGTAGTTTCTCTGGTGTGAGATTGCGGCGTATGTCCATACCAAGTATATTTAGACTGTCCTGTATCGGTAGTGGAGTGTCCAGAAGAGAAGGTTGGGGAAGGAATGGAGATAACTTAGCTGAAAATACGCACACCTGTGTCTTCTTGGCGTTGAACTTGACCATGTTTTCAGCACCCCAATTCGAGATGCTTTTTAAAACCTGGTCAAGCTCAGCGACAAGTTTTCGCCTATTTTCCTCAATGTCGGCCTGCTTAGCCGCAGGATGGCCGAGATACCGCCCATGCACAGTACTGTCATCTGCATAGCAATGTATGCTCCCAAAAGTGAGCATATCATTGATATGCAGAAGAAAAAGTGTGGGCAATAAGACGGATCCCTGGGGCACACCAGCATTTACTTGCATAAACTTTGAATTTAGACCTTCGCAAATAACTCGAATACGACGTTCATGCAGGAAGCTAGCAACCCAGTTGCACAATCGAGGTGGCAAGCCGTAAGCCGGAAGCTTGGAAAGAAGCGCACGATGCCAGACTCTATCGAAGGCTTTGGAGATGTCGAGGCTGCTAGCCAACGACTCCCCGTGCCAGTCCATAGCCTCACC
This sequence comes from Euclidia mi, assembly GCA_944739405.2. NCBI lineage: Eukaryota > Metazoa > Arthropoda > Insecta > Lepidoptera > Erebidae > Euclidia > Euclidia mi. The sequence goes on along the minus strand of OX123195.2, from coordinate 67,890,808 downwards.
CCAAAGGTGAGTGACATACGCTAGAAGGTCGCCCGTTGATCGTTTCGGTCTGAAGCCATATTGTCGATCATTGATAAGAGAGCGATCTTCTAGGTAGCGAACGAGTTGGGTGTTGATAATCCGTTCGAATACCTTGCAGAGAATAGGGGTGATGGCTATGGGTCGATAGTTAGCTGGATCAGAACGATCCCCCTTTTTGGGAATCGGTTGTACGTTCGCCTCCTTCCAAGCCTGCGGCACGACGCCAGAGGAGTAAGACAGGCGATACAGGCGTGTAAGCGTTGGAGACAACTCGGCTGCACATTTCTTAAGAATAACCGCTGGGATACTGTCGGGACCACTGGCTTTACGGACATCGAGAGACCGCAGTATCGCGCGAACATCGCATTGCCTGATGCGAAAATCAGGCATGGAGTGGCCGCAGTGGTTTATAGATGGCGGCTGCGAACCACGGTCATCGATTCGGGAGTTGGCCGCAAAGAGATTGACAAGCAAGTCAGCTTTCTCTTGCAAATGGTAACGAAGGCCAAATAGTTCTCGTGTGCGTATGTGTGCAACTCTCGTTTAAAAGTTTATTGGCTGCTCGTCATAGGCCTTTTCTTACCCTGAGCCAAGAATCGAAAACAACAGCTTTACGTTGCCTTCAAAGGCCGGTATCGTTTTGGTATGAGGTCCACAACGGTCTCCCAAATAATTATATTTTTGTCACAGCATAATTTTTTTTTAAATAAATAATTTATATACATAGTTGTAATGAAATTATATAGGCAGCGATAGCCTAGTGGAGATTCGAACAGACTGCCAGGCAAAGGGTATCGGGTTCGAATCCACGGCGCGCACCAATGACTTTTCGGAGTCATGTGCGTATTGAATTATTAATTATTGCTTGCCCCATGCCTCGGAGAGCACGTTAAGCCGTCGGCCCGGTTCTCATGAAGATCTTTTCTCTTAGACAGTCGTTAAAGGGCTCTAATACCTTCTAAATAAACTGACACTAATCTAAACCAGTCAACAGGGATGGGAGTTGTGTACCCGAAATAAAGAGACGTATTGGTATGACCAAGGATGCTATGACCCGCCTAAACAACATATGGAAGAAGAGGGGAATTTCTATTAATACTAAGATCCGTTTGGTACGAGTCCTAATATTCCCCATTTTTCTATATAGAGTTGAAACGTGGACGATACGAGTTCGAGAGAGGCAGAGGATTGATGCTTTGGAAATGTGGTGCTGGAGGCGCATGATGAGGATACCCTGGACCGCCAAGCGCACCAATATATCGATTCTCGCGCAGCTTAAGATCAAAACCCACCTGTCCACAATATGCCACCAGCGAATTCTTTCGTATTTCGGCCACATAGTGAGAAGAGAAAATGAGAGTCTCGAAAAACTGATCATAGTTGGGAACACAGAAGGTAAGCGAGCTCGTGGCCGTTCCCCAACCAGATGGACCGATCAAGTAAAAGACACATATTCCTCCAAGTTTTACTCGGTTGTAAAGGAAGCAATGGACAGGACTCGATGGAGGCAAATCATCCACTCCAATTGTAAGCCATCCAGTGATGACCACGATCCTCAGTCATGAGGGAACGACAGGAGAGAGAGTCTAAACCATGGCATATCGCTATCCCTTCGGGTTGCGGAGGTCAGACAAGCAGTCGCTCGTTGAAACGCTAATATTCAGCCAAATCTGGTTAGACTAGTAAGCGGGCCCCAGATTGAAATTGGGATAACGCTAGGAGGATGAATTGTAATAAAATTATATATTGTATAACGGTACTTAGCTACATACAACTGATGCCATCCGTCAAACATCATCATCATCAACGCTTTATACTGTCCCACTGCTGGGCACGGGCCTGTTCTCATTATGAGAAGAGCCGTCCGTCAAACAAGGGCGTAAAATATGGAAGCTAGTGACATCTAACGGTCACTGACGGCTCTAGCTCTTGACTCATGCTATTTAAGTTCACGCACACGACTTCTTTGTATACAAGTAACTTAGCACTTTCCGTCAGGTCGCAATCTACCAGATACGATCACCTATGCTGGTCAGAGCCTCCTCCCTCTTATTGGAGAATATATAACTAAATAATACTATAACTTACTTATTTCTAAGAATATATCCAAATATCTAACAAATAATGATTACATTTTATGAGCATCAAATTACTGTTCTGAGTTTTGTAAATGATCAGTTATCTTCTAACTTGCACCTCAAGGAGCCTTTTAGTTAGAAATCGAAGATTCTAACCTTTTTCCAAAATAAATTGCTTTAAAAAGACCTATTGATTTGTTTTTGGATCTGTTTGGTACAGATGGTTATAACAACAGACGCAGTTAAAAGAAAAGGATTCAATGTTATAGTAGATGACAAATCTTTTGGACTATATACACACACGATCATGGCTTATTAATCACATTGAATTCAAAACTAGACAAGCTAGGTCAGCAGAAACTAATCTTCTTATTAGAAAAATATCTTATTTGTCTTGAAACAAGCTTTCATTGAAACGTCATTACCAGTGGTCATAACGCTTTTAATTATCTTTAGATTTCTCTGACCTTAAGATTTACGACCGATAAACCAAGCAACTAAACTGTTCCTTAACAGCTTAAAAATCATTGATATTAAAGATAAATTGCGTAGGTTGACTGTCTGTAATTAATTGAAATCCTCTGTCTACCCAAACTAAACGATCTTTATTAAAAAAGTATCAGCCGAAAAGGTCCATGAAATCTGAACGAAAAAGCAGACATTAAAACGTAATATAATTCAATCTTGAATCTATTTTCTTTTATTATTATTCTCCGTATCCATCTCGAGGTTTCCATCTTCAGCCGCAAGCAATGAATTCACACTTCAATTATTTTAAATTTCATTACATTTCACGCACTGTTTTTCAGGGGCATAGCCTGAGGAATCTCAGAGTACGATTATAATGTAAATTGATGGCACCGAGACATTTACCGACAGAAAGTTAAGCTGAACTTTGGTGAAGGAATGCGGTATTCCCTTGAATAATGCGGTAATTTTTTGTGTGGGGTTGATCTGCGTATAGATTGAGGTGGGGGGATTTATGTAAGATAAAAGGCATAAATATGGTAGAATGAGGGATGGAAAAAAAGATCGCGTGTTGTGGGTGATCCTCGATTTGGAGTTTATGATGTAATGGCCTATGATGTTTGAGATATGTCAAACTCTACGAATTTCTTTGAAGATTAAATATTACCCTGCCTTGTGATCCTAATATATAAATATTCAGGCCAACTGCTCAGGCTAAAGTAAGTTAGTAATAATTGTGAGAGGATGTGGAGTATTGAAAATAATTCGTTGATGTTTAATCAACGCACGATCAAATTCAAAGAGAGTGCAAATGATGAGCGCTAACGCGCGTCGAGAGTACTTCCCGTACTATACACAAGATCTTCCCGTACTATAACAGGCATATATTTTGTGGACATAGAAAGAGTTTACAGGAGTTAAAAGGAACAGCATCAGAAGGACAATGTGACTGACGAAATTGTACAATTATTTAATTATTATTTTTGTTGTCAAGGTGGGGTTATATCCACCCAAGCGAAAAAAGTGTGACTGCGGCGTATCACCACAGACAATGAGCTTTAAGCTGAAGTGCACCACAAGCCCAGACTCATGCACACTTGACGACATATATCAAGCAAGGCCAAATGCGATACGCGTTGCCGAGTACTGGGCTAAAACCGTATGAAAAGTGTTGCCATCGACACGAAAAGAAGAAGAAGGCTAATTCATGTATTTTAAATGACATTGAAACTATAGTTTGAACGAAATGAGATTAGATTTTGAATATACCCAGAATCGGTATTCTGCTAATTTTGTGTCATTATCGTCTCATTTGACTTTCATAGTTCGACGTTGACATATTGTTCAATTTACAATCTAGTCACGATAACATATAAATATCATTTGATTTTGGAGAATACCATTTTTAATGAGAATAACGCTGACGTTAGATCCAAACTGCATTTTGAACAAATATAATTAGGAGAATTGGGTCACAGAATTTAATATGATATCAAGTTCATCAACGGGTAGGCGTTGGTTGAATCAGTTTAAAGTTATTTTTCGGGTGGTAAAATTAATATTGTGTTAGTTTTCTTACCTCATCCTAGGATGCGGGGTAGAGGTAAAAATGAACATAATTATTATTTAATTGAAAAGCTTAACAATAGTTAACTAGCTAGTTAGCTAGCTGAACAAAATCTTAAAACGTACACAAATTATAAAAATGTGTCTCAAAATAAACTAAAGCAAAGCATGAAATACCAAATTACATTATTAATTAAAAATCTTTTAAATTTTCATAGACTCAAATGTAATCTTGTTCAGTCACAATTTTCTAAAATATTTTATATTCCCGGATTGTGGCGTGTTCAAAAGTTTCACAGCCATTTCTAAATTTAATATCGCTTACAAGTCGAAAACATTCCCCAAACTTACTTTTACTTAGAATTTATTTAAAAACGATCCCTTAATAGCCTTTATCGGCGTAGATAAGCAAGTCACGTCTGCACCCCATAGTAAACACCCTAAAATTTAGGTCAGCCGCTTGGACATACTATCCCATATTTATGTGGGGCCGAATTACCCCGTGAGGGGCTAATATAA